>JABSTQ010009304.1:540000-1140000 GCA_013358835.2 Ixodes persulcatus | reverse complement strand
AACTTTCCCAAAAGAACATTTTTCGACCGCAATATTTATGCCGCAAGAAACGTTTAGGGTTAGGAACGATTCATCGACACTTAAATAAAAGCACATTTTGAAATCCCTCCTAACTTAAGTAAGCCTTGTAACAAAAATACTGTGCTAATTGATATCTTTTTTTTTCAGGTAAACTTTATTTTGTGGTTTACAGGTCCCATACGCCAAACATTAAAAATAAATTCTGGAATGATTTCAGCGTTTCTTTAATGTCCGTTTTCTGGAGCATCCAAACGACTCCTGCGGCACTCACTTGGCGGACTTGACCTGTTCCAGCTTCCTCTTGATGGCCTCCACGAGACGCCGGAGGAAGGCTGTCTCCATGTAGCGCAAGATGCGCTGCGGCGTCGCATGCAGCGTCTTGCGGTACGCCTTGCGCGGAAGGAACTGGAAGTGCACCCGGTACTCCCGGAACCGCTCCCTGCATCGTCGCAGACGGAAGCGCCAGTGTTGGGTAAAGTACATCTAAAAAGTACTTGAAGTAAAGTAGAAAGTAAATGAGAGATTACATACTTCAAGTGAAGCACTGCGTACACCGGGTGCTATGTACTTGAAGTACAGTACTATAAATACAATGTGCGTTCGAAGTTAAAGTACAAGTACTTTCCAGCACATTCTTTCATGATGTTCTTTCATTCTCCTATACAGTGTATTTCTTAAAACTTGTGTGCAGTGCATCAGTTATTTTCGGAAATGGCGGCAAATATTTGATGAACTCAAGTGGCCAGAGTGGTTGTTTTACGCTCGCTGACGACCTATTTGACACAATGAACTTATAAGGCCCTTATTTGTGTTGATCTTATAGCCACCATTACTTCCCTCAGAGGAATGACCAGATGACGCCTCGAAAGACGATAGCGCGTTTTCAGATGATGATGCGTCATTTTTTGTTAGAGGTTTGTGAAATTTTATACTTGACCTCAGAAGTTGTGTATAGTACTGGGAAAGCCAAGGACGCGAGCGCATGTTCCTTGAAAGAGCTTAACCCCTTAGCCATTTTTCATTTTTGGCAATTTTTGACCCTAAGCAGTTTTTTATTTTTCATTTTTTTACTGCATGCTGTGGCTCGGGCCGCACATTTAATAAAACCTAAGCCACTGGTAGCTTTGGTATTCATTTTGCCAAGCCTGCATTTGCAGTGACAACTGCAGGAGCAGTTGTCACTGCAAAAAGGGGGCACTACTGAACATTTGGAACGATTAATTTTTTTTTGCGTGATAGGGATTTACAATAATGGCATTAGCAGCTGATATCTAACTTGCTGGCTAGTCAAAGGCAATTTCAATTATTTTCTTAAAAAAGGTCACTACCAGGTGTTTGTGTGAAAACATTACAGGTTGCATTTTTACATGCTATCTAAACGTGTGCAGCTTTGTACATTCGTAATTTTGGCAATTTGTATAACTTATCAGTTGCACCTTTTGCCTGCTTTCCTGTACAGTTGACAGGTGATTACTAGTTAAGGCATAATAGCTGTGTTACCAGTTGCATAGTTTATATGCTGCCTACTCGGGTAGTTTCATTTACATGAATCTGTTAACCACATTTTCGGTTTTGAACGTAATAAAGAAAGTATTTGCATATTTTCTTTAGTTACTATTTCTTAATGGTACACACACATTCTAAACATATTCTATATTCAAGGCTATTTTTTGTTCTAATATTCATACTATTCGATTAGTATTAAAAAAAAATTGTAGAGCCCTTCAATTTCACATGAAGATGGAGGACCAGCGAAGTTGTTATTTTTACGAAATCGAGGACGATGCCTAAAGGACGATGTCTAGGACGACTTCAAGGACAATTTCTAGGACGACATCGAAAACGACCTCGAGGACGACCTCTAGGACAACGTCTAGGACGACTTCTAGGACGACGCCTAGAGGACGACCTCGAGGAAAATTTCAAGGACGACCTCGACTACGGCTTTTAGGACGACCTCGAGGACAACGCCTAGAGGACGACGCCTAGGATGACCTCTCGAACGACCTCAAGGACGACTTCTAGAACGACCTCGAGGACGATGTCTAGAGATGATAACAAGGGATCAGGACCTCACTATCTAATAATGCCAAGGAAGGCTGACTCCCGCTGGTTGTCCCCTCCTTTTATTTTTATTTATTCATACTTGCCACGGTCAATGGGAAGTTTTCTGTCAAAATCCGCAGACACATTTTTTCCCAGATCCTAGCGCATAACAGCTTCGCTGTAAAATTTCAATATTCGCACACCCCTAACTTTTTGCTTTCTTTTTCAGGCGAGAGAGTCACCAATTTTCCTCCACTAAAATGTGTCCACGGTTGCCAGACTGGTGCCCCAAAAAAGTGTTTTCAGCCCAGGATGGCCAGACTAGCTTTTGAAGCTTGGCTGCCTACAAACATACACAGTCATCAAGCCACGAAAATAAAGACATGATTCTGGTGATGACCCCGCCATTGATCTATTGGTACATCACAGGAATCGGTGGCTTTACTGAGCGGGCTGTAACCGTCTGCAAGAGTCGGAACTTGGCTGCGGACCCCTCGTCCGCTAAGTTAAAATGTGCTTGGTCACTTGGGTGAGCAGACGGTACTAGAAAAGTTTGATTTTCCTGCGATGATATTGGCGCAAATTTTCCCACGGTGATGTTGCCGCAGACAGCATGACTAAAATTTACAAAACATGGGTGAAAACATGCAACAAACTCACATCCTCCCCTTGACCACCAGTCTCTCTCTGACATTGACTTCTTCGAGGACCTAGAGGAAGAGCAGAAGGAAAAGATGTCACATTGCGTCCCCATTCCCCACTAAAGTAGAACCACCTTATATAAAGTCAGTTTTTCAGGAAAAAAAACTTCACTAGATCAACATTGCTCCATATTATCTGCATCTTTGCTCTATCTGTCTGCCTTTGCACAGAGAGATTCTAGCGTACAGTGAGAGCGTTCAATATTGTGAAATACCGAGGCCAAGGGAGAGCAAGAATGGACAACACACATATCAGGTTGTCATTTTCTCTGTTCCACAGTCTACGAGTTTCACAGTGCCAAGAGATCACTTGTCTTTTCTCTGTTTCTGATTTTTGTCATTTGTAAAACTGTAAAGCAAGCTAACAAGAAGTGTTGAAGTTGTTACAATAACCGTAAAATACCGGGCAACCGCACACTCAAAATTTGAAGATAATCGCAAAAAAATGAGGGATGCGCACTTGTCAGGTCATCAATTTTACATATAAACGTACTGTGCATATTTTTTCAGATATTACAAATTTGGGAATGGGCACTTAGTGTGGAACGGGCTGATGTGCGGTATTTTACGGCAGGTAAATTGAATTTGTAATAACTAAATACTTTCAAAGTCACGAGAAAATTGCAACTCCATATTCTAGAAAGAACTGGAACCTGGCGCAGTTACTTAATGTCAGCGACAGCAACTGTAACCAGATATATTCATAAACAGCATAACTGTGCTCTTAACTGTATGCTCAATTGAAAATGAGCAGCTAAAGAGAAAAAAAATGTGACTCATAATTACACTTTTAACAGAAACAAGCGCATGTAACACAGCTTGCTTCAAGCTCTAAGAATGTGAAACGTGTATTCTGACGACTAGACCACCAAAGTGAAATTCAAGGATTAATTAGGTTCATGTAAACTACAATTACTTTCTAAGATAACTTCTGTTGTCGCTGACAGGTTAAGAGCCCAGTAGAGGCTTCACCTCCGGCATGTCCTCATCGCTTCTGTCAAGCCTTGGCTGCCCGTGTGATGAAGTGTTATCAAGGAAAGAAAGCTCGCAGTCAAGGCGGAGCACCTACTGTATTCTTAACCTGTCACTGGCCACAGAGCTGTATACTTCGTTTCAACAAGAGCGCAAGCAAAGCCGACGCTACGAGCACAAGCGTGTTGCCTCGAAGGATGCTTTCACTTTCAAAGCATTGGGCTCGCTCTGCACTTTAGTCCTGCTCACACATACACAACAGTGCTACCTTGGCGGTATTAGTCGGCGCTGGTAATAGCACTGGCCTTGCCGATGCAGCACTGACTTTTCGCTATATTAGTGATACAGCCCAGATTCAGCAGTGCATCGCTGCCAAGTAACGTTCAAGCCAGTGTTGCATCGGCGCTGTTCCTAGCACTGACTTAGCACTGCGATACATGCGTGAACCGGTCTTTGCGATGAAATGAAGTGCACGGTAAACAGTATTTACTCTCTAACACCCGACTTACATGAGCACACTAAGCTGCAGTTAAGTGCAACTGGGGCCGGACTTGACTGCGTTCAAGAGTGCCTCTGCAACTACGGCATAGTTGGCACTAACTTCTAACTATACTTTAGCGTTACTGCGGTTTAGGGTGCACTTCGAGCTCTAGGATTGTTTGTCTCAATTCGAGCGTCTAGACGGCGGCAATACCTGGGCCAGGTTGACGGCGGTGATGAGCACCCTGAGCCGATCGGCCCGCTGCTCGGCGTCCGCCGCGGGGAGCAGGTGCAGGTCCATGGTCGGGGTGGCAATGTTGGCGCTGGCCACCATGAGTATCTCCCGCATTCGAGGGATCCCCAGGGTCACGTTCATCTCGCCCCTCCCCGCAAAGTGGAAGGTGTTGAGTGTCATCTGCGTGGACGGCTCCCCAATGCTCTGCGATAGAGGGAAAAAAATTATCATAAAACTTTAAAACTTTTTTTTAAATATTTTCTACACTCCCTTTCACCTTACGATGGACTGCAGTGGACGGCATGAGCCATCAAAGCCAATCTAATGCCGTGCGAGCGTCGCATGACCTTCCGGAGTGATGCAGCGAAGCGCGGAGTGCAAAGTCACGCGGTAAGTTCGCAGCACTCGACCAGACTTCATTTTTGCCTCACGCTACAAGATCCCACCCATTCCAGCGCCGTGGACGCATCCATTGACTACGCACTCCGCGCACTGCCGAGACCTTCTCCGAAGGTCACGTGCCAGTCACACGGCCTCGGGTTGCATGCAATGGCTCGTAGTGTCTGTTGCAGTCCGTCGCAAGGTGAAACGGATTATAGGCTTTGGCTATGGATCCAGATCATGTGCACTGCACAACATTTTTAGCACAAACATAACGTTGGCAATTTACCGCATTTTACTTCAGGAGTGCATCGGCAGACATCAAATTTTACAGCTTAGGTTAGTACCCTGAATTAGTACTTTTCACTACACTAGTAGTGTTAATGACAGCCCTTCAACATTAACCAAGTCGCGCGACACGCGACAGCAGTAAAGGGGTACTCTGGCGATTTATATTTTCAAAATCACCGGCCTTTACCCTTTCTGATACGCAATTTAGTGTCGCAAAATTCAGAATAGTTTCTGCAAAAACGGCAAGTGAAAATGACGCCAGAACTGACATTCAAATATACCCGCGCTTTTCAGCGCCGTGACGTCGGGGGAAGGTAGGCATGCGGGTCGAGCGGGCAGTCTAAAAATTGACTATGCCGAGCATTTGTTTTGTGCTGCTGCGCGGGTGCTGAAGCGAGCTTCCAAAGCATTCATTTGACACCATGAAACTGCTTGTAACCAGTTGGGAAAAAAAGTTTAGGGTCCAAAGAGTGAACCCCTGCCTTCCCCTGACGTCACTTTTTCATTGTTGCCAGTAGAGACTTTAATTTTGAAAAAAGCAGTGAGGACCAAAATTGTAAATTCAATAACTTTGCCAAAAATACTTATTTTGACCCAATATTTAGGTTACTATTTCAGCAATGCTTGTTAGTGTGCTTAGAAAATTTACAGGCCAATCGGGGACTATGAAGAACACGCCGGGGTTTAAAGGGTAACTGCAAAGAAAAAAAAGTGTTTTTTTTAAACAGCCTAATTCGGACAAGCATGTCACAAAACAAATGTTCCGCGAAAAAAATAATTTTTTTTAGAAATATTTACGCCACAGGACGTAATTTAGTCAGAGCCAGAACCTCTCCAGATTTAAAACTCCCGCTCTTTCGACCCCCGCGGAGGAGAAGTACGCCCCGCCCCTCACTCTCCTGACGCAGCTTCTCAACTTCCGGTAAGATCTGGCAGCAACGCACGTTAAACCAGCTGCGCGGTTTGCGAGCTCATAGCGAAGACGTGACCGGAGAAGAGCCCCTGTGATGTTCGCGGTAGACGGAAAGTATCATTCGTAATCGTCGTGTGTGCTTTGAAAGCGAAGGGAGTCACAGGGTCCACGAGTGCGCAACCACAAGCCAAGGTTCACGACGGCGCTGCGTTGACTTCGGCGATCTCGTTCTGTTTGGTGCAACACGGCGATGCGAAAAACAGCTGAAATGTTTGTGGTGTGTGAGGTGCGGTGCTTGGAACTTACACCCACACTAACACGGAGCGCAAATTGGTTTTGTGAGGTTGATGTTTAACGGGTTCAGTCCCGTCGTCGTGTGCTGATCCAGTCAAACTGGTCCGGGAGGACGCAGCGAGCGTTTTTAAAAGTAAATCTTCCTTCGTTCCGTTTCAAAATGTGGAAGATTCCCGACGCATACCGTGAGTAAAAAGCTGCGGGCGTTTTCAACAAAATTACGTCGTTTTAACTGAACAATGAACACCGAATTGTTGCCCTAAATCTGCCGTTTTTATGCTTCGTGTTGTTGGACTGCGTTTACACAGCGACGTGTTGCGCTCATCGTGCGGTGTGAATAAATTTGGGCAAGATTTCGTACCTGCCCACAGATGCATGAACTAAGACCATTTTTTACGTAGTGAACACAGTGCTTTTTTTTATTTTGTGTGTCTAGTCACGGACGTTCGACGCACACAGTGCGAATCTCGACGGACGCCGGAGCGATATGACGAGAACGTAATGGACACGTTTGTCGCTACGCGAACGCCCGATTGCCTCCAGCCAAATAGCATTCCTTTCGGGGCGCCATGGCTGCTGGAAGGCTCGCTGTCGGGATCACTCATCTGACATCTCCGAAAAGTCGGCATTTGCACCCGCAAGCAAGCAAGCAAAAAAAAAAAAAAAAAAGCACGCTAAGCAAGCAAAGAGGAAAACGAAAGAACCGCGCTATGAAAGCCAAAACCCCGCGTCGCTTCCTATCAATAATACCTGCGACAGCTGCTAAACACACAGTACTTCATTTTAGGAAGTCTCACTCAAGCACCTGGGTCAGCACGAAACACTGATCACTTCGGCGAAACGACTAGTCGAGGTAGGCGAGACAGGCGGGAGCAGAGTCTTCGGCGGCCATGAAAGAATGGTGAGCTTTTGTTTGTTATGGTATGAATCCAAACGGAAGTGCCCGTTTTGAAAATCTTTTGTAAAGAATAGTAACTTTCATCACATGGGTTATTCTTGAAACGTAAAAATATGCCGCTCGAAAGGAAATTGCAACATATAACAAAGGTTTAACAACCAAGATCTAAGCTGTCAATCAAACTCTTAGCCAATGAGAAGTATAGCAGCCGATTGGGGTTGACGTCACGGAACCCACACTTCGTGGCGCGCGATTTAAAATGGACGAAATAACCGCAAACTAAAATCAGTCTCACGCAATAAATATTGCTGTAAAAAATTTGTTTTTTCGCGGAAAAATTGTTTTTTGACATGCTTGTTCTAATTAGGCTGTTTAAAAAAAAAACTTTTTTTTCTTTGCAGTTACCCTTTAACCGTGTCACGCAGCGTACACGTGTATAATTTTGTTTTATGACTAATAAAGTCTAGTCTCGTGACGGGTAGCGCTCACCTGGGCAGCCAAGAGGCCAACCGGCTCACCCGGGTCGCAGATGGACTTCAGGTTGCGAAGGTACACCACGTTCCGGAAGTCGTCGGGAGACAGGACCTTCCTCTCGCGCTCCGTCACGGAGCCGTCTGGGGACCGCTTGGGATCTACGAGCAGCCTGTGCGGGTTCTTGGTGATGTAGTCCTCGACCAAAGCGTCCAACCGCTCGGAAACTGCCCCCAGGTTGAGGTCGTTGCGCACGACGGAGCACACAGGGTCGGCCGGCTTCACGATGGCCTTGTTGAGCCTGCAACGGCGAGGTGCCACCAACATGTTGCGCAACGTTTGCATCTTGCTTCCCGCAAAAGCCATTGTATTTACTTGAAAATAATTCAACCTCTTCTACGGACAAAAGAAAGGTGACAAGTCCACTTCCCCAAGCAACAGGCAGAGGACCGATCGCTGCGATTTTGTGCATGGAGATTGGCAAACGTGAAGTCACAAACAATGTTTACAATTAAACAAATGACCTCTGCTGGGATTCTGAGCACAACGTGGACATTGTTAAGAATGGAACCTTCGGCGACCTTCTTCCGAGTTTCGACGCTGCGGAAACGAGTCACGATCTGTTCAGGACAGTCGCCCGCCTGTCGGAGCCTGCCCAAAACGAGTCTCAACGCGTCCGTGACGTCAACGGGACGTGTGTGTGTGTGCGTGTGGGTTTGTGCGCTCCGGAAGGGGAGAGAGGCATGACCTAACTGCGGAGAACTTTGGCTACGACGCACTTCTGGCTACAACACGGCTGTCTTTGCTGCAACGCACTTGGCGGCGGTTTGCTACTCGCACCTGCTGCCCTGGCGGAGAGTGAGGGAGAAAACGGACCCTATATAAGGCGGAGCGTGAGGCTGCTCCGGTTGTTCTCTCGGATTTGACGACTGTATCGCAACCATGTAATTAAACCGTTCGTTACGTTACCAATTCTCCTACCTCCACTGAACCCCTGGGTTCTTCACTTCGGGGAATGGTCGTCGTCACGAGCCAGGAGGCCTCCGGACGTGCGGCTTAAACCCCGCCTCGAACAACATGCTCCAGATATAAAAAAAACAAGTGAACTTTGTTGCGAGGAGTCTTGGCGGGAAGTCAGTCTGCCAGCATATAGCGTCTCTGCTGTAGAGAGGCGAATTGGCCAGTGCAGTACAACTGCCAAACTGGGGTCTTCATCTTGATTCACCCAGTGGTAACTCCATGAGAGCACACCTAAGCAGATAATCTGTGCCTTTCTATTTCTCTTATATCTGCCAAATAGGGTGAATCAGCCAGCAGCCTCTATCGAAATACTACAAGCAATCTTTAAAGGGAAGCTGAAGCGGTTTTAAATACGAGAAAAAACACCTGAGCCTAGTTAATCAGATCTCAGCCATCACGAATATCGTATTGGTTTGGTCATTTTCTGCGCGGATTAACCGGAAAAGCGCCTTCAAAGTAGCGCCGAAGCCACGCCTCTCCGAAGCAGAGGGAAAGGGGAGAGAGGAGGAAACCCGTCAGCCGGCGTCACAAAAGGACCGGCCGGGGGACCCCGCCGCGGCTGGCCGCGCTTTCCTCGCAGGCTGCTGTAGTGTCTTTTCGAGCCGTCGTCGTTCTGCCGCTGCATAGCGCTTGCTTTTATCCGTTGACCGGTCATGCTATGGACTCAATCGCCTGACGTGTTGATTGTTCTCTTGTTTGTTCACGGGTTTGCAGAATTCTCGTGGTACCGAACCAACTGACTCGTGCTGTTGCGCGATGCCGTACTCATGTGTAGCCGCCAGCTTTTACGAACAGCGCTCGTCGCAGTTGTTCTTCCCGCTTACCGTCTTTTTCACTTCGTCACCGAGATTTTAAAGGGGTGGGTGGGTTTGAGCAAGTAAACCTTTTTTGTTCGAAACGTGTTTCGGACGGCGCATATGAAAACTGTGTACGTATGGGTTTGGGTCTGAAGAAGGCTCGCCTGAACCCGACACTCTGTCGAACACCTTTGAAGGTAAGAAGGCAATTCAGCGCTATAAAAATCAGAAACAAAGAGGAAACGCAACTAGGTAGGAATTGTAGGTCGACTGTTCTAGAAAAAAGCTATTATGTTATTAGAATTGTGCAGTGTGCTAGAAAAGCCGCGATCATTTAGCCGAATAGCGGGTTTCCACTGGCTCTCTTGCGTTAACCGCTTATATTAGTGTTTTAGTGTTGGTTTCTTATATTGTTGAAGTGACCATATTTTCCGGACCGACTCCGGTCCGGGAAATCTAGGAAAAAAAAGAAAACAATCTTGGGTAGCGCAAGATCATTCTTTTTTGCTTTTAATCTACTCGGCTACCCAGCCATTTGGGAGTGAAGGGCTTGCTCTAATAAATGGTCATGCAATTCATAATGCGACTTTCACGGTGCAGCTTGTTTTAGCATAAACTTTTTTTTTTTTTTTACAGTTGCTGGCGTTATTTGAGGTCACATATGTTTTAAACGTAAACATAAATTTTGGTAAATTTTCCTTCCAAAGGTTCATATTCTCTTCAGGAGAGGTTTTTGGAAATACAAAGCATGCGACCTTCTGTTCTGAATTGAGTTCTTTTTTTACAAGTTACGCAGTGTTTTCCGTATAACGTTTGTGTCATGCAACAATTCTTTGTGCTGTAGAAATGCGATCGGACGATGATTATCCTTGGTGGTGGTGTGACGCAGTCAACAAATCTTGGTAAAAGTATGCGAATGTAGAGGCCCAGGAAGCTTTCACGATTTCGGTATCAAATTAAGGGCTGCCGGGCACACATCTCCGCTTTTTCTAAAACAATAATGGCGTAATAGTTTGTGGCAAACAAACTAAACGCAGCAGAGGGTACCGCTATCACAAGGATAGACCTTCTGCGCAGTTATTCGCATAGTGCGCAAGGACGTGGCGGTGGCAGAACGGCGACCCTGTCTTATCACCCGTCTCATCTCAGGGGAAGCTCTCCCGTCGCCCGAAGCCGATTATACTATCCCTTCAAACCACTTCAGCCTTGATGAACAATGCAGCCTGCACGGTCACGCGTCCAGCAGCTGGCAAGCACGAAGGACGATGTTTGCAGAATTCTTGTCCTCTGACGACCGTTTTGGGGAGGGTCACGCTAATCCGGCTTGAGCCGTCCCGTCAATAACACTCCGTTTATTGTCAACGTTTTAAGTTACAATAAATAGCAGTCAGTACGTTCCTGAAGGTATGAAGCCGGCCATGTCGCGTCCGCGCAAGCAGTTCCTCGTATCTGCGTTTATTACTGCGGGGGGTCATTTTCCTACTTGGCCAACGGCTGGAACGCATACTTTATCACGTCGAGGGTCGTCTGGACACATTCCTTTTTCGAATCCACCGAAAGATTTCGAAAAATCAGAAGCCGAACCCGATTTACAAGAGCAGAAGACCCGGCGCCCGGCTACTTCCGCAAGCGACGGAGCAAACGAGAATCGGGATGGTCCTTTTATGACGTAGTGGCGCGTCGCGCGTCACTAGCCAATGGCGTGCCGCTGCGGCGATCGCCTCTGGTTTCTTCGCTTTTTTTCGCGTTTAGGGATTATTTTGGGTCAAACGGTTGTGATATTTGGACTCAGCAGGCACAGACACGTCAGAATCAACCATTAACTCATTTTTTTCGAAAAGCTCTTCAGCTTCCCTTTAATACCAAGCAAGCAAGAGCCATTTCAGATGTGTTAGATACATTAAAGTCACTGGATCCTGAGGAAAGTAGTGCCATTGCCTTTCTTGCCTGCTAGCCGGACACAGACACACTAACATACAGACAACCAAAGCTTGCAAGGTGATTGGCTCATCAGTCTCAGTTGCCATTTTGGTCCTCGAAGCTTCGAAAGGGTCGTATTGAACCATTCGCACCATGATCTCTATCGTATTGCAAGCATTCCTCCCCAATATAAGCATCTTTGGCACTGTGAATGCAATCCACTTACCAATCATGTTTATCTCCCAAGATCTCTTGCAATCATAGTGTTGTTCTTGCGTATTTAAAATGTAAAAAATTATTTTTAAATGTTGCCAAGCATTATCGCCGCAAGCAGTGGCGCTCCGAAGACGTGCACCTATTCTGCCAGTGTGTGAATAACAAAATCTCTGTATTCAAGAAATGGCTCTACAAAGCAACCCGTCACCAGCGAATTTAGATTGGTTCACCAAGAATCGAGAGGTCAAGAAGGAACTGCTCAGTCCGTGAACCAAAATGGCGACCGCACAAGGAGCTTGGTGCTACTTTCCCAGGATCCAGTGACATTAAAGGGATACTACAACGAAATATTGGTGCTTTATTTCTTGATCTATTTGTATTCAAGAAAGCAGTATCACATCAGACACACCATTCTCTTTTGAAAAAGACATAAAAAGGAATTTTAAAACGAATTAAACGATTAGCAAAGAGCACCTAGTGGATGTTGCTAACGCCTCGCTGGTAATGCCCGTCGAGGAACCTTGACAGGTAGTGACGATAACTGTCTTGCCTCTGGCCACCACGAGAGAAGAGGCGAAGGAGAAACTCCCCTCTTCTCGAGACTCTCTTTTGTGTGCCCCAGACGTCGCTATTATCCCTCTACAAGATTATAAAAGATTAACCCGTCACTCAAAATTCGTACAAAAGCAGCTTTGGGGTTAGTTGCGGTGGTCCGATCGCTGGCGTGCTTCGGCCGCTTTGGTGGCTGGAACGGCAGGACATCCTCTCGACATCAGCCTCGCCACAGCTTTGCTCGTCCTGAGGCAATCTATGTCACGATTGCAGCGGATGTCACGTGCTCTCCGCTGGCTGCTCTCCGAGCGCTTGCGAGAGTGGGCCATTTATAACGAAAAATACAGCCATCAGGCCCAAAATACAAATGTGCGATTGTCATTTACGGATATTGTAGATCATATTCAGCCTATTTCTGAACACGATGAGTATATTTCAAAATTCGTTGAGTGTCCCTTTAAGGTACACAGCAGACAAAGTTGTCCACACCCTAACCACTGGTTACGTTGCAGACGCTCCTTTAGAGGAACGTTATAGACGGAGACAACACTAGTACCCATTGTTTCAAGGCATGATGCCCTATAATGAAAGCCCCTACCCCCATAAATTTGTCTGTCTGTGCATCCAAGTGTCCGCACATACCCCATGGCACGCGACATTTACGTTATGCGATGGGACGCCACATTACGCGACGTTGCGTGATGCCAAATGACGCGGCAGTCACATAACGTACTACAGTCGCCCCGCGATGTCAGGCCATGTCGCACAACGCCGCACTGCGATGTCAGTTCAGGCAATGTCACGGTGTCACGAATCACCCTGACTCGACACCGTAACGTCTTCCAAACAAACCTAAGCGATCGGTTCACTCCATACGTTATAGAACTTCAGAGACAAAAGTCGCAGTCAATTTTCTTCCAGCTTAGCACAAATGTCAGCACTGCATACTTTTTCAGGGACTTGTGCTCGAGTGCCTGGAACGCCTCGACCAGTTTCTCGCAGTGCAGCTGCCGCCCGGTGTCGGGGTTCGTCCCGGGATACAGCCGGCGGTACTCCACGCCCTCACGGCTCGAGAAGAAGGTGAAGGCGTTCTCGCGGCGCTCCTTCTCCTCTTCTTGCTTTCCGCCCGTCTTCCTTTTCCACTTCTTCACCTGGAAAGAAACGGTCGGCCTCTCTTCAGCTTGCCCTCCTCGAGTAATGGGAAGACTGGTAAACTCTGAATTTTGATGTACCAATGCACCCCCCCACCTCCCACCCCCACCCACCCACCACACTGAACATCTAACATCTGATGAACAAAGATGGTGACTCGTAAAGAGGCGTGCACCCACCCACCACGCACAAGAAAACACGGTTTTCTGTTCTTCGTTTTATAGGTGACACTGACTAATTCACGCAGTAAATTGGCCAAAGTCCGAAAATCGTTGCACCGTCCCTTTAACAAGCACAGGGGACCTTCGAGATCAAATGTATCAGAACTGTTACTAAGTACCAGAAATTGTGCAGAAACCATAATTCGAGGAGTGTGTCACTGTCAAGCATCGAGGGGACATCGCAACACCACACACCACCGGCTGTTGCAAAGACGTATGTTAAAGAGAGATGAAACCCAAGAAGAAATAAAGGTGCCAAATCAGGACTGGGTATCAGCGCACAAGAAGCACCACTCACCGCTTTTTTTGCGCTGTGCAGTTCCTCGTGGTCTGTGAAGCTCTGACACTGCTCAAGCTCCTTGCTGTCAAGCAAGGCTTCTGCATTCTTGATCAGCACCGGGAACTGACTCGGTTTCAGCATTTGCATCTTCAGCACGTCCAGACCATCTTCTCCATACTGGAACTGCGGTCGTTGGAATAAGAAAGAGAAAAAATAGACACGAAGTATGGCAAATTTTGAATCAGATCCATACCAGACCACACAGAGCGAGTGACATACAGTAAACTTTCGTTAGTTCGACCTCGGTTAGTTCGACTTTTTGTTTAATTCGATCGTGTTCAAAAGTCCTGGCGAGCGCCCATACATTTTTATGGGAGGAAAAGTTTGATAGTTCGAACTCGGGAAGACTCTACATCGGATAATTCGTCCCGAGCAAACGCGTGCGGGCTCACATTGTACGACACCACGAAAGAAAAACCACTAATGTACGGCGAAACGCGGGCACTTTGCTGTAAAGCCCAACGTGCGCAAATATGCGCCTGCTCCTCTACGCTGTTAAGATGAACTGTAGCGAATGACACAAGCCAGTGCAACCAATCTGATGTGGAGTAGCACGGAGAACATAGCACGTGGTCGGGTGCGGAGACAGTGCGAGCTCTCAAAGCGCTTTTCTGTAGCATCGTGTGCGGTCCATCCTGAGCGCCAAAAAGCACGGGTTCTCTTTTTCATTTTTTCGTTATTTGTTTTTCTCGCCGATGGTTTGGTTGCTTGGCGCCAAAGTCAGCTCGTAAAGCTTTCTCAGCGCGTGCTCTCAAAGTGCAAAGTGCTTTTCTGTAGCATTGTGTGCGCCGGAAAGTGTGGGTTCTTGTTTCCTTTGTTCTTTTTGTTATTTTTCTCTGTCGCCAACGGTCTGGCTGCCCGGCGCCAAAGTCAACTCATAAAACTTATTTTATTTTTATTTATTTATTTTTTTAGTGCACGATTTTTTGGGGATGTGACGTTTAGTTACGCTGCTCTCCGGAGCATGCTTCTGGACACGCGTTTTAAGCACAGACGGCAGCAGACCGTCTGTGAGTACTTCGAAAAATAAAAGGAAGTTTAATTTTAACCGTTTTTCTATCCTTTTTTTAATTCGATCATTCGGATAATTCGACCAAATTTCAAGGTCTCTTCGAGGTCGAATTAACGAAAGTTTACTGTACTGTGGCAAGTTATTTATAAAAACTACAGCAGCTATAAACTCAACATTATGTATAAGGAAAAATGTACAGAGTGGACATTTTTATACACTTGTGAAGATACTGCTATAGCGGGGAATTATAACATTTGCAGGTGAAGTCCAGTGAAATCTTTAAACTCTGATAGCTTGTACAGTTAAACAGTACAACACTGTAAGAATACAAATTAGAGGCATTTCACTGTATATTAATAGTGTGAAAATACTGATTACCTACATAAATGAATATTGCTTACTCACCTGTAAGATCAGATTATTTGGGTCAAATACTCAACTTTCATTTTAACTGGATCCAAAGTGGCCAAAGCCACTACATGACATGGCCGGTTTCACATATTTATAAATTATAGAGAAAATTAATTTCTAAATAGTAAACTAAGAAAGGAAAAGTTAAATTTTGTTTGCCCTCAGGGGAATTGGCCCTCTTGAGTCCCAAGACAACTGTCACGTGACGCTTGAAAAACAAAGAAAAAAATATACCTTTTTCCTTCGAAGTTATGTTTCACAGTATAGTTTGTTCACCCCTAAGCCGACAGTGCGGTGGAAGCCCCGTGCTCATTGAACCGGCTGTATGTTTATCTTCTGCCATGTGATAACTCTCTGGCCCAAAACCACGGGCAGAGAGCAAGGTTAGATGATGAATGGGAGGTGGTTGATTGGCTTGGTAAGTGCATAACTCCTACTGCACTGCCAGATTATGGGTGAACGGAGTATAGAGTATCCAACCCATTAACCTGCGGGGATTATTCAACCCCCCCGCAGCTCCCAGTCACAGCAATGACAAAAGTGACGTCTTCACCAGTAAAAAGCCCAAATGCAGTCAGGGTGAACTCTAAGGTAGGCTTGCCTGGATGACGCTGCCGTCGCTGTCCCTGACCGTCTGGTCGTAGCCGACCATCAGGCCCTCCAGGTGTTTGATCAGGCACCGCTGGAGGTACCCACTGCGGCTGGTCTTCACTGCCGTGTCCACGAGACCCTGCAGGTCAATGCCGAGTAGTCAATAGACACACTAAACGTCCCTGAAACGTGCCCGCCAGTGAATCCCAACTTCACAGCGAGTAAAAAAAAGTGAAAGACACCCACTTGCCGGGTGGAACTTAAGCAGGACCAATGGGCCCTTGATGGAACTTTATGGACTGATACAAAGTTTATGTTGGCAGATATGAGGCCTACATGGACCCAGGTGGGACCTAGATGTGTGCACATGGGACCTGCACAAAGCCATAGAAGACTCATGCGACATCTATGTCGGTACAGCAACCCCTCGTCATAACGGAATCACTTTTGTTTACAGCGCAGCTCTTAGGCGCCCATTTCCGGCTTGAGCAGTGTCGCCAATGCCGTCCGCGCAACCGCGCATTGCATTATGGGATGTTTCCACTCGTGAAGGTCACGACGAAGGTCACGACCTTCACAGTGAACTTCACGAGGCTTTTACGAGTGACCTTCGAGGCTTTTACGAGTGACCTTCGTGACGTCACACGTGACGTCACGAGTGTCACGAGTGATGTCCCAAAGGTCACAAGTGAAGGTCACGAAGAAGGTTACGACCTTCACGAGGAAGGGAGGGAGGGAGGGAAGGGGAGGACGAGGAGGGGGAGAAGGAAGGAAAGAGGATGGAGGAGGGGTGGAGGAGGAGAAGGAGGGGAGGAGGGAGACAGAGAGAAGGAGGAGGGGAAGGGAAGGAGAGGTTAACCTACAATCTGTATCCTCCCCTCCTCCTCAAAAGCAGCGCTCTAATTCGGCATTACAGAGAATTGTTAACGTCTTTCATTTTTTAATTATCACTTTTATCGAAGTTCAATGTGGTCTTGACCGAAATGCACACATTTTGATCTGGATTATTCTAAGTGTATTGACAGCTGACCACGCTTATTATGAAGGCTGAGGTGCCGAAAGCATGCAAGCCTACACGGAGGTGCACGAAGACTCTCGCATTCCCTCCCCCTTCTCCACCGAGGCAAACGGCAAACTGGGAAAACGGCAAACAAGAAAACGGAGCAAACGGGTGACGGAGAGCAGAGCGCAGTCTCCGATGCAGATGATCCAACGTGGCCAGCGAGCAGCAGCAGCCGCGTCCACGTTCCAACGCTACTCAAGGCGCCCGTGACCGACGCTGCCCGACTCCTGTCGGAATTGGGTCAAGGGAGTAACGAAGCTGACGGAGCCCGGAGGAGATAAAGTCACTTAGATTTACGAGGCTCAGAAAAGTGGCTGGCCCAAGTCCGAAATCGCCAAAGAATTCGACATTCCAGCATCAATTGTTCGACACTGTCCACCTTTTGCAGAACAAGCAAGGCATACTGGACAAGTCCCAGAAGTTTCTCATGCAAGAGAAAGCGCGCCTGCGACCCAAAGATGAAAAACCGCCAACTGCTTTGCGCACGGCGGATTTTCTCTCGCGAGGATGCTTGCCGAGCCAGGTGCACGATTTCCAGAGCTGCAACGATCTCTACAGGAGTAAGTGCAAACATGTTGCCGAAGCCACCGAGGATAACATTGATTTGTTCGTGCCTGTCGATGCGGACATTCCTGTTGTTGCTCCTGCCACGGATGCTGCGATTGTAGACCTTGCGTGCGGCCAGGGTAAACACGAAGCGACATAGGCACCTCGGGAAACACTGACGACTGCAGAGACGCAAAACATCCTACGGCTGCTTCGAAACAAATGGAGTCCACCGGCAGTAACAGCATTCTTGCGATGCCTGGTGTAGTTCGAGAACTGATGCCCGGACAAAAACGGCAAACTCTAGTTCATTCTTTTTTTTACTCGATAAAGCTGCCGTGAGTTGTTCATAACCAAGATTTGTTTGGATAAATATATGGTCAGAGAGTTTTGCAGTGCTCCCGTCCACCTTAAAGGCCGACGACCAGTTTGCGCTTTCCACTTTTCTCTCGCTTCCTCCTCTCCTCCCTTCTACCCTGTCCACCATTGCCTGTTTCCTCCTCCCCTATGGTGAGGAGGATCTTCTGCCTTGCAGAATCTCGAGTCTGGTCGTCGGCCTTTAAAGGGGCGGTGTAACAATATTCAATTGGACTGTTTTTCACTTTACACAAGCTTACTGGCACTAGTGGGACTCAAGGATACTTGCACGGAATGCCACTGGCCAAGAAACTCCTTTGTTGCGGTGTAATTTCAAGGACAAAAGAGAGCATTTGCATTCAATCTCTCCTTTGCACAATCTTGATGACATAGCTGGGCGGTAGCAGTACCGCCCAGTGACGAAATTTGAATGCGGCTTATAGATTGGACCCGAGCATTGCGTGGGCAATCAATTTGGGCTCGTGATAACGGATAACTCGAGAAGCATTCGGGTAAAGGCCCGTGTCCAATCGGTGCATTGACAAAAATAGCCAAACCATAACAATGTCTGGAACTCAGTGCGTGTCCTGTGCCATGCCAACCCCAGCGCTTGACTATGATCAACATTGGTGGTATATAATCCGCTCCAGAGCACGTGGCCGCTTGTTCTGGCTGCGAGTTGAGGGGGTAAACCATTATGCGACTTTGATTGCACGTGGTGAAAAACAAACGAGTGTTTCACAGGTCATTATGTCAAGGATCTGTTCCAAGCGGTGTTTGTGCAAAGTACAAAAGTTGTTGCATCACCCTTTTAAAGGCTGCTGTCGCCGTTTTCTTGACTCTTTTTCTTTTATCGATATATCGCTTCTATCAAATTTTTTGCCATCCCGTTGACCTCGTCATAATGAGAGATTACTGTATGTATGGGGACCCACAGGTGTACGTGCAAGACCTGCATGGACATATATATATGGCTCATATGAGATCTACATTGGAACATATATGACGAACATAGACTAATGTGGGACCTATACGGGTATAGATCGAACCTGTATGGGCCCATATAAGATTGATATATCTACCTATGTTGGCCCATATGGAACCTGCATGGACCCATATAAGAATCAGATGAGATCTATCTGGGACCTATTAGGGTGCCTTCAAGTGCGCTTTGCTTGGGGTGATGACATCTGGCCATTTTGTTTCGAACGCTTATTTTTATTTTTTGTTCTGAAGCGCGTGAAAGAGCGTGTACCTGCACGCGCTCGTTGCGCTGACTGTGCTACGGCGACATTTTGTTTCCTGTGATTTCTTTGTATTTTCCCTGTGAGCGCGTGCTGTCGGCATCGGGTACTACAAACGATGGCATCACCCTAAACAGAAGGACATTGAGGCACCCTAGGACCTATATGAGACCTCATACACCCCATTTATGTATACATGGAACCTGTATGTACCCATATAGGACTCCCATGATATCTTTGTTAACACATATGGGGCCTACATGGACCCATATGGGACCTATACGGGTAAACACGAGGCCAATATGGAGCCACATGGGCTCAGAGGTGGGGAGCCTAAATGGGGCCTGCATGGTCACATACAAGACTCATTTCAGATCTATGTTGGCACATGTGCGGCCCAAGGAGGGCCCAGTGGGTGTGCTGCATGCTGCTCAGGATCCTGCACAAGCCCTCTCTCCAAGTCACGAAGGTCCCAGCCCTTCCCCTTGAAAAAAACCTCCTGGCTACACCACTGGGCACAGGGTTGCCAGCCTACCTCCCTGCCGGCCATGCAGTGGAAGAAGAACTCCTGCGGACGGATGCCCGTCAGGAAGCGCCCGTCCACGAATCCCCCTGCCCGGGGGCTGGTGTCGTAGGGCAGAAAGGAGGGCAGGGTCCTCCCACTCAGCATCAGGGGCACTCTCCGCCCTTCCAGCTCAATCTGGCCTAGCAGGCACGATATCTGCATGCAGTTCACCTGCGATGCACAAGGGATCACGTGGACACTCGTGCAGAAGAAACACAGCACAAAATCACTCCGATACAACTGCTTCTGTAGAAGAAAAAAACTAAGACTAAAATTCTTCCACCGTGTCTTTCACAACAAAACAGGAATTGATAAAGCCACTTATCTTATGGAGCCATCCTACGTTTCTTCCCGTTGTGATCATTCTAAGAAGGTTGCTGTTCCCACTTGCAGGACTGACAGTTTTGCGAATTCATTCTTTGTCAGAACCGCGAGAGAGTGGAACGACCTCCCGGAAGATATTGTGTCCATTGATGATAATGACGTTTTCTTTTTCCACTTGTTATAATGTTTTCTAAAACCCCCCTACAATAATGCCCACAGGGCGATGTAGGTACAATGTAAATAAATAAAAAATGTAAATAAATAAATAATCAATTGACACTGTCTGGGTCAGTCTATCGTCAAAAACTTTGTCGGTCGTCGGTCAATGCCGACCAATCGGCTGACGTCGGTTGATCGGCCGGTGTTGGCCGATTGGCATGTCGGTTGATAGGCCGATGTTAGTTGATCAGCTGATATTGGTTGATTGGCCAGCGTCGAACACCATCAGTTGATTGGCTAACATTGGCTGGGATCACCGACCGGCCAAGATTCGCTGATGTTGGCTGATCGGCCGACATGACCGAAAAGAAACTTCTTGGAGGCTTCAGAGATATTCTATAACCATGAGTATCTGAGATGATCGACAAATGGCATCGAGCATCCACTTTCTCGCCTCTCTTCAACAAGCTCTTACGACATCTCACAGATGAAGCACATAGCGGTCAAGTAGGGGCCGAGGAACGTAGGCTTGGCTGGAGACACAAACCGGCTCCAAAAACGTCATGAAGGGGACAAGCAGCCCTTACAGACTCACCATGCCGCCCTTAGCTCCTGACTGGACCATCAACTGGAGGTTGTTTTCTGGAAACTTCTTCAGAAGACCATCCGGGATACAGGCCCTGAGAAGAAAGTGATTGTACCACAGTGAACCTCACTTACAAAAGCCCAAGAAAACGACTCTCCACGTAAAAAAAATTGCTAACAAACACACAAATTGTGCTGCGATTGACTGCGGTAGCTGCAGCATTGTGGAAAGGCATGTTGAAGGAGATTTGTTTTCAACCAGTTTGCTGTAAAATGTTCGCAAAGGGTTCCAAGAATGGCCTACGGTGGGAAGGGGGGAGGGGAGCAAGGGAGAGCCTTGTTGCAGTTCGGCGTGTATCTGTGAGGAACGACGGGGAGGGGAGAGCTGTGCCTCTGCTGTAGAGTGGGGTTTTGCGTTCGTACATGAGCGCTTTTTGCTAGGAAGGGGCACTAACAGCTACCGCCGTAAAATGGAAAAGGCCATACTTGTTGATCTGGTTGTTGACATCATCCGTGACGGACTTCATGCTGGCGTCCAGCTGCTTAAGGTAGCGGTCGCTGCGGGAGAGGTGCGCTCCCCGCAGAGACTCTACCAGGTCCTCGGGCGCAATGTCCTCCTCGATTCCCAGGGCCTTCTTGGCCGCCCCGTCTCCTCCCTTCCTCGCCATCTTCATGATCTTCTTGCGTTTCTTATCAGCCTGAAATGGAACCGAGCACCAGTTCAGGTGCAACTTAAAGGGAAGCTCCGGCATAAGATTGATGGTCGCAGATCTCTACTTTTACGGTCCCTACGAGCCGTACCTTGAGGGTGACCAAGATGTCTTCTATGCCGAGCGTAAACCCAACGTGGGTTTGGAGGAAGTGGGTGAATAGCCTTGCAAAAGCGGTCAGGACAAGACTGGAAATGGCACCTCCATAGAGCTGGAAAATGGACAGTTAATCAATTTTAATTCACTCTTTCAGACAGGACGCAATACTGGCACAGGTCGAGTAAGTGCCTATCAAGAGGAGGAACTCAAAATTGACTTCCAATACCGTATTTACTCGCATAATGAACGCACTTTTTTTCCCGAAAAATCGACACATAGTTGGGGGGGGCGTTCATTACACGGGGTAAAATTTTTGCATTTACACACTTCGTGCAAATGTCATATTAGGTGCCAATATGACACGACAAGGTACTGTGGCGCGTCTCCAGTGATGGAGGCGCACCCAGGGCTGGTCAGGAGCGCACCACAATAACCGTGCTTTATAAAATGCAAACCTTTTTAGGGCGCTTTCGGGGTGCCTTTTGCCAAAATAAAAGCCCTTTACGAAGCTCACTCAGCACGAAAAGCAACACGACCGACCGTTTTTAGGCGATATATATTACTAGTATCCGGCGGGCATGCTCAAGTATATCCGCGACTACGCGTATAAGAACTCGTACAAAGTCCAACCGCTGACCACCGAAGTCGCTCATGAATCAAGTTTCATTCACGGAGACAAGAACTGGTACGAAGTCCAACCGCCGACCGCCCAAGCCCGCTCGCACGGATCAAGTTTCGTTCACGGAGAGGCTACCAGACACTCTCAGCCTACAGCGCAGCGTGCAACTCGCTGTGCAACTTGCTGTGTTGTTCTGTTGCGGATTAAATAAACGCATTTACCCGGAGTGTGTGAAATTAGGCCTAACCACTACCACGATTTCACTGTCCGAAAGCGGACCACAGACGACGGCTTGTTTATTGACATAAATGCATCCAATAGGCTAAGAATGTCCGGGGCTCGACAATTCCTCGACCCAAGCTTCGTCAAGTGTGCGCAACACTTGGTTTCACGGTTGATCACTTTCGTAACTACCGCAACTACGCACTTGCGTCCATTATTACGAGAGCGGCTTGGCTTGACTTGGCCTGACCGCTTGGCGGAAAAAGAAAACTGGCTTGGTGGTTTGCTAAATTGGACGCAATTCAAGACTCGCGGATCCGAAAATTGGAGGTGCATTGATTACGGGAGGGAAAAAAAAAGCCCAAATATTGATGCCCGTTGTGGGGGGTGCGTTTAGTATGCGAGTAAATACCGTAGATCCTTATCAAAAGTCCATCAGGCAACACTGGTGGCTGCCATATTTTGGGCATCGCTTCCTGTGCGAACTGTGTCACTGGATCCGAGCTTGCACCGATCAATGACACAGCACTCGTGTCAAACGCACGAGGCCCAAGTAGGTGCCAAACGCTGACACAGCGCTCGCGTCCAATGTTTGCTCGGTGTGCATGCCCAAAATATGGCAGCCTCGGATAATCGATGCAGCAGCTACTAGAGAGGGCACACTTTTAAAAAGCGACTATAGAGCTTACAGCACATTATGAGACACTCAGATCATTCCACTACCGCCACAGTCGGTGTCGCTTCCCTGAAACGCACCCATCACATGGAGGAAGCGCACTTTACGGGGTAAACTCACAGCACTAAATTGATTAAGTATTTGGAGCTATTGCATTCAATAGTGCTAACGTTGCTACCAGTCATTTTGAACCTTGAACTGAACGCACCAACATTCTAACCTGAATGTGCCAGCTAAGAATATGTGCGCACTTCTAAAAAACAATTCGGAGCAGAAATCGTTCCCGAAACTCTGGGCATACCTCGTAGCAGACGTGGACCAGCCCAAACTGGGTCGGGCCATAGTGGGCCTTGTCCAAAACGCCGCAGAGCAGCTCTCCATCCCGGATCACCACCTGCCCCTCGCTCATCTGCGCCTCTGCTTCGTTCGCTTCCGAACCCGGCCTCAGCCACGCCTGCGCGGGGATGATCCCGACGACACGTCACGTGACACATGGGGTACCCGAAGTTACAAAAAAACTACTAATGCTTCGTTTCAGTCACTTCCGAGTGTCCCTTCGCGAAATCCCTGTAAAGTACCCTAAGAAAACCCCCTACCAGCAACGTCGGCTTCTTTTACAGTGATGGCTTTATATGGGACCCTCCACGGGCCTTTCTTGCTAGTGTAGGTCTGATCACATGATGCCACAATGTCACGCAACATAAACTTCCCGGCTAAATTCAGCGAGAACATTGATGCCACAGTTTCAAATGGTGGTGACACGTGGTAATGTCGCGTGCATGACCGAGAAGGAATGCTTCTCCGTACTTCTAAAAGATTAGAGGGTGGTTTCATTTGAAATCGAACACGCTTGTCGGGGTGGGTCTTTCGATTTTTTCTGAAAAAATATATGTAATTGCCCCATTTCTGGAAAGAACAAAACCGCTTTTCAACATTTTTTTAAAAAATATTTCGCTTCACAAAAAAATGTTGAGTGGAGCAGGGTGAAAATCGGTTTTTTACTCCTTGATTTTTCTACCCAGTTCTGTGCGCTGGTATGAATACGGAAAGCATACAAAACTCGCAGTAATTTTTTGTGATCTTGTATGCTATTTCGACTATTTTGTAGTTCAAAGGAAAATACTTTTGTATTTTTGTTTATTGAGGTAAAAAATGACAAACATCGTCTCTTTGACAATCGGTTGACATCTTCAGAGCCTTGTAACTCATGAGTTATTATATTTGTCGCTTACCAAATACTATGCGGGTGTAGCCCTATACATGGGTTATCGACGGGCATAAGTTTAGTTTATTTAATTTTCACGGAATTTTTTATATAAAATTTGAAATATCGTCGAAAATGAAATTAACCAATATTTTGAACCCACTTTATCGAAAAGGGCCATTTTGTATTTCGTTCAATCTTTTTATTATTGCTGCCGATCATATGAACTTTCAATTGGCTTGATGATATTTCCCCCTTTTTTGTTATATCTTCTCTAAAAGTGATCGAAGTCGCATCCAGTTTCTCAGAACGGCCAAGCGCAGGTTCCGCAGGTCGGCTTCGCTGCAAAGACTATACTGCTTATTAGTGTGTTCAAATGCAGCGGGTAAATTCATTTTGATTGAGAACACTCGTGCTTGGCTACATATTGTATTTTCTTAATTTTTTTAATGATGGAAACTGACATTCCTTAGACTGATAGTTAGCGGTGCAGCGGATGTTCCATTATCCAATGTCTAAAGCCAGGGCACAAAGGGCGGAGAAAGCGGAACGAGCTCTTCATGTAGCAAGACCGGTGTCATATATCTGTTTGTGTTATACACAAGTTGTAAGGCTTGGAGCACCTCGCCACAGTACACAATTTTCGTTCGCAGGACGGCTCCTTGATGCGGACGTCAAAGGACTCGGTTAAAAAAAAAATAAAACAATGACAAGAAGCGTTCAGCTTTTCGACTTACCGGAGAAAAACATCGATGTATTCAGGAAGCACAAAAAAAAAAAAAAAGAATGGGCCTCAGTAGGTGCTCGCACTGGATTACGCTAATCACGTGTGTGGTGCACAGTTCGCGATCCGGGCCAGGTGACATTAGCATGTTGTGCTAGGCCATGTTGTGCTGTGCCATTATCATGCGCAACATTAGCATGTTGTGCATGATAATGCGCAACATTAGCATATTGTGCATGCTAACATATTGCCGGAGACTGTACATGTTGTGCTAATGTCACCTAAGGTGACATTAGCACAACAAGTACAGTCTCCGGCAATATGAAAGACACATTTGCCGATGCTGTTTATGCAGCGGTGCCAAGTCCGCCTTATCCGGACCGTTTTATTTTGAAGGAGAAAATAGAACAAACCTTTATTTATTCCCAAACCCAAGCAATGTGAGCCTAGCCAAAGCAAATCTACCGTAGCCACCTAAAATAAAATCGTCAAATCGCTTTTTCATATTCCCGAAGGCTCGGTGCGACAAAGTGGAGAAACTAAAAGTCTACAGAGACGTTAAGTGACTGCTTTCGCTGCCTTCTATGCATGTGGGAATCGTTGCTTCTTGGCATCAGAGATATCGATCAGTCTTGAACACGATGTAGGGTCTTGAACAAAACCCAACACTTTTATTTTTAACTGCCCACACTCGTTCAAACAGAAGGGCCACCGTCTCGGGTTCACCGCTCGCTCGCTTTGGCTCCAGTTTTCGTTCTGTTCGTCTCGCCTTACCACACTGTTGAACTTCTCGGCTGCATCCGACCGCTGCGGTACAAAGTTCAGCTCGCCCCCGCGCTCGATCGTCTCCGCAGAGGCAAGCCGATGCCGTTGTCAAAAAGTTCCAATATTGCGTTGCTCGTGAATTGGACTATTTAAAGCACAACAACATGTTGTTTTACAAGTGCATCCTAAATATATTAGCGTTAATTAATAAAAGTGACTATTTATCGCCAATTGGTGTTTGTGTTCTGTAAAAAAAATTTCTTCGCTTCATGTAAACTCAGTCCGTTTTCCTCACTTTTTTTCTGCAAACTGCTTTTCCTTCTTAAAGAAGGGCATGTGATATTACATATTTTTGACATACACGCTGACAATAAAAAACAGGCAATTACATGGTTATTCGATCGCACGCGACAAGACACATCATGATTGGCGCCCGTGCCGGATGCTTCCTAGGTGTAACGGAGATGGGCCTATAGCGCGAAGGGCTGGGCGTGCTGTACGTGCCTTACAAGCTGTGTATAGCACAAACAGATATATGACACCGGTCTTGCTACATGAAGAGCTCGTTCCGTTTTCTCCGCCCTTTGTGCCCTGGCTTTAGACATCGGATAATGGAACATCCGCTGCACCGCTAACTATCAGTCTAAGGAATGTCAGTTTCCATCATTACAAAATTAAGAAAATACAATATGTAGCTAAGCACGAGTGTTCTCAATCAAAATGAATTTACCCGCTGCATTTGAACACACAAATAAGCAGTATAGTCTTTGCAACGAAGCCGACCTGCGGAAGCTGCGTTTGGCCGTTCTGAGAGCGTGGGAGCGATTTCGATCACTTCTAGAGAAGATACAACAAAAAAAGGGCGAAATCGCATCAAGCCAATTGAAAGTTCATATGATCGGCAGCAATAATAAAAAAATTGAACGAAATAAAAAATGGCCCTTTTCGATAAAGTGGGTTCAAAATATTGGTTAATTTCATTTGCGACGATATTTCAAATTTTATATAAAAAATTCCGTGAAAATAAAATAAACTAAACTTATGCCCGTCGATATTCTATGTATAGGGCTACACCTGCATAGTATTTGGTAAGCGACAAATATAATAACTCATGAGTTACAAGACTCTGAATTTGTCACCGCATTGTCACGTGGGAGCGATTTCGATCACTTCTAGAGAAGATAAAACAAAAAAAGGGGGAAATCGCATCAAGCCAATTGAAAGTTCATATGATCGGCAGCAATAATAAAAAAATTGAACGAAATAAAAAATGGCCTTTTTTGATAAAGTGGGTTCAAAATATCGGTTAATTTCATTTTCGACGATATTTCAAATTTTATATAAAAAATTCCGTGAAAATTAAATAAACTAAACTTATGCCCGTCGATAACCCATGTATAGGGCTACACCCGCATAGTATTGGGTAAGCGACAAATATAATAACTCATGAGTTACAAGGCTCTGAAGAAGTCAACAAATTGTCAGAGAGACGATGTTTGTCATTTTTTACCTCACTAAACAAAAATACAAAAGTATTTGCCTTTGAACTAAAAAATAGTCGAAATAACATACAAGATCACAAAAATTTACTGCGAGTTTTGAATGCTTTCCGTATTCATGCCAGCGCACAGAACTGGGCAGAAAAATCAATGAGTAAAAAACAGATTTTCACCCTGCTCCACTCAATATTTTTTTGTGAAACGAAATATTTTTAAAAAAATTTTGAAAAGCGGTTTTGTTCTTTCCGGAAATGGGGAAATTACATATATTTTTTAAAAAAAAATCGAAAGACCCACCCCGACAAGCGTGTTCGATTTCAAATGAAACCGCCCTAGAGTTTCCTCTGACCTCGAGTGTAAAAGATAAGGAGGCCAACGTGATCTTGTCGAGTCAGCCTCGCCCCAGCTCGCTCCCGAACATTCTAGGTCGAATACTCGACATACCGGGTGTGGTAGATAGGAAGCCGAGCGCGGCCTTGCCGACTCACTCTCGCAGCCCCGCTCCAGCCAGATGTCACTACATGGCATCAATTTTTCTGCTAAATTTAGCGGGTAAATAGTGACGTGATGTTAAGTGACACCAAAACGTCACGAGAGAATGTGTGCCATCACGTGACACTATAATGTCAAGTGACCGTGCTGCGTGACACCGTTTTCCTCACTAAATTTAGCGGAGAAAACTGATGTCACGTGACAAGATATTATCTGACGTCAGGTCACGTGACGTCGTGTCACGTGTCGTCAATCTTCCCGCAAGATTTAGCGGGGGAAGTTCACCTCAATTTCCCATCAGAAACCCCATCAAGTGTTATTGCACTTCACTTCCGTCTGACAATGTCCAAGACAGGTAATTTTATTATTAACAATTACGGAAACGTATGAATGGCACACACAGGTGAAACATCCCTGAAAGTTTGATCAGGCTGACGGCCACTGCGGCAGCTTGCGTCGTAATCCATGCCAACGAGCAACAAGGCTTGTCGCAGGCTGCCGAAAACTAGACTTGCCTTGGCAGGAATCTTGGCCTTGCCTTCAACGGTCGGGGCCGGCTTGTTCCGAGGGATGCAGTTGATGAGTACCGTGGAAAGCACCTGCGTGGTACATCAAGAGAAACCAAACTTTGCGGTCCAAACCGCAGAAGACGCGCAGAGCAGCAAATCCCCAACCAGCTCAAATGCACGAGCCTGCTTTCGAGTTACTTTCCCCTGCATTACTGGTGACGCCACAACAACCACGGGAGTTTGGTAAAGAAGACGAGACTTCTTTGTTCTGGCTTTGTAACCCCCATTGTTTCCAGGCGAAGGCCAGCACTAGGGTCAAAGACTCAAAACAATGTGAGAAGCACTTAGAATCACGCTAAGATATACCGCTGTTGCTTAGCAAATCGGCACCACAGATTTCCAATGGCAATAGAGACAGCCACAGTTTCGAGAGACCCACCTGCTTTCCAGTCCAAAGGGTCTCTGGCTTCTGAATCGCTGGAGGAAGCACCTTGATAGACGATGGTACAAACGTCAGTGCACCATATACAAGCTGGTTGTAGTCTTCCCTGTCATAGAAAAACGAAATGCAGAAAGACACAGCTCAGCAGTGACACACTGGGAACCAGTACCAGCCACAAAACTTTGTAATCACAACACTGCCAAAAAAAAAGGAGGTGCACTTTTTTTCTTGTTTTTTTTGTGACGCAAGGTTTTAGAACAACAAAGTGATTATCAACACTCAGCTCCTTCTTTCCCTTTCTCAAACAGGTTTGCGGTAGATGTTACTGGTCCTGGTATCGTCCACTACTTCTCGTGCGTGGTATTACTACACAAAACAGTCATTCGTCCGAAAACAAACTAAAAACAGGTCCCCTCAGAAGCAAAACAAAACAATCTTTAGAAACAAAACTGCAAATTTCCTCTGGCGTCTCTACTTAAAAAGTCACACAATGCTTATGGATGTGGGAAACTCACTCCCAGGAAGAGCGCAGTAAAGAGCCGCTTTTTAAGTCGACACATCGCTACAAACGCAGTTTCCGCACCGCGTCTCGGTCGGACGCTGCCGAATTCCTCACCTGTTGAAAAAGCGCCCCTGCATGGTGAGCAAAGAGCCCGCGATCACGTGATCCTGGATGAGTCCACTCAGCGGAGTGCCATCTTTGGGCACCAGGTACTGCCGGTTTACCGTCGCCACCTGGCTAGCCTCTGCGCGCGCCAGCTCGCTCTGGGGAAAGTGGGCGTTCATCTCGTCGCCGTCGAAGTCGGCGTTGTAGCACTTGCAGTTGGCGTAGTGCAGACGCAGTGTCTTTTCACCGGGCAGCACTCGTGCCTGTAAAAGCGGGAAGAACGATGTCGCGTTTTCATGCTACGAAAGTGTCTAGCCGTTACCGACGACGACAAGCAAATACCTGCACAGTGGGCTGGAATGCTGCATGCACAAGAAGTGAGAAAGTGATTTTGTCTAAATACATACAGTCCCACTTAACAGAAGTTGCACTTGTCAAGAGGCAAGAAGGTCTATTTGAAGTCGCCGGCGAATCAAACAAAAACGTGTGCAAAGTTCCACTTCTCTGACAAGCTCCAATTAACAAAGTTCAATTCACCGAGCGTTGTCTGAACGTTTGCAGCCATAAGCTAGAGAGAGTGACACAGCACTTCCCATAGAAAGATTCCAGATTGGCCGAGTCGTTTGACGCTAACTCGCAGCAATTGCAAAAAAACTTGACAATAATTTTTTTTCTTTTTTTAATGTTGCACCTAATTTTAAAAACATGTGCAACAGTTTTAAAAGTGCTAGTACCCTGAAAAAGTCTGTCAGGAGTAAGAAAAGTTGGTAATGACAATTATCATGCTCGTCAGCGAGAAGCGTTCATTGAAAGATCGTTTGTAAGGCGTCCAACGCATTGACCAGTTCCAAACACGCACACAGACAAATATATAAGGTGTTTCCTTTTAAACTTAACAGATCTGTTTAAGAAAACCGTGAAAGCAACACTGAAGGCCCGCTCACACTCTTGCGACCTCTTAAACCTGGGTTCCTTAAAACTTCTTAAACCGGAGGACACACTGGCATTGTGGCGCCATCTATGCGGTGACCCTGGAACTGCATTTCACAAGAGCGAAGGTTTTGCGGGATTTCCGAGGTCAAATGTGCGTAATACCCATAGAAAGGCTCGTTTATAACATTGACAAAAGTTTTTCGAGCCAAGAAAGAAAGAATAATGCGCGAGAGAAATAAAAAAATATGCCGGACCGCTGAGTTTACACTGCTACCCAACAGATGGCGCCAGTGTGTCCTCTGGTTTAAGAAGTTTTAAGCAACCCAGGTTTAAGAGGTCGCAAGAGTGTGAACGGGCCTTAAATGCGGTTTGTGCAGGTGAGTTATATGGCGAGAGGTCATGGTATAGGGGCCTAATCGTAAGGATCAGTCGGCAAGTTAACAAAAATTTGTTTATCAATGTTTCAATTACTGAAAATTAACATATGATTATAATTAGAAATTTACTGAGCATCATTTCAAACCACTAAATCAGTGAATATCAGAAAGACTTGGAGCGCGTGGGAAGCACGGTGGGGTACTAAAGTTCTCGCTCGAGCAGTAGGAGCAAAGCTACCGGTGCGATAACGTGCCCTCGCGGTTCTGCCCTCTCTAATCGTAGCCCCAGCCATGTGCCTGTTGCATGAGCGGTTACTTTAGCGCACTAGTGCGCTTCCCATGCGATCAGTCTTTCCAAGAATGACTGATTCAGTGCTAATAAATGATGCTCAGCAATTTTCTAATTGGAACCATATGTCTGTTTTCTCAAATTAAAAAGTTGATCCAAATAAATTAAGGTAACTAGCCAACTTATCATGACTATTAGCCCCTCCCCAAAAATATGACACCCGGGTCCGTATAAACTCACCTGCACAAACCGCATTAGTGTAGCTTTCATGACCTTTTTAAAAATAAATCTGTTAAGCTTAGTAAAAAAAAATGGAAGACATTTACAGGTCTCTTAAATGCGAAACTAGAGTGCAGCTCTTGAGGAGGAGGAGGAAAGGGTACAGAGAAGGGTATGCCCCTCCTCCTCCTCTTCCTTTCCTCCTCCTCTCCTCCTGCCGCTGAATCTGTTCATGGGTGACGTGACACAAAGCCATGGCGTTATTTTCCCCTCTAAATTTAGCAGCTAAACTGAATTGGTGTTGAGGTCATATGACATCAATTTTCCCGCTTAATCTCACGGGAAAACTTGACCCGCAAAAGTTTGTGGGGAAATTTTTTTGTTAAATTTAGCGGTAAATTTACCCGCTAAACTTAGCGGGAAAATTTCCTGCTAAGCTTAAGGGAAACATTTTCCCGCTTTTTAATTCGCCCTTTTAAATTTAGCGGAAAAACTTTTCCGCTAAATTTAGCACAAAAATTTCCCCTCTACCTTTAGTGGGGAAACGTCCCATAATGCAACGCGCGATTACGTCGACACCGACAGTGACGAATACGGCGACGGAGACGCCAACGCTGCTCATCCCTGAAACGGGCGCCTAAGAGCTGCGCTTTAAGCAACAACCTCTAACCGCCGAATTCACAAACCTCACTCCAATTGAGGGGCCCCTCCACTTCCTCGAGGAAGGCGCGAGGGCCGGCGCTGGCCAATCGCGATAACGGATCCGCCGTTGCGATTGGCAACGCCGGCCCTCGCGCCTTCCTCGATGAAGTGGAGGGGCCCCTCAAGTGACGTGAGGTTTGTGAATTCGGCGCTAAGTGACACAGACATAACAGAACAAGGCGGCAGCCCGCGAAGATCAAACGCAACGTCCCGGTAGATGTGCGGACAGTGGAGCTGATCTCCCGACTCACCTGGTGAGCCATGATACTGGGCTTGTGTAGGGTGGGCTGCCGATTCAGCAGCAGCATGTCGCCCGTCCGCAGGTGGCGGTGCACCGTCTTGCACCGCGCCAGGGTGTTCTTGAAGGAGTCTGACGGCGTCATCAGCTGCTTGGCGATGGCCTCCCGACGGACGCGGTTCGTCGGGTCCAGCCGTGTCACCGTCCCGTCCCCGTGCTCCACGAGCAACGCTCTGCCGGCGACGACAGAGAGGGAAGGATGTTAAAGGACAACTTCGGTCAACATTTTTTTAATTTGGAATTACGACTGTTTTCAGCTAAAGCAGCATCCCTGAATTACAACGTATAATTTTCTTTTCCGATATTGTATGCAGTTTTATAAATATCACAGCTCAAAGTTTGGTTTTGGGTGTCTACGGCAAATCCAAAACTAACTATCTGCTACAGGGACGGCAACACTGATCATCAGCCGTACGGCCGTGAGATGACGTCACAGGGGTGCTGCAGTACGCGCCAAAACCAATCAACCACAGCTCCACTGCAACGTGACGTACCAAGGGTGCTGCGCCAATGTTCCTTGACTAAAAGCTAACCTGCTTGCCGCCCGCTAAAGAGCAGCTGTTCACATCTTTAAAATCTGTTTTAATGGAGCATGCGCCTTCATTTTGACGTAATATTTTTGGCTGTCATCATATTTTGTGCCACTAAAGCAATACCAGTCATTTATTTTGGATTCATTTTCGATCGGAGTTGCCCTTTACAGGGCAACCCCCCAAAAATTTTCATTTATATTTTTGACAGGCGTTCCCTTATGGTGTCAGAAGACTACCCAGCCAATATTTTGCTACAGCATCACATATATTTTTAATAAAGTCAAAAAACGCAACTGCTCGAAACCGAAACTCAGCTGGGGGAGAAGAAATATAAAGAAAGTTACCAAAAGTCATGTGGCTGTGAAACTTTTTTTCTTTTTCACTCAATGTATTTGCAGTTTTCTGTGCACCCACGGCGTTTGGGCAATCGCAGAAACGAAGTTCTGGGCGTTATCAGTAACCACAAAGAAAGAAAGCGTCAGTGTTATGCACCACTCCTCAAGAAGTCCTCGATCAGAGAACGCAGATTCTCCGCAGTGTGGCGTTCACGCATGCAGCGGCACGCAAGCACAAAACTGTAAGGCACGAAGTCCTCACTCATGGCACGTCACTGACACATAACTGTCACCAGCTTTTGACGTTCAGCCGTCAGTGGTGATGGCGATACACCCCACGTCCTTTCTTAGGACGCTGTGCAGCAAAGTGGGGAGAGCATAACTAGCAGCATCGTTCATTTCCGGCAAGACAGTCCTCGAGAACGTCGTTCGAGAAGGAACGTTGTACTCAGGCACTGCATATACATTTCATCAGCTCTAGAAAAGCTGGTTCCTCTACGACTGTGTAGCTGTGCAAGCCAGTTATGATGAAGCAGCCAATTTTCTTTGTTAGTGCCCTGGAGCGAACGCTCAAATTATTCAGTCGGGGCTTGAATTGCTCTGCCGTAGCAGCTGTGCTTTCATACTCCTTGTGGGCCCCAGGATCACGCTTCAGGTGATTCAACGAAGGCGTCGTCCTGTTTGTTGGCATTTTCAGGATGACGCCACACACAAGGCACTTCGGCGAAGCAGCGCAGGAGCGATCGAAGAACTTCGACACTACGCGGCGCTTTCTCTTCGAAGAACTTCCTGCTTCAACCACTTCTACTTCGCTCATACTGAGCGGCGGCACCGTTCCAAACAGTTCTGAAACGTCTCCACGACTCGGTTTCCGTAAGCGTGAACGATCACCCTCGAGCGAATGGAGGCAACAGCAACGTACGAATAGAGAGAAACTGATACTGCCGATGATGATGATCATTGCCTAGAAGAGGGCACGTATTGCCATTTTGCGGAACATATGGTAGGCGCGCCGCCGCATTGTGGGATGCCTGAAATAAAATCTCGCTGCGCGACACCATAACGACTATTCAAAAATTATCCGAACGAAACCTTTGAAAATTATTATTCGATTCAATTAACGAATTGAATAGGGTAATATTCGATTCATTATTCGAAAATTGTCAATATTCGCACATCCCTATTAGTTAGCCAAGGTAAAAGATCTCCTTTTTAAATAATTGTTGATTGCTTAGAAGTAAACAAAGACCTCATTAGATGAAATGAAGAAATAAAGCATGACAGACATGACAAACATGACTAAGCAAATACTTGTATGAGTTCATCTTATTTTTATTTTTCATTTTGAATTTTTTTTATACTTCTAAACAGTGCACGAGTCTTTCAAAAGTATGAAAACAACTAGCTTCACTAAACTTTTGCTAAAAATAAATTGACCGCATCTCCACGTGGTGAATGATGTTGCTTGGGGCAAAGCTCTGGTGGTGCTTGTCTGCGTAAACGCCGAGCCGCAGCATGCCGAGCCTTTTCATTCATGTCAGTAGGAGAATGTGTGGTTTTCTTCTTTTTCTTTTTTTAAGCAGACAGATGGGATGGCATCTCAGAACCCCCACTCATTTTTTTCTTCTTTTTCTTTGAGCCTTTTCATTCATGTCAGTAGGAGAATGTGTGGTTTTCTTCTTTTTCTTTTTTTAAGCAGACAGATGGGATGGCATCTCAGAACCCCCTACCGTAATATCCCGAGTCATCGCCCATCCCCGAGTCATCGCCCACCCCAATTTTTGGGCCAATATAGATTTCTAAAAAAACACCGAGTCATTGCCCACCCCTCCAAATACCCCAACGCGGACTCCGCGATCTGCAAACAATCATCCTACCCAAATGACGCGGCCGCGGACCTTACAGTTGGAGGACGTCCGTGACAAAGTAAAACGGAGAGAAAGGCCCTCTCTTTGCTTACGCATTTTTCGCGTGAGCGACTCCAAAGTGGTAGTGTATCCATGCGAAAAGAAAACGATGAAGATAACAAAATAAAAGTTTGTTTTGCTTACGAAAATGTCGATCCGACAAAAAAAAAGAATCGGAAAGATAACACAAGCATTAACCCAGTCAGGAATCGCGAGGTAAGCGTATGCCCCATATTTTGGGATGTAACCGCGGAGTGTAAGGTCGAAGTCTGTCTCCGCCGAAGTAAGGTCGCCGCGAACCCGCTCCTTCTCCCCGCACGTCGCGACCGCGGTTGTGCAATGTTTTAGACAAAGCCAACAGGTAAATAAAGCTTTTCTGGAACGCCCTACACAGACGTTAGTAGAGCGTCCCAAACCCCCATTGATAGCACGCCGTACACGGACGCACGCATGTACGCAAAAAACAAGGAAGTTGCGCAAGAGCTTGTGATTGACAAGGCGCCCGACTTGGCCCGACGCCAAAGTATTTGCCACGCGATCGCCGGCTTTTCCGCTTTCCCAGCATCGCTCTTCGTCGCTTCTTTGGTCCGCTCGCTCGCTCGCTCGTTGCGCCTGATTGGTTTTTCTATTTTCTTGCAGAATTTTCTTTCTTTTCTTCTCTTTATTTTTACTAACTAGGAGAACATAGTGGTGACGTGTTTTCACGGAAGAAACGTTTGTGCTCTATGCAGATCGGTGGTGTTCCTAGCGCGTATGCAAGCAACGGACTTTGCGGTAGTAAAACATTCTTTCGTGAGCATTTTTTCTATAAAACAATAAAACTAAATCGAGTTTTGAGTTTAATGTATCTGTTGCATAGCAGCGCTAGATACGGAGAGAAAACTGGGCGGCTTTCTCCGCTTTTATTAACTTTTTGTGCTCACCCACCGAGACATGGCCCACCCCACTTTTTCTATGAATTTCAGGCGGCAGGGGGTGTGGACGATGACTCGGGATATTACGGTACTCTTTTTTTTCTTCTTTTTCTTTGAGCCTTTTCATTCATGGCAGTAGAAGAATGTGTGGTTTTCTTCTTTTTCTTTTTTTAAGCAGACAGATGGGATGGCATCTCAGAACCCCCTACTCTTTTTTTTCTTCTTTTTCTTTTTTCATAATTTTTTTCATCTTTTTTTTTTCAATTTTTTTTTTTGCCCTACAGGAGCACGTGAGCATGTGCTCACGTGCTCGTGAGCACGTGATCTCACGAGCAGAAGCATGAGCACCCGACGCCGGCCTACGGCGGACGAACATACGGACATGGCTAGCCCCTAAGGAGCTTCGCCCCTAATATTGTTTTGTGGAGCCTTTGTGTCTAGGAATGGGGGATCGGTGGCCGAGTGGCCTAGCGCACACCAGCTCGGAGCACGTGGAGCGAAAGCTCGCGCTGCAGAACCCAGGGATCCTGGGTTCAATCCCCACCCCTGCCCGTTTCGATCTGGATGAGCATCGTACTGGCGCGCGGTCGTGTATCACTACTGCGTGGTGCACGTTAAAGACCCCAGGCTAGCAGTTGTACTGCACTGGCTAAATTGCACATCTACAGCGAGTGACTCGTCGCAACTTTAAATGGCTGACCAACTACGCGCTGTATAAATATCCCCACAACCACAATTATTTTGTGTCTAGGAACAGTTGCAAAACAGCCTTTTTTGTGACAACCATGAACCATGCACTGCGCGACGCCGTTAGCATGAACAAGAGGTCTTCATTTAATTTCATTTCCATTTTTTTTCTTAAAGCTCAAATCCGACCATCAAAACTACAAACATAGTACAAAGTGTTCTGCCGAAGCATGAACATAAGCAGCCAAATTTAGTGCCCATCAATACCCCCCAAAACACAAAAAAGCACTGGCGCCGTGTTCGCACCAATCGCATCGTCCGGCTTACAAGTCGAGCGGTGTTCTGCCATGCCTAGACGCGACCTCGCTCACCCCGGGTAGACGTTGGGTCCGTTGATGACGGCCTTTCGGAGCTCCGCCACATTCCTGTCGGAGACAGGCTCGGGGTAAGAGAGCCTCGTCGCAAACACCATTGGCACTCCGATCTCGTCCACGCCGATGTACGGGTCGGGCGAGATGACCGAACGGGCCGCGTAGTTCACACGCTTGCCCATCATGTGCTTGCGGAACAGGCCCTCTTTCTTCTCCAGGATCTGTGTCAACGCTGAGTGAAACGATAAAACGACAAAACACGAGCCCAAGCATCGTACCAGGGGCTAAGCAGTGCTCATCTCCAGAATGCGTGTCGATGCAGAAGCTCGTTGTCAGCAATGTCGAAACATACCTCAAAACTAATCTCAGCAAGAAAGGTTTCTATTTTTATTGCACATCAGCCTCTGAACTAAAAAATGATGCACTCCTTTGATCTACCGACCCAGACGTTTCGTATGCAGAATGCATTAGCATATAATATGCAAATCTGGGCAGTGATGCAACGTGGTGTCTCGGTGCCACATGGCGCAGTGATATGTGGCGATCTGGCGTCAGATTACACCATGACTTGACGGCCAAGCTTACTGGACCTAATACCGTTGTTGACACCTTGACGTCATACGACACGACTTTGCACTACGAGTCACGTGACCTGGCATAGCCTGATGCACGTCAAATATTCACATGACCACGCGACTTGTAGTGGCACTGGCCACATAACCACATGACCCACAGTGACACTCACCACGTGATCTGCTGTAGCATCCCGCTACACATAGCAGGACGTACAGCTGCAGATTTAGCTGATGACGAACTGGCACGACTATGGCGACACAATACCGACGACTACACAAATCCCAAGTTCGCTTGCATTAAAATGCCTTCTGCAAGAACAAAACATGCCAACACCGGCAGAAGGCAACTGGCTATGAGTCCATCTGCTTTTTCGGTAGCATGTACTTGTATACAGTCGCCGACCGATTTTTTGGACACGTCCGATTTTTCGAACGTTTTCGTTGAACCGTCACTCACCCCATAGAGTTAATGTAGAACATTGACCGAAATTTCGGACACCATAAAGCTCATTGCTCTATATTTCGGACATAATTTGTGTGATTTCCTCAGTTTACAATCACAAAACAGCCGCCACGATAGCGCCGCGAGCTTAGCCACCGCCATTTTGGTTGTTTTGATTTTGCCCTGTAGCCTCAATACCACGTCCTACGCAATAAACAAGCTGGGTTGAGACCATAGTCAGGTTTTCCGGTTCCACTACAGCCAACATGGCCGCCGTCTGACCATTCTTATGGTTCTTCCAGTTCTTCTCATGGTTCGTGTTTTTCGAGTGCGACCGCGAGAAAAGCGGCCGTCTGCTGTTCTTGTGGTCTTTGAGTGCAAAGGTTTTTTGCCAATAGGCTTAGTATTGAAGCGAGCTTGGTGGACTAAACATTGTCTCCAAATAGTGCCAAATGGCGCCTACTTTAACTTTGCTCTTCGTGCCAATGAAGGCGCCGACAAAGCGCAGCTCTGTGATCAAACAGATCAACAAACAAGTGAAAAGTGAACAATATAAAGCAGAAGTTGTATGAGAACTTAAAATTTACATCAAGCAAGTGGAAAATGGCCAATACACAGCGGAATATGCGCATAAATTTGATATTTTGGTTGAAATCGATTTTTCGGACCGCTTGATTATTTGGACAATTTCAAGGTCCCCTCCGAGTCCGAAAGATCGGCCGGCGACTGTATACCTTCCTGCTTTCTTTTGTATCGAAGTGCCTATATAACCTGGTTTCGGAAAATAAAAATTTCAGCTGTGTTAGAGACTTTTTAGTGTCGTGTCGTTTACCCGCAGTCTCGGGGTTTTTTCAACCATGTGCAATGTACACCAGCTCGTTTGCGCCCTTACATTTTGTTCAATAAAACAAACTGATTTTAATTGAAGTAGCCTCCAATGAATGCCGGCAAGGAGATCGACCTCACCTGCTTGATGCCCGGCGTCGCCTTGTTACTGCTCAGCCTGTCGAGTTCGCTGTCCACCACGACGTTAACCGCAACCTGTGGTGAATTTTGGTGATTCGCGTTTGAAGTGTATAGGGAACTACAAATGAAACTCCACACATACCTGCAGGTTGTTCCATGCGACGTGAAGCTTAGAACTCAGGTCCTTGCCTTGTAGCTTGTCCACGACTTGCTGAAAAAATCAATCAGTCAATCAATCAATCAATTCACCAATCAAATGTTTACATGAAGAGCGAGTCGTCTGCTTCTTGCGCAGGAGTTGCGGTGACGTCAGAATGACGCCGAGCTCTGACTGGCTTTGATTGAAGGGATAGTGGGTAGTAGACCTTAATGCTAGATGCCTTGAGGTCTACCCACTATTTTTTTCAATCAGCCAATAAGAGCTTGGTGTTCTGACATCATCATAACCCCTGTGCAGTGAAGTGGACAAACTTGCGCTTTGCATTAACCACCAATTATGAAAAGGGATGAAGAAGTAAGCAACAACTCCTATCCCCATTTCTGGGGATCATCCCTACATTACAAGGCAAAGGTTTCCCCAAGTTGACAGATATCCCAGACCTTTTCCAAGCAATTTCTTTACAAATTTATTCCCAGAAGTTCAGCAGTGAGCACGGGCTTTTAGCACAATTGCAACCGTGCGTCTTGTGACATTGTCTTTGCAGCACTTTTCTGCAATCTTTTTGTTTCAGTATACACTTTCTTTGTTTTGTGTGGTGAATGTTTTCTATATATTGTTTTAACGTCAAGAAAAGTGCCACATCGTTTCACCAGTTCCTCCAGGTTCCTAGAAAACAAGAGGCACGAGTTCGTAGATGCCCCATTTTACGGCACGGCTTTTTCCCAGTTTTGCGACAGCGTAGAAACACTTCGGAAATGCTTCCCTAAAGCATTTCGACATTTGTGGGGAAAAGCAAGCACACATCCTTATCCCCTCGGCTCCATCAGTTTCCCCATATTTTCAATACCATAAGAAAACTTTCCCTCGTATTCTGAGCAATGACACACAAACCTTTGAGTTGTCTCGATGGCGAAGGTTTTTTTCTACACATCCTTTACCACACCAAAACCCTAGCAATGTGCCCTTATGTTTCCCCAGATATCTAGAGGAAGAAAGCAGATATGCATACCGTAGAATACCCTGCATTCGCCCAATCCACACCAAGTGCCCATCCCCAAAATTTCAAATATCTGAAAAAATATGCACATACAAATATATGTAAAATTGATGACCTCACATGTGCCCATCCCTTATTTTTTCGCGATTATCTTCAAATTTTGAGTCAGCGCTTGCCCGGTATTTTACGGTAGAGTCCCTATTTTATAACACGATTGCTATCCACACTTGCAATGCCCTAAAAATAATCCAGAAAATTTTCTGTCTTTTATAACGTTCATGGAGAAAACATGATATGCCTACTAATTTCCCCACAATTCCCCATGTTATTTAGACACTATATAAAAAGCTTTTTATATTTAGTAACATTATACTGCTTTTTACCACTAATTAAAAAGTGAAATTGTCCTTATCATGATCCTCCTGTATTACGACAAAATTTTGGTGTGAATGCCGTCGCTTCTTTCCGCGACATGATAAAAGATACAAGTTGGGATGACGTTTATAATGAAAAAAACCCCAATTTTAAATTATGAAATTGGTTTGCAGAAGATGAGGCACATTTACAATGAAGCATTTCCTCTCCAGCCAATAATAAATCACGAAAAGTCTAGGAAACCTTCGACTACACGCGCGTTGTATAAAAGGATTAATGAATGTAACAAATTATACAACAAGTTCATTCGTACTAGAGACCAGGTAATATTACTTGAATATAAACAAAAGATAAACAAACTAGGCAAAGACCTGAAGAAAGAATGTGAAGAATAATGTAAAAACACGTTCCTAGCTAGACCGAATGAACCTAGGAAACTTTGGAATACAGTCGGAAGCCTTTTTGGAAATCCAAGAAGTAAGATACCCTGCAAACTAGCATTTGATGGTATTCAGTACAGTGATGTCTCTTTGGCAGACAAATTTAATTCCTACTTTTTAAGTGCAGGTTCGTCACTGCAGTCACATGTCTCAAAAGAAAGATTAAACAAGTATATTCATCTGCAGCCATAGACTCCATTTTCCTGACCCCAACTGACGAACAAGAAATATCTGTAATCCTTAGATCTTTAAATATAAACACAGCGGCCGGAGCAGACGACATAAGGGCCATTCCAATCATAGCTGTTGCACACCTTTTGTGCTCTCCTCTGCAGCATATATGTAACAATGCATTAGCCACTGACACTTTTCCTGATGGCATGAAAATTGCAAGAGTTGCCGTTTTGCACAAAGGAGGTTCTTTTGACAACATTAATAACTATAGGCCCATATCCATACTCCCTTTGTTTTTAAAAGTATTAGAACATTTGGCAAAAAAAAAAACGCTTCAGCAAGTTTTTGAATGAAAGAGATGTTTTTGTAATGCAGCAATCTGGTTTTCAAGAGAAAAAAGGTCAACCAAGATGGCACTACTTAGTATCAAAGAAAAATTAACCAATAATGTTGAAAAGAAACTATTTACCACTGGAGTATTCCTTGATTTTAGAAAGGCATTTGATCCCATTAAACATATCTTGTTTTATAAACTATTTTATAAAATTTTATGGAATTCGAGGTGTTGCTTACGATTTCAATTCAATATAACAAATTCCCTTACAGTAATATTATATAGAGAAATTTCCCTGGGCATCTGGGGTAAAGAACTCGAAACGTGCACACCTGCAATCTCTGCATCTCCATGGTATCCTCAGAGGATTCGCTGTCTTGGTTGCGCTCCATGAGCTTGAGCACCGCCCTGGCAGCGTCGCAACACTGCAGAACCTTGGACAGGCTCACCGTCTGCGTGTGCTCATACTTGCGGCCATGCATGAAGTTCATCTGCAGAGGGTTCACCCTTGCTCAGGTCATCTTGTAGGAAAAATCAGTTGTTAACATCCGAACCTTTACTCCGGTAACCACAAGTTCTAAAACGTTGGCACTCCGCCCCGACTGCTGGCACCGCATTTTGGCCAAGTCAGACTTTTTGGAAACGCACAGTTCCTTCTTGAGGTGCAGTAGCGGGGAGAAGAAAGGATCCCAGGGTCGAAACCCTCCCCCTGCTCCAGAAAATGATCATGCACTCCCACCACCCCCTCACACCCTTTACTCTCTATGCACAGTTCCATAGCTTACTCCTCCCCCAAAACAATTCCTGGCTATGCCACTGCTTAGGTGCAAATAAAAATGTTTATGTTTCTTCCCTGACACCACATACTAAAGTCGGAGGAGTTGACAATTTCAGGCTGAAGAGCATGTTTGTGAGAGAGGGCCATAGGGGGCACAACAATGATGGCTCCTTTGTCCGTTGTCCTTCGACTAGGTGGCTAGAGGGTTAATTGAACCCAACACAACCTACTGCCTCGGTGGAGTGTACGATACATCACAAGGAATCAGCGGCCAAGCGTGCGCAACGCAGCTCGGAGCATGCGGAGCAGAAGCTCGCACTGAAGAACCCAGGGATCCTGGGTTCAATCCCCACCTCTGTCCGTTTCGAACTGGACGAGCTTCGTACCGGTGTGACATCGCCACTGCACAACGCAAGTTGAAGACCCCAGGCTAGCAGCCACATGGCACCGGCTAAATTTCTCACCTATGGCATAAACCGGCGTCGCCACACCTCAAAGGCAAACTGACCTAACGCCGTCTAAACACGAGGTTCTAATTTGGTTTTTGATACGTCATACCGCCACAGGGGTGCCCCAAATCAGAAAAATCAAGAAGCAGACGGAGACACCCACCGGCCGGAAGCGCGTGGGCGGCACCACGAGGGCCTCGAGAAAGAACATGTCCACGGGATGCTTCTGGGAGTCCGAGCCCAGGGCTCCAAACAGGTGCCTGAGCAGCGGGCTCTCGTTCTGCCAGAGCAGCCGCAGGTGCTTGCGGGCCTCCAGGGGCGTCAGGTACGTCTGTGCCCCCGTGTCCACGGGCTCCTCCTTCACCGGGACCTCCTCTTCCTCTTCGGGGATGTCCATCCCCTCATCGTCCCCAAAGTCCCCATACTCGGGCCTCATCCTGAAACAAGACCGAGCAAGACGACTCGCGCCACTAAGTTCCTCCGTCCTCATGTGAACGGAAAAGGTCAGCACGGAATCTTTCAAAAGTATCTAAGCCTGTTCATAAGAACAAACTTGTTCTATGTGATATGACATCATACGCAAAAACTCCTCTGACATGATACAATATCAGATCCAAGGACTTCTTTGATCTGATGGGAATATCAAACAAACTCAATCAATCTATTGAATATTTATGTTTGCATTTGCGTGTGCAGAGAAAGATTATGCCGTAACGTAATGAAATTACTGTACTCCAAAATGTGTCTCTGACAGAGAACACAAATTGCGGCACAGGACGTGTGCAGACACGTTGCTCTCGAAAGAGTGAATGGGACCCAACAAGAATAGTTTAATTGAAGAAAGCGTACTACGTAAACAGGCGAGCTGGTTGATGTTACACATATTTGAAAAAGAAAACGGATCACGGTAAAAGCAACAGGCAGCCGGGCGGCCTGGCTTCGTTCGCTATATCGAGTGTCCCCGCCATAGGAGTTGGATACAAAAAGACAACGCTCCTATACTATTACATGTGATTTTCAAGGGGATGTTTGAACTCTTTGATATAAACAATATTTCGAAATACTCGAGTGTAATATAACCGGGCTCGACTGTAGTTCCCAAGTTGAAGGGAGCCCGAACCAAAATTTAGATTTCGCGAAAATAAGGTTGCAGAAGTGTTGAACGGGACGCTATGAATGGCAAAACATCACTCCTACATCAATATCGCAAACGGATGGCCGTATTTTTTGGAAAAGAAGGGCGCAATCAAGCGAGGAATGTGACGTAACGATTCTCTTTGAACAGTTGAGAATGAGGGGAAGCGGCCTCGCTTCGGTTCACCTGCTCGAGGGGACGAAGCGAAGAGGAGAGGGAATGGGAATCGCGACGTCACACGTCTCGTCAGCCTCGTCGGCGGTGTTCAATCGCGCACTTCTTTTCCAAAAATACGGCCATCGGTTAGAGATATCGCTGTATGAATGATGTTTTTGGGTTTTGCAGCCTCCCGCCTATCACTCCCGCCTTGTTTTGTGAGCTCCAAATTTCAGTTCAGCATCCCTTTAAGGGCAATATTTTTCTTTCTTTTCAATGGCAACTCATAATTCATAACGCAAACTCAGCTAAACGAAAAAGCACTGCATTTAAATGTTCGCCATTATGGTGACCAGGCGGAGGAACGAAATCGCTCGAACAACATTCGCTAAACTTCATGAATCAAAGGTAGCTTACATGCAAATCAATAAAGACAACATACACTGCACAAAACTCTTTGTGTGAAGGAGCGATCGGCGGATTTTCCTGTTTATCTCCTAAAATTTAAATGCTAGTATCAAAACTACAGGTGTGGTGGAAACTATTCGCTAATCAATAAGTAAGATGTGAAAAGGTGCCAATGTCCCATTTGCGCTGCGCCACGCACCGTACATGCACCTAGGTAGAGAGAGTGGTGTTATGCCGTCATTAGAGCGTCAGGTACAGTCTCCACCAATACAAAAGACCCATCTGCCTAGGTAGTCTACGCGGCGGTGTCGAGCACACCTCGACCAGAAGCGTATTATTTTTAGAAAGCATAGAACGGAGGTCTAGGTTATTTACTTCATTAGAAGCAATCTGGGCCTGCTGGCCAAAGCGAATTCAGCACAGCTGCCAGAAACTACCCTGTCGAACGGATCTTTCACATCGTTCAAGACTGTACAACTCTGGACGAGGTGGGCGCAGTCACTTTCGAAAATGGTCCACGACCGTACCCACCTGGCGGATGTGGCGGCGATGGGGACGGGAGTCCGAGAGGCGACCTGGGCGCGGCTGGTGTAGACGAACCGTGCGTTGTTCTGGATGGTCATGCCCCTTCGCACGTCACCGCAGTGGGGGCACTTGCGGGGGGCCCCCATCAGGTGCTCCCGCACAAACGTCTTGATCAGGCGCTGGCGGCACTCCACCACGTTCTTCACGTTGGCGCTGCGCCGCGCCTCCTCCAGATCCACGCCTGCGTTCGTGCTCGCTCATTCGCCGATTCGTGAGTGAACCCAACCGATCCCAATTCTCGTCTAACGCCGCCAGTTGCCAACGGCACGAAAATGGCAAGGAGGAGCTTTCGCAGGCCTGCCCTCCGCTCGACGATTGGTTTGCGGCCTCTTTACTCTCCCCGCACAGGGTGCTAGATAAATCTGTACCATAAAGTGTACCACGACGTTAACTCACAAACGTCACAGGGGCTAGAAAATAAAAAATAAGAGAATACAGCATTTGTGCGATTGTTGAATACTGTAGAGTGCTGTGCTACTGATGCCTCATCGCAAACGCAACGTTGAACGAACGTGAACAAGGTGTTACTGTCGTCCGCCGGTAAGCTACGTGAAGAGCGAAATGCGGTGAAACATACTTTTGTCCTGTCCGCTTTACTTATAATGTTTATATTTCATAAAAAAAAAACACATAACCATATATTTGTCACTGTGTGCTTTCCTGATCACAATGTAGTGGATGAAATTACCTGCACTGCACTTCGTACTATTTTAAGCGACAACAACATGGGGCCCCATTTTGTGGGCAGAGGGCTTATGCGAGTGGTCCTCAAACACGGATGTGTCGGAGACCCCTTGGGGGCCTGCCAAAGTGATGGGGGACCCCATGCCAGCGGGGGATGGGGAGAGAGGGGGTACAAAATAATACAATTAATTGCAGTGTGAAAAGGGCATCCCTTACTATTATAGACATAAACTAGGGTGAGGAAGAAAAATCACCATAAAATTATATACCCCTATCGGTACCGACTGTTATAGACAGGAGAAGGAAGAAGCATCATGTAAAAGGATGAATGGATGGATAGATGATAACGGCTGTACCCTTTAAAACGGGCGGTAGCTTGCACCACCTAGCTAAAATCAACAAAAAGAAAAAAGGTTTATTTTGTGTGTTTTTTTTTTTTTAAGGAAAATGGGGGGGGGGGGTTGAGGATTGAAGTTCTGGACTTTGCAGACCCCCGAAATGGCTTTTGAGAACTACTGGCTTACACAATGAAAAGGCAAGCGTACTGGCCGGAGCAAGCAAAGCATCCAGTTTGTTTTTTGCTTTTTTTGTAGGGAACTGCGGGCTTCTATTGGTTGCGAAGTGGGACAGTTGAGCTCAGTGACCAGCGGTGATGAGCAGATCAGGCCATGCCCTGCCATTCTCACCATACTGTCAATGACTATAGTAACACTGCCAACCACAGACCTTCCATGACAGACTTGACGCGCTCGTCGATGCGCTTCTTGAGCGCCAGGCCCATGACGGAGCGGCTGGCCTTGCCCTTCTCGTCCGTGATGGCCTCGGCTGCAAGCTCCTGCAGTTCTTGCACCGCGCCCACGGCCCCGTACTGCAGCACTTGCAACTGGGCCAGAGTCAGCTGACACACCGCTGGTGGCGACAGCAGGCGGGCGCAGCCGAAGCAGCTGCCGCGAAGCAACTGCGGAAAAGCGCACGGCGTGCAACAAGGTGAACCACGGCTGTGCCTTCCGAGGAACCCTTAGCGACGATCCGGCACGAATACTGTGAGAGAGTGCTCATAGTATGAGTTTTCCATAATGACAAGACGAAAATGCACGTATTAACCCAGTTCCTCCTCAAAAATGTTGTCTATATAGAGAGGTATCCACATTAACAGGGTCTACGTTAACGAGATATGGCTGTATGAATTTGAACATTCGACAAAAATATGTCTGGTTGGGTCGGGGAACCTGTAGTATGGCAACAGGTTCTCGCGTGCCATCCGCGAGGTGGGGAGGGCAAGCAGGCATTTGTGACGTGGTGCTTGGGACCTCAAAACATGACGACGTTCGCTCCTCTACAGGGAGAAGCATCTCCCGTGCGAATACAGCCATACCTGGTGTCTTTTAACGAGTCTTCATTATGCTCCCTTGATTTCCATCCAGTGGTGTCACAGGTAACAACGAATGTGGTGCATCGCCGCGATCCTGACAGCTGCGTGGCAGCGGAAGTTATATGAAGAAGATGCTCGTTCTGCGGTAGCTCGTTCGGCAACTGGTCAGTTGCAAAAACTTTGGCAGACGCAAGTTTAGACGGCGCTGCGAGGCTAGTGAAACTGACAGCTGTTCGCCCAATACACAGATGCTTCTACAACCGACCGCAGAGACTGTGACCATTTGTGGTGTTCTGCAATGCCTCCCGTGACACAACTTGTCGCCATTTTAGGAAAACTACAATGAATTGACGATGTAAGACACTACCAGTCAAAGATTCATTCCAGGCATTGTAGCACAATCGACTATGATGTGGGAACCTCCTTTTGGTTTCTATGCAGAGAGCAAGCGGAGGCATGCGGTTTAGAGAAGCTCGTTTTAGCGAACGCCGTTTTACCGACCCCGGTTTATCGAATGCCTTTATGGAGAACCCAGTTTAGAGAAAATGGCGATGAGCCTCCTTTTAGCGAATTCGGCCGCCGCGAAGCGGCGTGCACGGGTAAATCAGGTGAGTTAACATTTTTGTAATGAGCCGCGGCGGGAGCGCAGCGGGGGGCATGGCTTAACACGCGGACCAGTGATACACGCGAGAAGTAGGAAAGCCTCTTTTAAAAAAGCGTCCCCTTTTCGATAAACGGCGTTTCTCTAAACTGAGGCTCTGCTTTCTCTAAACCGTGCTTCGATAAAACGTGCCCATTCTCTAAAACGTGCTTCGATGAAATGGCATTCTCTAAACCGTAGTAAACCCGAGAGCAAGTCATCTGTTTCTTACACAGGGGTTGCTGTGACGTCAGAACAATGCCGAGCTCTGATTGGTTTTAATTGAAGGAATAGTGGGTGGTCCTCAAGGCTGGATGCCTTGATGCCTACCCACTATTTCTTTTTTTTTTTTCAATCCGCCAATAAGACTATTTGCATTCTGACGTCATCGCAACCCCTCCGCAAGAAGCAGACGAACATGCACTTCGCATAACTTCTTGTGTTATTGACTTTGTCTAAGCTGCGAGCAGATTAATCAAATATATGCAGGCTTCTTCGGCTTCCCTTACCTGGTACAGCGTCCTGAAGAAGAGGGGATTGAAGGTGAGCAGTGGGAGGCTGATGTGCCCAATGTGGCCGGGACAGGCGACGAAGCCGAGGCCGCACGTGGCACACACCTCATCTCGGTCGCTGGGCCCTGCGTTGAGTTTCGCCGACGGCGGTGAACGTGAGCTGCCGCGTTGTAACAAACATCTAGACAACAAAGCCCTGCTGAATTATCTAAATCGCTTGCCCAAGGTCATCAGAGGACACGGAATAGAGACGAACGCTGCGTCAGCGTTTGGTTGGTATGCGTGTTCAATCAGCGAGGACACGACTTCCAGCTGAACGTCGAAACATGCGCTCGTGCTTTAAAAGCATACTGAACCAAGGAATTTAGTGTCCATAATAAGTGGCGCACATTCTTTCCACGAGCCAGCAGCCGCCGGTGTGCGCGAGCACACGCAACAAAAATGACGTCAAAGATCTCCATTCGCGGTTAAGATGACAGTGAAATGTATGGGCTTCGGGCCAAAGGAGAATAAAGACAAGTTTTTCATCTACACAGTGGTGTCTGGTGTAAAAGGTGAGCGATTAATTGGTCTAACACGCACGTCGCTTTCACTTGTAGAGATGAAAAGCCCGTCTTTATTCTCCTTTGGCCCGAAGCCCATGCATTTCACTGTCATCTTAAGCGCGAATGGAGGCCTTTGACGTCATTTTCGTTGCGTGTGCTCGCGCACACCGGCGGCTGCTGGCTCGTGGAAAGAACATGCGCCACTTATTATGGACACTAAATTCTTTGGTTCAGTATCCCTTTAAGCTGTAGCCCGCATTGGCCTTTTTTACGCAATGCCAAAAATTCAGCACTATGGGTTTTGTTGTCCAGGAGGTGTAGGTGCAGTTCACTCAAAGAACTGTCTGACGTGTGAACAAAGGAATTTGTCAGAGTACAACTCTGGTTCTTCTTGGATTACAAAAGAATGGGTGACAGTACCGACAGCCACAGCTAGGAAACAGTAGTCTGTTACGGGTTGGGAAAGCCGAAAAAGCTCCTCCCCCAAACCTCTCTGTTTGCCATTGATGGATGGATGCTAGTAGCTGTACCCTTTATAACGGGCGGTAGCTTGCTCCACCTAGCTTAGGAAAAAAAAAAAAATTTTTTGAGGAGGAAACTACCATGATTGGTTGTTTCCTCCTCTCCAGCGTTCGCTCTGCTTAAGTGGTAAAGAGTGGAGGGCATTATAAGACGTTTGTTTGGCTGTGTGTGTGTGCGCCACATAGAGGGGGAGAAGGTAGAGAGTGCAGACGCTTGGGTGTGCATGCATGTGCAATGCTTACACGAATGTCTGCATTTGTTAGTCTTGAGCTGATCGGATAGGTAGTCTAGCTAGTGCTTGCAAATTTCAGCATGGCTTTGGAGGAAGCGACTTACCAAGCAGGGGGTCGTGCAGGCCACCTTTCGTGGGGTGGCCGACGATGTCGAAGGTTTCCGAGCATGTCACGCTTAGCACGCTCAGTCGCAAAAGTTCGTCCGTGCTGAACACGTTGAAACTCACACCGTCGACGGAGCGATACGGTATCTTGTCGAAATCCATCGTTTGTTGCGAGCACGACCAGTAATCAACGTTTACGCTACCATAACAACACCACTTCGCCCATCGTGAGCATCGAAACACATGGCTTCAAATCTGGCACGTGTTCGACTGTCGCGCAAAACTTGGCTGTGTGACGTCATAGATTATTATGCGCTCAAATCACCAACCCTAGAGCCACTACTTTCAGAATATTTCAATATTTTTACAATTTCTTTTTTTTTTTCTTGATAACTTTTAAAATTATAGCACAAAAGTTTCGTGGTAACCGACAGTTACGCAAAACTTTATAGGTGGCGTGGGCTATCACCCAACACAAAGTGTATCAATCATCGTCCCCATCCACTTAACACCGAAAACACCCGAAAACGAAAATGCCGAAAACAGCATGAACACATCGAACACGTGCCGGCTTGTTTACAGGTGATCTTGCCGAAAGTTTGACGCCTTGGGCGTGTGCTACGGCGCACCATGGCTTTGTCGTTTAGTAGCAGCGGTCGTGCCGCAATCGATCAAACTTTGGACGCGTCTGTCGAGAGCTTGGCGCGAACCAGCGACTCCGAGATCGCGTCCAAATACGAGATTGAGCGCTGCGTGTCATGGATCCAAGATCATGGTTACAAAACGGTACGGATCTGTCGCTGTTACCCTAAATCAGATGATTACCTTGGACACTTTCTCGTTTTCAGATTGCGCTTCAGTTCCCGGACGAAATGCTTATCGATTCCGTGAGGGTCACGCTACTCATTCAGAAAGCCGTCGATGCTCGCCTCTTCATCCTCGGTGACACGTCTTACGGAAGGTATGAACGCATCGACGCGAACCAAGATACATCCAGGGTGTCCTCTATGGATCCTAGTGCTGTAAAACGAGCCGTAAAAATCGGCGGCTGTTAAAAAAAAAAAAAAAAAAAAAGGTGGAACGTTCATTGAATGTGCATTTTACCTGGTGAAATTTCTGTTCGTAGTTCCCTTTCTGTGAAAACTGAGACCCACAAACTTGTCGGGGTAAAACACGGACGTGTTCGCAGATGGCCAAGCTATCGGTGGATGGCGCCACCAGCTACAGCCATCGCTCACTCGGTCGTCTGCAAACGCGTACGCCAGTGACCCTAAAAGGTTGGTTGGTCTCAGTTTTCACAGGAAGTAAGTTACACCTTGAAATTACACCAGGTAAAATGTACCACCTAAATGCACATTCGGCGAAAGTTTCAGCCTTCTGTGTGCAGACACCGATTTTTGCGGCTCGTTTTACAGTGCCAAGATTCATTCTAGACATCCCGCATACTCCCGAGTCAAGTACCGTGTAATTTCCTATGAACGCGCTCAACTCACCAAGTAATTACTCCCAATTATTTTAATTTTTTTTTCCAGCTGTTGCGTGGACGAGGTAGCTGCTGAGCACATTCAGGCGGACAGCATCATTCACTTCGGTCACTCCTGCCTCAGTGTACCGTCGAAGCTGCCGGTCCTCTTCGTCTTCGGAAACAGCCCCTGCGACTTGAACGAACTGGAGCAAGGCTTGAAGAATGCGTACCTTGACCCAGACACCAAGATTGTGGTGCTTTTTGACACTCAGTACAACCACTGCAGAGGTGAGTATGGGCTGTTCAGTTTGGAAGCAACACTTAAAACCCTCGCATATTTCCTTTCATCCATCTGTAGGGTGTTCTCGGCTGACGTCAACCCACTTTTTTGTTCTTAGATGTCAGCGTGATGAATTATACAAGCTTCTGTCACTACGCATTTCAGGGTGTCGTGTGAATACCCTTGAAATGCTCGCCTTTGGCATGCACCAAACAGCTCATAACAACAAATTGGTGGACAAAATTACGTCAGTGAAAACACCTTATTGAACTGACTAATGTTTAATCTGTGTTGCTGAACATTTGTCGACCCTCTTTGATTGTCCGTGACGCTTGCCCACGAAAACAGTGAGTCTGCCATCATATCACACATACATGGGGTTCTTCGTTTTCGGGTCTCATATTTGTCAACAACTATTTTAACAATAGCTAAGTTTCATCTTGTTCCAATGGTTAGGTCCCCATTGACCTCCGTGTGTCCTCGTTTAGGGTTGCCCTTCCTCTTTTGTGCCCCCTAGTTTAGGGGGGGGTTCAAGGCTCCCAAAGTTGTCAATGGGTTTTACCCATTTTTCTGTTGGGGCCATCCGGCTTAACCTTGATTTTTTCTTGTGTGCTTTTCTGTTCAGGGTCATAGAATAAAGTGATTTAAAGAAAATAAAAATATACCTTATAATAGAATTACAAAAAAAAAAAGCCCAATTCCCCAATCACAAAATGATGTCACGGACGTAAAAATAAAAATAAAACCCGAAATTAAAGAGCCTTAGACATACACCAGTCAACATCCTTGATCACGCGAGTTATCATCTCATTCAAGGCCAGTACGTCATTGGGCAAAGTTTCTCTCTAAATTATTGCATGCCAATTGTTGCGTCACCTGGTTATCATCAGTAAGCCTCCGGGCTACCAGTGGTGAATACGAATGTTGAGATAAGATGCTGCCCAGCAATTACTCAAGTTTGCCCCGTTCTCGTCTTGTAGATGACATCTTCAAAACCGTCCACAAGAGTTACAAGAATGCAGTGCCGTCCACCCTGATCATCCCCGGCGATCCGGCCGGCGAGTCGGAGACCGACCCAAACTCCGTCTGCAAGTGCTCCCGAAGAATTGCGCTCCCGGCTTCTTCGAAGATCGAAGACTACGCCCTCTTCTACGTGGGACCCGAAGGCCGAACCCTCACAAACCTCATCTTCACCTTCAACGAGTGCCAGTGCCACTCGTACGACCCAGAGACCCAGCGCATCCGCAAGGAGAGCGTGGCCGTGAACCGCCACCTGATGAGGCGCTACTACCTCATCGAGAAGGCCAAGGACGCCCGGATAGTCGGGATCCTGGTGGGGACCCTGGGCGTTCGCAACTACCTCTCTGTGCTGGACCACCTCAAGAAGCTCATTAGGAGCGCGGGGAAGAAGCCCTACATTCTCGCGGTGGGCAAACTCAACGTTGCGAAGCTCGCAAACTTCCAGGAAGTGGACGTCTACGTCCTGGTGGCATGTCCGGAGAACACTCTGCTGGACTCGAAGGAGTTCTTTCGCCCCGTCGTCACGCCGTTCGAACTGGAGGTGGCACTCAATCCGTCGCGGGAGTGGAACCGGACATTTTCCACGACCTTCGGAGACATCTTGCCAGGTTGGAAAAAATTGCGGTGGCTTAGCTCGGCTATGCCAGGATATACGTAGAGTGAGCTTATTCGCACAAAATGAGAGGTACTATCAAGCGGCTCCGGTGCAGCGTCAGACTTGGCTACTGCGCAATGGAGGCGCACAGCTGGGCACGCGGCGGCGCCAGTGCGTCTGCCGCGGCTATGACATCACTCGTCTGAAATGCGCAGACCGGCGAGGCACGCGCGGCAGCGGCTCTGGCGCGCCAGCTGTGCGCCGTGACGTCCCTGCTCCTCGCGCATGCGCAGCACGGCTCTTTGGGAGCCACGTGAAACTGCTCAACCTCGGCCAGTGTAGCTCACGCTACAAAAGGTTCTACAGAGTTGTTCTTCGATCGTGGGTTTTTCTAGGTAGTTTGTCGAAGTCACTGGCTTACTTTTGCTCTTTCAGTATTTTTCGTAGTCAAGTCATTCGACAGTATTTTAGGAGTTGAAGCTACCATTAGTTTCATGGATTTTAGTCACATTCCTCTCTGACAGCGAATAGACCTTTTGCCAAATTACCCAAGCAAGGAGAATGCTGGGAATGTAGGTACATGCGCATGCACTCATCAGTGTAAGATTCTAAATAAATAACCAATATAAGGTGTCGTCGATGCACTGCAAAGTGCCATCTGTTTTAGATTTCTGCTTCAGAACAGTTACTGCTGCAGCAGTCAGCATGTGTATCTACTCCTGCAGTGTGTTCCTTGGCGCTTGTGTCGTCTAGCCAGAGCTCTATTCCTTTGCATATGTGCCGATCAGGAAAGGCCATTAGTGACATAAACTTTGCCTATTGAGGATGTCTGATCTCTTGACCAGTCTTGAATTTGTTCAATCAATCACTCATTCACGTTTTATTGTGCCCCCAAACAGCTGGTAGGCCTTAGGAGGGGTGCACATATATGAAGTAAAAATAAAAAAAAAAATGTAACTAGTGAGGAAACATGAGTAGCACACTTTTATTGAATTTCTCAAAATGAGTAAAGTCCACGTCAGAGTTGTTAAGCACGTCGTAGGCTTACATGCATGCGACCGTAGCGAATCAAATTGAGATTGCCACCTATGACAGGGTAGAAGAGGAAGAAAAAGGAGGATTGGGGACGCGCGATTGGTCACATCTCGATTCAATGTGCTACAGTCACATCCATGTAAACCCCGCCATATATAGACCTTCCTGCTAGCAAGATGCAGGACATGCTGACCGGGGGGGAGGAGGGGGGGATTGTTCTTGTAGCCGTGCCAAACCTTTCTTTTTTAACTCGAGTACCGAGTGGTTGGAAGCAGAACTTCAAGCGGACATACTTTCTCGGCAGGTGGAGACCTCTACATGGATCTGCAAGACCAGACGGGACCAGAGGTCTACGACGTCTCCCTGGTGACCGGGATGATTCGCACCATGGGTGCACGGGAGCGTGGCGTCGACTCGGCAAAGGAGTGCGCCTTGGTTGCCAAAGAGGGGACGGTGTCCATACCACAGCTACATACCGGAGCTGCAGGTACCCACCTCGTCAGTTGCATCGAAGTTTGTGCACATTTGGTAATAGGCTAAGAGTGAATTAGATGCTCTGCCTCTATTGCGCTGGTTGCCTCCTGCCGGGCTTTGATTGTGCGTGCAACGAAGTATCATCAAAGGCAGAGTGTTTCGGTTAGGGTCGGTTCACACAGCACGATCTGTTTACGTTGTGCTATGTTGCAAAAAATTACGCCTGCTTTGTTCATCTGTTCTTCGCACGTCTTTTCTGCGTACGAAGCGTGGCAACCAGTTCAAGGAGTAGCCTTGCACACGACATTTGAGGCATGGATGTTCCGGCAACTTGTGATGCAACATAAGAAAACGTAAGCAAATGCTCCTGTTCGAATGGACCTTTAGAGGTGAAGCATCTTCTGTATTCGTAACCTGTCACCAACTATAGTACAGACGTTTGAAGAGCCGACAACAAAAAGAGCAAGAGAATTCTCAGAAACCATCATTCTTAAAGTTGGGGGAGGCTTGTCTTTTACGGCAGAAATGCTGAATTGTATCACAACTTTCCAAGGTCTTTTTCTTTATTAAAATTTAAACTGCCAAAAAAAACAAGGCATTCAACCTTTGTTGATTTATGGCACCAAATCATCAGAGCTGAACAAAAGGACCATAGCAGTGGAAAGATATTTAAAATAAAATACAAGTTATCAACATCTGCTTGCTTGGGTTTTGTTGCCATATTGCCAACAAACAATTTGTAACTAATTTCGTTTTTCAGGGGAGTTCTTAATGAGGCGATCGTGGCAAGGTCTAGACACCGACCTGGGCAAGACTCCGGCTTCGAGAGTCGTCAAGGGCAGGTCAGGACTTGCAGCAGGCTACGAGGGTGAAGGAAAAGACGGCGCTGACCCCGTGCCCTAGCCAAGCCTAGCCCACCACACTTAGCCGTGAGCAAGACAAGGTGAAGCAAGGAGACGACATGCCACGCATCAACTATACAAAAGACAGACGTGCACTATGTGTCATGCTGAGCATAACTGCACACCTGACAAACTGTGATGCGTGTTGGTGATAGAAGAAACCAGGGGACAAAAATGTGTCCCAATAAAATGGAGTTCGCTCGATCTGCACTATTACTATATAGTACTTTCCCAAAGCAAATTTGATAGACCATATCCTCTATAGTAGGTTACAAGTCAAGAAGGTAGCGGCAAATGCCCCTCAAAGGGAATCATATATCCCTCCGCCACCTCCGCATCCAATAGTGTCCCATTGTTTCCGTGACGTTGCGGCCAACGCGCGAGGAGGGTCTTGCCTTTCTGTACATATTTGCTTTATCTTTCGACTTTGACTTAGCATTGTGGAAGCCACGAGAGGGAGATTAGAGTCTTCCCCTCCGATGGATGGAAACAAAGACGACTTTCGGGGATTAGCTTCCCCCTCCGATTGATACAAAGGCTGCTTTCAGGGGCTCGGTTCCTTCTCCGATGAATACAAAGGTCGCTTTCTTAAAACGTGGGGGTCGGAGACAAGTTGGCACCACTCTGTGGCCATTATCTAGCCATTGAAGCGGAACAAGGAGCGTTTCCAGTGAACTCTTCTTTCGATTGCAGAGGGATTTGAAACCGGCGCACCACGCTTGTGGGAGGAGCTTCTCCTACCTTCTTAACTTGTAACCGACTATAGAGATGAAACAATTTCTAAAAAAAAGCCTGCACCTCAAAACTTGGCAGACTGCTGCATTTGCAAGCATCACAATGTGGGCCACTTTCACACCCGAAAAGCAAGCCATTTTTGCGACGTTCGCCAGTCACAAATGCTGCTCTTGGCTTCGAGAACTGTTGTATAGTAGTTGAACTGTGTGTACCACTCTGCCCGACCATTATTCCTTACCTCCAGGTCATTATTCCTTACCTCCACGCTATCTCCCACAACTTAAAAAAAAGTTGCGGAGCGTTACAACGTTCCGGTTGTTTTTTCGGCCCCGAAGAAACTCTCGGCCTTGTGCAGAAGGATAAATGCTCCGGAAGAGGCTAGTGACGAATGCAAAAAGAAACACCAAACAAAGTTTGTGGATTGTAAAACATCTGTCGTCTACGATATACCATTGTCCTGTGGGCGCTCGTATGTAGGGCAAACAGGCCGCTGCATTAATGATCGTGCAAGGGAGCACGCGGCAACTATCAAACAGACACAGTCAGGCCATTTGGCCGTGCATTGTGATCGATGCCCGTGCACCCCGAAGTTGTCAAACACAATCATCCTGGGGCGACACAGCAAAAAAACAACCAGAGAGATTCACGAAGCATTCGTCATCAAAACAAGAGGGGCTGATAGCTGTATCAGCGAGCCTTCAGTGGCCTTATCAGATAAAGAATGTTAATATTTAGAAAGGGGGGGGGATACTGGAAGTGACTAGGTAGGTATATTTTAGGTAATTAAGCATGTGTGTTTGCTAATAAACTTTCTGTTGCGAGTGTGCCCCGTGTTGTTGTCTACTTCTTCACCTGTCCCCGTTTCTTTGGCGCTCATTTCCAGTCATGAACCAACAAGACCAGCTAAACATTTTGTTGTACCACTCTGCTTTACACAGCTAGACAGTTACAATAGGTGTCCCCAAATTAAGAACACAAATTCTAAACAATGCTTGCTTGTGCGACCTTTGGCACACTTAAAATAAACTGCAGTGTTTTACTTTATGTGAATGCAAAGCCGAAGCAACAAGTATGGGCATGTTGCTCTAAACGATGCTTGCACTGCACAAGCATGCGCGCTTGGCAGGAACACTGGAAGCCTGTAGCTTGCCCCTCCATCTTCTGCCATGCTCACACTTTTAGTGAAACGGAGCATTTGCCCTTTTTCTTTGGCTAGGTGTTTGGCATTTCGTGAAGTCCAGACAAAAGTGAAGCCTGGATTAAAGCGTGGCCCCAAGGCTACACACCGATTATCATCGTTTAGGATGGGAGGAGGTCATGTGATCAGAGGGGTAGGCGAGGAGGAGCTTGACCACCTGTGCGCACCGAGGAAGAGGAACTCGAGAGTATGGACGGTTCTGGAAGATCGCCAGGTTTACCAGCCCGATTGGCACCAGTATCGCTTCATCCTAGGAACTATGAAGTGTACACATGGTACGCATTAATCTAATGAAGAGCACAGTGAATGTAGGCTTCTAGTGTCTGGAGGCTTGAGTATCGCTAAATGTTTGAGGTGCTAGGGAAGTTTCATGTGTGCAACACAATTGCCTAGCAACCTGCCAATTGGGTAAGCCTGCCACACTTTCGGTCTGCATGTTTCCCTCACGTTTTACACATTCCTTCACCATAAGAGTGAACTAGGTCCAACACTGCTATAAGCGACCATCTCCCGATTTTGATGAATTACCCAAGACTGGGGCGAAAGATCCGGAAGTGTCATCCATGGAAGAAAAAGGAAAAGGTGACGGGAGGACGAAGACTCAAACTCCTCTCTCGAAGATGGCACATATATATTTCATGTTGCAAACACCGCAAGACTCACAGTCTAGTTAAAAACCGAAAGTGTCCAAGGGCTATTTGCATGGTGACACCACCACATTTTAACTTGCAGAAGAAAGAGCAAATAGGGACGTAGGAGCTGCACTTCGCGGAAGAGTGCAGAAAGACACCGAAGAAAATAGTACAAAAATAGTTTTTATTTCTTCGATAAAGTTTGACCGGCTAACGGCGAGAAAAGAGCAACAGTTTATGTACACGCAAAACTGGGTTAGAGGCTCCGAACGCCTACCCGCCTCCGCGGGAGGGTCAGTCAACAAATTGCACCGTTCGCAGGGCATCCTCCTCGAATATCTCGAAGACCGCCGTAGCACCATCGTTGAAGATGAATGAGAGGCCCCCATCGATCACCAGGCAGGCGTCAAACATCCGCGACTTCACCTCGATCCTGAAAATAAAAATAAAAAAATGCTTGGCTTAGTTGTTTCGTCAAATGCAACAGAGGTACATTGGCACTTGGTGGGGTTTTTAATGAGTGGTACTTTCTATCGGGATTTAGCGAATATATTTAACCGCCAAATGTAACAAGTAAATTGTAGTCACGCAAACGTACATCGTGGGATTTTGGGTCACGTAACTGCATCACGCAACCTCGGGACACATGATGTCACGACTTGAAGCCGACGTTAATTTTCCCACTAAATGTAGCGAGGAAATTGATGCCACACAACTTTATGTCGTGTGACCTCGGCTTATGTGACATCAATTTTCCCGCTAAGCTTGTCGGGGATATCGATATCACCCGACGTCGTTACACTACGTGATACGGTCTGAAACCATCATGCAGTCAGATCAACAAGAACAAGAAAGGCCCATGGAAAGATAGCACAGAAAGCTATCGCTTTAAAATGGGTTTGCATTCATGCCTTGGTTTCAACGACAAGGGAAGCGACGGAGGCGAATGAAAAAAAATGTGTGCTCACCGTTTGGCAAAACCGCGGGGCTTGCTGCTAAAATCGGTTCCTGCAAAACACGAGACGCTCTCATTCAACGACACTCGGCAACTTTGTCCACAGAAAAATAATTAAGAGAAACTTTCAGCCTTTCCACTCTGGTGAAGAAGGAAGAGCAGCGTAGCTGTACTATGTGCCGCCATCTATGAGCAACGGCGGCAAACAAACAACCGGCAAGCCGGTTGTCTGGTGGCCGCCGTCGTTCATAGAAGGCGGAAGCTGTCCAGAGGGTTGCATCGAGATTAATTTGTCCACGAACACGAAACTAGGGAAACTAGCCCTTAACAGCTCCGCTATAAAGAACACTAGATTCGGAACGATGGGAGGGTCTTCCGGTCGTACTCCTACGTCCAGTACGAGCTCTTTAACCTCAACAATGTTTTTCACATCGTACTGGAGTGAAGAGACCACGAGAGGCAGAGAGCTCGTGCTAAACGTAGGTCGACCGAAACAAAAAAAATAAAGAAAGACTTGTTGGTGTTTACTGACCCGCCGGCAAAGTGCATTGTCCTGCGGGAGAGAGGGAGGGGAATGAATGAACAACGAAGGTGCCAGCACCGGCTGCTCACCAAAGACAACAGGGTCCCTTATCGTGTACGCCATCAGACACTTTGACGGGTCAAAGATGAGAGAGTTGTTGAACTTGGTGGTTATCCGATCGATCAGCTGGGTGCCCCTCGCCGGAATGTCCACGCCGGTCTCCGCGCTCACTGGAAGGGAAGCGACACTATCCGTCGTAGAACCGCACCGGTTGAGTTTGGACACATCCGAGCCGTGACGGGTCGTGCAAGTCGTGGCTGCACTTTGCGGATATGCTGATGGCTAGTTCAGTATTGCCTATAGAAGGATTACTACCTTCCAAACAGACTGTCTAGACATACCCAATATGGCTTGATATTGGGTTCGCATGCTGCAATAAGGGTATGGCGCCTGGACCGTGTCCCCGGCCGGTGCATCTATTTCGTCCTCGTTTGTGGTCCCTCGATTTTCGCCCGACGAAGTACCAAGTGTCGTGCCACCACTCGTGCAGACCCTACCGGCGGAACGGCGGTGGAGCTGGGTATGGCAGACGCTTGTTCTGCTGTAGGTCGTGCTCAAGTTTCGCGGTCCACGGAAACTTCAGCGCACGTTAGGTGGGTACAAATACCATCATCATCATCCCACAGGGGTATGCTTTCGGCTTTGCCCACGTATTGTAGCATAAATGTTGGGTAAAAAAGATTTTTTTTTTTTTTAGACAAACATTTGTTTTGATTTATGCCTGTCCTAACCAGGTAAAAAAATAACTTTTCTTAGGTTAAGTATTTTTTTAAAGGGACAGTGACACCCCCATTTTTTGCCAGGCGATTTAATATGGACTGTAAAGGATAGCTTGCTGGGCTGATTGGTTGAACGACATATGAAAAAACATTGCAAAAAAGGCGGGACACAGTAGAAGACAGACACTACGCATACGTATGTCCTGTTTCTGTCTTCTACTTCGTGTCTGGTCTTTTTTGCGCTGTTTTTTATACGATTTATTATGGTGTCAGAAGACTACCCAATCAATATATTGCTACAGCGTCACATATATTTTTAATAAAGTAAAAAAATGCAACTGCCCGAAATCAATATTGCACTGGGGGGGGGGGGGGGGGGAATAAGAAATATGGAGAAGGAGAATTGGCAGAAGTCACGTGGCTGTACAACTTCATTTTTCTTCAATCAACCTACATATTTCCGGCTTTTAGAAGCCACAAAAATGGTTATATTTCTTTTCTATTTTCAATATTGAGTGTGTGCCTTAATGACCCACGACTGATCATATTTGGTGGTTGTGTCTAAACCATGAAAAACGGCACGAGACCACGGAGAAGAGTGAGCATGACTCAAACCGGCCAGTTCTCGATCGGCACTTTTCAGGAGAAAGAAACCAAATTTCGAGCCGCAAATTATGTTCTGGGTAGTTCGGCTTCCACATGTCATGTACAAATAAAAACCTTGGCGAGCATAAATGCCCTGTCAGTGTCCCTTAAAGGGGCACTGACACATCAAAATCGTATTTTTTTTATTATCCGAAACGATTGAAAACGATGCCGGGACATTACCCTCAAAATTCGAAACTTGGGAATTCAGTATTTGTGAAGTAAAAAAACAATTTCCAAATGCCGAATTCGAAGTATCCGCGCCGGTGCGTTGACGTCAATTATTGCGAAGTCCTGAGAGTCCACTTTCTTTCGCCACTCCGTGCTGTTGCCATCGCGACCCAAAGCGAGGAGGAAAGGAGCGAGCGCCGGCGGACCAGTTTTGAGCGGTGTCGCCTGTTTTCCATGGGAGGATACAAATCCAGGAGGCGGCACCACAACGCACTCCGATTTTTGCAATTTCAGAAAGAAGGGCCGTAGTGCATTTGCAATTACATTAAAAAACACGTTTTACCATTGCCATTATTAAATGTTATAGAAATGTCGCCTACAAAGCTTCTAAATTTCATGATTCTTGACGTCACGAATCAAAAGAAGCGAGGAGGCGAAAAGCGGGAGAGGAAAACGCCAAAAATAAAAAAGCACGCGTGCGCGTAAATTTTTTTTTTTTTTTTGTGATGCGTTTTTTTTTTTGCGTGTTTACGACTACAACGTGCATCGTTTTAGACAATAAAAAAAAAAAATACGACCCTTGGGGTGTCAGTGCCCCTTTAAGGTATCCAAGATGTTCTAAACAGCCATTCCTCACCGATGTCGAGAATCCTCTGGACACACTGGGGAGTGACCTTGTTGATGTTGAAGGACCAAGATGTCGAGCCCGTGCCGGAACAGACTGTGAGGCCGGAGCTCTTCAACTTCACCCGCGGAGATCCATCGATCGAGAGCTCATAGTACGACACCCTGGAAGTGTATAAGAAAATACACAAACATCAAGCAGAGGCACACCAAACCCTGGGCAACGACGAGAATGTGCAGAGTGTGTGGACTGACAAGGCGTTCAAGTGCGTGGTTATCAGACGAGATTGAGAGAAAACAAAGCAGATAAACCTGCAAGGCCTTATTGTACAGTAGTGGCCAAACGAAACTACTACATGTTAAAATATAAGCCTCGCTTACTGGCACGTGCCACCGCGTTCGGCGACAGCAGGACCCATTCCACAAAATTAACCTTCTCAATACTTGCATGTGCGCACGCTTGAAGGTGCTTTCATGCAGTAGCGTTCGAGCATGTTAGGTAGAGACACCTGTGCTTCACACGTCGCATGCCAAGCTTGCGGCGCCTCATATATTGTTACAGATGTCCCGGTTACTCGTAGTTGTTTCTCGATGCAAGTCTCCATAACACGGTCAAACAGCACTGTATAAATAGGCTCTCATCTGACACCAGACAAGTGATGAAGCTTGTTCACGCACTCCCCGTTTTTACACCCATGACCCCATACACCCCCAAACTACTAAACCTCGTGAATCACGAGTGCATGACCGCTCCCCATTGCCTCTATGCAAGAAAAAAAGGGGGTTGGGGGGGGGAAAGAACCACAAACAAGCCGGCGGCGAGAAGACTATGAATATTCTGGCTTGTATGCCACAAAGTCCCCGAGCACATAGAGACACTCGCCTCAAAAGGCATTTCTGACGCTCCACTCTTAAATTGTAGAACAGAAATTGAAACTGCTGAAAGGGAAAGGACAGAAAGCCTGCCAAGAGAGAAAAAACTGAAATCTTCAAATGCAAAAAAAAAATTTAAAAGGACAGTTACAACAAATCGAAAGGCTACGGAAAGGAATCGAAAGCTCTGCCAAAACGGAAGGGGAAGGAATTGAGAAAGGCGACGAAAGGCCGCCAAAATGGAGAGCGATCGATCGAGAGTCTGCCGAAAGAGAGGCAGCCCACCTGGAGGAGAGCGACTCTCCGACGAAGACCTCGTTGAGGGAGCGCACGGGCAGGAGGTGGGAGGCGTGCCCCGGAGGGCAGGCCTCGTCCTGAGGCTTCCGGTGCTGCTCCTGCCAGCAGTCGAGGAAGCGGTACTCGGGGTACTGCAACTGCTGGTCGTGAAGCTCCACCGGGGCGTCAAACGCGTGCTCCCCCTTCAGAGTCACCCGCAGCCGCTGCCTCCACATCCACCTGCGCAGCGACGGAGTTTCGCACTTCGGCATCTACTCAAGACCGTCTTGAAAAGGGCGGAGCAGTCTCTCTATGGTCAGTGACAGGATAAGGGTAAAGTGGAAGCTTCTCCCACCTCTTTTCCCTTCGGCGGAGCAACACCGAAGAGGAGGCAACCTTCACTCCAGCGATCGCTCTGCCAAAGTAGAGAGAGGTGGGAGGAGTTTTCACTTTACTCTTGACCTGTCATTGACTACAGTACTCCGATGATCGGCAGTGGCACCTGCCTACACCGGTACAGTGAAGTGTAGCGCAGTGTACTTCAAGCCCATGTTTTAAGACGGGCTGCACTCGTAGACCGAATAAGACGATGTTGACCCGTTACAACTGCTGCGGGAGGTGTAGACAAATCGAACGTAGCAACTATTTCTAATCCGATGATCGGCAGCGGAGTGAACCTCGGAACCCACTCAACGCCTTCTCGGAGAGAGTGAATCTCTGTTCTGATGATCTGCAACGGAATGAATCTCGGAATCCACTCAACGCCATCTCCGGAAGAGTGACTCGGTTTCTATACTCAACTGCATCGAACGTCAGAGCGCAGTCAAGGGCTAGAAGGCGCGCGAGCACAAATGCACAGATTAAAAGCACAAGGTCGCGGCACATGCCTGTGCTTGATTGGTTCAGCGGGCGATAACATGTGCGCTAAAAGACGGCGAACACCGTAATTTTCCACGATAGGTCCCATCAGCTGGTAGCGTCAGTTGCGCTCCAAGTTATGGTGAAACAATGTATGGTATTTTGATATCCGCAGCAGAGTGAATCTTGAAACCTGCTCAACGCCCTCTCGGAAAGAGCAAGATGGTGGCGTTATTCCAACGATAAACAGTGCAGTGATGCTTCTTCCCTCCCAGATGGCCAGTACCACGTGCCAAACGATGTTTGAGTAATTGATGGATCATCGCGTGCCACACACTGTGAGCCGATACATCAGTTGTTCAAATAACATTTGTTTAAATGTTATATCATTTTCTGTCCGACAACAGTGTAGGCAGTATATTGAAAAAAGAGTAGAACTGGATTTTGCATAACACTGTGGGTCTGACATGACCTTGCCTGAATCGTAACAACTCCCGTCTGACAGAAAGTCGTAGTCATAACAGTGGTACTTAGACAAAGAGCAGATCTGCATTTCATGAAGCATGTGGACTTGATGTGGCATTGCCTAAACCAGGGGTTCTCAAACTGGGTTCCGCGGAACACAGGGGTTCCGCGAGCTGGTCTCATGGGTTCCGCGAGCATTGAAATTGCAGTGCCCCCCGCCCCCCTAGTTTAACCTTCTACGGACTGAGCCATGGATCAAGCTCGTGTTGCAGGCAAAGCACGCCTCACCTTTTGCACTAATATATTTTACATTGTGCCCCAGGTTAACCCCTCTGCCTTCCCATTTTGTCTGTAGTCCTCCATTTTATGTGTTTCTCTCAATGCAGTAAACTCCTGTTCAATATCTAAATGCCTTTATTGCCCCGTATTTTTGGTTGCCAACAAAGGGGGGGGGGGGGAGGGTTCCTTGAGACTTTTTGAGGCTTGCTGGGGTTCCCTGGCACGAAAAAGTTTGAGAACCCCTGGCCTAAACTATTCCAGCTTAGTCACATAAGCTAGCCTAAAATATAAGGGTTTCATACAAGCTGATCTAACCTGCCATTAGAATGTAACTGATGACACAAAATCATTAAAGTTTGGAGGTTTAGATGCCAAAATAACATAGGGCACCTTGCATGCCCCAGCGGAGCACTAAGGATTCGGCCACCTGGGTACTTTTGACGTGCAACCAAAAACTCTTGTCTTCTCCGCAATAAGCCTCCGTCAAATTGCAAACATTCCAGACGGGATTTGAACCAACCAACAAGGGAATGATTTGAGTATTTGCTTGTTTCTGCAGCTTCTGTTTCAGGTTTCCTTTAGTACCACTTTCATATCCTTTTTGTCCTTTTAATTCAAAGTCTAGAATGCAATTTCAAAAAATAAAATATTTAACCGATATGACATAACTAAATTTCAAGTTTACGTTAAATCTTGATTTTGTGCGTGGACTCCAGAGAAGCGTCCAGATCAGGAGTAGAATAGTGTCCGGCGATCTTACTGGAATTTTCCAGTCAGTAGCCTCTGCAGAGCCACCGGAAAGTTCTCCGTGTAGTGCCCAGGGTAGGCACAAGTATCCAATAGACCTGCAACAAAATGTTGAGATAGAAATTAAAAGAGTAGACATGGCGTTACTGAATCTGAGACAGGAAAGGAAAAGGAAGAAACATAAAAAGAGGTACAACACACACAGTCTCCAATCTGAGGCGGTGCATGTTGTCCCTCCTTCCTTTTCTATCTCAGTACTGTTCACCCAGCACAGTGGCGGCTTACAGGACCACTGACAAGGCATTTTGACCAGTCTATTAAGCTTTTTTGTTTTCTTAATGCGTCCATTTTATGTGGACTTGAATAAAGGGAAATTAAATATTATACTCGGGAATGCATTTTCTGCATGTGCAAAGCGTGTAACTATGGAAAGAGGATATTATCAGACCCCCAAACTTTGAGAGCTTCTTAGCCATTCACTACAACAACCACAAACTCCACTTATATAGGGAGTAAGTCGACCAGAATGTGTCTTTCTGCGCAAAAGAGAGGAGGACCGAAAAAAGTGAGACGGATTAAACATGTGTTCAAACGAACCGTGTCCCAAAAGACGACATTCTCTTTAGTGGGTAAACAAAGAGTTCTTTGCTTACTGCCCACAAAAACAATGTAACCTTCAATATACCCATTTTCCCTTTCCTCGAAGGCTGAATCATCATCCATAAAAAAAAATGAAGCCGCAGAAAGGGCAAGGCAGCCACTGCTACAACTAGCAGACTACACCACCGCAGATCAAGAAAAGCAATCTTCCAATCAAAGCTTGGCTTTAACAACGATTAACGAGGAATATTTTTCACCTGTCTAGAACGTGGTTGAGCAAAACGCTCGTGTGCAAGCCGGAACACGTTGAAAGTGCCGAGTCACCTGGAAGGATCGCTGTTGATGCCGATGACCGGCTTGTCCCGAGAGTGTATCTTGCTGGCGGCCATGAGGAAGGTGCCGTCCCCACCCGTCGTGATGATGACGTCGGCCCAATCGATGTTGCTGTCCGTGTAGTCGAAGCGGTCCACCAGACGCGTCTCGATGCCATTCTCCCTGGCGCGCAACAAAACGGCAAAACAAATCAAACTTGAAGGGATCTGCTGGCGCCATCTATTGGGTAAGCCGTGGGACACTTGGCGTTTTCATACATTGTCTATTTTTGTCGCGCATCATTCTTTCACTCTTGGCTTTAAAAACTTTTTGACAAGGATATAGACTGGCATTGCTCGTGGATAGTATGCAGATTTGACCTTGCAAGTACTGTGAAACCTTTGCTCTAGTGAAATGCAGTTCCACGCAAGTGTGTGAAAAGGACTTTACAGTCAAATTGCTTAGATCTATTGGTTGATAAGCCCGAGAGAAGAGCATCGTTCAAAAGTGGCTTCCCGTCGTCTGCACGTGAGCAGGTACGGGCAGTGGAGAACCCACTCAAAATGAATTGGCCAAATTTCGCGCATGAGTCGACGTATTCACAAATGCGGTGAAATGACTGCCAGTTAAATGGATATTTAGAATTTGCTTGGGTTAGCTAAGAATATAAATTACTGTATTTAATTGTTTTTTTAATTTATTTATTTAAAATGGGCATGCATTTAACCCCCTAACTGGGGACTCCCAGGACCAAAAAATATTGGCAAAAAGGGGAATATTTTTGTCCCCATTTTGCCGATATTTTTTGGTACCAGACGTTTCTCGTCAAACTTCTTTTCTGCTGCCATATATGCATTGGTCTCCAAAGCAAAATTATTTCAGATGTTTGGGGATAGATGGTGCTTCCCCCTGTGCGATAAAAAGAGTGAGTGTTTAAAGACGCACTCCCAGGACCATATGAAGAGCGGCGCATGTTGAGTCTGATTTTTTCATAAACTTAAATTCTTTCTACACATTTCCACAAAAACAGTTCCCTCATTGTTGCTGGTGAAGATAAAACTAAACTTTTTTAACTTACTCCTTAAAAGCTGGCAAATGCATAAATTCAAAAGAAATAGATCCGACTAGAAACCAGATTTTAGCATTGTGTGGCCTTGAAAAACAAGACAAAAAACTTCTACATTCTTGGTTATTTTTTAGAATAAAGATATACCTTCAAAACTGCCAAGTCGTCACTGCCCTGTCGACCTTGATTTCGAATTATTGTGGTTTCACCTTTCAAACACCAAGCCCATGCTTAGGAGCCATACAAACAACTCGTCATCATTTTACCTTAGGACTATTCCTAAAGCTGAAAAGGCCAATATTATCCTTACCTTATGTGACGCAGTCAACTTTTCAAGGTATTTTGGGGGAGGAGAGTTTCGTTCACCTTTTTACACTTGCATTTTTACCAAGGTCCTGGTCACAGACATTAAGAGGAAATGCTTAACGTTACTAAGACTGGCCCGGCCGCAAACAAACAGCAGATACAGCATCGGGTTGCCAACATTTGTACGCCACACGAGTATCATTCAAATAAAAAAATAACGTGAAGGTGCCAATGGTGTCACCGCCCTCAAAGTTAGGCTCACCAAGCTTAGCAAGCATAATCAAATGACACATCACCCCGGTGCTTAAAGTCCCTAAATATTCTAAGTGAACCACGGCTTCTGCTCATTGGTATTAGCTGGAACAACTAGTTATCTACAGCGTCAAAGAACCGTCTGTATCTTTTCGGCACACAACCTCTTCATGCATTTATGCGCTACCTGTAACGGAATTCACCTACAGTGCAATCCACTTACAACGATAATTAAAAAACCCTTAAATTCAATCGTTATAACCAATTATTGATGTATCTGGACTAGAAACTGAGCGTTTCTAGTCTAAAATCTCTAGAAACTGATCATTACAAGCAGGACATTGTTATATGTGGCATTGTTACAAATGGACTGCACTGTATAGGGATTCTCAAGCGGACCTTCCGCTGTAAGACGAGCCGAAAAAATCGTTGACTGCACACAAAAAGCTCGAACTTTCACAGAATGTTCACTGAGCAGGTCAGTCTTATCGTGTGAAATTTTCCAAGGCGCAGTTCTCTTCCCGTAAAAAGCGAGAGCAAGAAAGGCCAAGGTTGGGCGCGTTCGCAGACGACCAAGTTGGCGACGCAGCTTGCTTGTGGCGCCATTTCCCGATGGGCGCAGCAAGCAGACGACACTCTGTTGGCTGCTTGCTGCACCTTTCGGTAGATGGCGCCAGGAGCAAATAGCTTCGCCAACTCGGTCGTCTGCGAACACGCCCAACCTTGACCTTGGCGAATGGTTTGCTCTTGATTTTTACAGGGAAAGAACTGCACCTTGAAATTTCGCACGGTAAAACTGACCCGCTCAATGCACATTCGGTAAAAGCCTGAGCTTTTCATGTCAAGGCACCAATTTCTTTCAGCTTCTTTTTATGGCAGAAGGTTCGCAGAGGACACCCTATATTCTAATAAATAGAGATCACAAGCAGAATGAGGAGTTTACGCAATGCTTCCTAGACAGCAAGGTCAGAGCTGATATTTCTGCGCCACCTGGAAGAGGCCAATACAGGACAGATTGGTCATGAGTGCTGTGTCAACATTCTGCTGTAACTCTTGTTCTCGCCAATTGATCAAGAGTATAAATAAAGACCCGTTCACACTCTTGCGACCTCTTAAAATCGGGTGCCTTAGAACCTCTTACTATCTCTTACAACAAGAGGACACACTGGCGCCATCTATTGGGTAGAAGTGTAAACTTGGCGGTCCGGCGTGTTTTCTATTTCTCTCGCGCATTATCCTTTCTTTCTTGGCTCGAAAAACTTTTGTCAACGTTATAAACGAGCCTTTCTTATAGGTATCACGCACATTTGACCTCGGAAATCCCGCAAAAACCTTCGCTCTTGTGAAACGCAGTTCCAGGGTCACCGCATAGATGGCGCCAAAATGCCAGCGTGTTCCCTCGTCCTAAGAAATTTTAAGAAGTTTTTACAGACCTCGTCTCTCTCGGTCGTACTCGGTTGCAAGAGTGTGAACGGGCCTTAAAACGCAGAAAATTCAGCACCACTGCTTTCTTAACTAGGAGGTGTTGGCTTATGTTGGGCTATGCCCTTACCCAGTGTTGGGTAAAGTACATCTAAAAAATACTTAAAGAAAGTACAAAGTAAATTAAAGGTTATGTACTTCAAGTAAAGTACTATAAATACAATGTACTTTCAAAGTACTTTTTAGCACAGTCTTTCATGAAGCCCTTTCATAACCTAGACACTTTTTTTTTTTTTTAACTGGTATGCATTGTTTTAGGGATTATCAGGGGTGCATCGGTTACTTTCGGAAATGGCGACGAATACTGGATGAAGTAAAATGGCCACAAGAGTAGTTGTTATACTCTCGCTGACAAACTATTTAACACAACCAACTTATAACTAGGATTCTGTGTTTTTCGAGTTTATTTTCCGTGAAATACGGAGGGCAATTTTCGGGGTTTATTTTTTGCAAAATATTTGGGGCTTATTGGAGCTAATTTTTATTAGATTCCCAATTCTCCAAAATTCTTCATTTACTTTACAGTGTTCCCCATTTTTAAAACCAAATTTAAAAAAAAAAAAAAAAAGTTTGGCTACTATGATTTGTTGTCCTAAAGAACCCCCCCCCCCCCCCCTTCAGGAGCTAAAAGGCAAACCCCATTTATCGGTAGTTTGAAATTTCAAGGGAAACTGAAATGGCATCTCCTCAGGACCACTGACCCTACGCTTTTATTAAATTTGTTTGTACAGCCCCCCGCACCTTTTCTTGATTTTTTATTTTGTCATTGCAACCTCAAAATTTAGATTTTTGTTGGATAAGTCTGAATCGGCATGAAATTCACCAGCAAATGTGTTTCCGACTTTTTTGAATTTATCCGAAAACACAGAACCCTATTTATGTCGCGGGCAAGTGTTCCAAAAGGCCAAATCCCAAAGTGACGGCACATCGAAACTTAGGGAGGAGCGCGCCAATCAGAGGGTACATAAAGAACTCGCGAAGAATGCGCAATGAAGAGGCAGCCAAGCGCGTGCAGTCATTGGTTGAGGTCGGGGAGGAAACAAATGCACTTGGGCGCATTTGGGGGTAAGCAAACTTGCAAGCCGTACAAGGCACTTATTTGTTGACAAAGCATCACTTTGGGATACAATTTTAGCAAGACCAAATTTGGGGAATGTACTCTAAAGTCAGGAGCTGTACTTTCCTCAGAAAGTACCAGAAATAGTACACTACCGTAGAATACCGCGCATCTGCCGATACCATGCTAAGCGCCCATACCCAAATTTGTAAGATCTGAGAAAATATGCACAGTACATTGATACGTAAAATTGATGACCGGACAAGCGCTCATCCCCCATTTTTTAGCGATTATCTCTAAAGTTTGAGTGGGCGCTTGCCCGGTATTTTACGGTAAGTAACGTACAAGTACATACTCAGAGAATGTACTTCAGGTAAAGTAAGTTTTCTAAACCTACTGGAAGTAGTACATACTTCTTGCAGCAAGAACGAACGCAGAAGGGCGAAGACGAAGAGACGAGGATAACCTGGGACTCACCTGAGGGTATTCACGACAAGCTCACGGTTCTTGGTGTGGATTTTGTGGTGATGGACGAGGCTGTTGTAATCCGAGCCCCTCGCTTCCAGCTGAAGCAGACAAAGGGGAAGGGGAGACGGAAAAAGGAAATAAAAGAACAGAGACAAAGCTTTCATTTTTCTGCCGACATTTCGCATAATGCCGAAAAACGACAGCCGATACAGATACAAAACCTTGATCTACCTAACAAACCTGTCAAATATTTCGGGAAAAAAAAAAAAAAAAAGAAGGTAGAATTTATTACATGAATGTTTATACAGCGTTAAGACTATCTACCTCCAGGAACCCTCAGCTCGCCTGCCGCGTTTCGTCAGCGGCGCGGCACTGACCAACCGGAGCAGGAGGCGATCTCCCGGTCTTTTGGTTCCATTTGGTGCTGTGTAGCTTAGGGCCCCAGGTAATGTCTTCCGTCTATGCCATAGAGGGCAAATTTGCCAGTGCAGCATGTTTGCTGACCGTAAGTCAGTACAGTAGATCATGCAGCAACAATTACATGAATGCATGCCTGTATAATGCCCGTTTATATGGGAACTAGCCCGAGTGAAGCTTAAATTTGAGGGGCGCGATTTTTCTATGTGCGTTTTCTCTTGTCTCAAGAAACTATCCCATAAAACCTGATCCCCCATGCCCTTCGTGCAGGTCAGAAGACGGCCCTTCTACGGATTTCAAAACACAATACAAGGGCGGCGTACTGTAAGGTTAGACGAAAACCGAGCGAAATCTGTCTCATCTTTGCAAGGCATGAAAATTCAAATTTAAAAATAAAGATAAATGAAAATTTTAAGTCAACTTCACATGTAAGCTAGGTAGCAACATGCAAAGTTCTTACGCTACAAAAATTTAAGCTTACCACATTGTACTCTTGTCAAAGAATCTTCATACAGCTATCGCCCTTAATAAAGAATTTTTCTTTCTGTAGTCATAGACAGAAATTAAAAATCAACACTGCTTTTGCAGCAACAAGTGATAGTCTACAAGCAATGCGTGCTCATAAACTACTGTTAATGCCCGATCGTAAGCTCTGCTACAGTAAATCGTTAGGTGAACAATGAAAAACAGAGAACACAAAAAACGGGGACACAAAAAAGACAAGTACAACAGAAAAAATAAGTACCAAGTGACCCAGTTCTCAACACTTCTATGTTAAAAGGTATTGACCCCAACATTAGTTGTCAAACTTACTGGTGCTGCAACATGAGATAAGTTTGATAATACAAAATGAATACCACACCTGACCAAATGATCTACATTACAACTCTAGTGAAAGTTTCTGCAAGGCTACGACCATATGTGAGAAGTTTAACAACATTCGCATGCGAGCACTCTTATGTAATCGCTCCCTTACTAAAAATTAGAAGATTAACAGTAAGGTGCATTGTTATACCCCATTCACCACTAAAAAGCTGACAGGATAGAAGCTACACTCTCTTGGGACCAGTGAATTGTCAGTCTTGCACAATGTCATCACTCTCTCCACACACGCTCATGCACGAAGGGTGGGTCAGATGATTGGTAGGTCCAGCAAGCATGTAGCTTGCACCGCCCCATCAGCTTAACAGTATGTAGCGTATAGCAGCAGCACAGGATGCTATCACGACAGCTGATGTCTGTGGATTCTACTTATCAACGGAGCTAGTCAGTGCTAGCGAAAATTTTTTTGTAGTCCCAGATCAGACCTAAGTATCTTGTCATAGCTGACCGTAGGAATGTGAGGCAACTCTACGTGAGAGCATGCTGTCGAGGGAGGGTCACTCCAAACATGCTGCTGCAAAGACTAGCTTCGCACCAGAAACAGGTCGCGACCTCTTGACACATCGAAGCATCGTTATCAAAATCGGGAGTCCCTTCAAAAAAAAAAAAATACAAGATAAGGAAAAAGCGCGACACGTGCTACAAAGATCAAACTGGTTTTCACCAGCCATCTGAGGAAACCGAACTGGGTCGGCATCGTTCCAACTCGCATACGCGTCACAGCTGCTGCTAGAAGCTCTAGACTGGGTACGCACACAAGCGCAGTGCGGCGACGCTAGGCTCCCCACAGGAAGGAAGGAATGGAAGGCGACGAACAAGCAATCAAAACAACATCAAAACAAACAGCAAAATCACCTTATCTCTCCTCAAACGTATGCGAGCCCCCGACGAATGTAGGACTTCATAAACGGCCTCCTGACAACCACTAACAGAAGACGCACTCTTCTGCAACGGAATTAACGCAGCGTACTGTTAGAATAAAAAAAAAAATAAGAACTTTTTTGGGGGGGCGAGATAACGTTAGTAATTTCAAGGTGGGGTGGTCGTGGCGGCGGTGAGTCGGAATGGAAAAGCGCACCACGATTCACGCTGCACTTACATCCTTGACGAGCTGCTCTTCTGTTAAGTGAGCGTGGCGGCGCTTCTCAAACTCGTACCGCGAGAACTTGGTGAGAACTAGGGCCTTTTGCGGCCTAAAGGCCGGTTCGTCCGCTGCATTGGCGCCCGTGACTGCCGTGGCGTACATGGCGGAGCAACCCGACGACGACGACCAAACCGGAAAATGGACTAACAACTTCCACGCGTTCGCTCTCCGCTCGGAACTCGCATGGCCGCTGCACGGGTAACTTCTCCTTAGGGCAGGAAAGACCTTCCAGAGCGCCTTCATCGCATGGATTGGGATCACATCTTCTCGCCTGGGTCACACCACCAAAGCGTGCCCGTCACCGATAACGCTCACCACCGGCAGTAATGTAATCAAAGAAATGACGAAAAAAAAAAACGACCTAGCGGGCCGTATTCCGCCGCAGTTTCGTGTAAACTTTAATGAATGATATGTTTGCTTTAACTAAGGTTTCACCTAAAACTTACCAAATATAAATTATATCTTCTAATTTATCTTACTTATTATTTTACTTTTTAAAATACAAAAACAATAGTAATAAAAATGACAAAGGGTTTTGTGTGCAATCACAATAACATTAATTTTACTTTTTTAATACTTTTTAATAAAACCTTGTTAATTTTAAATTAATTTTGATAGTTTAGTATGTTTAAATTATTATCATTTTATAAATACGAAACGATCATCTTTTTTAATGGCCGTCGCGGCGGCCGACTCAGCGCGCCGTCGTAAGCAATCGGCGCTTCTGCGGAGGGATTGACACCGCTATGTTCAGTAGCATACGCAGTATAAACTCTTCGTAGTTGTAGCGTTTAAAGGGGACGAATTCGTAATAGTTCGTAACTCGACACAGGAAGAATAGATGTTGCCGCTACATGCCGACGACAAGGAATATCGAGCACGGCGTTCGTTGCGCTTCAAGGAGCGTGTCCAAGGATGGCTCAGGTGTGTGAGTTACCGCCGGGGGAACTAAGCAACGTGGCTCTCTGTTGTAACCTCGTGTGGGCTTATTTACGTCGCTACATACATCGGAAGGGCGTCCGATGAATGCCCGCATCGTGTCCACCGTCCAGCATCCAGCTTGTGTAGGAGCCGCTCGCGCGATTTCTTCGGAATCCCGGAGGGAAAGCAGCTGGTTCGGGTGCGCGGGTTGTCGTCGCCGCTGAAGGAAAAAACAAACAAAATGGATAAAAAAATGATAGGTGAATTAGCATGAGCGATGGGTGATCTTGGGTCTGTTCTCTCGCAGGCTGATATTCTCGGATGCGTCGTCCAGGAACCTTTTTCTCTTCCTGCTCCTCAACCTGTCGTTTGCATTCGTGGAGCTACTCTACGGAGTATGGACCAACAGGCAAGTTCGATCCTTCGATTTTTTTTTTTTTTTTCAGTAGTCGCGTTGTATAGTAGTATAACATGCAATTAAAGCAGCATGATGATTCAAAGTGGCGGGTTCGAATCCCGGCCGAGGTGCCGTGGAACCGAGCTTTCAGTTGCACGTCAAAAGATCCCCAGTCCAAATTCATCCTCAGCCCTCCGCCAGGGCGTGCCAGATGCCCGTCGTTGGTTTGGCACGTAAAACCCCCAAATTTGACTTTTGACAATGATTCAAAATGAAAAAATATGTCTCTTCATGAAAATGGTTTAGATAGTGACTCATAAAAGAAAAGAAAGCGAGAGCTATTAAAAAGAGAAGAGAAAAAAAAAATCTGTAGTCCAGTACAGAACCAGTAATGTCTTGTACGCAGATTTTGTCCTACATCTCCGTGGCGGAGTTGTTCGCACGAACTTGTATACGCGCGCAAAGAAACCGGCTTTGAACACCTGCCAAACGTACCAGCCACCTGGCTCAGAGCCCGACCAAATGTATGGCAGTATACCAGCAGTGTCTAAGCATTTCACGCTGTTTTTATTTTTATTATTTTTTTTTTACTTCGCTCATGTTGTGGAAATTTGGTGTCCCAATTATTATAGAAGCTAGGTCTTTTTTCCCCCCATTTTGTACTTTGCACAAGTAGTGTGCATCGCACACGTAGTCGAACGCAAACACACCGATTTCGACACCTTCAGAGGCATCACACAAAAAGTGGGATGCGTCAGACTTCCACGAAGTGTCCCTTTCAACAAAGCTTTCAGATGCTGCAGTTTTCATTGTACTTACTTCCAAGTTTTTGGACACACGTACAGTCTGCCCCTGAACTTCTCACTAACAAACCTTGCAGTGATGTTGCATAGGAAGGTCGATTTAGCTGGACTGCGGTTCTGCATTTTCCGAGTTATTTTTCACCTCGAGTTCAGAGTTTTTCGGATGTTTAGTCTATGTAGAGAATATATACCAGTTTTCATAGAGAAATGAGCCTTCCACAATATTAATTAATTTGTCGGAAATAAGCGCATGCAGTTAATTAAATATGCTTGAATGTCTCGAAAGTAGGTCTCTGCAGCTAGATGTGTTGATTAGAATTCCGGTACTCAGCGATGTGAAAAGCACCTTTTCCAGTAGCCGTGCCAAGTTGAATGCAGTAATACTTGGGGCAATGAAGACTGTGATGCCTGTCGTCGGTGCAGAAGGGCAATGGAATGTGCGCCTAAGTTCAATCTTCAACAAAAGGAGACCGGTAAAAGGTCATTGATTGTCTAAGAATGAGACTTGCCCAAGAGGAATGCCCAAAGTTGAATGACTAGAAAGGCCAGACATGTTTGACTGTTGTCGTAGAAAGGTTGCCTTCTTGTTGTGGGAAGGGCTCAAAAGATATTCTTTTGTAAAACTTACAAACAAAGGAGAAAAAAAATGCATAAGTTGTTCAGGATTTTAGGAAAAAGAGAAAAAAAAAAAAAGTGGTTTTTTACAACCCGCAGTCCCCAAATTCGGAGTTTTTCGCATAAATCCGAATCTGCAATAATTTCATCGAGTTTTTTTTTTTTTTTTTAGTTGGATTTATTGGAAAACGCAGTAGCTTATTTAAGGGTAGTTTTAAGCGACGTACCTCCGGCTCAAAATCTTGCCGGCCTCCATGTTGGTGACCTTCCACCATACGTCTTTCCGTGTGCGAAGGCAGCGTTGTTGAACGCGTCGAGTTCTTCAAAACCGCCCCACAAACAGCTGGGCACTACGAGTGTCTCCGGACGTGTTAACAGTGTCGCGGTGTTTCCAACTTTCCAGCCTGGGCCTCATCTCCGACTCGTTCCACATGTTCTTCGACTGCACTGCGCTGCTGGCCGGTCTCGCCGCTTCAGTCATTACAAAGTGGCGGGCCAACGAGAGGTTTTCCTATGGGTGAGTCGCTCCCCATTTCGACCGGCCAAAGTTTCCTGGCAGTCGAGAAAAGAGTTGACCATGTTGTCACAACACCCGAGACAGCACAAAGATACGCAAGGATGTTGAGATGTTCTTTCCCCGTCTCTTCTATTTTTTGGTTATTGCACGTCTTTTCGCTCGGTCTAGGGTGTTTTAACAAGATGGTGAACTCGCACCAGCTTACCTGCACCTTGCTGCGTTGTCGGAAAAGAGTGTCTGCCTTGCTAACCCCTACGACTTCGTCGCGCAGGTACGTGCGTGCCGAAGTGCTTGCCGGTTTCGTCAACGGGCTGTTCCTCCTGTTCATTGCGTTCTTCATCTTCTCGGAAGGGGTCGAGGTGAGAGCTTTCTCGAAACCCCTAGTTATGGTGTATGTTTACTTGGACCCCTTGGGGCCCATTTATGCGTCTTAGGGTTCCAAGTAACTTGGTTGTTGTAGGTACTCACAGTTGTACCTCGACATAAGCTTACACAATGTGGCCAATTGCTACTCTCTGAATAGGCCTTGAGGTTATGGTGCCAGCTGTTCCTTTAGGGTATTCAAAATGACCAGTGCTCTCACTACTTTAATAAGTCTCGTCAGTCAGAGGTCAGTCTGGCCTACGATTTTTTAGGACGATAAATTGAGAATACAGAAGATCTTCCTTTTCTTACAGAGGGCCATCGAGCCACCTGAGGTGAAGCACGAGCGACTGTTCCTGATTTCCGTCTTGGGCCTGCTCGTCAACTTTGTGGGCATTTTCGCGTTCCAACACGGGCATTCTCACGGTGGTAAGGAATGACTTCTGCACCGCTTTGCGAGGTTAGTATCCTACTCACGTGACACTGTGATGTCGCGCGATCCGACGTCCAGTTCGAGTGTCATGTTACGTGACGACATCGCTTAATTTCACGATGCCGTGCGATGTCACAGTCGCGTGACCTCGTGACTTCACAGTGACGTGATGTCGTAAACGCGCACAGCCTGCGCCCAGTTCATTTGCAAACCAGTTTGTGCGTCTCCTAGGTCATCAGATTCGATCGAGACGCACTTAATTTCTTTTTCTCCAGGCGATGGCCACGGGCACTCTCACAGCCACGGCAGCCACGGCCACTCTCACAGTGTGCCCAGTGCATCCCTCACTGCCACCAGCCACTCTCACAACCATTCGCACGGCGAGAGCCAGGGCCACTCGCACGGCAACGGGCACGGGCATTCCCACGGCTTTGGTGAGTACTTGGGACATGGTGCTTACCTGAAATGCATCTCTGGCCAGTGTGTTGACTTTCCTTATTACTATTTACAAAAAGCTCGCATCGCCGCGGGTTTTACAATACATTGGTAAAACGCCACTGGGTATATTATGTACAAAACCTATTGAACGCAAGTAGTACAAAAACTAACGTACAAAGGAGTATTCATAAAAACATCACTAAAACTAAAATTTAAAAAAAATTCGATTGGTGCAATTAGAATATACAAGGCACTATCAAAAACAGCTGGAAAAATAACCATCCATCAGACACAAGCTGAAGAAATATTTAAACCGCTTTTCGAAAATCTGTGAAGAATGCATCTTTAGGCGGCCTGTTTCACTCTTCAATAGTTCTCGGTAAACGAAAGAAAAGGCAAGCGCATCTGCGTGTCGGATGTAGTGTTATACTGCCGCATTTTCCGGTCCACGAGTCGCACTCCTCCATAAATGGTTCGGAAAAATGTTGGTGTGTAAGTCGCACCTACCTACCGTTATATCCCGAGAGATGACCCACCCCGGAAAGATAACCCACCCCTATGTTCAGCTTGATTTGCCATATTTTTTTAAACACCGAAAGATGGCCCGCTCCCAGTAAGTGTAGTGTTCGGGTCAATGGTGCCCTCGGCGTAAATGCAGCCAGTTAGCTATGGTGTGATATAAGCGAACATTGCTGACTGGGAAGTAATATTATATCTTTGCTTTGTTGCCCCTTGCCGCAATGACAAGTTTGCTAAAAACACATAACCTGAAATAAGCTTTCTTTTTTTTACTTTTCTTCATTTTACATTGAAGGTTAGCCCATTCCTTATTTTTGGCCGATTTGCTCTCAATTTTAGGTGGGTTATATCCCTGGATATTACGGTATATATTTGTTAGCGATGGGCCGAACTTTTGCCGAATCGAAAATTCGGCGCCGAATCTGCAGGTTGGGAAAAAATACATTGTTGCCAGACGTAATAATTAAAGATTAAAAAATAAATAAAAAGACTCTGCTACTAGTATTCAGTTCACTGTGAAAACGCACACTTTTCTGGGGCTTTTTTTTTAGTAGTTGAGTGCGCAAGCATCTTTCTTATTATTCTGGTAAACCTAAGCATGCCAAATATAGGAATGTAGAAAAGTGCCCCACCACGCGTCTGTGCGGACAAAACCTATTGGCAAGTGCAGTCACAGAAAAGGCTAAAAATCATGCTCTATTGAAATATAACATTTTTATGCTGTTTATTTTAATACACTGTCACGAGTAACCACCTTTTTTTTATTTCTTCCGCTCGCCTAGTACTGCTTTTGCACGCAAGTTGCCACGGAAGCGGGACATTTGGCTATATTCAGACAAAATGACGGCAACGGTAGAAATGGACTGGCCAAAACGGGGAGTTTGGTCACACCGTGCAAGAACCCAAAATATGTCACAGTTGTCCGAAATATGTCCCAGAAGCCAAAGATATGTCACAGGAGCCCATAGCATGTTACAAGAACCAAAACTGTCTCACAAGAACCCAAGATAAATCATGTCCGTATTAGCATTTTCTGTCAACCATACTCTCAATAAATATCATAAATGTCTTTTTTTCATCCTTTTCATCTGAACAGGGCTGGACCAGGACTGTAGCAGTGAAGAAAAGCTTGGCCCCGGTCCAAGGAGCCAGATTATGCAAGGTGGGAGCAGTTGCTCTTGTTTGGCATTTTTTATCCCAGTGTTTTTAACTTTCGGTCATATTTCTTAAGTTGGCATGTCTTGGGATGACGAGATTGCAGTATTTTTTATCAGCAGAGATTTCACGAAGTCTGACACAGCTAAAAAGTTTTATTCACAACACTTCCTTTATAGTAAAAAAACCCTCAGCCGACACAAAAGCGGAAAAAAAATAAAAAAAAGGCCAATGCTAGTATCAGCAAAAAAAAGAAAAAAAAGGACCATTCATCGCTGATATCTAATCATATACAACCTACGAAGCAAAATCTAAAAACTACAACAGCAAAAACGGCAACACTTGTTTATCAAGAACAGGGGAAGGAATGCTGACACAATTTCCCGCTGCCGTGATTGTAACTGTTTCCTTCAAAACATGTTTAAATGTTTAAACAGATCCAATTCTTTGCAAGCTATCTCTGTCAATTTCCACTCAGGAACACAATTGTTGCACGCATAAGTTGCATATATAGTGAAGCATCTAGATGAGTGCAACAATTGTGTTGCACTCATCTAGGTGGCTGGGGTGTCCATGACCTGGGGTGCAGAGAGGGGGAGGGGGGTCAAGGTACATGTCTACATTATAAAGTTGGCTGGATTTCGAGGAGGGAAGGGGGGGGGGGGGGGGGGGCTAAAGTTTCATAAGCCTCCCCCTGGCTACGCCACTTTCTCCAACTATGTACCCGCGCAGTTGGCGTGATCATCTGCGAAGTCTAGCAAGATTCGGTATTTAGTTCCGTCGCAACACAAATACAGGAGCCCCTCATCAGCAGCTTCTCAAGATAGGTTTTAGAAGTCACCTATATGTATTAAAGAGCTTAGAAAAATTAAACCATTTAGAGATTCCTTTAAAGGGATGCTGAACCAAACATTTCAGTGTCTATAATAAGCGGCGCACTATCTTTCCATGAGTCAGCAGCCGCCAGTGTGCGCGAGCACGCGCAACGAAGTTGACGTCATCATATCCCCCATTCGAGCTTATTAAGCGTGAATGGGGGATACGATGACGTCAATTTCGTTGCGTGTGCTCGTGCACACCAGGGGCTGCTGACTCATCAAAAAAGATAGTGCGCCGCTTATTATAGACACTGAAATGTTTGGGTTCAGCATCCCTTTAACAGCGTTTGCAGACTTCCAGATCCAAGGAGCAAGGTTGTGCAGCCAGCCGTTGGTTGCCATGTTGAGATTTCAAGATACAGTAGAACCTCATTGATACTATTTTCAGGGGACCGCGGAAAAAAATGTATCATCTGGAAAAACGTAAGAACCGATAACGCACTTAGGGGGGCTCTATATGAGATAGAAAGCAGCTCTTATACAATGAATGCTTTATTTTATGCGTACTTACAGAACTGTTGAAGACTCAGACACTCCAACTTTGCGTGTTTTGCCCCCCGAGCCTGTTTAAAGCCTGGTAGATAAAAAGAAGCTTTCGCCTCGATCCCTTTTGTTTGGCGACGATGCTGTTCAAAGTTTACGGCTCGAATCCGAGGTCTCTTGCGATGTCAGATCTCTTCCGGCTGGGATTGCGATCCACCGTCTGAAGCATATCAAACTTCTCTTTAAAAGAGAGTGCCTTCCTTTTTCGCGATGCCATGACCGTCGTCAATGGGCGCAATGCGCACATACTCCAAAACACTACGGTTCACGCAGTCGAGCGGAACAGAAACTATACTCTGTTTCATACTTAGTGTGCAACACTGTCAAAGCTACTGGCACAAGCGCATGGCTTCATCTATGGTGTTGTTTGCACGAGAACGCGTGCAAGATCAACGAGATCAAGCACCAGGCTCGCGCCAGTAGCTATGGCAGCGTTGCACACTAAGAATGAAACAGACTACAAAAGCGCAGCGTACATGCGGGTGCACGGTGCACCTCGTGCCAGAGAAAGAGGACAGATGAAAGAGAGGGGCAAGGAAGAAGGAGCGTTTGCCGCCTCACCAGCCTCGCTCCCCGTCCAAGCAGGTGTTGTCTAAGGTCACACCCGGGCAAGGTGGGAAGCTGCTATGGCAAGGCTCAGCAAAGCCCAGCGAGGAGACGGAAAAGAGGGGGAAAGGAATAAAGGGGAGACGGGCATCTGCGTGCCCACGCGTGCCGTGCGACCCGCATTGCATGGTTCGTTTTCGCTCCGCTAGCTTCGCTTCGAAGCCAGCGTTGCAGCCTGGCGCCCGGCACGCCGAGGCGCCGCGATGCGGTCACTTTTGGACGTAAAAACCGGGAAAGCAAACGGTACAGGCAGGAAACTAATACATGTCTCCTATGGAAGTAAAACGGGACCGGCGTTTTTGAACGTAACAGCCGGAAAAACGTAACAATTGAGAATGTATCAAAGAGGTTCTACTTTATTTAGGATTGATGTAAAGCGTTTAGAATTCAAAACAGTGTATCGGTGACTAAGAGGCATCATAACAGCTGTTGTTTCATTGCTGCCAAAGTCAAGACCGGTCGACATCTCAATTGCGTCTAACGCACGGCTTGTCGTCGTTGTTGTTGCAGGAGTGTTTCTGCACATCCTGGCAGACACCCTTGGCAGCGTGGGTGTCATAGTTTCGGCCATCTTGATGAGCCAGTTCGGCTGGCTCATTGCCGACCCCATCTGTTCTATGTTCATCGCAACCCTCATCGGCATCAGGTGCGTCTTTTTTTTCTTTTGGAGAGTCTGTCATATTTTTGTGTTCCACACTTCGAGTTTGTTCTGTTGCACCTCAAGTTGCCGCTGAATACCAAGTTAGAACTTAAAGGGATGCTGAATCGAAAGTTTAAATATATGCTTCTCACGTTCAGAAATAAGTTAAACATGGTCAACTCTATCTGCTAATGACGATCGTACGCTTCCATTTTGAATGGATGGCTATATATTTTTTCGTTCCAAGGGACCGATTCCAGCTAGCGCTCGAAGGTCAGCCTTCGGAGAGCGTGATCCAACCCGAAACGCGTGACGGCAACTGGCCCAGCACGGGCAAAGCTGCTTGGGGGCTGGCGTGGTTACAAGCTCCGCCACTCGTCGTCGTAAACCTAGCCGTTTTGGTTGCCCCTCCCCGCTCCCTGCAAGAGTTGAATACGCCGGTAGAGAAGGGAGATCCGGTTCGACATTCCGCGTAGCGGCGCTGCTTGTTCAGAGTGACGTGACGACATTCGATTTATTGTTTCTAAATAATGTTTTGGTGTCTTTTCGAGTAAAAAATTGGTGTCTCTGTGGTGTGGCCAGAACGCGCTTGACACTTAAACGATAAAATAGGTGCTAGAATTTCGTCGCAGTATCCCTTTAGGTTGTGCTGTTATCTCTTTCTCCAGTACGCAGTGGTCCCAACCGTCGCGGTGAGCGAGAGGAAATTTTCGAGTCGAACTTGGCGATAGATTGCGACTTGTGAAATAGTAGCGACTTATTTGTCCATGGCATATCAATCGTTCTTCAGGCTTGGTTCCCGTCACATCTAGCCTCACGGGGGCACTAAAGCAGTTTCTGAGATTGTCATTTTTATGGTGCAGCCTCACCCTTAAGTGTTCTAGAAAACCCGAGATTACAATCATGCACGACCTTTCTCTCTATTAAAAATGTGAATGAGCATTCTCGTACACCCCTTTTTCCGAGATATACTGTAAACGACAAAATTTTCGCGGGAACCTAATTTTCGCGAATCGCCTGCAATTCGCGAAAAATAGGTCCCGCAAACAATTCGGGCAATATGTGAACGCTACGGAAGCTACACTCGACTCGAGATATAAAAAAAGAGGGTGTAATGCAACGGTTGGTCATATGTATTTATGATAGGGCAAAAGGCCATACAATTGTAATTTTGGGTTTTCTAGGATGTTTGGGGCAGTTATAAATTGAGTTTTCAACCTAAAAAGACAATCTCAAAGTTTACTTTAACAAGACTTGCCCCGCGCATAACCATTAGTACCTGTTCCAGCATTCCACGTTTGGTTTCGACGGCATTGGCGACTGCCACGGCATTTACGTGGCCTTCCAGTGAAAACGTGGCTACAATACTGTTGCATTCAACAGGCTCCATGTGGGTGTTGCCACGGCACAGACCGTCCAATAGCATGCCTCCCCTTCATCCTTCTCATTGCAGCGTACTACCCCTGCTGCGGGATTCAATCTACGTGCTCATGCAGAGGACTCCCAAGGAGCTGGACGCTGTTCTTCCAGGTTGTTACCAAAGGGTATGTTTCCCCATGGCTACAAGAAGCAGGGCTGGTTCCTGTAGACACACCGTGACGGGGAAGTACCGACATTTCGGAATCTGGCTCTCAGACACTTGACACACACACATTGTGAAACAGATTCTTTGCTGTCTCCGACACAAATAGCGTAGCGCCTGACATTTCGGAAATGGGTTGTATGCGACTCGATACAAGTAGTACAGTAACCCAGATTTCAGTAACTGGTTTCGAGTCGTTTCTGTCACGAACCACGTTTTGGACAGTGGTTCTGTGGCGTTTTTCAGCGGAAACGGCGCTAGATGTTCACAATTTTAGAAACGGGTTGCGCAACGTTTACGGCAGATGATGCAGTATTATATTGATGTTTCAGAAATGAGTTGTGTGCCCCATGATACAAACGCTGCAGTAGCCAATTTTCGAAAATCTGTTTCGTGTGGTTTCCGGCACGAATGGTACAGTACACCCTCATTCCCGAAATGGTTTCTAGGCTGTTTCCAATGCAAATGGTACGACACCCACATACTGGAAACGCTTTCCGTGCAGTTTTAAAGCAAACAACCAACTGTCCAGGTTTCAGTGACGAATTGTGCACAGTTTCAGACAAGTGGTGCTGTGCTCCCGTTTCGGGAACGGGTTTTCCCCTCATTTGCGACACAAAGGGTGCCAAATTTTTGTTTCTTTTGACAAGCACAAACTCGTCACAACGGCTTGTCTCTGCTGTCGGCTTTTTGTGGCAGGTGATGCAGCTGGAAGGAGTGTACAGCGTTCAGGAGCCCCATTTCTGGACCCTGTGCAGCGACGTCTTCATCGGCACGCTGAAGATTGAGGTGGCCAAGGGAGCGGACACCAGTTACCTCCTCAGCTGCACCCATAGCATCTTCACCCAGGTGAGTGTCCTAGTCTGCTTTAAACAAAAACTTTAAAACTACCAAAAGAAAGTTATTTACTCACAAAGTGAACTCACCCCACACCACCCCCCAAGAAAAACTAAAAATTAACACTATATTTACATTGCGAGATTAATTTCGCAAAACTTCTATTTTGTGCACTGTGCCGAAAGCATTGTGGAATCGCCTACTCAGAATAAATCGCGCAACCATTTTTTTTGGGGGGTGGGGGAAAGTATTTTTTATGATTAATCTCTGCAGCAAGGGATGCAAAATTTCCGATTTCCGTCCTTCTCGTTTTCTTCCTCAAGTTTAATTATCCCAACCAACCCGCTCGTTCTGTCCTTACTTCCTTTTTAAAACCATTTTTTTATTTACTTTAATTTTGCAAACGTTTGAATATTTTTTTTTTAACAAGAGTGGTTCAGCAATCTTTTGAAAGATATTGACATAGATCAACGACGTCAAGAGGTTTTCGCCGTTTTTTGTTATATTATTTGTGAATATTGAAGGTAGGGCGAGGGAAAGGAAGGCCGGGGGGGGGGGGAGGGAGGGGGGAAAGCTGACGGAACGCTGCAGAGGAGAGGGGGAAACTTCCTCCCCGGCCTTTCTTTCCCTTGCCCTACCTTCTCGAGTTGTAACGAACTACAAGTACCATAACTCCTAGTTTTTAAGTTTTCAAAACTTCATTTTGATACGTTTCTAACATTATATTTTGTTTCGACATAGTGATTAATTTCAACTTTACCGTATGTTGCAGGAATGTGCCGAATAGGTTTGTCACTAATTGAATAAATTAGCTCAGTTTTTTTTCTTCTGAATTTCATTTCAAGGAAAAATTGATTTTAAAAACTTTTCTCCCATAATTCTTAATTCCCACAACTTAAACATTGCGCAAATCTTTTAAAAAAATTTTCATGGAGACTATTTTGCGACACACATGTGTCCAGTGCAGTCACGTACCAAAGAAAAAAAGTTTTTTTTTTGGCAGGTCAGTTTTGTTAGGAAACCTGCAGGCTATTGGACCTGCTCAGTGGAGATGCTCTACTGAAACATAATTTTACATTTTCTCTTCTCGTTTGTTGCAGGCGGGCGTAAAACAGCTCTACGTGCAAATAGACTATGCGCCAATGTGATTCTCAAAGGGGACCAACAATTGAGCCTCTTCATTTTCCAAGAACTGTGCATCGAGTGAAGGAGAAAAAAAGTGTTAGTAGTATATACAAATGTGTTTTATGGAGGAATCCTTTTTCTACACTGTACAGCTTGTCTTCATGCGTGATGTTTGATGCAATTTGTTCTTCCATCGCTATGTCCATATAAAGAAATTCCAAGCGACGGGAATCATGCATATAAATCGTTCCAGTGTCCATTTGTACATGCACTTAGGTATATGCAACGACATCCTGCTGCGTTCCAAAACCTGCTTCTTTCCACCGTTGGAACTCGTATCACGGGTTCCTCAGGCCCGCTTCAGACGGGGCAATTTCTCCCGGCAACTTGACATTGCAACACCAGCAACACAGGTTGCTGCGTTCACACGCAGCAACCAAACTAGTATGATTTGTCATCATTAAATTTTAATTGTCGCGAACTGTTTAGACAGCGTTACGCACTATAAACGTGTTTTTATATTATTAAATGGCATCAAGAATACTAACTCGTCTTTCTGAAAATGTTCATTCCCAGAAACAATCGATTTCGAACTGTCATGCGACGTCAGGGGCATCACGTGAAAATATTGCGTCCCCGATTGGCTGCTGCCGCCTCAAATGTCTCAGAGTTGTCAGGGTTGCTCGTCCGTTTCGAACCGAACGCGATTAGAGTAACTCGTGTCGCAGCGCCAGGATCTAGGGAAAGCTGGGGAACAACTCGCCAGCAACACCGAAATTGTCAGGAAAGTTGCCCCGTCATACATCCACGAGGCAGTGGCAACAGAATGTAGTGTATTAGTATGGGGAAATTGTGTACACATGTAAAGTCCGGATGGCGTGGAACGGCCGTGTCGTGCAAAGGAAGCACTCCGTGGATGTCTTACTTGCGGGTGCCATCTTCTGCGGTTGCGATGTACATGCGACTTTCTCGGAGCCTGTTGGAGTGCGGGACGCAGTAGACGAAGCGTGCGGAAAACAATTAGAACGCAGCAGCGCCGAGCAAGACCCTGGCACCAGTTCGCGGCAAGAGAGAACCAGACACTTGGAACAACTTCAACCCGTTGCGGCAAAGAACTCTTTCTGCTTTTTTGTTGATTTTTCTTGCACCCTTTTTTTGGGACAGCCCAAAGCATGCTCGTCTCACAGAGCAGAGCGCAGCCGGTCGTCTGAACACGTGATGTTTTACACCCACCGGGAGGAACACGGAGGCACTCGAGGAAGAGGTTTGAATGGCACTGGTGTCCATCCAACCAGTGAGGAGGATGGCACTGCGACGGCGATTGGCTGGCAGTCGGCCCGTTGACTTCTGTTGCTGGCACCTAACCGGATATGGTCAGGTGCCAGCCATATAACAGATTGTGTTAAAAACAAAGTATATCATTTTTCCTTGCAAAGGCAAAATCGTCCTCCCAACGGAGTAAACAAGTCGCGTTTGTCTTTGTCCCCTGAATCCCGTCGCAATGCCACCATTGTCTGTCTGATGACAGCGTTCAGCTTATTGTGAAGAACACGGAGAAACACGATCACAGTGGTCACCGACAAATTGGCAATGCCACTCGTTGAAACATTCGCACATCAAGGCAGATTCAGTCAGTCTGTCGTCCTATCTGGGGCAAGCCACATACCCCTCTTCGTATTTCATGTATAAACTAGACCTTTGAGCTGCTTGTCAGTTGCAACATTACTGCCAGTCAGCGATAGTGTGCGACAACTGGAAGCCACGATGCAGGTAACCATAAGCTTATGCAACTCGACAACGAAGGGTTTAGAGGACAAGGTTCTTGTCTACGAGAGGAATAACGTCCACAAATGGGGGTTCTCGAGCTTTTCAACGTCGAGGGATCTCTTTTTGCCGACCGATAGCCAAGGAGCCCGTCTTGGCATTGATACAATAAAGCATTACAGAAGCCTACAAACCTTGTAAACAATAATTCACATATTAATCAGTGTTTGGCCAATAGTAGTGCATCTAAGGGTCGCTTCGATCTGTTCAAATAAAGCTTAAATCGGGAAAAAAACTTTACTGAAAGGGCAAGGAAGGTCAAGGAACCCTGGAGGGTGCTGTGGGGAACCCCTTGGTTCCTAGGTATCCAGTTTTAGGACTTATGAAACCCAATAGCGGCGAGGTAGGACACTGCTTTGCCTTTGAAATGTGAAACATATATAGGCTAGGTTTTCAGATGACGTGAAGCCTCAAAAAGCGTAATCGGAAATTTCCCCGTTAAATTTAGCAGGGAGAAAATGACGCCACATGGCTTCATGTCACAAGAGCTGTAAAGAAATTCGATTTCCTCATTAAATTTAGCATGGAAAAAATGACGCCACATGGCTTCATGTCACGCGAGCTCTACGCAAATTCAATTTTCCCGTTAAATCTAGCGGAAAAATTTACGTTGTGCGACATGGCCACATGACCTGCACGCAAATTCAATTTCCCCGCTAACGAAAAAAATTGTCTCGCGACATGGTCACATGACCTATTTGAAAATTGTTTCCCCGCTAGATTTAGCAAAAAAGTTGACGTCACGTGACCTCCACACTAATTCAGTTTCCCAGCTAAACTTCGCAGGAAAATTAATGTCACGTGACCTATATAGAAATTCCGTTTCCCCGCTAGATTTGGCGGGAAAATTCACGTCACATAACCTCAACACCAATTCAGTTCTCCCCAACATTGCTCGATCAACTCAGTTGGCAAACTCCCACGAAGAGCATGATCCCTTCTAATACCTGCTGACACACACCAGTTTCTGCTGATAACCCCTAGATTCTGAAATGCTGTTTGAAGCGTCATCTTTCTTGCCCGCTGCGGCCTTGTTTTGACCTGCTGTTGCAAGACGCGCCACAGCGAGCAAGAAGGTTGTCGCTTCAAACAGCATTTGCCCGGCTCAGGGGTACATAAAGGGATCTCTGCTAAATTTAGCGGAAAACTTGGCGACAAGTGACAGATGTTGCGTGACCTATAAGCAAAACGTAACTCCAACTCCACTAAACACTTTGTATAGCGCCAGTGGTTTAGCACTAGCGCTAAACCAATAACGTTCTATGTAGCAACACAATTGCAGGGCAATTTGCGATACATTTTTTGGTTTCCTTCGACCGTCTGCACAGCGACCTGAGCAGAACAGGCAGTATGCTGCAGTCACCTCCACCGCCGAGTCACTGCCAGGATCGCGACGGGCAACGACACGACACTTTTACTGCGGACAACAGGCGGGAACAAGGGACCACTTTCGAGGATGCGTCAAACCCACCTGTCGGGAGAATATGCTCCAGGCACCGTTGCCGCCTTACTTCGCAAGCAGACGTTCGCACGAAACCACCCATCTATCGGACAAGGAAAAGAAGAAAATTCTCGCCATTTTTATTTTCTCCCTTTTTCGTCAACAAGAGCACTCTCGAAGTCAAGATTTCGCTTTGGAAGGATGTCATTTACAAGAACGTAAAAAGTCGCTGTACAAAGGAAACGAAAAAAAAAAAAAAAAGATCCGTGTAGCCATTTTTTTCCCCCTCTCCCATTCTCTCCGCCTCCCTCCAGCCCGCTGTTCGTTGCACGCGCGTGCCGAGAAATTGTGCTGCGCCCTCACTCCTTATTTACAAAAGCGCGCATCGGACACAGACCTCACGCTAGGTGTGTGTGTGTGTGTGTGTTTCAAAACAAAACACGAGAGCAATCAACCGGGCGAAAAACAAATCTCAGTGGTAAAGTCTAGTCGACACCGCCGCGCCGATCGCGGTGCGACCTTCCCAATCGCATCTCTCCCGAGGCACCGACCACGATGCGACCCGCCCAACTGTGTCTCGCCTAAGGCGCCCACTGAAACGAGCTTCGTCCGAAACGGCGCGCCCAAACCGAAACGCGGCAAAGACAAACTTCGAAAACGCTTTCGCTCGCTTCCTCTGCACGTTATTTTCTTTTGGCACATGCAACAACAGCAACGATTGACCGCTCGAAAAAGAAAAAAAAACGAAAGACGCGGATTCTGGAAACGAGAAAAACGACAAACCAACGATGGGCGGGAGTTTAGTTTTTCGCCAAACGAAGCGCGCGACGACGGTTGAGGCGCTTTCTTCCGTCGTCCGCGAGGAGGGGAGGGGGAGGGAGCGGGAAGAGGCGGCTCTCAGTTTCCGTCCGAGTCGGTGTCAGAGGATGAGCTCCAGCCGTTGTCCGCCTGCGGCAGGTTGATGACGGGCGGCGTCGCAAACGGTTGCGCTGCGCTCGCCACGCGCCGCGGGCTCCATAGGAGTCCTCCCGTCTTGTCCGAGGCGGCGGTCACCGCCACCGTGCGCTGCAAACCGTTGCGCTGCTTCTCCTGACGCTGTAAAGTAGAGGCGTGGTTAGCGACCGAACACGCCCTATTTTTCTGCAACGTAATCTAATCAAGAAGGTGAGTGTATGGTTACAGGACAGTAATGTACACTGCTGTCCTGTAGGAAACTTCCGGACACCTCTTGCAGGACGGTAGGTGCTGCGTAAGGGGTCTGGCATTCCAAAGAATGCGTACACTTTGCAATACAGTTGAACCCGTTTATAGAAAACTCTTTCGGATGCGCATATTAGTTCGATACATCAAATAGTTTGATATATGGGAACTCACATACAGCGAATTTGAATGCTGGAAATTCGAAATACAGTCGCCGACCGATTTTTCGGACTTCGCAGGGACAGAAAAAACGTCCAAATAATAGAGCAGTCCGAAAAATCAGGAGATTAGAAAACGTGCCTTGCTTCAGGTTACGCCTGCGCGCCTTGTTTTAGGTTACGCCTCCGTTTGCGTTCGGCAACTTTCTGTTAGCTTGAGAATCGCTGCCTTCTTTTTTAGAGTTATGGTTGAGTACTTTCTGCACTTCTTAGCGACATATTGTGGTGGCGGAAGAACAGATGGGCAATGACGTCCAAGCCGGCGTAGTCCGAAAACACAATTCAACGAGACGAGAATGAGATGAGAGACGCAAGTCCATGACTGCAATGGCATCTTAATCTCAAGTCGGGGCCTCGAGCTAAAGCCTTTTACATTTTTATTCTGAAAAGAGGGCAGATGTTTGCACGTTTTTGAGGGCAGTTTTCTGTTTCAGAGTTCGATATGGCCAATGTTTGTTACAGAAGTACATTTTGCATGCATTTTCGCTTGAAATATTTCAACATTCTATATAGACTGTAATTTGCGTTATCTGGGTTCATTATAAAAGGGCGCGACTGTACTTGCGAAATGTTAACGTCTTGCCTACAATCATTTTGTAAAATGAAAATGCTATTGAATATTCCACGACGGACGAACCATTTCGCAAAAACCCTTCATAGGCCCACCGCTCCAATGTGCTTAATACATACAAAACGTTGTACGAGGACGACGACGGCTGCTATTTTACAGTTAAGCTACTGTCTCGTGAAGTATAAACTGACACTGTAAAAAAAGTCATATTACATAAAAAAAAATATGCCAAGAAAATGTAATGTCTTTCCTCTCATGTTCAGCATACTGAAAAAGACAAAATCTTCACGAATTTTTCTGGTTACTTTTTGGGGGGGTTTTACATCTCTGGCAGAGTTGTTTGAAAAGGACAATGACCTCTCAGAGGTCATGGGAGAGGGATGGCCATGAGCCCGCAGCTCTCCTTGCTCCGAGGAAAGCCACCGAGCTTCGCTAACACCATAAATGCGGTTGCGGTACCGAGGAGGAAATGTTCAAGCATTTCAAGATTGACTGCCTTTCCACCGTACAAACATCCAAATGCGAACAGCTCACCATTTTGGTGAGGTACTGGAACTCTCTCAGCTCGTCTTCCGTCAGCGGAGCGTACGCGTCGTCGTCCGAAGCCTCCTCCTTCCAGCCCATCTCGCGCAGCAACCTGGGGAGGAAAGTAATCAAACGACCTTGAGAACAAGGACAGGACGCGCAGTCATGCCGACGCTTGCCTTTCAGGTAAAAAGACAAGGAATACACAAAACAGCAGCACCGAAAAGAGCGCGATACCAGAGTCTGTAGGTGGTCGTAGCACCTTCCTGAAATTTCCCCAACTGTCGACTCCACTTCAGTCAGCTATTCACAGATGATGCGCCAATTTCTCACAGAAATCTTGTGGCAATTCCCTAATGTTTGCACGAAACTCGTATTAAAAGAATAATACGAGTATTATGTCCTTGCAGCTTACTTTCCGGCACTCCCAGCTCTTGGGTTGACTCGGGCCAAATGCCACAACCAATGCCTCTACTCTTCTTAGAAATCCCGCGGTGATTCCCTATATTTTCCGAAAAATTTATGCCAAGAGCTCGACATGCACTTTTCGCTCATTTTCAAACGTCCCCAGGCATCAGCTCCGACATCAGCCAAGCGCGTCGCCGGTACCTCAACCCCCCACTAATTCCCTACACCACCCCTTAAACTCCTGCCAAAGTTCCGGGAGGGAACCGTCGGCTCCCCTACGAAATTCCCCAAACGACCCCCCCAGCTTCAACTAAAACGCCCCACACTTGAAAACCCCCCGTCAAAATCGCTAAACAACATCCTTCAAAAAAAAAAAAAGATGTTTACAATTTTTTGTAATGCCGAATAGACCATTTGCTATATTACCGAAGCTTCAAGGAGAATGCAGGGATTGGTGTTCCACGCACCACACAGGCACGCCTTCCCGTATAAAATATTCAAAGTAAATAACCAAACTAAAGCGTTGGCGAACGCGCGTGCAACATACAATTTGTTTTAGATTTTTGCTTTAGAAAATTTACTACCGCGTGTGGCGCACGGAACACCGATCCCTGCATTCTCCTTGAGACTCGGGTAATATAGCAATAGGTCTATTAGAGCCCAGATCTTGAGGAGGAGGAGGGGAGGGCATGGAGAGGAGGGGAAGAGAATGAGAGGAGGATGGGGAGAAGGAGGAAAGGATGGTACAGAGGAGGAGGCCACGAAGGTCACTCGTGACCTTCACGAGTGACCTTCGTGACGTCAGTCATAACCCCAGCAACCCTCGTGACGTCATTATGGGAAACGTCCCGTAATGCAACGCGCGGTTACGCCGACGGCGACGCTGCTCAAGCCGAAAAAACAAGCACCAAAGAGCTGCGCTCTAAAAAAAACGCCGAAGGGAAGCGGCACCTCTGCTCAGCCTCCAGAGAACTAGAAAGGGGAGCACGCTCCGCAGGGTCCCCCAGAGAAAGACGCCGGACTCCGGATGCAGCCTCCAGCTCCGCCCTACTCCGCTCCTCCTCTTCTTCCTGCAAGTAGAATCACGGTTCTTCGGCGGAGATCTAACGAAACGGAGCAGCACCAACCACAATCTGGGGCCAGAAAGGGCGGCAACGCGATCCGGCCGGTGGCCAACAGCAAACGAAACGTTCGCTGAAGCACTAGTCACACCCAAGCTTAGTCACCCCTTTGACAATGAGGTCCTTGTGCTCGGTCTGCAGTTTGCGGCAGACCGACGGCCACACCCGGCACTCCGAGGGTCACTCCGAGGTGCCGCCTGTTTCGCAATCGTGTTGGCAAGCTTACCAAAGGAGAGAAAGCACGAAACAGTTTGCTTTTATCCTCAAAATTACACAATGAACGTAAAAGAATCCTCATTCGCGTCGTCCGTCGCCACCATGCCCGCGTTAAACTCCTGTTGCTAAGCTCAAGCGCAGTTCGTATCATGCTTGAGCCCAACGTTGTATCAGAGACTCCCGAATTCCTTCCCCACCGTACAAAGTGCCGCCCAATCCTCCCCTCGCCACTCGTCGAAAACCGAGCGATCAGACGACGCCCAAGAGAGTTCCACGGAGCACGTGCTCTGGTCAAGAAAGCGAGTCGGAAAGTTGCGAGCTTGTGCTCTTAACTTTTGGAAGTTGCACCCGCAGGACAGAAGGTACTAAACAAGCACCACGGCTTTCATACTGTGTTCCGCCCTGTCCGACCGCGGTCAGTAGACTCAGAGTCAAACCGGGCAAAAAATAGTGCAGGATCATGGCGCAGTCACTGGACCCGATCGGTTTGCCTGGCGATGGCAAGCGCTAAAAGACGGCGAGCACCATGACGGTGCACTTCTGGCACTGCTTGACAGGCCCCATCGCATCGTAGGCGTCCGCCGCACTCATGTTTACGAGTGAAACGCGGTGCGGACTTTGGTGGGGGTACGTACCTGCGGGTGGCACTGGCCGTTGCCGGGGCACATGTCATTGAGGAGCGGGGGAGTCCCCTGCCCCCTTGGTGCCTTCCTTGGGGTCCTCTCCGCAGCGCAGGGCCTTGAGGAAGTCCCCCTTGTTGCCCTTGGCCTTTGGGTGCTTGACCAGAACCTCCATCGTGTGCATGCCCCCTGCCGGTTGCTGCTGTTGCTGCACCACGTGCTGGATTTTCTGGGGGAAACGTCGCAACGAGGCACGTAAATCCAAAATGCTTCGTGCAATTACCGAGAAGGAAATCAAACTGTGGCGCCACCCGGCAGTCGGAGTGGGAACTACGAGCGATGGGAAAGACAGGATTCTGTCGCCTTCGTTTGCAGCCACGAAGGCTGTGACTGAAGGCGCAGGGAACGGTGCCCCAAATCGTTTGACCACCTCACCAATCTTCTCCATCCTTCTTGCAGACTGTAAGACGGATGGAGAAGATGGAAGATATGAACACCTTGAATTGGGCGGAGACGAGCGCCACCTAGTTGGAGTGTCAGTCATAAAAATGGTTGAGGCGGTCCACCAAACTTGAAACAATGATACACATAACAAAGCTATAGTGTCGGTAGCCCACTCCACTGGTCACATTTTTGCAATCGACGTTTATGTCTTTTAACACTGGTTCATAAAATGGCCTTTTGTGAAATGAAGACCACCTACAACCATATGAATATGGTCAAAGTGGTCAAACAAATTTTAAAAGTAATTCATTTTTTAAATTGCGCTGTTGTGAACACTTCCCATCCGTAACATTTTTGATATTGTGGTTTAGGTCTGGCAACACCGTCGCGCGAAATTGTCTTTTGTGAAACGACCGAGACACCGGCGCAAAGAAATCGGCCCACCTTGGCTGGTGGTCCGAGCGCCCGGTAAAGGGAGCTCTGGGCGGAAGGAGGCATCGCCTTGCTGGTGGGGGCGACGGCTACGACAGGATGACGCGCCAGCTTGGGGCTCAGCGTGCCGGCAGGCACCACGCTCGAAACCCCTGCACAGCACAGACAGCATGCTCAGTGTTAAGGCAAGGATCAGAAATAAGAACTTCAGTCATTTACTGAACACTCAAAGGCAGAGCATGCCCGGGATCTGCAAAAAAGCGGCATAAATTATAATCTTCGGAACCCGCGCCAACAGCGCTAAAACAGACATAAACTGCGTAAAAATTTTAAAAAATCGTAAAGCCACAAAAAAATTTTAAAAAAACACAGAAACACACACAGCTGGCACGAGTGCTGTCACATGATTTGAAAGGATTCTGAAAAAATTATTTACGATTACAGACGAAATCAAGGAGACCAAGTTGGTCCCAGAAGCTGCATGGACCTTGACCTCCCGTGAAATGACGGCAAGGGCCGCAGAAACACAAAAAGATAAAAAAGCGGTGGAAGGACTATAGTCGCATGCAACCTAAGAAAGATAGCGCGAGGGGGAAAAGGGCACGCACGAGAAAAGCCGTCGTGGAAAGCAGGTCGATCCTCTTGACTTCAGCTTTCCTAGTTTCCGCCCTTTTCCCCCTCTGCACTGTTTTTCTTATGTTGCATCCGGCTATAGTAGGTACACACTGAAGGGGTAATCCAATCTACTAAAGTTGAACCTCGTTGATACGTTCCCAATTCATGCGATTTCCCGGTTCATACATTCACGAGTGAGGGCACAGGAAACGTCCCACAGAGTTGCGCTGTTTTTTTCCCGGTTAATACATTCCTGGATAACACGATTTCCCGGAAAGTACACTCAACATTCTGCCAAATGTTGATCGGATTATATGTTTCTTGGCAATCAATGTTGCACTCGCATATTTGGAGCTCCGAACATCTGGTTGCGATGAATGAGCACCGGACCTCAATAACATACGACACGGCACGCGCGTGCGGAGCGGTCTGCCCGCTGATAACGCCGCCACTGCATCTATTGTTCTCTGCAACTTCCGAGAGCCGACCGGGTGCACAAGGGCGTTTCGATTGGAATTACAAGACACGCAGCACGGTTTTACTGTCTTAGCTCATTATTAGATTAGTCAAAGAATCTTTACCACGAAATAACAACAAAGGTTTCCAGGTACATATTTCACGCATCTCGACTGCAACTCCGGCGGCCTTCGTGCTAACCGCTCGTAACAACAGCGCGTCCATCTAATGATGTCATTCATTTTACTCTCGTCAAGTGCTACCGCCGGCGAAAGTGGTGCGAATGCTGTCGTAACGAGCAACCGAAGCAGCAGCGTAAAAATAGAAACCCAAATACGGCTGTCTACCAATCGAGCTTTGCCCGTTGAAGTGTATGTTTACTTCAGGGTCCCTAACTCGTCAAACACCAAGTTGGAGACGAAAGTTCGCAGAGCGCGCCGATTGGACGTCGGCGAAAAAAGCGCAAAGTCAACGTCCTGATAGGCCAATCGGTGCGCACCGTCAACTTCAGCTCCAACTTTGTGTTTGTTGAGTTTAGAGGCCCAGGTGTCAACACCAGAGCAGCATGTTCGCTTATGGCTTTTCAAGCTGTTCCGAAATAGACACGTGATTATGGGTCACTCTCGGTAACTCCAGCAAGCACTTTGAGGCATTGTTCGCACCAATCGCAAGAGTCCACAAGAGTAACTCTAGACTAGGACGTACAAGGGAGCAGTAGCGTTAGTAGTAAATGAGCGAATCTGGCATTTCTTTGTTTCTTTCTTTGCATTGGTTCAGCTCCGGTTACTTTATCCAGTTTTGCCAACGCTTTGGCAGCTTTGGTCTCACGTTCCACCCCAAGCCCACGCCATCCCATTCGGCCATTTTCCTGTGCCGTGTAGGCTTGTTTCGTTCTGCGACAGGCGTCGCGAAAGCGACACCATCACAGAGCTGCTTGTTTTCGAACTATTGCTTGTTTTTTTTGTGTGTGTGTGTGTGTGTGTGTGCTTGAAAATGGTTAAGTTTGGATCGTACGTTTTCCCTGGTAATACGTTTTTTTTCTCACAGTTTCTTCAAAACATATCAATGAGGCCCTACTGTATGCCATTACACTATCATAGAGAGTATCTTAATAGCAGGCTGGCAACAGATTCTGCACTCAAGTGAATGAAAAAAAGAAAGCAGAGAGAGAGAGACCAAAATTCTTCAGGTATATACCCCGCACCTGTGCACCATCTGAAAGAACTGCCAGGCGGAGAACGAAAAAGACAAAATCAAAAATGAACTCTGTTTAAAAACGGGGCTCAAGAAGATGTCAGAAACAAATTTAAATTTATCTAAATTCTACGGACTAAATCGGGACACAGAATGCACAGCGTGTTTTGAGCCCCTCCTGCCATCGGGGCGACAAAGCTTTCACAGAAACATGGGTACCGTATTTATTCAAATATAAGTCTACCTTTTTTTTTTTTCGGAAATGTTGTCAAAAATTAAGGGTCGACCTATAATCGTGACCAAAGAATTTCGACCTACATTCGCGACCAAATTTTGCGACCCTACCGAGGGCATGGAGCTATCGAATCACTGAGCCGGTGTTGCCGTAGAGCCGCGCCGCTTCTTGTTTCAAAAAGCTTTTGGTGCACGAAACCAACCGCAACAGCAACAAACAACAGCCCCCCCCACCCCCGTGGCCGCCGCTCGCACACATATCCCTCGGTTGTCGGGTTTCAAAATCGCACCTGTAGCATTCCCCTCGCTGGGCAAGGGGAGGGAGAGGAACGCGATGTGCCATGCCCTTTGCCCTCCATGCCTCTCCCTTGCAAATGCCCACAAAAAAAAAAGAAAGAAAAAGATACAACGGAGGTTACTTTAGGTTACTAGATAACAGAAAGCATAAAACATAGAGAGGACGAAACACAGACGAGTACATTCTTTCAACTCACAACAAAGTTTGTTTTATACTTTGTTATCTAGTACATCTTATCAACACGCTCGTTAGGAATATTACTTTAGCTTGTTGCTTGCGGCGGCTCGCGTGTTGCTCACGGCGACTCCGGCGTTGCTCGCGTATTTGTATTTGGTCTTTCGTCGCTTCGCCCATCTCCACCTTCTTTCGTTGCGTCTTGCGCAGTGTCATTTTACAAAGGACGGTGTCAGTGAGGTATTGCGTATTGTTGCGAATTTGCGAGGATGTCTACCAAGCTGACGAAGCTTTCCGACGACGATGACATGTCCGCAAGTTCTGACGATGATTAAGTTTTTGGCATCGCCCTGCGATTTAGCCGAGAGTGCTGTAAATAAAGATTTGTTTCTTTCTTTTGCCCTAACTTTCCCCTGTTCATATTAAAAAAAAGGTTGACTTATATTAGAATTTTTTTTTTTATTCTCAGGTGGGTTCAATAAATAGGGGTCGACCTATTTTCGTGGTCGACCTATATTCGGGTAAATACGGTAGTATGTGTCCACTAACCAAAGCCGCTCCGCTAGTGCAGGGAATAGGGTATCGGATCACCGAGCGAGAGATCGGTGGTTCGATTCCCGCCAGGGGGTGCAGTCTTTGGTACAGAAAACCGGCCGCGTTACCGTGGTCTTCGTTTCAACATTGCGTGTCACCCTAGGCATGGAACCCACCCTTACAACAAAGCAGAAAAGGCACAGCTTTCCTTGAGAAGGCCCTTGCTAATACAACCAACAAACAATGAAGGACCACGATATGGGCAACAAAAGAAATGAAACTGGTCAAACGAAAGCGGAGAAAGGCACAAGATTAAGAAGGCACGCACCAGAAGAGGGGCTCTTGGAGCGCGCCTCCAGAGTTGCCGAGTCGTTCCGCAGGGGCCTCTGGACCAGGTGCACCTTCTTGAGGACCGTGCCGTGCACCTTCGAGTTGCGGGGGTTCTCTGCACGGGGGAGGAAAATGCCGCAGACGTTCCGAACAGGCGCGCCCGGCAGTGGAAAGGATATGAAGTGTTCGGGACTCCATGTACGATAGAAAGAAAGACAAATCTAGAGACATGCTTAGGAAATGTGTGTAAATGTCTGTGTTGAGTAGGAGTGAGTGAAAGCAAGTGAGCATGAGTGAGGAGTAAGGATCAGTTGATGGGTGCAAGTTAGAAGCAAGTGTGATTGAGCATGAATGCATCTAAGTGAGTATGAATGAGTCTGAGTGAGTGAGTGCACTAAGTAAGTGTGAGTTAGGAGCGAGTCACGTGATTGAGTATGAGTGAACCTAAGTGAGTACAAATGAGTGAGTGTACTAAGTGAGCGTACATTAGGAGCAAGTGTGATTGAGTATGAGCGAATCTAAGTGAGTATGAATGAGTATGAGTGAGAGTGTATTAAGTGAGTGGGGGTTGGGAGCAAGTGTAACAGAGCATGAGTGAACCGAAATAAGTGTGAATGAGTGTGAGTGAGTGAGTGAGAAGTGAATGTAAACAAGACGAGCGAGGAGTGAACGTGAGTATCAGCGAGTGATGACAAGTGAGTATGAGCAAGAAGTGTGAGTACAAGTAAGCGTAAAGCGGCATTTGTAGAAAACGACATTAGATTTCACGTGCAACAGGGGTACAACGGACAGTGTGAGGGGCAAGAGAGCAAGTGATCCAATATTAGTGAGAGTGGGCACGAGCCTACAGACAAAAAGAGTAGAGCCTATCCATCAAAAACAAAAAAAGAAGCACCGCGAAATTCCAAGTCATTGCCCACCTCACTTTTTGGACAAATATTGATTTCCAAAGAAAACACAAGAGTGACCCGCCCACCCCTACAAATAACCCAACACGGACACCGCGACCCGCGAATGTTCATTTTACCCGAATGACACAGCCGCGAACCTTGCAGTTGGAGGACGTCCGTGACAAAGTAAGACGAAAGAAGGAAAGACACTTTTCTTTGTTTACCATTTCCTCCCCAATTTCCGCGACCCCACATGCGTGCGAAAGAAAAACAATAAAGATAACAAAATTAAACCATGCTTAGCATACAAAAAAAAGTTTGTTCGAACAAAAAAACACAAGCAGTAACCTACTTAGGGACTGCAAGGTCAGTGAACGCCCCATATCCTGGAACGTGACAGAGGAGTGCAAGGTCAAAGTCCGTCTCCACCGAACTAAGGCCACCGCGAATACCCAATCATTCTTCCAGAACGTCAGAATGTCGCGACCGCGGTTGGTAAGGCTGTGCAATGTTTGAGACAAAGCCAATGGGTAAACAAAGATTTGCTGTAACGCCGCAACACAGACGTTTGTAAAGCATCCCATTTCGAGCTCCACCGGGCAGCAACGCCGCCTCAACCTGCGTTGATAGCACGCCGCCTACGGACGCACGCATGTGTGCACCAAACAAGTTGCGCCTCTTCCTGATGTCAAGGAGCCCGACTCTGCCCGACGCCAAAATATTTGCCAATGCAATCACCGGCTTTCTTACATCCCTAGCATCACTCTCCGTCGCTTCTTTCACCCGTTCGCTCGCTCGTAGCGTCCGTTTAATTTTTCCGTTTTCTCGTTGACTTTTTTTTTACTAACGAAGAGAACATAGCTGTTTTAGAAACGTGCTTTCACGGAACTAACGTTCGCACCATATGCAGTGTTCATTGTGCGTATGCAAGTAACGGACTTCGCAATAATAGAACGTGCTTTCACGAGCATTTTTTGTATAAAACAATGAAACTAATTTGAGCTTTGAGTTCAATTATCTCCTGTGTGCTAGATACGATGGCTTGGGATATTACGGTAGTGCAATAGGAAGAAACAAAAAGAAAAAGCAAAGATAGAAGCAAAGGCCTACCCCAGACACTGGTGACGACCGGTGGCTGAGGGGGAGCTTGGTCTGCTCCCAGGAGCGTTGGCTGGAAAAGAAAAAGAATACAAATAAACAGAATTTACAAAGTCAAATTAACACTTGTCAAAATTAGCTGCTTCAAAGTCCACGTAGCTACACCGAATAACCGCACGAGTAGCTACAACAGAGCGCACAACTGCCGATCTATCGCATATACATTCAAACACGGCGACAAGAGACAGCAATAACTGCAGTAATCGATCTGTACATCAGCAGCCTTGTATTTGGCATTGTCGTTGCGGAAGACCACGCAGGCTGACAGCTGCCCAAATCTGTACGGATAATGCGGTTCACATGCACTTTACAGGCATTCCTCAATTGGAATATCACGTGAATTAGAAGGGGTGGACAATGAGACGGCACTTTTCACCTTATGGATGCATAGCCAGAAAATGAATGGGCAACCTTCTCGGGGAGGGCATTCAATCAAGTGCTTGTCACTCAAATAAAGTAGACGATTGGGCAAGTTGGTTCATTCTTAAAAGCACACACAGTGCAATGACACAAGAGGCACTCTCTATCACCGTCGGATAGGAAGTATTGCTTTTTAAATCGGATAAAATCACCACGTGCTAGTGACTTTAGGAGCACATGACATCCAATAAAATTTTGTTGTAAGTAGGTGCTGCTGTTTGTCTCCTCTTACACTGTTCGTGTCATTGCGCCGTTTACACTTTTAACTCGAACTTCCCAGTGGCCGGAAGTACAGTCTCTGCAAGCGAGCATGGACCAAACAAACTCACAAATTCCTGGTTGAAGTTATTGCCCGCAAGGTCCTTCTTGCTGCCACCGGGGCCCAGTCCGCCTCCTGAAACGTGGCCCACTGGGTAGGCACTGTGGTTGCTGCTGTTGGACGCAGGACTCAGCTGCAAAAAAAAATAATATCTATATATATATATCTAAAATTTAAAGAAACATTTCTAGGAACGTTTTGTCTTCAAGTAGAAGGTATGGCAAGAGCACATGCCGGCTCCACCTACGAAGAGGCCCTGGAAACTGCACTTCCCTAGAGCGAAGGTTTTGCGGTATTTGCGACACCAAATGTATGTACCATATATGAGAAATGACTGTTTACAACATTTTTAAAGGTTTTTCAAGCAAAAAAAAAAATGATGTGCGAAAAAAATGAAAGATCTAGGAAAACGTTTGAGAGGTTTTAAGACACTTGGTCATGGGCAGTCCTTCAGACATTGCTGAAAGAATGAATGCAAGGACGGGCAAAACGACGCATACCATTTATCAGAGACGCACCGATCCCTGTCCCTTGTAAAAATTAAAATTCTCTCTTAAAGCGAAAAACAAAGTTGAATTTTGAAAAACAAAGCCTGCCTTCATTTCTGGGCCACTGTCGAATTTGCACGGAACACGACCTCCGGGAATTCTCGATAAGGCATCTCTTCGTCCAGTTCCCGGGTTGGACATGTTATGTCACAAAACAAACATTGTCCCAAAAGAAGAAAAACATTTAGCAGAATACTTTTACATTTTGAAAAACGTTAAGAAAGAGGATCAATTCTTAAATTTCAGTAAATCGACCCAACATGCACGAATGCTCCAGCATCACTCCCAGAGACACACACTAAACTCTCATAAAAAGACTTCTTTTTTTGTTTCTTTATTTATTTTGTGAGACTCAATTTGTGTGAGAAGTGATTCTGAAAGGTGCCCCCATTTCAGCACGTTGTCCCAAAAGAGAAGCATGTTGCAATACCCAAACGAAGTGTCTAGCGTTACGTCCGACCTAACCCAAGTTACGTCCAAATCTCCGCCTTCCCTAGGTTCACGGGAGAGAGAGAGGAGGGAAGGGGGGGGGAGGGTTAGGTATACGCGTTTCAGTACTCCGTCCGGACGTAACGATAGCCACAGCGATACCCAAAATGACTCTTATAACTTAAACATTGCGCAAAACTTTTTTTATTCAGGGAAAGTTGGTTTTGTGACGTCAATTCAGCTAGATTTCTTAAAAAAAAAAAAAGAAATGGGGGGGGGTATTCAGACATCTCCCCCCACCAACTCGAGAAAAGTTCGGACAGAGTGTTGAATTTATGGATACAGAAATAAAAGTCAAGTTGTGCGACGCAGTTGGTGAATGTTCGAGCAACCAGCGAGTAGTGTCGGGAAACGAGAAAGGAAGACGGGGGAGTGCCCTTCACCTTGTGGTAGGCGGGCTGCGGGAGGTCCCTGAAGTCGTGTCGACTGTGCGGCCTCCGCGGCACCAGGCCCTTGTCGGGGGCGGTCGCCGTCCCTTGCGGGGGCCCCAGGAGTGCCGGGGGGCCAAGCCTGAGGTCCTCCTCCCCCGAGGGGGCGAGCGCCACGCCCCTGTCCCCTCCTGGATGGAGCACGGGAGGGGGACCTGGGACGGGGCAGACGCACCGGAACACGTAAACAAAAGTGCGAAGGGGTGCGACCACAGAGTTTGTATCCTACATCTAGAGAGAACTTCAACCATCTGCACCTCGGCTGCCTTGGAACGGCGGAGCGTGGAGGCAGGCAACCGGCGAGGCTTTAATGAACTAAGCTGCAGTAAACTACCACATGCGGTATGGGTACTAGATATCACCCAGAAAAACAAATTTTTATTAAAAAAATTATTTTGAAAACTTTTCTATTTACATTTGCCAACATCTAGAGTATTCCCAGAAAGTTTCATTTGTTTACACTACATACCGTAAAATACCGGGCAAGCGCCCACTCAAAATTTAGAGATAATCGCAAACAAATGAGGAATGGGCGCTTGTCCGATTATCAATTTTACATATCAATGTACAGTGCATATCTTCTCAGATCTTACAAATTTGGGTATGTGCGCTTAGCGTGGTATGGGCGGATGCACGGTATTCCACTGTAGTTATTTGTTTATAAATAGTTTGAAGTCCACTGATGCTAAAGAAAAGTTAGAGGCTCGACGCTTTGAACAAGTCTTTCTCCGTTCCACTTTTTGGCATACATTTCACTAAAGAAAACTATTGTTTGGTAAGAGACAAAAAGAAATGCCCACTCATTGTTTTTTCTTAACTGAAATTTAATGGACAATGCAACTGTGGCATTCCCTTTTTACTTTGTCGATGACTTTCATGAAAGATGTTAAAAAGCCCCCGAAAAAAAATGTTTTCAACATTCCAGTTGGGCGTGTCAACAAATTAATTTTACGCGAATAATAAATGTTTGTAGAGCAATATTTTTACAGCGAGACACGATTTAGTCGGCAGCCACCTCCTTTCCACTTGTTTTCCCTCTAGGCATTTCGGGCCCGTGGAAGAGAGGTGGATCGGCTTCGCCTTCACGACCGAGATGGTCATTCTGGAATGACCCGTGACGTCATGGACTTCGCGCGCAAAAATTCAAATAAATCTTTCGCCGTCAATATTGCTCTGAAAAATTTTTTGCATAAAATTTATTTTTAACACACGTGTCCAAACCATACTTTGGCAAACCTCACTCATGAGGGTCCTCACTCACCCTCATCTTCACAGGTGAGGTGAGGTCATGAATTTTCCTGGTTTCTGAACCAGGAAAATTCATGAGTGTGAGGGTGAGAGTTTGAACTATATTCTCTCTTCAGCCGTCCAATCATAGATGGCAGCTTCCGTGTCCCTGTCAATCTCTAACTGTTTCCAGTTGGAAGAACACTCCACATAAAGCGACTCACAGGAACCGGCCGAGAAGTTTTTTGGCAAGGTTTACAATCTCCTGATACAAAATATGATGTAGTGGTGTGGAATGCTGGAACAGTGTCAGAAAACCAAGAAACAGATCTCTGCCACATTTCGAAGAAAAGGGCCCAGGGAAAGAAGTCTCTCCTGCCGAGGTTTTCCTGGAGGCGCTTATAGATTGTACCACAGGAGCGACCACTCTGCCCCTGTAGGATCATGGCCTTCAATGCAGAGCTGCTCAATAAAGCGCTCAAAAGTAGGTTTGATTGATTGATTATTAGGTGTTTAATGGCGCAAAAAGCAACATAGGCCATGCTGCGCCAAAGAAATAGTTAAAAGAGTCTATAGTAAAATAAAGAAATTACTATGCAGAACATCTATAACTGGTGCAGGTAGCCAGTTTTTTTAAGAAAATCTAAAATGTGACCAAAAGGAACTAAAGGTTCATCGCCCAGCAAGAAGGCTGGGTGAAATGGAAGATATCCTGAAAGTGAAGGGAAACTTGTTCGACGTTCTTGATCAAAGAATTTGCAGTGCCAAAGAATGTGCAATATAGTTAGCAATTCACCGCAATGCTCACAGACTGGGGTGTCCTCACCACAAAGAAGATGTCGATGGGTCAAACGTGAATGCCCAATTCTCAAACGACACTTTAAAACTTCATGGCGACGGTCTTTATGGTGCGAACTCTCCCATACCCCCAAACGTGGTTTGACAACATGCAGCTTATTGTCTATTTCTTTGTCCCAATCTAGCTGCCAGGCGTTATAAATTGCTCTTTTGAGAACTGGTATAAAATCTTCTTGAGGCAGCCCAACAGGTGTTTCCAGAGCATCCCTAACAGAGGCTGCTAGCCTATCCGCCTTTTCATTACCTGAAATTCCCACATGGCTTGGTACCCAGCACAGCTTGATAATGTATCCCATTTGGGAGGCCAGGTTTAACTCTACACATACTTGTTGCACAAGCCGATTCTTAGAATCACTGAGGGAACAGAGAGAGAGGAGAGCACTCTGGGAGTCCACAAACAACGCTCAAAAGTAGGACTAAGGGGTCAACCAGCAAGAGTTCACGTGGCATAGGACACTATCGGGTAGTCCTAGGCATTGTTGGTTCGCCTTCAAAGCAGCACCTCGCACAGCAGTTTTTGTAAAAGTGACGGGTAGCCAACGAAGCCGACTCAACGTTGTCGCCAAAGGCTTTAACTCCCTTAGTAAAAGCATTCTGCACCTTGTGCAAAGTACATTCTCCCATGTTTACCAGCATTGGGTTTACATCATGCTTCAATTTTCTCTTTGTTATTCATCACATTCAGACCATCGCTGTAGAAACAAAGCATGTTTCTTTTGAGGCAATTTTGAATGGCTTGTTTCACCCGTGCTAATAATACATCTGAAGTGGGAAAGCCTAAGCGAAAGGAACACAAGTGTTATACTACAACTTGCTTGCATGCCTTAGAGAAAAACCCGACGACAATGTCTAGTGGTTGGCAACCTTGTTCTGGAAGAGGCGTTTCATCGACCTGAATGGTGCAATATACACCGGCCTTGTTAAGTTCATCAACCACCGCTCTCCCAAAATATGGTGTAAGACCATCTGACAAAATGTAAGAGACCTTTTTTGCTCCCAAACTGAAAATATTTTGCCACTTTGGAATCTAGGAACATCAGTGGAAAAATCAGTGTCGCCGTTTCACCCCCCATGTATATGGTATCCCACCCAAAGCTAGCCCAAGAACAAAATAGGTTTCTGCCATCCCCACGCACGCCATCTGCCTCCGAGATAGCTGGCTTTGCCAGAAAACATGGCTCCAGTGGGGCTTGCGTTAACAGTAGGCTTCATAAGAAAGTCACTCACTCCTGTGATGATTGCAGATTTCCATGCGACGCTTGTTTGTTGCACAACGGCCGACAGCGTTTACATCATGCTGAGAGCAATTGGTAGCCGTTTTGCAAAAAAATGCAGAAGGCCTGGCCCTGCTTTGGTTCTTGTTTACATCAGCTGGAGATACAATCACCATTGGCATCGGCTTCAATTAGCACTTGTGCATTGAACTTGCTTTGCCGTCCAGGGCGTAAAGAAAGCAGAGAAGCATCTATTTAGATGTGAACAGTTCAAAGTTAGACGAAGAAATTTTGCTAATCCCAAGAGAAAAATTAATGCACGTCCTTAATTACTGAACGAAATAAAAAAATAAAAAAGTTGAATTATTCGTTTTTGAAGAATGTGACACAGACAGCCCCAGGTATCAGAAAAGGTTTTCAATGGTGACCATTTCGACGTCCACGTTCAAAATAATTTTGAAATATTATCTTGACATCCGTCACGCCACTTTCCGCAGACGTGAAATATTTTCAAAATCATTTTGATGTTTCCCGTCAAAATATTTGTTTCTCATAATTTCGACATCTCAAGCTTGGAGCTTTAGGGGTTCGGTCTGGAAAGTGATCAAAAGTGGCGGTCGAACAAATTTCATCTTGCTTTCAAACAGCGTCGTGGTTCAACACACATTTCCCGAAAACAAACTAGTTTTTATGACCTCTTAAATAATATGTGCAAAAAAAAAAAAAAAAAAACACTTCCTGAAGTATAACAGCAGCTGCACATAACATTTGCTTGCTTGCACCCAACATTGCAGAATGCTGCACCGCTGCTTTTCATTATTTATTTTCCGTGTTTTGTATAGACAAAGGAGCTGAATGTTGTGTCATGAAATTTACAGTTGGTTGGAAAAAGTGCCTTTGCTCGTTCACACCGGTCAAGAGACACCAAGAAAGCAATGCTTGCATTCACAACCTTTTATTTAACATCCCGGTCATTTCGAGGTTAACCCACGCGTTACACACGAGCCAAAAATAAAGTCTGTACTAAACAATGAACGCGCGAAAGCCGGTTAAAAAGCAAGGTGGGAGCCAGATGCAAAGCGAGACTGCAACTGTACAAAGACGCGCGATGCGGAGGCACAAAAAGCGTGCCAAATTTCTGTGTTACGTCGTGTGCACACTTACATCTGTTACGTGCAGGCAGGGATATCTAGCTCGCCTTTGTTGTAGATTCAAATATTCACTGACACATCAAAATCATATTTTTTTTTTATTGTCCGAAACGATTGAAAACGATGCCGGGACATTACCCTCAAAATTCGAAACTTGGGAATTCAGTATTTGTGAATTAAAAAACAATTTCCAAATGCCGAATTCGAAGTTCCCGCGCGATCCGCGCCAGTGCAGTGACGTCAAATTTTGCGGTCTCCTGCGAGTCGACTTTCTTTCGGGCCTCCGCTCCACGCTACGAAGCAAAGCGCCGTTGCCACCGCGACCCGAAGCGAGGAGGAGGTGAGGAGTGGGATAGAAGGGCGCCGGCGAGGGAAAAGACCGGTTTCTTCCCCGACTCACCGATCATCCTCTGCTCGAGCGCCGCCAAGTTTTCCGAGGGAGGATACAAATCCAGGAAGCGTCATCACACCGGACTCCGATTTTTGGCATTTCAAAAAGAGGAACCGTAGTGCGTTCGCAATTGCGTTAAAAAAACATGTCTTACGATTGCCGTTATTAAATGTTATAAAAATGTCGCCTACAAAGCTTCTAAATTTCATGATTTTTGACATCACCAATCAAAAGAAGCAAGGAGGTGAGCAGCGGGGAAGAAAAGCGCGAAAAATAAAAAGGCGCGCGCAAATTTTTTTTTTTTTTTGTGTTGCTTTTTTTTTTGCGTGTTTATGACTACAACTTGCATCGTTTTAGACCAGTGGTCTCAAACTCATTTGGGTGTGGGGGCCAGATAGCCCACACGGGGAAGGTCAAGGGCCAACGTAAGACGGAGGGGGGGGGGGGGGGTTCAAAACTTTTTAAAGAGAAGAGACCTCGGTGCTCTATGCTTCTTGTAAACTCACATTTTTGCCAGTCACATCTTTAGACTTTTTTGTTTATATTACTATTATAAAGGAATTGAAATGACACCCCCGCCAAAGTTCTGCCATTTTAAAGAGAACAAGAGAGCAAGTACACTGTCGCTCCCGTTTCTCAATTCACTCGGGAATTAATCAAGCTCAACATTACTCTAAAAAACAAGTTTGGCAGTTATTGCTCTCCTGGAGATTTTTATTACAACACTCTGAACACACACGTGTTTTTTAATGGTGACATTTTTTTTAAGGCAAGAATCCCGATGTCGAAGCTATATCCTAGGCAGTTGCTCCTGCTGTTCGAAAGTTTGCGCAGCCGAGTTTTGTCCTTAAACGAACAGCTTGCGCTTGCAGCCTAGAAGGGTAATTGTTGTACATTACAAAAAGCGGGGAGGCCAGAAATAAAGCGAAACAAAGGGCAAATGAACACAGAAAAGTCTAAACTATTAGAATACGTTAAAAGAGCAGAGCAACTTTTCGATCGAAAAGTAATCAACGAGAGGAGATTACTATGGCGCATGCCAATTCTAGTGCTCGAGGCATGGGAACTGGGACTCGTAGCCGGTAGCCGGCGGGCCACGTCCCAGCGAGTCGCGGGCCGCATGCGGCCCGCGGGCCGCGTGTTTGAGACCCCTGTTTTAGACGATAAAATAAATACGACCTTTGGGGTGTCAGTGCCCCTTTAAGTGCGTCGCGTGCCGACATGACGTGCGAGCTCAGACCTGACGCCGGGTGCGTCACGCCCGAAAGGATCGACTGTCGAGCCAGCCCCACACATGCTGAATAACTGTTCCACTGTTAACTAGGACAGAAACTTCTTAGGTACGCAACACAAAAGGTGTTGTCGGGTGAACTCAAAAGTTAAGTACACAAACCGAAAGCAAACGCGCACAAACATTTCCGAAACTTACCTCTGTGCTTGGAAGGCGCCATTTTCCGTGACTATAGAGCATTAGCAGCACTAGAGCCAGAATTTAATACAAATTGAGTGGTGCAAGGGAGTTAAAACCTTAAATCCAAGTAAAAACAGAAAAACGACAACTTCGTCGGAAACCATCGGCAACGCCCGCACGTGCGAAATACGCGGTCTCCGACTCGACCGATGTTGGCTATCTTTCCGGCTTGATCTTGACAGGGCCGTTAGGCTTCGCGCTCTGGGCTTCGCTTCTTCCGATGATGATGAGAGCGCCCAGTTTCGTTTTCGGTGGTGCCACCTCGCGGGCGCTCTCCCATGACGGGGCGGTTATTTTTTTATAGGATGGAGTCGCGATGTCAGCTCGCATCTATGCCGATTAAAAACGGTTCATTTATTAAAGGGGCCCTGCAATCATATTTAAGCGTCTGCCTTTTTTGCGGTTTCCACGTCTCTTGGGGTTCGGGAAAGCCAGCGGGCATGGAGAGAGTAACTAAATATCAGTGCGTCATATTTTAACCGGACGACGCGGAAACCTCCTCCGCCTACGAGGGCGACCCACGTTGCCGAAAGCGCGCGAAATGTGACGTCTTTGGTCCTGGGCTTACTACTGGTCAGAGCCGCTAAAAGCTTTTTTTTAGTCGAGATACAAAATATAAGTGTCGCGAACCGTTTCAATTCTGTATGAAACTAGTTTTTGTTCAGTATTTTAGATCAGAGAAGAAACAAATCCAGTTTGTAAAGTACGGAAACAAGAAATGATCCGTCGACGTACCCGCCTCCAAGCGGCGGAAAAAACGGCGCATACTAGAAAGGGCTAGTGGGATGAGTCCCCGACGAACGGCGAGCGTAGAAAAATCCCGGGTGTACGAGGCGGCGCTGCGATCGTATACCGGCTCGAGCATCCGACCGCTTCCGAGCGTTCCGAAGGCCTTCGGCGCGGGCTTGGTTGGCGATTTGGCCATTTGGCGGTATGGCAGCGCGAAGTGGCTCCCGTTCTGAACTGATCTTTACCCCGTGTTTGCTGTCGTTTGTGGCCAATGAAGTGTTATGCCGAATTAGTCTTTAATCGCACAGCAAATGCAATGCGAGCCGCCCTGGCCGCCCGCTTCATACAGCCAATCCAAAACATGCTTTAGTGGCGCCCTCTCGAGCCGTCGACACGGAGTGCGGCAGCCGTGAACGCTCGATGAGCTCACTACCCCTCCTCTAGTTCACGGCCACTCAAGCCAGGACCTACGACGTCATGAAGGAGGTTATTTTTTGCTTGTTTTTGTAATTCTAATTTGCCTATAACTTTTAAAATAAAGCGAAATTTGAGAAAAGAAAAGTTTCATTAAGTGACTACGTTCAGTGCGCTCAGGTTCGGTGCAAATTAAAAACCAGTAAAAAAGTCATTGCAGGGCCCCTTTAAAGAAACGTGTGTGACGTTTTTGTGAGTGGTCTTTCTAATAAATAACAGTGCTTTGAAGTTGTTTTCTATATTTAAAAAAAAAACTTTAAAATGTTCAAAAACAAGCAAAGAGTTTCACATTTTAGACAAAACCTCGAGTCTCGGGGTTTTGTCTAAAATGTTAAACCTTCACCAGCTTGTTTGCGCCCTAACTTTTTGTTCATAAAATTTCACATTACAATTTGCGAGGCTTTTTTTTTTTTTTTTCCGATTCGTGGAGGCTTTTGTACAAAAAGGTCTTGCTTTCACCCAGTAAATGATGTGCTGTGCTGTCGTCTTAGCTGCGCGCGTGCGCACAGTTGAGTTGCAAAGCGCCGCACACTTGTTATAGCGCTGATCTCTATTGGTGAATTCCGCTCGCAGATCTCGAGCGCTCCAAAACCGCTCCATTTGGAGCGCGCATATTCCGCTCGCAGATCTGGCTCGACTTGGTCATCTTCCGCTCGTAGATCTCTGGCAGCTACCGCCCCGTGGAGCGCCTCCAACTCCGCCGAACTTGATCTGCGGGATTTGAGAGATCTACGCGGAAGTTGACAGAGCGCCACAGAGCGCGCTACGTCATTTCCCCTCCCTCAACGGTGGCGCATGCGCGACGAGGCGTTGCCGGCGACCGGCCGCGCTGGCCGCGCCGTCGACGAAGGGACGGAGTCGTGTCGGTCGAGCAGGGTTTTCTCGGATGCGTCGGTTTTTTACGCGGGATTGTGACGGCTCGAACGCTTCTACCTCGTGTTGAAAGCCGGGACAGGCGCGTGACAAATCGGAAGCGCTGACATCTGTGATCGTGAGAGGAAGAACGAGAAAAAGAACGGCAGAAAATTGGAAGGAGGCAGACGCAAGGTTAGGCCTGTTCATTTTGCCGCCACTGATTGTTTAGCTTTTTGTACGCTGCATGCCGCCGGCGTTTTCTCGTGCAATAAAGCAATTACAGATTAGGCAACGACCGTGGCAGTGGTGGTTTGTTACCTCTGTGTTTAATAAAGCCGTACCAGCAATTTTAACTCCACCGCTGGCAATCGCTGTGCGTACCCCGCCGCTTGGAGGCGGCCGAAAGGTATGTGACTGTGCCGAATGCGGACGTCTTCCTCGTTATTTGTGACATGGGCTCCGTGCTGTGGATATTTTCGCCCGTCCTGTGTCGTGTGTTATTTCTGCAGCTAAGGAATGACAGTTGTCACTGGTCGTCGGAAAGATCAGTCGGCTAAGCATTGGGGGCTCGTCAAGTTCGAGCAGCGGCCATTTTGGACGACCGAGGGTGGAGCAGGGGAAGCGGGGGAGGGGTCGCTCCAAAAAGGCGAGTTCATCTTCCGGTCGTCGATTCGGAGCGTGTCCCACGGAGCGGAATTTTGCCTCCCTCGCGGATTTTGGAAATCGCTCCGGATCCACTGGACAACCATCTTGCATGTCGAAAAATCGCGGTTTTGGAGCGTTGCGGAGGCTGGCGGCAGCGTGCCGAAGACACGTTTTCTACTCATTCATCGCCATTCGCCGAAGAAGTTCTTTAAAACCCCCCGAAAGCCGCGAGACTTGCCGTTGAGAACACGAAAAAAAAGTTTAACGGAAGCGCAGTGCCGCAGAAAAAAGGCACAACTCGTCGAAAGCAAGTTTCACCGGTCTCGCAGTGTGATCAAAGCTTCTTTGGCACGCCGAAGAGCTGCATCTCTGTGCCTTCACACGCTTGGATACCGATCAAGAATCGACACCGTGTGGATGTGTTTTGCGAGTGTAATATGCATAAAGCCGTATGTAAAGGCACAACTGGTCAAAAACAAGTTTCGCCAGTCTTGCGGCGTGATCAAAGCTTCCTTGGCACACCAAAGTGCTGCATCTCTGACTTCGCACGCTTGGATACCGATCAAGAATCGGCGCCATGGCAAAGTTTTGAGGGTGTGTCATGCGTAGATATTTTTGCATCGTATATTGGCCATGGAGTTCTGGATAGTCGGCGAGTTGCTATCAATAAAGGGGGGAATACAATCCGTACGGTTGCTCTTATGCACTATTAAAACCTACTCTAATGGATTACATGGCAGCACAAATAGGGCAACGCTGTGGAGCAATGAGGGTTTTCGAAGGCAAAATCTACAAGACAGTGACAATGAATATTTTTGAAGCTGAAATTTTTATAGCTTCCTAAATTGTTGGCCATGGCCCGATAAATTCAGGCGATTGATTAATTTGTTCTATCCAATTTTTACTAAGAATTGTTTACAAATTTAAAACCGCTCGCAAAGAAGCGCGTCATGCATTACGCGCAATGCTTTGGGTCCGCAAAATTAAGCATGTGAACAATGGTGAGTCATATCAGGTGTATACCTAATTTTTTGGGGCGCTGAAGTGTCACCGACTTACTAGATTTAACAGACCTCGATCGCGGAGAACCTCGCGCATTTTACGTCGACCGGGTGAATAAGCAGGGATTTAGTTGAAACTACTCCAGAAGCCTGCCACCGCTTCTTCCTGCCAGTTATTTTGAGGATATGCTTGGTTACTGGTATACAAAATTCAAAAAGGAATCAACTTGGGACACAATAGAAGCAGCAGGATACACGGAGTCGCTTTGAATGAAGTGTTTACTGCACATGCGAGAGGTTCTCGAATTTCACTTTCCTATTTTCAAGGATGAGACATTTCTTCTTCAGTTTTGTCCGAATCATAATAAAAAAAATACACCCTATTCATCGTGGTAGATGCTGTAAGGGGTAAAGCACTAGATATTCTATTTTCATTATCTCGCTTTTTGTACTGGGGAAGAGAACAACACACCACCATTCCAGCACTTTGACACCTCAGCACCAAAGATGTTTGTTAGCACGAATATGCGTGCCACGTTTTCACGCTTCAGTAAAATGTCCGACTACAAATATCACTTCACCAAATAAGCACAACGCGTGAAACAGCCTTTGCCGCACGTTACCAAAACAGTGCATGAAGAGAGCCGACGAGCCGAGGGATTCAAGATCTGCGTGGTCTGTCCTCCCCGCGACATCACTAACAATGATGATGGTGATAATGATAGCTAGAGCAGCGACCCCCTGGAATTTGCGCACGCCGCCAATGTAGAGAGTTTGGTCAAGGGGAGGATCAGGCAGAGCCAGGGCATGCACCAGATGCAGACAGAGGGCTTGACTTGCTCTCATGGCCAACCAGAAACCAAAAATAACATCTAGCGTTAGTTAGCGAGAAACAGTTTTAATAAGTAACTCTTTACGGTTCAAAATATGGTGCATGTGATGTTTCGCTTATGATCATACAAAAGGGTGTAAGGAACAAATGCGTGCCTGCCAAGTTCGGAGAAAGCAAACCCGGTAGATTTTCTAAGCCCGAGGGGGGGCGGCAGGTTTTGTAAAGAGAAATACTGAAGATGAATTTACATGAAGACAATTTCATTACATTTGTATTGCACTGCTCATGCTACCGAGATGCAGCTGGGCCTCGCTATCCATTACAGCCGTCTGTTGCAATGGCAGAAACTCTTTGCTTAAGTGCGGGGAGGGGGGGGAGCGGGATCATTTATGTTTTCCGAAGGATTTTCCTGTCAACCGCACAACCATATGAAATGGTAAAAATTCGGAAGTCTCCCGGGCAATACGGGAGACTTGGCAGGTATTCTAATGTGCTGCTCGAACTCTGTTTTGCTCAGACAGCAGATTCCCGGCCCTAGGCGCCTGCTGTACGGATTATGTCTATCATTCTTTTGGTTGCACATGCTCTTAGAGTGCAGCTCTTAGGCGCCCGTTTCCGGGTTGAGCGGTGTCGGCGTAACCGCACGTGGCATAATGGGACATTTGTCATTATGCCGTCACACGTGACGTCACGAGGGTAAGATTTTCCCGCTAAATTTGGCGGAAAATATGTTTGCTACATTTAGCGGGGAAATTTTTTTGCTAAATTTAGCAAAGAAATTTTCCTGCTAAGTTTAGCGGGGACACTTTACCCTTGTGACGTCACACGTAACGCCATTATGGGAAATGTGACGTCTTGTGACGTCACACTAAATTTAGCAGAAAAATTTAGCAAAATGTTTCCGCCAAATTTAGCGGAGAAATTGACATCACGTGACCTCAACACCAATTCAGTTTCCCAGCTAAATTTAGAGAGGAAAATTTCGCTTAATTTAGCGAAAATTTTCCGCTAAATGAGAGGGGAGCAGGAGACAAGGAGGGGAGGGGACGGAAAGGGAGCAGGGACATACCTTCCTCTCGGTACCCTCCCCTCCTCCTCCTCCTCCTCCTCAAGAGCTGTGCTCTAATTCGGCATTACAGAAATTGTAAACGTCTCATTTTTTTTTATATCTTCATATATCTTCTACCATGACTTTGCATGAACGTGATCGAAACATCAAATGCACCATATTTTCAGTCGCAGAGAGTTATTCCAACGCACTTAATAATTTTGTTCCTCGCGACCACCGCCAGGGTATTACTCACGGCTTCTGTTTGCACATTCAAATTTTTTAAGACGCCTTGGAACACGCCCAGCCTGCTTTCGGCCAATGGTGCCTCCTCATTTGCCTACTATACTTCCCAACGAATGGCCAAACTCTCTCTATATACGGCTCTGCGGTCGCTTAGAGGCCCTGTCCGAGATTTTCCAACTGCCTGATGGGGGTCACGCGGTTTATGGACCGCATCTGCAATGCGAGGAGGTGACGAACACGATGGTCGTCTCCTAGCGTCTTCGCCATTCCGTCTGCTTTTTTTCTTCGACACGCGACAGTGCAGCACATGCAGCAAGCATCCGTCGCACAAATGTGCAACAATAAAATTTTAGAAAACGAGCCAGGATTTTTTTTTTTATATAAAGATCATCTTGGCACAGGTTTGGCGCAGGTTTAGCGCAATTCTTCGCTAAAGAGACCATTTGGCGCAACACGTAGCAGATTCACGCTCACGGCGCAGTTTGGCGCGAATTGCGCAGCACTTCCATCACTGGAAGATCAAAATTCAAATAATATCGCTAAAGATTTAGCGTTTCGATATGTAACCCTATGACTATGAGTACTTAGCACACCAATCCCATATTTTCATGCTAACAAAATCTTCCCAAAACTCGCCCTTTGCAAAATTTTCAAAATAATGTGCACGCAAAAATAAAGTTGTCAACAGTATTCGTCAAGTTTTTCCGTAACAGTGGCAGTAAGAACCAGATTAAAACTTAGCTCCAAAACGACAATAAACAAAAAAATGGGGAAACAAAGAGCAAGCATTTTCCGAACACCTCCAGCCATGTTTAGAAAAGGCGCCGCATTTCCAATTCTCTGTCAGCACTGCCGAGATTGCCTCTACGACACACCTCCAGCCGCAAAACTGACCTCCGACAATCGCTTCGATACAACTTCCAGAAGAACCTCGAACCACCCACAAAAAAACTTTAAACAAATCGCAGAGCGGTCGGGTAGAGAGGGCCACGAGCTAAGAAGTGGAAAGCGGTGCACTTCACTTCGCCACAAAGCAAAGAGCGAAGTGGGACGAGTCAAACAGTGCGGCGTCCGTCGTGCTTCTACACGCACGCGTCATCGCCGCTGGCTCGTCCGACCGAATGTAAGTGGTGTTCTCTGGCTTTGCACCTTTGGCTTGCGTGGACGTACTTGCGCTGTCACCCGAGCGAACAGCGAGCCGTCTGCTTCTCGTGCGGGAGTTGCGGTGATGTCGGAACGCCCTTGCGTTCCGGTTGGCTTTGATCAAATGGATAGTTGGTAGACCTCAATGCTGGATGCCTCGAGATCCTACCCACCATTTCTTTTCAATCGGCCAATGAGAGCTCGGCGTCCCAACGTCGTCGCAACCCCTGCGCAAGAAGCAGACGAACTTGCGCTCCTCACAGTCACCGAGAGCCTAAGGATAGCACGGCATGGCGAATGACGAGCAACTCACTACCTCTCCACAGCTAATCAGATTGCGACGTTAGCCGATCAGAACGGTGAAGTATGAGTCACAGACTGAGAAACATGAACAAAACAATCCGTGCCCAGCATTGTTTTTTTTTTTTTTTTTTTTTTGAAGGCTCTCATAGACCTTAGACTCCAACTACGCTCCAACTTATGGCAAGACAAAGGGCGTCGGCTCACCGTCTCTTTCCCGGAAGATGGGCCTAGGGGCCCCTCCCACATGACGATGGAATGATGAACGGTGCTCCTCTCTTTGATTACCGTGGAGGCCGTCCGAATGCTGAGGGTTCTTCTGGAAAAAAAAAAAAAAAAAAAGGTTCCAGGTTGTATTTCTGTCCGTCGATCAAACCGTCGTATGCAGAACCGCGTTCTATGAGGAACGCAGTGCAGATGCAAACACGGGTCTCAGTCTTCGAGGCACGTGACTGTCGCTACAGCCTCTTCTTGTACCATTTCCTTTCTTTTTTTCTTCCCCCTCTTGCTTCCTTAGTTCTTTTTTCTCATTATCTTGGTTGTTCTTTTTCTTTTCTTACAATTGCACTGCAGCAAAGGGGAGGGAGGGGGAGCGATTGTTTTGTAAGTGTTTGGCAGCTGGCCAGCTCCATTCGAGCCTTGCTCGCGATGGCTTCCCTTTTCAAGGCTAAATCTAAGTTAGCTTCAGTAAGAATGCAATTCTGCATTAAAAATGCAAACACAGAACGCTAGAGAGGTGACCTTCCATCCAGAATTTGCTCTGCAGAAGTGGAAAGAGGTGGGAGGAGCGTCCACTTTACTCTTAACCTTTCGCCCACTGTAGAACGTGCTCTCAAGTTTTAAAAGTATGTCTTTGGTCAAAAAACGAAAAGATGCGGCGTGCGTAGGCGTCGACTGGCCATGCCAGGGCTAAAGGAGTCATCGTTCGGACCCTGCTATAAAACACCCCGTGACGCGACAATGTGCGACACTCACCGCAGTGTCATAGCTAGGAATCTTGAGCCAGGAGGGTGCAAAGTCGTGGGCCGGGATGTTGTTGTTCGCCATTAGTGGGTGTTTCCATCCGAGACCATGGCAGGCCTGCGTGCAAAGCGGAAACTCCGTTGGTGGACCGCCGGCAAGCATTCGGGAACATCACTATCGCTGGCATGCCCAAACTTGCGCCCAGCTCGTAAGAACTAAAAAGTTGAGTATGTGATCTACCATCTCATTTTCAACATATGGGTACATTCTAACTAGGAAAAAAGGCACTAAGAAAGTTTGGGAGGTAATGGGATGATATACTGCTATGAGAATTAATCATTTTATTGTACAAACAATTTGTCAGACTACAATAATCAATTACTCCTCTGGGAGTGCTCCGATTCCTCACGAGAGTGCGATGAGGCACCAACGTATGTTATGCTCCTTTATTAAGTGTGGCATGTGCAAGTAACTGGAGCTGAGAATGAAAACCTTCAAAGGAGTAGGCAATTTTCGACAGAATGACAGTGGAGCGAGCCAAAGCCACTCTTTCACAGTTTTGTCAAAATATGCAGCAAAAAATGCCAGTTTGTTTTAGTGCTGCAAAAAGCTTGCACAACAAGGGAATCTGGCCACAAAAAAAAAAAAAAAAAAGATTTTTATTCTTTTCCTGGACCCACGTAATTGCACACACTGAAAGCAAAGCACATGCCCGCCATATAATCACACCTCTGGAAAATTACAACTCTTAGAATGATGAAACAGACTCTACAGTTGCACAATAAATTTGTCACCCTGCATAGCTAAAGTTGTAGTTGTTCAGTTATAAAATAAACAGTTATAAGTTATAAAACAAGTAGTTGTTCAATTATAAAATGAACTAGTGGTAACTAAAGTCGTGCTGATACTTAAAGGGGCGGTGCAACGATAATCGTTTTGAGCGTTTTTCACTTTGTATGAGCTTACTGGCACTAGTGGGACCCAAGTACACTCGCACGCAACGCCACTGACCAAGAAACCTCTTTGTTGCGGTGTAATTTCAAGGAGAAAGCGAGCGTTTTCTTTCAATCTCTCCTTCGCAAATTTTGATGACATACCCTGGTGGTAGCAGCATCCTCCAGGGACGATATTTGAATGCGGCTCATAGATTGGACCCGAGCATTGCCCGAGCACTCGATTTGGGCTCGTGATAATTGATAGCTCGAGAAGCATTCGGGTAGTGGCCCGTGTCCAATCGCTGCAACGACGACAATAGCCGAGCCATAACAATGTCTGGAACTCAGCGCGTGTCCTGTGCTTTGCCAACCCCAGCGCGTGCCTATGATCAACATTGGCGGCATATAATCGGCTCCAGATCACGTGGCCGCTTGTTCTGGCTGCGAGTTGAGGGGGTGAACGCTGCTCGTTTTTCTTTAATGTTTTACTGGGACTTCTATTGCGTGGGGTGAAAAACGAACGCGTGTTTCATATGGTCATTAACGCCAGGGATCCGTTCTAAGCGGTATTTGCGCAAAGTACAAAAATTGTTGCATCGCCCCTTTAAGAAAGTTTTGCGCGACACTGTTTCTAGAGCACAAGTCGATGGAAGTTTGTGCTGGTGAACCATCGCTTTCGTAATGTTTCATAATTTAGTAAATTCTTTATACAATAAACTGCCCCGTTATCTCGCCTGTGCATTAAGGAACACTCAGCGACAGAAAGAAGCAGCAGCTGGTATTTGAACCTTCTGTATAGTGGCAGTTATTAAGAACTAAGGTGAAGTGGCGCTTGGGCGGTTACCTGGTCGGCAGCTAAAATGGCCAAGACAAAAACACCTGGACAACCTCAACGGAAGAATGTTCAAGTACAAAGGGCCTTGCCCAAAAGAGGCACATCACCATACTCAAGATTCTGTGGCATTTTTGCAAAGTAGTAGTAGTGTGAGAGAGCAGCTTTAATTGGCACTCAACCACAGCACCGCTGTATTATCGCTGTTAATATGAGTGTGAACACCGCTCCGCGTGGCCCGCGGTACTATCAGTGCCCCCTGTCGATTGCTCTGAGAAGAGGCACTTTGCAGACAAGATATATTTCCTCCCGCAATCGTTGCACCACCCCGCACTTCCGGATAGTCTGCTAGCGAAGAACGGTCGGCGGAACCACAAAACTGTTAACCAATGCCTAAGAGCATCTTTCGCTAGCAACGTGCACTAGCAAAAATAGCTTACCTTAATATCCCGAAAGATAGCCCACCTAAAATTGAGAGAAAATTGGGCGAAAATAAGGACTGGGCTACTTTTCGGGGTGCAATCAAGAAAAGTTGAAAAAATTGTATTCTTAGATTATTTGTCTCTGTCAAACACGTTATTGTTGTGAGGGGCAATGAAGCAAAGATAACTGTATCTCCAAGTCAGCAATGCTCGCTTATATCCAGCCATTGCTAACTAGACGCGTTTACACCAAGGCCATCATTGATCTGAACACTCCGATTAGGTACTAGAAGTGGGATATCTTTCGGTGTTTAAAAAAAAAAAAAAAAAGCAAGTCAAGCCAAAAATAGGGGTGGGTTACCTTTCGGGAGTGGGGCATCTCTCGGGATTTTAAGGTATATAAATATTTTGTAAGATAACTTTTTTTGTTTTGTTTTTTTTGTTAAGAAGTTTCAGTTGATTGTTCCTATGACTCGGATCAATAGCTGATACTCCGCCGATGCCTTTGTGCATCCATCATATTGTCATCGGAGGTATCTGAACAATCTACAAAAACTGCCTATTATTTACTCAGCATGATTTTTGTGAGAGCAAAGGACCGCAAATCTGCACATGCAAGAAGTTAGCACGGTGAAAGCGTAGGCGATTTTTCCCTCCCTGGAATGTAAAAGCAACATGACACAGCCTTTCCCGCAGCGAGTTCTGTCTCGCTCCGAGATATTATCATGCGTGCCAAATTACGCGCGTAAAACTTGCAGAGGCCACGGTATTTTTCCAACACTGTGTTGAAAAAATGAAATTAATTTAACTGAATCGATGCACGCAGACGACGCAGGAGCAAAGGGCAGCACAACCGAGAGCAGGAGTCTACTTGTTTCGACCCCCCCCCTTTCCCCCCTTGCACCCAAGGTTCGCAGAGAATTCGACAGGGGGCACTGCTAATACCGCAGGCCATGTGTTCCCACTTGTATTGACTGTATGGTCACAGAAAGCTGTCCCCTAGTACAGCTTCCCTTCTTGAGTTCACAAGCAGCGAAGCAACCCAAAACAGCTCATAAAACTACAAACACCAAAAGCAATACTAATAACTTATAGGTAGGGTTCGGAGTTTTCGGTTTTTACCGATAAAAGTACGCCGAATTCATTTTCGGAAATTCGGTTTTAACCGAAAAAGGTCAGTTTGTAGGTTTGGCGTTTTCGGTTTAAACCTATAAAAGTATGTCTAATCCGTTTTCTAAAATTCGGTTTTAACCGAAAAAGGTCACTTTTTTAGGGCCGCGTCGAGGTGGTTAGGGAAGGGGAGGGGGAGAGAGAGAGAGAGAGAGAGGGCTTTGCAAAGTTCGACATTGCGTGACGTCTTTGTGATTGCCCTCTTCCAGGGTTCCCCATGCAATAAAAAGAGGTCTTGGATTGGCCTTCGAGGGACATCTGTGTCCTTTCTGTGATCGGGCTTAATGCGTCAAGTTCCCGGTCCTAAAAAAGAAGTTTGGATGTGGGCTAGTATAATATTTTTCGCTTCATGCACTTCAGAGGACATCGAGGAAAGCCGTTAATACCTTTCTTAACACCCTCTCTCACACTTCCTTGTAGTTAAAAATATAAATACAATGGATTTTTTTTCTTTTGCCATTCGGCTGGGCTTGTACAGTCATCACATCAGACGGTCACGTCGTCAAAATGGGAAGGAAAAAGAAGCGTGCTGAAGATTATGCTCGCGAATTCCGCGATTTTGAGGTGTGTCCTGACGGAAGTTGTAGCGAAGACCACGTATGTATATGTGCCGTTATTATTTGAGTGATCACAAATATCGCAGCTACAAGGATCATCTGATCTGGTGTCCGATGATGTTTCTTTCATATTCACCGAAAAAAAAAAACGGTAAAGTTTTTTGGAATAAATATACACCGAAAAAAAACGAACATTTAATTTAAAATAAACACCGAAAAAGGTACGCCGAATTTTGAAAAAATAAAAACCGAAAACGCGGAACCCTACTTACAGGTTAAATGCGATACAGTAGAGAAGATGGAGGAAGTTTAGTATCATCGCCGACAGGAAGAGACGGCAGGGGAAGAGTTTCAGCTGTCCCGCCTCCAGTGCAAGCCTCCCTCCTTCAACAATGCTTCGTTGTCTCGTGATCCTCGAGCGTGCACGCACAGCCAAAGCATGGTGGAAGGCAACGAGCACGTGCTGGAGGACGAGCATTAGAAGCAGACGCCGTGCCGTTCTAGCCCTGTCAGTCATGTTCTGCATATGCTACTGCCGAAACCGGAAAGAGGAGTTTGTGAAACTGCGTCACAGCCGTTTGTCTGGCCTTAGTGAGTCACGAGCGCAGGTCTGTCTTAAGTCGGGTTTACTCTACGTCAAAGAGGAAAAGAGGGGTTCCTGGAACTGTCCCATGGACGTCTGCTTCAACCTCATTGAGACACAATCGCAGGTGCAATATTAAGGTAGGCACTTATCATCTTGTCCTGAAGGACTTTTCGTGAAATAAGTTTCTTATCTTAAACTATTGTCTTGGAAACAAAGTAAACTGGGCCGGTGGACTTTTTTTTTTTTTTTTGCTATTATATCCGAGTGAATGATTTATTACACATTTTGCTATTTCATGGAACTCATATCTCCACTTGCACATATCCAATCTTCATAATTTTTTTTTTCTTCTTTCTCGGGTAGGTACACATGCGAAGTTTGCAATTAGTGGTTAAATATGGTACCAGGCTGCTTTTAGCCTGATACTGAAATATTCGAAACTGGAAAACGCAGTGTTTTAAAAATCCTAGAAATCACCCTAGAGCTTTCAGCTTATGCCTTATTGAATTTCACAGACCTTTTAGATTACTGATATATGTTTATTTTCTGATTCTATCACTTCAATTTATCTTTCTTCTTCCTATAATCTTTGAAAATGAAATTTTCAATATTAACAAAAACTAGTTAGGTTACATCACAACAAAGTACATACTTGTAGTCAGATCGTAATGGCAGGTGAGCTATGTAAATTTCACTGTAATTGAATCACAAGTTATATATAGAAGCTATAGAAGCAGTGTTGCCCCCTAAACTGCAGCTCATGCTCAATTCCGAAATTTTTGAGATAATGAGTGATTTCACATTAAAAAGCACTACTAATGAAAGGCACCATGTCATTTGCTTCGCAAAAAGTGGGGTGGGGTATATTTTGTTAAATCTAACTTTAAACATTAGCAGAAATCAAAACCGAACCTTTGGTTCCATCCAGCAACATTGTCGTCGGGCCACCAAAAACATGGCTATCACGTGGTACAACATCTCACATGATCCACTACATAAAGATGGGATTGGGGCGGGCGTGTGCCAGGCGCCAAGTGCCGTCTGCACCCCACTCTTCACCACGTTTTGGTGTCTACGACATTCGGCGACGTCTGCACAACTGCAGCATCAGTCTGTGCACATTACGTGAACTAAAACTCTGAGAAACAATAATCACAAACGGTGAGACAACGATGGCGGTTGCGACGCGGGAGGCTGCGGTAATGGTGGGACGGCCCGACGGCTCCCGAGAAGCACGCTGCGCAGGCGCTTTACGCCAATCACGTAGACACCGCTAAGCGCCAAGAGGAGACGTTGCCGACGTCACCTGTTACGCTTGCCCATAGAAGTAAAAACAAACAAAAAGGGGCAATGGTGATGACGTTCAGCACAATGTTGGCTACGCCAACGCCAGAGCCTTGACTGCGCTGCTGGTTGCGCATGAATTCGCCCGCTTGAGTCAGCCGATTTTGGCAACTTGGCGTGTTGCAAAGTTTGCCCGACCGTTTAAAAACATTTAGACAGAACTAGGTTGTAATATTTGACGTGTGGTCTTCCTCGATGATACTAAAAAAACTGCATTGTTTAAAAAAAAAATGAAGCGGAGTTGAACTTTAAGTTGGTCTTGACACTGGCGGTATGGTGCCTGGAGTGCATCTTCAACTGGACTGTTTAGCGTCCTATCCCGCCCATGCATCGTAAGTGGTTCCAAAGTGGCAACAAATGACCTCACAAAAGCTTGAGTGTCGCGCTGTCGGACATCGCGATCCTGGCGGTTGGTCGCAGAAATGCCGCTGAAAAGGATGAGCGACCGCGAGCGTCTTTTCTATCGTGGCGTCTCGACTCCTGGTTGCCGAAGCTTCCGCGGAACGCCGGACTGGAGGGCGACCTGCAGCAGAACAGGCATCTGCCACATCCACCACTGCTGCTAGGACGCCACCAGGATCGCGGACGACGACAGCATGACACTTCTCCCATGCCATTGGGCAGGAAATCGAGGGACCACTTTCTTGAACGTGGTAAACGCACCGGGCGGAGACGCATTCTAGATGCGATGATGGCGGAGAGAGAGGAAAGCAAGGAGGCAGAGGGAAGAAACCTCACCTTCAGGAATTGCGGCGTTCAAACCCTGCCCCAGCTTAGCAGACGACTGTCTCCCGACAGAAGCAGACGGGCAAGAGGGCTAGCGACGACGACGCCTCGCGGGCGAGCGACGAAAACGCACGACACGCCGAAAAACTTGGTCACGACGACGGCGCCACCTCGGCTCCCATGTTGCCCCCGGTTCCGGGCACGAACTGGGCACTTCCGTCACGGACACACACACACGCAGAAACACGGCACCACCCTGCACGTGATGCAGCACGGCGACGTCGGCTTCCGAGTCACGTGACGAGCGGCACTCCTACATGGCGCGCTCAGACGGTGGGGGCACGGGTGTGAGGTGGAGAGACAAACGACGAAGCGACACCAACGCACTCCTAGGACCCTAGTCTGCTGGAGACGACAAGGCTGGAAGGCTCCCTCCCGCAGCTCTTGCTACCTCCGCATCTCGGAACTGGTGACGTGGCAAGGTTCAGATCATTCAAAAACGTTGTCTCACGGCCGTAACATTGTCCTCTCGAGGGCAATTCACAACTGCAAAATCTGCAAAAAAAAAAAAAAAAGGCAGAATTTAGAGTTGAGTTAAGATGCAGTACTTTTGAACCTTCCGACATTAAAACCTTGCATGCAAGAAAAAGTTATTACCATCACCATAATGCCTAAATAGTGCCAGGAACAGTAGGATCAACCGGTTGTAGCACTAAGCAGGCACCAGAGGCAACGGCAAGCAGGCAAGCAACTGTGCTACCCTCTCGCTCTCTTCAGTGTATTGCGGTAGATGCTGCGGCGGCAAGGCAAAGCGTACGAGACTTTGCACGCAGCCTTTGGGGATTTTTGCAACAGGTCTACTGGGAACATGCCAACGAATTCAGATTGCATATGATTAGTAATGGCGTTATTATGACACAGTTCGTCCTTCCGTGACGAATTCTGAAGAAACAAATTTGTGTTTCGTTCCACATAATGGGCACTGTTCCTCATGTCTGTTCCTCTTTTCACATTTGATTGAAATTGCAAGAGCTTGTTTTGTCTATGCACTTAAAGTCAGTTGTACAAGCCTTAGAATGTATAAGGCTGAACTAGGCCCTTTCTGTTCACTTGAGCTTACATCAAGCAGCACAAGAACTTGATGGATGGATGTGTGGATGGATGCTTATGGCTGTACCCTTTATATCGGGCAGTAGCTTGCGCCACCTAGCCTAGAAATTAAGAATGCCAGTGTTGCCAAGCCCAAGGTGGTGCAAGCTAACGCCTGTTGTCAAAGGCGCAGCTGTTAATATCCACCCACCCACCCATCCATCCTAGAAGAAAATTTGGGAGGACAAGCTCTACCAAGCCCTGTCGTTCAGAGAAACATTCACATCTTCCATATCCAAGCCTTTCTAAAGCAAGAAAAACTTACAATACATTAAAGTTAACCAGAGAAATTATGTGGTCTATACGACAAGTGCATCGGCCACTAAAAGTGGTGACTCCCTTGGCTTGTCCTCCGAGAACACTTGCCACTCTAGTCTCTACTCTTGCTCCAATCTGAATAAATGAGGACTGAAACAAAAACCTGCAACTTGCAAGTGCTAATGAGAGCACAGTACTGACGAAAACAGCAAAAATCTATTAGTGCTTCTGGCCAAATGTTTTGCTTTGGTTTATTTTGTAAGGAATGCGAATTTAGCTTGAATTACGCTGCCGATGTAACCGGAAGCACTCCTTGTATAATGTCAACAAAGGAGAAAAAAGTCACTCGCTAGCCGTTTACGCAAGCATAATCGAGAGTTACACAACACCACATGTTTCGCCTGAAAACCTCGGAACCATCTGCGAAAAAGGTTAAGAAACGGCATTAAAAAAATTGTCGAAAATCGCGTAGGTTAACGACATTTTCAAGGCACACGACTGTTTTTATTTTGGTTGGCTGCCATAACCTCAGGCGAGCTCGCTTCTACAGAAGAAAAAAATTAAAAGCTAGCGCCGCGGTTTCTTTGTATCGGCGTGTCTCAGCATGTGACGACGTTGCTCTCGCGTACGGAAACCCCCGAGCCCTATATTGTTTTCAAAACAAACGAACATGCGACGATCAAGCTGGTCGTTTGCCTTTCCAAGTCTTTTTTTATAAACGTTGAACCTCGTTTTTCTCTCAGCGGCCCGCGGCCTGAAATTTTAGCTCGCGTTGGTCGTGCCCGCAGCGCCGCAGTTTTCTATTTTATCTGAGCCTCCCGCTGGTCTCGTATTTCCGAAAGGCCCGAGCCGACCCGCGGTTTTGCGGCGCGCTCGGCTAGACGACTCTTTTTTGTTTTTGTATATTTTTGACGCTTCGCGCATGACATCCAATAGTTGGCTTACGTTACCTAATTTAGGAATGCTTCTTATCGTCTTTAAGGCTGCTGCAAACGCAAATTAGCGAAAAGCCGGCGCAGGGCGCTAAGCCAGTCCAAAAATGCCCGTTTTCAGCGACACAAGCAAAAACCACAACAATACAACCTCGCGATATTTAAACGCAGAGCTAGCAAATGCACCGCCGTTGGGATTTCGGGCGCATCGTTACGTCCTGTTGCTAACCGCTTCGAGGATTGCGAGAACCTAGCGACCACGTCGCTGTCTCGACGTGAAATTGTCAAAGATGCAATAATAACGCCGCCCTGGGGGAACAAGCACTCAATACAACAGAAGCAGCATGGCTGTGTTTGTGTGAAGCATGCACGGCGCGGGGGTTAGGTTGGCTTCGCGTACGAGTACACACCTTGAGATTGTGTCGTCGTCGCTGCGGCCGGTTCACATCACCGAACTCGTCGTGAGGACATCGCGACTCGGTTAGTACAATCGCAACGACACCGGAAAAAAAAACACCACATTGAACCGGGAGGAGAGAAAAGTAGTGTTCAGAAAAACATGGCGGACACGGCGTTCGCAGGTCTCGTAGGATACCGCGCGGGACGCGTAGCGACGGGAACTGCGCCATTTCCGCCGGAAATTTGCGAGAGCGCTGCCAGCGCCTTCGAAATCGAAACAAGACTAAAGAAGACAAGGGTAGATCCGGTAGATCCGCCAACCTCCTCCCCCGAGATCCGCGTTCGTCTGCTCTCCAATTTATTGTTCAGATGTTAATTAAAATGGCAAAAAGCTCCGAAATGTGTGCAGAGCCTGAGAGAGTGTTTACGCAATAGGGAGTAGTTGCGCACCTTGCATTCATTTGCTCTGTTTTAATACTTGTATTCATAAATAAGTGTTTAAAAAAAGCCATCAATTTCCAATACAGCAGACGCAGCTTTTTTTTGCTTCAAATATTTGGTTGACTTTGAACTAATCTAGCATTTATTTTATTTTTGCTTGCATCTGTGTCTTTGCAGTCCTCGAGACTGTTCTCTTTCCACAGAACGATATAAAAACGGGCATTTAATAAAGTTTCCGTTATTAATAAGTGGCACAAGACAAACAACCGTAAGTTCAGCCTTACCATCACGTCAAACAAACAAAACAAACATTTATTCAACACCAAAGTATAACCCACGAGAAATACATGTGTATATACACTTAGAGACAGTCTGTTGCTCCATGTCTCTGTTTCTAATCTACCTCGGTGCTTCTTCTACACACCTCATCAAACCACGCCTGGTCGACAACAAACAGCTTGAGCATTTCAAGTTCCATGGGATGCAATTTCCCCGGGACAATGAGACTGTGGAGAGGGCCGCCAAGGTCGCACGATGACATGTCCCTCAGCGACGCACAAACAACTTGTTGGGTCTCCGTACCAACGCGCGCCAAACCGATGCACATGCTGTTTTCGCTGTAAGCTGAAAAGAAAAAAAAAGAACAAAAAAAACATAATTTTTAAACATTGTGAGCACGTAATTCGGGGAAGGGGCAATGCGAGCACAGTCCGAAATTGATGATTAATGTCATTGGGCAGAAATAAAGGGATCACTTTTGAGGACGCAATGAACGGACAAGTCAGAGACGCGCTCAAGTACCATGGTTCTGCGTCGACTTACCGAGCTCTCCTTCTGGAATGCCTTCTTCCTTCTTTGTTTCGAGGATCTGGAGTAGTTGATCTGCAGCTTCGGAAGCCGTCATAAACCTGGGTGGCTCGTAGATGTCCCTCCCCCTAAATTGACAAACGACACTGTGAATGTACCTGTCGCCAACTACGATTGTGCCAAAAACAGTGAGGAAGGTTCCTTTGACACTGAAAGGACACAAATACTGGAAAGAATTTCTAACACAGTTCCTCATCTTTGATCTACCGGATGCGTGTACCAGGTGACAGCCAATGAACCATGTTTTTGTAACCGCAAAAATAAACCAAGTGTCGTCAGGAGCTAAGACATTCTCCAAATGTAGGACTGGCAGTTGGTATAAGACAAAGGTCTCAAACATGCGGCCCACGACTCTCTGGCACGCGGCACGCAAGTTTTCCGTGGCTGCGAGCTCCTGAACTCCAATGCCTCGAGCGCTGCATGACCCATAAACAGTGACCTCTTGTCGTCCATTCATTTTCATTGGAAACGTAGCTCTGCTCTTTTGAAGTTTTAACATATTTCGCACTGATCTGTTTTCTTCCAGATCGTGAATTCTTTGGTTCTTACATACCACAAAAACACAAGAATTCCCTTGTGATTTTTATAAAAACCGTAAGAAAAACAAAAACTACCGCACGAAAAAAATTATTTCGAGACATATTACACTTGAATACTTCCCAAGTGAATTGAGCGATATAGTAACGACTGTGTGCTTGGTTTCTAGTTGTAGAGAAAAATTACAGCGCACTGGCTGGACGGTGGTATTTTAAATCTTGTAATCACTTTAGGGTCAAACCCGAAGTAGTTGTATGAATAAATCAAAGCTAAAGACACTGGCAAAACGACTATTGTATAAAAAACGACTATTGTAAAAAAATAACTATTGTATAAAAATCGAGTGACGGGACGTTCCAGAACGTCCCGTCACTCGATTCGAAAGATGGAGGTGATTTTCGGGTGTCGCAGACATGAAGCGACTTTCGAATATTGCGGACCAGTCTATGCAAGCTTTGCTGGCTGCTGTTTTTTCGTTAAAAATTTAGAAAAATTACATCCAACCTTTGAATTCGATAATTTCACATTCTCAAACTGACATCTTATCTCGACTGGCAGCATGAGACTGAGATCAGATACGCAACTCAAGCAGGGTTCCTGCAGTACACATCAAGCAGGGTTCCTGCAGTGAAAAGACACACCTGGCTAGGAAAGTTCAGCATAAGCTGCAAACGCTGGACTCGCTAGCCATAAACAATCTTCACATTGTTTCTTTTTTTTTCTTTTACTATTATGCAGTTTGCAGAATTTAAGACAATAAGAACTTTGTAAAAGTTGCAGTTTTAGTGTCATGCCTTAGGAACCTGTGCTACGTGAAGCGGTGAACCAATCGTAACCAACCGAGCAGCTACATGTTTTTCGCGGGCTCAATATTTCGTGATTTAGGTTAAAGCTGTAGTTTTGGAATAATTCGCGGGTTCCATTTTTCGCGACGTGATTGGATCTCAATATAGATTGCAACGTGTTTACATTCTACTGCAATTGTTCGCAAGACCTATTTTTCGCGAATTGCAGGAGATTCGCAAAATTCGCGAAAATTAAGTCGTATACAGTAATCAAAACTCTCTGACCATGATTATCGAGCTCACCATCATGAAGAAAGTAGGATCAAGAGACCCAGCTAAAGACGTACTGAATAGCTTTTAAGTCAAGTTTTACTCAGATGCGACACAATTCAAGCAAAAGTGGTAAACGGCCACTCACTTGATGATGTTCTCCACGGTCTTTTCTTTCATCTTGATGTCTGAAGTGTGAAAAAAAAGCGCTGCCAGTCACTTAGGGATCAAATGCAGCCAAAAATTAATACACATAGTTCAGTGGTCAACACCCATCCCGCCTGGTAAACACAATTTTTTTACTTCATTACAAAGCTGCACAAAGTGCATCCAAACCTAGAAGCTTGTGTTGTAGCACAAATGCTGCTGCTCAGATAAAATGCAGCCTCATTGCTGCTGCTACACAGGAAGGTGTGTGGCTCACCACACAATCAGCCATGACTAGGACACCATGATTCATGCCTTTCAAGCTGAAAATATGACCAGTACAAGAGCTCTACGAGTGTTAGGAATTGTACAGAAAACATTTGGCAGTGTGCCCTCAGCAGATGACGTTACAAACTGCAGAAGCCAGCGAGGTCGCATCCCTGTAGAAATCAGAAAAGGGTGAAAGACGGCATAGGTACCTAGCAGACAGAGTGTGTGAAGCCCTCGCCTCCTATTGGCTGCAATTTTGTCATAGTAGCTGTGTGGTTTCCAGCTCTCGGTCCACAGCACAATGGAAACTGTCTCACCAAAGCTGTAGAGCTGCATTGCAAAGGAAAGAAACGGAAGATCTGTTTACCCATCATTTATTAAAGCTACGTCAAAGTATGCGGAAATCGCACAGTTCAGAACCGACCCACCTTTCTCCTTCATTCTGCGGCAATTATCTCGTCTTTGGGCAGGTGCTTGCAGTTATTTCATAGTATGTTAACATTTTTTTTTAGCATTATTTAATTAAAAATTAAAGTTATATGTAACCTTTGCATAAAGGTCTGCTGTATACCACAGACTTCACTCAAGGGTATGAAAAGCTTTTCCTTTTGCAAAGTTTGAAAGTGTTGAACATTACCAAGTTTTGATTTTCGCAAAGTTCAAGCCAGAACACACATCACCTGCAAGCCGCAGCATCCAACAGCCGTCAAGATGGAAGCGTTGTGGACCAACTGAGTTTGAACCCCAAGCTCGTGCGCCCGCAGCATCAGATCAGAATGCGTGGTGGCACTGGAAAGGTCCCGTAGTTCGTGCGTATTTTACCATCCCTTCTTGGTAACAGACCCTTTATGCAAAATTGTGCACCATCTCTCCATGGCTCGCACCCCTGTCAAATCAGCGGTAATTGTGGTGGCCTTGCTGCTAAACACACGACTTGTGCAGCGCAAATTTCGCACCATCGAACTCGTTTCATTCAGCAAGAGAAAATAGGAATGACAACCAACAGGATACAATGATGTCACGTGCGAGCCATGCAGTTTGCTGCAACGTAAGATGTGCAGAAGCTCTGTCCACACAGAAAAGTGCTTGTGTACAAGTGGCCATCTTCTGGAAAACTACTGCAAAGTGGCAGGTGCTAAACGCTATCAATATTAGAAATCCATTGAATGTATAATGTTAATTTCCAGGCAACTATATGTGGTTATGGAACTGGATGTTTTGTGGCGTCCCATTCTGCGACGCCAGGAAAATGGTGCATTTATATTGAGTAGAGCACATGTGTTCCAAAAAATCTAAAACAGAAGCTCTTCATCCAGATCTTAGTGCAACAAGCTCTGATAAAATGTAGCCAAGCTTTTTTTTGTTTTTTTTACTTTGGTTGCAATTGTCCGACATTCGTCCGACAGTGCCATATTTTGATCACGGATTCTCAGCATGTATTCAACACGAGCACTGTGTTAGCATTTGTGTCTTTGACCTTGTCCGAACCACTACATTTGGTTTCGGGTTTGGGCCCAATCACATGCTAATGGCTGGAAGTGACAACTGGACGGATGGATAGATGCTAACGGCTGTACCCTTTATATTCTGTGGTAGCTTGCGCCACCTAGCCTAGAAACTAGAAACCAAAAGAACGACTTCTCCCTTCGCAGTCAATTTGCTTCCCCTGTGCAATTTTGTACCACGGTGAACCATGGTGACCTCCAATGTTGCTTGATGGGGTCTTGAAGCGAATCTATTGAGTCGACAGTACAGGTGCGGCTACCGAACAAAATGCACCTCCTGTGCCGAAGCTTTGAACTAACTGTGGCGCCCTCATTTTGGGTAGTACAAGCTGACCCGATTAGGCCTCGTACTACTTGTGACACCTTCGCTGAGCTTTTTTTTTTTCTATGTAGCGCTGAAGAACAGAAAAACACCTTTCGACGTCCGAAATCGACCAGATTCATGCCACCACAGCTAAGGTACGCGTCTCTTATCTCTGGGTGGCGAAGTTAAAACGCCTAGCAACCAGACACTTTTTTTTCTCTCTTTTTTTTTTTTTTACATTATAGTGCGTGAAACGGCGTCTCTTGGTTCACGCTCTTAGCATCTTAGCTTCGACGGCGTTTGAATTTTTGTTGTTTTTTGTATGTTCCTTGTGATCGGATTACACACCAGAGCAGGCACGCTTCTATGTGTGCGGCAGTTTGAGACGCTCAAGTTTGTACTAACCAAAACAACTCCTAACAAATTCCCTTTCGCAGCACCCCCTGGGCAATGCGGGAAGCCCATAAAGAATTTGTGTAGCAGTTAGCATTTTTCATTATGATGCCATAACACTTGACACTCACCAGACTACTAATGCCAGCCATTATATGCATTGCCTACCCCACACCTCGAGTTTGATGATGTGATGTTAGTCCAGCAGTCAGTTATGTCTGCCATTATGAGGAACCAAGCAGTGATGTTACACAAGCCATGCTGGGACCTACATTTTGTACTTACCCGAGCGGGTCGCCAACAACGAGAAAAGCGACATCTTCATTTTTCGCAGCCTGCAGCATTTCTTCTGCAACACACAATGACAAATTATGCAAATGTGATTTGGTGTCGGCACTCAACGACTGCACAGTCAGAAAACAAACTAATCAAACAAATCGCTCTCGAAGAACTGTTTGCCTCAGTTCTGCGTGGCTCTCCCAAGCCAGAAGAAAATTTATGATTGGCGTTATGACTTCTGCTTATAGATTCAATCACTGACATAACAGAGCATCCTAGGCCCAATCAGAAAAAGGCAACAACAGCAGGAATTTCGTCTGCTCCGCGAGCAGAGACGATTTCTGACGTCACAGAGCCTTGTAAGCCAATCAGAACGAGGCAACAACAGCAACGAGTTCTTTCTGTCTCGCAAACATACAAGATCCAGTTAATGACGTCACAATGCGTCTCGGGCCAATCATGAAGAGGCAACCACAGCGACGATGTGATTACGCTCGAATGTGAACATCATACCAACCACTTCCTTGCTCGACCATTTCCCGATCGGCGAGGATCAGTTCTTTCCCGTAGAATTTTTCCTGCAGCGAGTAACCGAAAAAATACACAATGCACCAGCGTCAACGCTCAAAGTGACATACGGAGTGCTAGCCCCAAGAAAAGCCTACTCACAAGCTGACTCTGTCCAGCGGAGAGCACAGATGTGTACGACTCCAGATACACCTTGGAACATTTCTTTACGATTTCTAGTCCTCGCAAGGTGATGTCTTTAACATCTCCGAGCCCCAGACCTACGAGATAGAGCATTTTTCCGGTGCCAGCCTGCGTTGTCTTGAACGCACGAATTGAACGTAAATAGCAGGGCAGTGCACGTGGAGAGTATGAATCGTGTGGATTTATGTATGAATGAAAAACGCTAATGTTGATGTTCGTGGAGATTTGTTTTTTCGACGAGGCCGATCTGTGACAAGCATGTGGTTGTTGGTTTCCAGCAACGTCACGATTACCAAAGTTACTGTGCTTTAGAAAAAATAATATTCGCGACTTACCATAAATATCACTATTTCTACTACTTAAAACGCAAACACGCGAATAAATAAAACAAAACAGGGTAAAAATTTGACGTTTACAGTATATTAAATAGGTGGCGCAAGCCGCTACCCAACTAACTGCGAATAGTTGTTTTTATGCAAGATATACAAGAAACGGCGGGAAATTTGAACAAACGTCACAACGAACCCGATTTCGGTCGTCTTTGCACGTTTACTGCGCCCTTTCCTGCATAGAAAATGGTAACACTCCGGACAAAGTACCAGGTTAATAAGACCACCTAAATATGCGCTGTTCCACTTGCACTCTTCCAACTATTTTACAAGTGCAACTCTCATGACATTTTTGCGACCATTTTCTAGGCAACGTCAGTGTGTTATGAAGCTGGATTTCATGAGAAAAGCGACAAGCAGGTCTAGTTCACATAAGCAATATAGAGCTATATTGCTTATGTGACTTTAACGTCAGGGTTTATCATATATTTATATTTTTAATATATATATATATATATATATATATATATATATATATATATATATATAGCAGGGTGTTTTTTTTTAACTGCACCAAATGTTTAAATAAAGGGGGAAAAAGTTTTATGAATGCGGTTTTCACTGCGTGTTTTTATGGCTAGGCGGACATTAGATAGGAATATAACCATCACTATTATCAGACTAATTAACTAAAATTCGTTAATTAACTTTTTAATTACTGTAATTAGGATATATGTTTATATAACGAACTTTGAGGCAGTCATATGCCAAGACTGTTCCATTTTGTAGAATTCGCGTAACCAGCTTGTGTACCGCGATATTCGTCCACGAATTTTGCACTTTTATCCGGCTAATGTAGCAAAGTTCGGCTATAGTGGCCACTTTCGTGGGTTTGCCGAATTGAGTGGATAAAAAGTCGGATTAAGTAAAAAATTCGGGGGCAGATATCTTGGAACACAGGCACATTACGCGAATTCTACAAAATGGAACAGTCTTATCATATGACTGCCTCAAAGTTTGTAATATAAACATATATCCTAATTACAGTAATTAAAAAGTTAATTAAGGAATGTTGGTTAATTAGTTTGATAATAGTGATGGTTATATTCCCATCTAATGTCCGCCAAGCCATATAAACACACAGTGAAGACCGAATTCATAAAACTTTTACCCCCTTTATTAAAAAAATTTGGTGCAGTTAAAAAAAACACCCTGTATATATATATATATATATATATATATATATATATATATATATATATATAAGCGTCTACCTTTTTTGCGGTTTCCACGTCTCTTGGGGTTCGGGCAAGCCAACGGGCACGGAGAGAGTAACTAAATATCAGTGCGTCATATTTTAACCAAACAACGCGGAAACCTCCTCCACCTACGAGGGCGACCTGCATTGCCGAAAGCGCGCGAAATGTGACGTCTTTGGTCCTGGGCATACTACTGGTCAAAGCCGCTAAAAGCTTTCTTTTTTAGTCGAGATACAAAATATAAGTGTCGCGAACCGTTTCAATTATGCACGAAAGTAGTTTTTGTTCAGTATTTTAGATAAGAAAAGAAACAAATGTTGCCGCCCCGACACCTTGCGGTACATTGTTACGTCAATATTAAAAAAAATAATAATAATAATTTAATTCCGACATTGATATTTTTCGAGTAGAGACCAGTTCACTCTCAATAACGGAGCATCGTTTTGGTTGGGTTTGGTTAGGTTAGCTTAGGTCAAGGAGCCTCCTTGAGTTAGGCCAGTGCCTCCTAGACAACTTCTATAGGAGGCGCTGGTTAGGTTAGGTTAGGTTTTTTTTGCACTCGCGCTTTCGATGATGGCTGAATTTGGCTCGGTCGATTGTCGGTGTTGCGCGATTAGACTGTTCTCATGCACTCGCTGCCCCAACCCGAGACGTCTTTAGGACCCGGAATAGCGATTTGAAATCTTGAAACGGCTCGAACGAAGTATACGAACAACCCAATCGAAAATCTTGAGTAATTTGTTCTGCATATGCATTTTTAGAGAGCGAGAATATGAAGCACATGCAACAACACAAACAGGCACGTCGTAACTGATACGGGGACATTTAGCAAGCCGTTACCGTGCTCCGCGCGCACTGCACGACCGTGTTTTTAATTAAGCGCGCGCCCCGCGGTCACGGTATACCACCCGGGTGCGCGCTTAAAAGCATGCTTCAAAGGCTCCGGTATACGTGCAGTACTCGGAACACGGTAACGGTTTGCTAAAAGTCCCTAATAACTTTCTTTGACCAGGTGTTCGTCCTTTTGTGAAGCCTAGATAAAAGCGTGGCCACGAGGCTCAACACTGATTGGTTGACGGGTGAGAGAGGAGTGAGGTTCTCGACGCTGATTGGTTTACGCGGGGGGGGGGGGGGGGGGGAACCAGAGGGTAGGCGAGAAGAAGGTCTCCACCACCTGTGCGCACTGAGGGAGAGGAGCTCGAGAGTATATGGAAGGCTCTGGAAGGGTCGCCAGGTTTAGCGGCCCGATTAGCGGTAGTATCGCTTCATTCTACGAACAACTATCAAGTGTATACACGGCACTCGTTAAACTACCTGATGAAGAACGCCGTAAATGTATACGCATCTGACGTCTGGAAATTCAGAGTATCGCTAAACGTTTGTGATGCTAGAACATTTCACAAACACAATAGCAATCTTTTCTCTCTTTTTTTACGCAAAGTTTACTTTCTTATATTGAGATCGCTTTCTTGCCTAAGGGTTCTCTCAGTCTCACCTCCCTTCACAATGCTGGTATTAGCGTAACAATGACAAAAAGCATAAAAAAAAATTCTAGACATTAGTGACTTCACTGCAATATATGCAATTCCCACGCAACACGTGCAGTATTCACCGTACACACACACAAAAAAAAAATGCATGCTACTTCTTTTACACCCTTAAGGGTATAATAGGGCGTTGCAGAGACTTCCATCGTGACTGCACCCTTTCTGGCTTCAGCAGCCTTATTTCGAGCGATACGCCCTTTTTAATCGTGAAATAAGCTTTTGATGTTTGTGACATCGGTGTGAAAAGAGTGCTAAAAAAGGTTCTGCTGCGGGAAATGGCGTAAGCAGCCTTACACGTCCGCTTTGCTCTCTCCTATAGTCAATTCGGTACAGCCAATAATTATTCAACAAGTCGCTAAAACAACCTCCGCTAAAGCGGTTTGACGGAGGAATATTGTCGCTTTCCCGCACTGCATCACAGCACCATTTTTACACCCTTCAAAATGAAGGGTGTTCAATACAGCAGCACTTCTTCTTTCATCACTAAACAGAAGGCCGCCATTAGTATAGCACATATGCCATTTTTAAGATGATGATAGTTTTCAAGGTTGCCAGTCTGAATTACGGAAAGGGTCTATTAGACCCTTTCCGGAATTCAGACTGGCAACCTTGAAAACTATCATCATCTTAAAAATGGCATATGTGCTATACTAATGGCGGCCTTCTGTTTAGTGATGAAAGAAGAAGTTGAAGATGCTCCTATGCAGGTGAGCTGCGTAAGCTTTCATTTCTAACTCGGGCCCAGTCAATATGTTAGTAGCAGACACTCGGCTTCAAAGCCCCTTGATGTATAGAATTTTATCAAGGCGTCTTTGTGGACTGGCGCTTCGTTCTGACTGGGTGCATCTTTTTCGCCATCGACACTAAAAGAGATTTAAAAAGAACTGTACAGTGAAGCGCACATTCTCATTTACCGTTGACTTGCGAAAATGACGGTGCCCCATACAGTACTGCAGACCACAGGTTCATCGCCGCCATTAGTACGGTAAAAGTTAAACTGCCATTTTAGTCACCAGATGGCACTGAATTTCGGAAAGGGTTTATTGTAATGGGTGTATTACTCGAAATAAGGGCGCTGAAAGAGTTTGTCTCAGAAACACCTTTGTTACTCTCTGAAGGGTGTAATAACTTTAGTGCGAAGGTTAGCAGTCGTACGCACTGGCTAAATTGCTCACCTACAGTAGGAGGTCTATCTGACCACAAGAACAGATCAACCAATCGCTGTATAAACATTCGTGTCTATTTCCATTTTTTTTTTTTTTTTTTGTGGTCTTTTGTTGTGCGCGAAACTCAGTCACTGCCCACAGAAAAGAGGAACCAAACAAACGCAGGTGTCCAACTCCAGACTGTAATGCCCTAGTATTAGAGCCCACGATACCGGACTGCCACTACGGCGCAGGGGTCATTGCATCACGTTGAACTTCCTGCTGTGCAGCTCAATGAAGGTGTGCGCGGACCGGTCCTCGTCTTCTTTGCATCTGGTTTTTCCTTCTTTACGTTTTTTGTCGAAAGTTTGGGGAGAACCGCCCGGCCAACTCGAGCATCCGATACCGCGATACCTTCGTTCTCCTCTCGCTGGAGCCGACGCCAAGCTCGCGCTCTGCGCTGTAATGCCGCGTGCAGAAGGGCCGGCGGCGGGCGCCGTCGCGAATATCGGCTGGTTCGCCTGTTGTTGCTGCTTGGCAGGTAAGCCTCGGTCCGGTCGTCCCTCTCGTATCGCGCGACGTGTCCAATGCTACAGTTTTCATTCACCGGGTTCAAAGAAACAGATACCCCCAGATCACCCGCATCAAGGGAACTCGGGCGCACTACAGTATGTGCCGACATTTATACTATATATATGGCTTGCCTGTGACGTCATCGCGTCATACCAAGGGTCACACGTACATTTGTTTAGCAGACGAAACCGCAAAATGTATGCTGCAGAAGGTATACGCGCTCAAAAAAGCAAGACCGCTTCAATGGCAGCTGATGTGGCGTCAATGCAAGCCATATATGTTATAGCAGCGCGATTGCCTAGTCCTGTACTTCACTGTGAAGTCCCCGTACTGCATTAGTGTTCTACAGAGCTCACATTCTCCTTATACGGCGAGCAAGTGTTCCAAAATCCGTCTTTGGCGCATCGGAACCCAAGGGGAGCACGTCAATCAAAGGGTATAACAACACAAAGACAGTGCAGCTCACGCCGTCATTGGTTGAGGTCGGAGGTAAACAAAAGCACGTGGGTGCACTTGGCGGGTGAACGAACTCACACGAGACGCGCAAAGAGCAGACGAACTGGCACGCCGGATAGGTTTGCTTGGGGTGATGACATCTGGTCATTTTGTTTTGAACGGTTATTTTTATTTTTTGTTCTGAAGCGCGTGGAAGAGCGTGTCCCTACCCCCTGCACGCGCTCGTGGCGCTGACTGTGCTACGGCGACATTTTGTTTCCTGCGATTTCTTTGTATTTTTCCTGTGAGCACGTGCTGTCGGCATCGGGTACGACAAACGATGGCATCACCCTAAACAGGACATTGAGGCACTCTAGGTTTCACTGGCGGTCATAGTTGAGTCGGTTGCTGCTCTTACGATGAACTTTCTCAGGCTTATACGCCACGTGCATTGACTAATATTATAGTTCTTAGAGGTGGGGGCTCGTTCTGAGCACGCGCTCTGAACACAGCCCTCAAATATGGTGCCCAGTGAATACCACCTGTATGCAAGTTAAAGGGACACTGAAGTGAACTTTAAGGCCGTCTTTTTATGATTCGAACTCGGCAACAATTATGTGTTAAGTTCTCCCTATTAGAACGCAACCAAAACCTGACACGACCTTTTTTTTTTTTTTTTTTTTTGTGTACTTCAGAAAAAGGGCATATTCTCCTGCGATGCCTAGTCGTGTTTTAAATGTTAATGAAGAGAAAGGACACATAATTTTACATTTTTGGGGGTTTTCTAAGATGCCTAGGGCACGTAGACATGCAGTTCACACTATAAAAAGACAAACTCAAAATTCACTTTAATGTCTATTCAAGGTATCGTGATTAACAACGAGAGATGGCGACGCGTGCTGCAGTTACGTGAAAACTGCTGAGCGAAGACAATGAATTCGCAAAAAAAAATGGCGGCTGCAGTTGTGCCGTTGCTGCCAACATGGCTGGGGGCCGGTGTGCAAGCCCTGCAGACCTCCTCGATCCGTGTGTCGGGTCCGGCCGACAACCAGTCTGTGCGGTTCCTGGTGTTTGGCGACTGGGGCGGCCTGCCTTTCTACCCGTACACGACCCGGATACAGAGGAACCTGGCCAAGACAATGGCTGCCGTAGCGGCAATCAAGAATGTCGACTTTGTTCTCTCCCTGGGAGACAATTTCTACTTCAAGGGAGTACGCAACGCGGACGACCGTAGATTTAAGGTGACGAAAATCGCTTAGGTAATTCAGCGGAGAGGCAGTGCCACCTAAAAGACAAGGCCGGAACATGACGTCATCATTAGTAGGCTTTACACCCTTAAATGTGTGGAAAGGGTGCTCCAGGAACTTACACCCATGGCACCTTTATTTTAAGTGACACAATCTTTATACTTATTAAGTAAGGTGACGTTGCCTCTCCATTAGTGTCCCCTTTGAAACTATGAAACGTTTAATGTGCCTAAACCTCTGAACTTTATTGGTCCTGAGTAAGCCTATAATATCGGTCGTCATGTTCATATCTACACCGGACGTTTTTTGTGTTTGGTTCTGATCGTCAAGCTTACTACGACGTGCCATATAAGGGAGTTTTCCTTCCGGTTTGGTTTCTCTTGGCAGAGAACATTCGAGGACGTCTACCACGCAGCTTCGCTCCAGGTTCCATGGCTTATACTCGCAGGGAACCATGACCACGACGGCAACGTCTCGGCTCAGATCGCCTACACTAAGAAGTCCAAGCGATGGTATTGATAACTTCCTCCTCTCCCACGAAAAAGACTCAATAGATACTTCTTAAAAATGCGTGCGTTAATCATGATGTTTAAACCCCGTGACTGGGAAGGAAACCTGAAAACAAAGTAGAAGGGACAGATGGGAACAGACAAGCGTCTCCGAGACGCTTGTCTGCCCACTTTCTTCTGTCCTTTCTACTTTATTTTCAAGCTTCCGAAGTCCTTCCCAGTCTCAGGATTTAAGCACCACGATTAATTCGCCCCAGCTCACTTGCACTTTGACCTTTTTTTAGAGCGCAGCTCTTAGGCGCCCGTTTCCTGCTTGAGCGGCGTCGGCGTCGGCGTAACCGCGCGTTGCATTATGGGACGCTTCCCATAACGACGTCACATGTGACATCACGAGGGTCACGAATGACGTCACGATGGAGGAGGAGGAGAAACTTTTTCTGCTAATTTAGCGAAAAAAAAAATTCCCCGCTCAATTTAGCGGAAAAAATTCCCCGCTAGATTTAGAGAAAAAATTTCCCGGCTCAATTTAGCGGAAAAAATTCCCCGCTATATTTAGCGGAAAAATTCCCTCTCTAAATTTAGCAAAAAAATTCCCCGCTAAATTTAGTGAAAAAAAAATCCCGCTAAATTTAGCAGAAAAATTCTGCTGCTAAATTTAGCGGAAAGAATTCCCCGCTTAATTTACCAGAAAAATTTCTCAGCTAAATTTAGCGGAAAAGATTCTCCGCAAAATTTAGCGAAAAAATTTCCCCACTATGGTAAAAAAAGTTTCCCCACTAAATTTAGCGGAAAAATTTTCTCGCTAAACTTAGCGGGTGAATTTTTTCGCTAAATTTAGCAGGGAATTTTTTCTGTTAAATTTAGCGGGGAAATTTTTCCGCTAAATTTAGCGGGGGAAGTTTTTCCGCTAAATTGAGCGGGAAATTTTTTTCGATGAATTTAGCGGGGACATTTTTCCGCTAAATAGTAGAGGAGCAGGAGAGGAGGAGGGGAGAGGAGGAGGGGAATACCGTCCCCTCCGTAACCTCCCTCCTCGTCCTCAAGAGCTGAGCTCTAATTCGGCATTACAAAGAGTTGTAAACTTTTTTTTTTTTATTCTGATTTAATTACACGGTTCGTGCCCAAGAAATGACGAAAACCAATGTTGCCCGATGAACTTCTTAAAAATGGGTCTATTGTTAACTTTCCACCGGTAGGTACTTCCCCAACTACTACTACAAGAAGAACTACAAGATCCCGGGCTCCGACGACACGCTGGACATCTTGATGCTGGACACGGTGCTGCTGTGCGGTAACACGGACCCGGAGGACGAGGAATCGCAGCCGATGCCTCAAAAGAGGAACGAGGCTCTCTACAACAGGCAGTTCCGTTGGATAAACAAACAGCTCGCCGAATCCACGCAAGTATCTGTGACGTCATAACTTCAGCCAATAATCATTGCGTAATCCACGACTTTAGCCACCGTGACGCAAGCTGTCTTTGCTGATCGGTCGCCGATCCAATGACATCGGCCAATCAGTGTGTCGCGTTAATTATTACGTCATTCAAAAGTGCTCCGACACCCGTGATATGTCACGTGACGGCCGGAACGTGGGCTGTCAATCATATAAGGAAATGTGGGCAATGCGCGTGAACATCTTATAGCAGTACAATAATTGGTAAAAGCTGCGCAAAACACATAAAAGCGAAAAGCAGACGGGACAAGCCGTTTACCGTTACCCTGTTAATATTTTTATTTCATCCAGTAGTAGGGAATAGCTTAGTACGTAAATACCTAATCGCGTGTTCCAGCCTCGCGGACGCTTCGGCAAGCCAGTATTTTAGAAAATGCGTGTGCGTGACTGTGCATGACGTCACACCACGCCATGCCAAAGCCTGAAGAGAAGGCAAAGCTGTCTCACTGGACTTTCTGAACGCAGGGCCCGGTACATCTTGGTGGCGGGGCACTACCCAATCTACTCGGCCTGCTCTCACGGCACCACCAAGTGCTTGGAGAGGGATCTGGTGCCGATACTGCAGAAGTACCGGGTCAACGCCTACCTTGCAGGGCACGACCATGACCTGCAGGTATGCAGCCTAGCCTGCCTAGGTGAAGCTAGCCACCGCCCAATTCAAAGGGTTCGGCCTTATTTGGAGCAGTTTCAGTAAAATGGGAGTATGTAATAATATACCTCGTTAGAAACCCTTTAGAGAACCTACGAGGCTCACTGGTAGAAATGTAAACCTGAAAGGTATGTACGCACATTCAGGTAGTAACTCAGCGATGTTTTACTTCTTTTTTTTTCAATGACATGGATGCGCTCATCTCTATGACAATTGCTGGATCGCGCATCCCCGCTCCGCGAGTGCTGCCACCGGACGGCCATCTTGCACGCAGAAACATTTCGTTTTGCTAGCGTTGCAGAGGCGGGCGGCAGCGTGCTAAAGACACGTTTTCTACTCGTTCGTCGTCATTCGCCGAAGTTTTTTTAAAACCCTGTATAGACAATTGCAAGCATGGCATCACGACTGGTGCCCCAGGCGTGCAAGCACGTATAACGTGCTCGTGAAGATAGCTTTGGCAAGCTTGAAATCGCATGAGCTTTCCCGCACGAGCAGAGAAATGGCGGCGGCCAGTCGCTTTGCTTGCAATCGTGTATAAGCCCAGCGCCGATAAGCCGCGAGACTTGCCGTTGAAAACGCGTGGAACTTTTTACGAAAGCGTGCCGCAGGAAAAAGGCGGAACTCGTCGAAAGTAGAGCACTAAACTCCTACGGAGCAGAGTAACGCAATCCCTTTATCCGCGTGTTTTGCCGACAACATGGCCGACAGAGCAGCTCGGCGCGAGCCACGTGGTACTCAGGGTCCTAGGAAGCATGGAGATCGACGCAACACGGCCGATTAAAAAATAAACGCAGAGTTCACACTTTTCGAAACTAGTCTGTCATGAAGTTGGTAAAGCACTAACAATTTATCAAAGTTTTCATAATATCGGATGCATGTTAAAATTTTGAGAAGGCAATGGCATTTGAAGCAGACGACTTTTGTACGCAGCGGAGATTGACTTTTTGGCGTCCTAGATCGCGCTACTCTGCTCCGAAGGCTTTCGCCGGTCTCGCGGCGTATTCAAAGCTTCCTTGGCACGCCGAAGTGCTGCCTTAGCACGCTTGAATACCGATCAAGAATCAACGCCGTGTGGATGTGTTTTGCACGTGCACAACTCACAAACACCCATCCATTTTTTTTTCTCTCTCCTATACTCTGTTTCATACTTAGTGTGCAACGCCGTCAAAGCTACTGGCGCGAGCGTGGGGCTTTATCTCGCTTATCATTTGCACGAGTTCTCGCGCAAACAAAACCATAGATGAAGCCACGCGCTCGCGCCAGTAGCTTTGACAGCGTTGCACGCTAAGTATGAAACAGAGTATAAGTGTTGACTATACTATAAGGAGTATTCACTGGGCATCATATTTGTAGGTGATGTCTAGAGCGCATGCTCTGAACGAGCCCACATTAATAGGCTGCTAAGACCGGCAATCTTGAGGGTGCGAAATGCACGTTACAAAAGAACTCTGGAAGCTCGGCATCAGCACGCGCTCAGCACACGGCTATGGCCGCCAGTGAATACTTCCTATAATCTGAACAAATCCCCCCCCCCCCCCCCCCCCCCCCCCCCCCCCCCCCCCCCCCCCCCTCCGTGATGTCCAGACAGAAATGGACCTTCAAGGTACGAATAAATAAATAAAAGTGGAGGATATATGAAGCCTGTACTATAGAGACGTCACAAATGCAAACATGTATTGTGAAGTGCGGTCCGATATCTTGGCAAAAGTTTGACTCTAAAAGCCTTTTGATGGCGGAAACTAAATCAATGGGCTTACGAATCAGTACTTTGTGCTGGTCAGTTCTTATGCTCACACCATCGAAACAGGCACAAATTAATAATTGAAAGATGATTGATAAACCAATTCTCATCTGCCATTGTTCTGCAGAAGTGACGGTGCCCAATTAGTTTTTGTCGACAGTAAAACTGCTTTCCAAGCCACAGATAGCACTAAGTTAAAAAAAAAAAAGTATCAATTACATTCAAACTTTGATTTACCTAAGCATGCTTGCATGCTCTTGAATGTTCGAGCTTTCAGCCTATGCTCGATAGTTGTAGCACTTAACTAAAAGATACTTGTTTCTAATTTTTTTTCTTCTTTTTTTGCTTAAAACTCGGCTGCCTTTTTCGTCCTCAGCACATCCGGCCAGACACTGAAAATTGGACCGTGGAGTACTTCATCAGTGGTTGCACCAACTTCATCAACCCATCGCTGATCCACAGGCGGTCCCTACCCCGGAACTCCCTGAAGTTTGCGTGGGCCTCCGTGTTCAGCTACGGCGGCTTTGCATACATGGAGGCAGCCGCAGACTCCATGGCCATCACCTTCTACGACTCCACCGGGAAGATCCTCCACGAGAACGTCATGAAACCCCGCTAGGTGCAATGCCACCTAGATAAAAAGGGCACAGTGCTGAATTTTCAACATCGCCCAAGAGTAGGCGAACGCGGGGCATGGTTTGGACACGAGTGTCGAGTCGGCATTTACCCGACACGTCGTCAATCGGCGAGGAGACGAGCCACGGTCAAACGCAGTCACAGCACCAGTGTCCGATTCGTGCCCCACATTCGCCTCCTTAGGGCGACATTAAAAATTTAGTACAATGGCCTAGGTGTTGCTAAGTGCCACACCACAGCACTTTCCCCCTAAATGGCTTTTGAATTCGCCGCTACCGAAAATTCGTCCCCGTCCATCCCTTCCGAAGACCACAGCTGCAACTGCCACCCTCTGTGCCTCGTTTCTTGTCCACTGCTTCGAGGAAGCCGTACACCTGGCTGGCTCCAGAAGTCCGGAAGTTCCACAGTAGTCGAAGCATCCTCCAATTTTCGGAGGTTCGTTCCAGTTTCAAAATTCGAGAGACACTACGTTCAGATTCTATCTCCTTCCGGCAGTTATCGAGACGCAAAATCTCGATGTCCCGTTGAAGAGCTCATAAGCAAAGAAAAGAATGCGAGCACCGAGTCAAGGACTAGAAAACGCCCCTCGCAAAATGCCAAAATTAGGCTGCAAAAGAAAACAAAAAATAAAAATGCACATACGCAAGAGACACCAGACGTCAACGCCACGGCTACGACGCATCGATGAAAGAAGCAAGAGCCAAAGTCGTAAACAGAAACACTTTGTTTCAGACGTGGGTACACATGCACATGATGATACAAGCAAAGGGGAGCAAAGGAGAAAAGGGGGCTGCTGCATATAAATTAAACCAACAGTACAGAGTCCTGGGTGGTGTCTTCGCAGCCTTTGCCTCAGTCCGCCTCCTAGCGAGGAAGTCGAGACAGGCCTCGCGCCTTTCTTCGTCTGCCTCGTGTATGTGTGTGTGTGTACGTGTTTCCGTGTCATAAACACTCCTCCTGCCAGTTTACATATATATATAATATATATATGTGTACATATGCATATATATACAGAGCATGTAGTGTTGTTGGTTCTCTTTTTCTTCTCCCCTACCCCCCTCGCAATTTGCCGCGACATGCAACGAGTACACGGCACAATGAAAACGTCCCCTTGTCTCACGGACCATACGTTCCGCGACGACAGACCGCTCAAGGTAATTGCAAATGATGGGGAAAAAAAAAAAAAGGAGAGCGGTTTTGTTTAATGATATGGACGCGACAGTGTGTGCCTCTTCCAAAGTAACGTTAGAATGACGCAAAGGATCTACCGTGAGAGTTATCTTCGCGTCAAAATAGCTCTTTAGACGAGGGAAAAAAAAAAAAAAAGTCCAAACCAAGAATCGAAGATGAAAGCCTCCAAACCGCGTTGATGCTGTATAGTTTTCTTCGTCTGTCCACCCTCGTCTAAACAGTTTCATCGAGCGTCCGCTACATATACATATATTATGTACACACACTCACGCACGCTTGCACACGCTCAGACGCTCGTCCAGACACGCAGGCACATTGCACACTCATGCACTCGCAAAACCCTAAGAAAAAAAAAAGACCCCACTTTTTTGGAAAAATGTTTCTTTTTTTTTTTTGCGGTTGAAACGTGAAGGTGTATAAGCGCGAAACAAATTTCGTCTCTCTAGCGTGCACAATTCTGGTGTTTCTTTCTCCTCTCAAATGCTGCAGCCTCGACCGTTGTCAGGGGTACCTAAAACCGAAAATGTTGGTCGAAACAAAAATATAAAGACAAGCGGTGCCACTACGACTGTCCACGCGTCTGTGCCAGAAACCCTTTGCGACAGTAGGGGCCCTTAAAGCGCAGAAAAAAAAAAATGAAAAGAATTGACATCTTTCTTTCAAGACGCACCACACCACACACTGCGAAAAGGAGAAAAAAAAAAAAAAAGCTTTTCTTCGCCGGACGGGGTCATCCGTCCAGACCCGTTTACGCGACACACGCCATTTTCTCCTCCAAGAGGACACCTCCAGAAGACCAAGAAGAGAGACAGAAGACAAGAGACCTGTCCCCAGAGAAGGGAAGAGAGAGAGAGCAGCCCGCAAGGTAACCCCTCTCCCCCCCACACACCCCGCCTCCTCCCCCAAACTCCCCCACCGTGATGCCTCGTTTAACTGCGCTACCCCAACCTCTTTTGCCGCCATTCCTACAGTGCCTGCAACAACCTTCTCAACCAGTCTTCCCCGGCCGGGCTGATCTAGTGCCCCTGAACGACTCCAATGGCAACCCCTCCCTAAAATCAAGGGAAACCGTTTACGGCAACGACACAGTAAACAGACTGACAAGAGATGCTCCGCGATCGTTACTACTGCTGTTCCTCTGTAAACTGTTCGATGGTACCCTTTCCGTAAAGGGAGTATAATTTTCGTTTCGATTCCCGTAACCAAGAGGGCAACGAAAGGCGTCCGCTGGCGTCCCGACGTTCACCAGTGCCAAAGAGTGGCCAAGTTCGAGAGCAATCTTAACCAGTCAGCCTGCAGTTGATCGAAGAGTTTACTTTGATGGAATCCTAAACATAAAAAAAAAAAAAAGTCTGATAGCTTCGTAAAATGCTGCGGCAGGCCCAGAGGACGTTGGCTACTCTTTTCCTGCCTTCCCAGATGGCCTGTGAGAGAAGCTCCAGCTCCAGCAAACTCAGACTCGCCGACCTGGCTACCAAACTTTCGCAAAGAAAGAAAAAGGCAAAAAAAGAAGGGGTCTTCGAAACGCTGTTGCACTTCAATACTCAATCGGGCGAGGAACGGCGAGGGGACCAACCCTGGCCCATCGTCTCCTGCTGTCCAAGAATATGCCCCCCCCCCCCCAACTCAAAGGAGAGAAACAAGAAAGAAGCTGCTTGCTTACTGGCTGAGAAAACTGAAGTCTAGAGACTGCAGAAACGACTTCGTTCCCTAAACCCACCCCCGGTGAACCAGCCCGCTCCCCTCCCCATAAAATAAACCGACCGAACCCCGGTCCCACGAGTTCATCGGACACACACTGCACGCCGCCGCGCGGCCCCAAAAACGGCCGCACTGTCAACGTCGTCGTCGTCACTGTCGCCGCGTCGCCGTCTTGTGTCCTCCGAAGTTGCAGCACTGTCTAGAAGTGTCCCGCTGCTCGCAGTAAGGGGGGTGTAAGTGGGGGGACTGGGGGGAAAGTGGGGAGGGGGCAAAGGTCTGGGTGGGGGGGGGGGGGGGGGGGTGGTGGGGGTTGCCAGACTCTCTCTGCGAGGTGCAGGGCTAGCGGGCTTGGTTGGTTGGTGTTCTCGATTCGCCGATGACGACGTGGGGGGGGCCGCCCGGTTATTGCATGAAATAGTCGGGGGGCTCCGCCGGCGTGTCCTTCTCAAACCTCTTGGCCTCTTCTTGCATGCTCTCCTTGATCTTCAGTATTGCTGCCGACTCCGTCTGGTCCTGCGGAAAGCAGAGGGAGAGCGGGGGGGAAGGAGGAGACGGGAGGGAGAGGAGGAAACGGGGGAGGGCAACGGGCCCAGTTCAGACATTCCACGACGGATGGAGGACAAGCGTTTGCGGCGTGTCGCCACGCCACTTCGACAAGCTACACTGTCACTTTACAGTCCGATCAACAAGCAACCTCCGAGCTCCCGTCAAGGCGACAGCCAGCCAACACAGCTCCCAGGAAAGAGAAAAATTCCTCCGCTCAACGTAAACAGTCCCCCAGTCAACAGCTCCCCACTGTTGACAGTTAACAATGCTGGGGTGTTGCCAGCAATGCCGGGGCACCGCCAACAATGACAAAGAGTTGGCTGCCTGCCAGCCTAAAGGGAGTGAACTCAACAAGTGGAAGCAAATGGCACGAACATACAAAAAAATAACTTTTTTTTTTAAAAGACAGCACAAAACCCCATTGCCCCCAAAAGGCACAGGGTGAACGAAACGCATGCCTTATTGCACGCACGCACACACACACACACACGTGTAAGTTGTCACATGCCTTTCAAGGTGTCAACCAACTTGGTTTTGCACTCCGCTGTGTCTTGCAGTGCACCCCCAAGAAAAACAAAAAAAACTAACATGAAAAATTGGCAAACACTTAGCCCTGCATGCCAAAACCAATTGATGCTGTGCCTCTGCGTTGTCTCTTCCTTCTTTCCCGTTTCGAGGAAGAGAAATGATTAAAAAAAAAGAACCTAGAAAAGCCGGACTGTGCACATGTTGAAGAAAGGAGGAGGGGAGGGGAAAGGTCTGCCTTTCGTTGCCACCCGGTGGTGCTCCAAGCACAAAGAAACACGGTGCAGATAGATAGCTTCCCGTACCATAGGTTTCGCATTACGTCCATTTCACATGCATGATTTGTCTGCACTCCTGCAATGTACCCTTACGAATAATATATATTGCATGCCCCAGGTTATTCTATTTGTGCCTATAAATAAAGTGAAGCTAGGTAGGAACAACAGACCAGGAAGAATTAACCAGATAAAAAGAAAGGTGGACCGCCAGTACACATTTCTTCGCCAAGCATTTGATACGGCATAGAACTATTCTGAGAAACGTGCGTCAGTATGTGGATGGGTTTTGCCTGGCAAAATTTCGAAATGAGAGTTTACCTGTCGCAATAGATCCTTTTCAAAAGTGCGTACTCTCTAGCAGCTGCTGCGCAAATGATCAGAATCCGCCCCTGTTTGGGCGTGAACTCTGAGCGAGTATCGGACACCAGGGCTGCGACGGCGTCCGGCGTGAATTCGGCTCAGCTTTTATTGAGAAAGAGCGCTGCGTAAGCAATCGTTGAGGGCCCGGATCCTGTCGCACGCTTCGAATTGGCGACCGCCAATGTTGCTCGACGGGGCTCTGGAAAGGGGTCTATTACAACGGATGGCCCGTTCTCAGACTGGAATAAAAATCGTGGCAAGATTCCTAAAGAATTTTGTAGCCAACTAGGAGTTTCCTTCTTTTTTTCCTTACCTAGACCCTTTTCCCCCCAAGCTTCTCATTTCTTGAAACCGAAAAGAACACAGTTGCCGACTCTCGGTTTGTCTTTCGTCTAATGCGCGCTGTTATTTTAATGAAACTCTTTGCTTGCCAGACGATTTGTTAGTCAGGGACAGGATACATACAACGAAGCAGGCGGAAGGCAGTTAGTCGACAGAACAGAGTCGAGGGGCCCGTAACGTAAGGCCCGTCAAAAGCCATTAGCTCGAAAAAGGATAGAAGTTACGGGACGGGTAGATACTATTGGACTCGAAATAATCTCGTCCGGCAGACTGCCTCGTGTAAAAGTGCAGGCAGGAAAAAGCAAGAGCTTCAGCACGATACCACCCAAAAAAGATCTAGACTTTGGTCGCAACGTCGTTTCATACTATCCAGTTAAAAGCTCCCCGCATCAGATGCTAGCCATGAGGATCTGGCCTGTCCTATTTTGGAGCGCGTCGGAAGTTCGACAGGCATCGCAGACAGAATATCTTCTATGATGGCGATACTGCTTGGTATCTGTTACAAAGGGCAGCCATCCAGTCTAATGGCAAATTACCCCGGTAGATTTGGAGCGGTTATGGAGCGCTTTTTTTTGTATCTTTATGCACATTCAAACACGAGCCAGCATTCGCTGCTCTAAACGTGCGAGCATGGAGCGGTTTTGGGTCGCTCGAAATGTACTGGCGGAATTTGCCTCAAGACGCCTACAAGGTTATCTCTGAATACACTGCTGCGACGACCATGTCCCCATAACACCTCCCCTCGATCCCAAAGGACGTCGCGAGAAAACAAATACAAAAGGGACTCCTTTCCGAGAGAAATGTGCCGTTCCCAAAACGCTGATGCTGCTGCTGCTGCTCAAATGGTGTTGCAATGTGGTATGCAGAAAGCGAGGAAGAGTGGGGAAGGATGTGACAAGGAGGGGGAGAGCGAAAGAGAAAAGAGAAAAAAAGGGGAGCCAGAGACAAAAATAAAAAAGAAGTCTGAGAAAACAAAGAGATTGTTATTCTTACGCGGCAGTCAGCACCGGCAGCTCGCCTGAACCTGACTATCAATCCACTGGTGAAAAACCTAAAAACCAAGCGACCAAGGGTAATAATCAGCAACTGGAGAGGGCAAACCCTTCTCTCCTTACACCTCCCCTTTTCCCCCAACACACCGGCAAAAAGGTAGAGAACAGGGCACAGTTTGGACTAATTTTTCCCCCATTTTCTCTCATCCTCCCCTATTCCCCAAATTCCTAGTAGTTTGGGGGAGAGATCTCTAGCTCTGGAGAGAGATCCCCAGAGGAGGGCGCAGGGACGCAACTCACATTTTCCTGTCCGTAACCCGGGATTCCGTAGTCTCCCATCGGTGGTCCGTCTTCCCTCGGTGTTCCGGGACCGTTGGCCGGAGAGTTCTTCATGCCGTCCAGGCCGTCACCTGAATCGACATCCGCGCGGAGCAAAATGTTGTTTGGTGCGTTGGACGATGCGGAATGTAAGTCTGTTCTCCTCCGTTTTCTTTTTGTTCTCCGTGTCCTTGAATTTCAGCAAGGCTGAAGATCCGCAGCTTGGGAAAGAAGAAACCTCCTCTCCCAAGCTGCAAAATCTTCAGCCTTGCCGAAAAAAAATGTAGCACGTCGGTTTTTAACCTCGCACTTCGTTGAGGCTTAGCAAGCTCAAGATCACTAAGCGTGTTCGAGACAGTGCCCAGCCAGCAAAAACATCACCTTTAAAAATGCGCAAAAAAAAAAAAAAAAAGAATTGCACGCTTACATTGTAAATGTCTTAAGAATTCGTGGAAATGGCCGTAATCCCCAGTGGTTTACGAAATATTAACCTACAACCATGCAGCGCAACACAACTACAAAACCTGACCAGTAAGTCAATGTTGACAGCTTGGAACCACCAATGCTTAGGCCCGCTTCAGACGGGGCAATTTCTCCCACAAGTAACTTGACGTCGCAACACCCGCAACACGGACCGGCCGCGTTCGCATGCAGCAACCACTTGCTGCGATTTGCGATCATCATCACTATATTTGATTTTTCTTGCACTATTTAGACACACAGTTGCACGCCATAAACGTTTTTATACCTTTAAATGTCATTGAGAATACTAACTCCTCTTTGTGAAACGGTTTATTCCCAAAAACGATTGGTTTCAAACCAGAACCCCGGCATGGGGTGCCACGTGAAAATATTGCGTCCCTGACTGGCTGTTCCCGCTTCAATTGTCTCAGAGTTGTCCGAGTGGCTCGCTCGTTTCGAGCCGGACACGATCCGAGCAATTGGTGTCGCACTAGGGAAAGCTAGGGAACAGCTCGCCAGCAATACCCAAATTGCTAGGAAAGTTGCCCCGTCTGAAGCGGGACTTACTAATCGTCGTTGCTAGGCTTCGATGCAACGTGGAAAAAAAATTGCACGGTTTCCCCATTCCCCTGGTTCGAAGGAGAATTTCGGTTGCACTGCGCCCCAGAAAATGCAACCACAATTGCGTGAGGGACACCTAAGTTCCACCCACCTGCTGAAGACATGCCGTTCATGACGGGTGGTCCCATGTCCGGCCCCATAGACCCCATGGGGCCATCAGGGCCCCCGGGACCCATTTGGAACTGGAGAGAGAAAAAAAAAAAAAAAGTGTTGGGCTCAGAAAACGTGTTTGTCCTCGAATGAGAAGAAAGAACACTTGTACACAGCTTACATTTAGTTCATTCACGCACATCCGGGCTAAGATGTTCACATCCAGTCCAATACAAAGGAAATCCACCTTTTTGCCAAATATGTGCAGTCAACTGGACACACAACTGGGTTCGAGACTATCGTAATATATCCCGAGAGATGGCCCACCCCCTAAAGATAGCCCACCCCTATTTTTTGGCATGATTTGCCATTTTTTCAGAAACGCCGAAAGATAGCCCCTTTTCTAGTAATTGCAGGGCCTTGGCCAATGGTGACCTCGGCAAAAACTGTGTTACTTAACCATGGCGGGAGTGAACGCTGCTAACTGGGAAGGACAGTCGTTTATGGTTCATTGCCCCTTCCCGAGACCACAAGGTTTGAGGGTCAAAAATTCTAAAAACTAGCATTTCTTTCAACCTTTTTTTTGTTACGGCACACAGAAACTTAGCCCACCTCTTATTTTCATCCGATTCGCTATCGACTTTAGGTGGAATATTACGGTAAGTGACTGGAAAATAATGCGCATGCAAGGCCTCTTCCACCCATTCGACACTCAAACCATCGGCTACATCCCGTTTGCCCGCTGAGCTGCTCTGACCTAGATACGGCTCCCCCAAACTTCGTTTTTGTCCACATCATAGGTTGTCTTCAGTCCCGAGGGTGATACATAGAAACCATCTTCCCCTTTCTGCTCGGCCAGAGGAAGGAGAGAGGGTACCACATCCGTTTATGCCCGAACCGACATTTCTGCAAAAGGTCCATCCTAAAGAATATTCAAATAAATGGTAGAGTATTCCAATGCTCGATCCATGGCCAAAATTTCGGCCCATTCACGCAAGTTCCTTCCATATTTGCCAAGGGACAAATTACAGGTGTGGCGTGCAAAACGAAGTCTCGTGAATCGCACCTAACGGGTTTGATTTATTCGGCCCCAGGCAGTACATCGTCAACACAAACATTGTGCGCTCTATTAAGAAAAAAAAAATAAATAATAAACAAAAAAAAAAAAACATCTAGAGACGAGAAAGAGAAGGAGAGAAAGGGTTAACTTGAAACGTACCCCAGGCATTCCTCCGCCAGGCACAGGCTTCATCATGGCATACATTCCGTCACCGCCCGAATTCGAGGAGTCTGCAGAGGCGGGGGAGTCGAAACAGACAATCGTCAGACCTCGCGGTTTTCGAAGTGAAGCAGGACGACACATCATGTGCACAACTTGCTCAACACCTTCATTGTAGTTCCCTCTGTTTTTTTGCACGGTGTTCAGATGACGAGAAGTCTAATCATAAACGTCTAGAACAGAAACATTGTCTCGACCCTCGATCGAGGGAGTCGGTACCGCACCGTCCTGCACCGCAATGACTCAAACTCGTGACCTCCTTCGGCACCGAAACGAACCCAGGAAGAGCGCCCCTAAGAAATTTGGTACCACGTCATTGTGCAGCTCTAACAACTAGACCCTCTGAGAATGACTTCATGAATCACATGGCTTCGTGCTAGATCACTAAGTAAAAAAAAAAAAAAAAAAACTTGGACAAGTATTTTTTGGATTTTCAACGTTCTAAAAAAAGCAAGGTAAAAAAAAAAAAATTCTCAGGGCACACAGACATTGCAAAAACTTCCAAAACTTCACCCAACATGTAACAAAAAAAAAAAAAAGCAGAAAACACAAGGACAACAATGTTCCGTCCAGTGTTAAGTGAGGAAACGAGCAGGCAACAAGGGCCAAAGCACACAGTCAACCTCGCATTATTAAAAAAAAACAAAAAAAAAACACTCCATGCATTTTGAGGAGGCATTGAAACCCTACCACCTCGGTAGTGTCTGCACCTCACCGCAACCTTCCGCTCGCTTCTAGCACAGATTGCCAGGAGACGAAAAAAAGCGAGCCAAGCACACACACAAAAAAAAAAAAAAAAAAAAAAAAGAAGCCCGTTGCCTGTAGCAGTGGCCAAAGACGTCATCACCGGTTAGTGTGGGCTCCCAACGAAATTTCTGCGGCGGTGCTGTGGAAGGTAAGAGAGCACTTCTGGTCGCACGTCGAAAGCCTTCTCCAAAGCACGCACGAGCAAGAACCCATACCTTCCGCAGCATGCCACAAAAACGTCGTCGGTGAAGTCGTCTGCAGTCCAAAGCAGATTACAGGGACAACACTCCCGCCATCAGCTGCAGTACTGGCAGGTACAAATTTGGCAATGCCCCCTTCAAGCTCCTGCCATAAATTTGAGCTAGACCCCAGCCAGCTGTACAAGAAGACCTTGTTCCAACTGTACGGGCGAATCAGCGTTTCAACGCCGCATGCAGTTCGAAATCCCAGATGAGCATGACGACGCGAGCCAAAATTTCTGCACTTTTAGGTAACCCGAGATGGACCACAGGTAAAGCTATGGGCCCCTAGGATTAGTCGGAACAAAGTACAACGAAAGCCTTACTTTCCTCACAGACGAAGGTCCAGCTAGAACTATGTACGCCAAGATCTAGCAACTGTGGGCTGCGATTTCGTTTTACGTGTTTCTTGGTAAATGCAGTTTTCTTTTTTTCACTGTTCAGCCACCTTAATCCAATCCAATTGTTTCAAAGGTCGCAGTAGAGCAAAAAATAAACCGGCTCAACCTGCGGCGCCAATTGAATCAAACCTGACAAGACGAAAAAAAAAAAATGTTTTCGTCAGGGAAATTGGACGTTTTCGTCCACGATTTCTCCTGCAACTTCAAACGTTGGCTCGCACACGCACCTCCCAGTACTGCAGTGTCAAGGTGCAAGCGGGAAAGCAGTTCAGCAACAAAGGCACACGACACCAAAGAAGAGAAAGAGGAGGGCAGAAAATAGGGCAGGGGATGACAACGACGAAAGAGGCGGAGACAGGAGTGGGCTGCGGTGGGGGCGAAGGGGGGGGGGAGGGACGGAAGTTTGGGTAGGGAGGGTCCAACTTCACCTCTTCTGGTGTTGGGGGCATTCATTCGATGGCTGGCGGGGGAGAAAGGGCCGGGGGTACCTAGAACAACACAGGGGCCGGGGGAGGGGGAACAAGGGGGAGGGGCAAACGAGCAACGTGCCCGTCAGCAAACACGCACACTTGGCAGCACATTCAGCAAAAAAAAAGGGTCCGAAAAAAAAAAAATGCTCGGAGTGGTGCGCGGTGTTTGCCGAGATGTGGCAACGGCATTGAGAGGGGAGCTCGGAACTACGTCGTAGTTTGTCCGACAGGCGAGCCGCGCAAGCACTGTGGTCAAGTCGTCGCCAGTGTGCGAGACTCAACCCGGACGCCGACAGTCGACGATGAAAATCCGACGTCGCAAAGTGCTGTGCCACGACGGATCATAGAAAGGCTCGTTTTCCGTGGACACGTTGGAGGGTGAACCTACCCCCGATCGGAAATTATGGGCGAAGATCACAATTCCGATCACAATGGGCGAAGGTCACTGTGGGATGTCAGTCATTACTTCAACATGAAAAAAAAAAAAAAAAGTGAGAATGGTAGAATAAACATTAACTCTGATGTTCTGACGACAAATGAACCAGATTGCATGGCCCTCCAAAAAAAACAAATTTTTAAACAAACTAGATTGCAGCTTTGCGATGCATTACAGCATCACGCTTTGCAAAACCGAATTTTCGCCGTCAACGCAGTGCGACCTTGGTCCTTTTTACCCTACACCACAGAAGGTGTCAAGGGTCGGGCAAGCAGCCAAATCATTAAGCGAATGTGCAAGACTTGTTTAGAGTCACGTAAACTGGAAGCCACAGCTCCAAGCCTCGACAAACACCGCGCAACAAACGGGAGGCACACAACACAAAGTAGCGAAGCACTCTGGGTAACGATGCGCACAAACGGCGGTAGCCTATCGCACGTGCGGGGCACCGTATGTGCGGCATGGGACGGTCAGCACAGCCAGTCGGACACACACAAATACACGCACAGCTACGCACACAAGGAAAACGGGATGGCAGGAAAAGCCAGGCTCGACACTGCCGTAGGTCCACTTGGCAAACAAGGCGCAGCAAATGAAACACGTTGTATCCGTTGCACATTAGTCCTCAATCTACACAAGCATGCATCTTAGATTTAGTTAGGACTTAGAAGGAAAGAACTTGGAGTATAAGTCAGCAGGAAAACGACGACTAAATGCGAACGAAACGCGTTGAAGGTATCTGTCGATAGGCAGGGTTGCCAGCAGACATTGTTGCCGGACCAAGCTCACCTTGTGGACTGGGCATGATGGGAGTTCCGGGACCCGGGGGACCTGACCCAGAGACTGGAGGTCCCTGAGAAAGAGATTGTCATTATTAGCAGAAGAAGTGATATTGTAACAGTAGTGGTACTAAGAGTAATAGCAGTAGCAGTAGAAGTTGTAACATTAACGCTATGCTTTGTTGGACAGCACAATCTGGCCACGAGACAAACATCTCCTAGAAAACACTACACCCTTTTCAAAAGTCTGCTCCAATGTCATTGCTTGCTCACATACTCTTAGCAGCACCTATTGGACACGAGGACCGCGTCAGTGTTTGGCGAGGGTTCGAATCCAATCACACGCTTCGTGAGCAAGCAATGGTGGCTGCCAATGTTGCTTGATGGACGTCTCTTGTCTAGCAACAACCAGATTTCAAAACAAAGCGTGACTGAGGTTGTTGTAATAGTAGTAGTAGTATTAGTAGTAGTAATAGTATCACCACTAGTAGTTGCGATTATAAAGCTTCGTTTCGTTAGGTAGCACAATCTGGCCATGAGACAAGCATCTCCTATAGTTAGTTACAGGTTAAGAAAGGTGTTGGAGGGAAAGGAAGGCTGGGGAGAAGGAAGCAGACGCAATGCTGAAGAGAGGAGGTGGATTTCTCCTCTCCTCTCACGCATTTTGTCTGCTTCCTGTTCCCCAGCCTTCCTTTCCCTCAAACGTTCCTTAACCTGTGTCTGATTATAGCAAACACTTGTATAGCAACAACCAGAGTTCGAAGCAAAGTCGACGGCCCGTGAAGGACAGTCGGCTCACAAAATAACAATCGTAAGTCAAACACCAGGCAACAATGTCACTCGATCCAACTGAACACATGGTATGGCAAGACATTTCCTACAGAAAGAGGAACGGTAATGTGGCTCGGCAAAAAGAAGCTAAATTTTGGAACGATGTACAAAGCGTACTGCATATTTGAAGTGCACAACAAAAAATTAACGAGTTACAGGAAAAAAAAAAAAAAAAAGGGTTCAGAAAGTTGTTGTTACAAGGGTGCAACAAAATACTGCTTTTCAAGAGCAGGCCGGCAAACAAAAAGGCGCCCCCAAGGAAAGCTCAACTTGGAACTGCGGGGTAGTCGTGCCGGCTCGTTTGATTTACCCGCCCCTCCTGCACCGGCGCAGAAAAGTGCAGGGCAGGCATAGTTGTACCGAGGTACGATCGGACGTTCACCACCTTACTCTTTTCTTCAACAGCGCAGTAGGTTCGGGTAAATTGAATGAGCCTAACCGACCAGCGAAATTATACTGTTCCCCTCCTGTCATCTTATTAACCGACGACAACACATCGTGCAAAAGCGCCAGAAGACGCTAGACTTACCCCATAATGGCTACCGGGTGACGCTGACGAGTAGTTCATCTGAGAAAAAACATGGAGGGGGGAAGAAAACAACCGAACAGAAAATCAGCAACGGAAGCAAATCAGCAACGGAAGCAACCCACGAGCGAGTCCCCTTCCAGTTCATTCAAATCTACTAGCGCTACAGTCGGCGGCGGGTTAAAGTCGCTGTCCCACTGCTAATACATTCCATAAAAGACAGTCTGCAGACGCCGTCTCTAGCGCGTTTGTTGCTTATGCGATAGCCCTGTCACGTCGGTCGTACAAATAGTCTTTAAACACGTTCGAAGCATACAGTAGGCTTGCGATAATTCGAACCCTGATATTTCATACTTCAAGTTAATTCGAACAAATTGCAAGATCGTAGTCATCCCTCCATGTTTTAAATGTTTCTTATAAGCGATTCGAATGGCCTTTTCATGCAATTTGTACTTTTCGTTCTCGCGGCCCTGCCGAGCGCGCTTCTCGCAGAGCACTGGTGCACTGCGGAGAAGCGACACCCGCAGAGCCCGCTTCCGTGAGTGTCACTCCTCCGCAGCGCACCTCTGCTCGGCAAGAAACGCGCTCGACGAGGCAGTAAACCACAATGAACTCTTTTTTTTTTTTTTTTTTTGCTGGATGAACAAATTTGATTTTGCGTCCAAGGTGTCACGTGCTGTCTTAAAAGCTCGCCGACATTTTTGAGGGATGGATAAACCTTTCTCGTACGTTTTGCCAATGTTTCATGTGTGGCAGACCTGCTCACAATTACTAGGTGGGCCTGTGTAGAGGAAAGCGTGAAATATCTGCTTTGTATGTGTAGACATCCACATAAAAAAAAATGTTTAATCTTATTTCGCACCTTTGACGACAGGTTGAGAGCTCGAGGCGAGGGAAAGGAAGGCTGGGGAAGAGGAGGAGGTTTCCTCCTCTCTTCTTTAGCAATCCATCTGCTTCCTCCTCCCCAGCTTTCCTCTCCCTCAATCTGAACTGCTAACCTGTCGCCGACTATAGATGAATTTCTGACAATTAAAACAAAATTTGTGACTTCCTGGAGTTTAAATTTAAAAAAAAATATACACCTAAACTTTTTTTATTAATTATGAGGATTTTGGTTTTAGAAACTAGTTATACACCCTTACACTGAATTTGATAACCATATGCCAAATAGTTACGTTGATATAAAATATTTTCTACACATTGTGAGGCAGTAACAAAGGAAAGGAGTTCAATGTTTGAATGCATTTTTCTCAGTTCCACTTTTTGCTGCAAATTTCATACGAAGGAATCTTTTGTTCGAAGGTAAAATTATTCTGATATCACAATCAAGATGTTTCTGCAGTGAAGTTTACTGGGGAATCAGGCTATCTACTTTATTTTGTTTTAAATTGAAGTCCTCATTGAAAGAACACAATGTTTTCAAAAATTGACATAGGACAGATATGCCTCTCATATTTTGAGGTAATAACTCTTCCTGAAATATTTACATTTGAGTTTAGAAAAAACTAGATAGCCCAAAGTTCCACATCCCCCACTTAATCTCTAGCCAGTGACCCCCCAAAAAAATCTGCCGTATGCATGCTTCGAACGCGCTCAAGGCACGTGCGCAGATCATTTTGTCGTCACGTCTGCAGCAAATGCAGTGTCGTTTGCAAGATGTACGAGCAGGGCAACTACGGACTAAGAAACGCAACCTGCGACGATTCACGAGCATCTTATTACCACTACGCAGCCGACGCGATTGCGGCTTTGGTCGACGAGAACGCCGACCAACCAATCGCAAAGCAAGCAGGGCGAGCACGACAGGCCGCGTACTGCGCTTCTAAAGCCGTCGACGGCTAGAATACTAGCAGACGGTCTTCGGAGGAAACCAACTTACCGAGGACGCGTTCGGTTGCCACGGTCTTCCGCCGGGACCGGGCCTGTGGGGCAAGATTGCCGTCAGAGTCTACTCAACAAGCACTAGAATTAACGAGCAACGGTTTATGGGCTCACATGGACATGGGAGGCATGTTCGGACCGCCAGGACCCATGGTGCTGTTCGGCGGCGGCCTCATACCCCCGTAGTTCTGCGGCGAGAGAGAGAGAGAGAGAGAGAAGAGAAAGAGAGAGAGAAAGAAAAAAAGAGACGGTGAGACGCCGCGCGCGGTCGAAGGCGCCGAGTTGTTGCCGGCGATTTTCCGATTCACTCACCCCGGGGTTCATGGGACCCAACGGCTGCCCCCTCGGAGGGTTCATCCGGGGGTTCATGGGGTTCATCGTGGGAGGACCTGTTAAAACATAAATTAATAAAAATATTTCCGGTTCGTGTGAACCTACAATGCAGTCACGGCCATTGCCGAGACACCTCGTAAAACCCTAACGTGTCCTTACGTATCTTGCACCTTACGTGGAGGAATTAGGGCCAATCCCTGCTCAGAGAGAGACACGCTTACTTATTTTACACGCACAGAAGTCCTCTAACGGACGCGGCGCGACTCGGGGTGGCATGGTGCGATGTCGCTGCAACTGCGGCCGTCCGGCGGGCGCCGCGCAACACTCCTGCGCGCTCGCTCCCCAATCGAGGGATCCAGAATCAAATCCCGAGCAGATCGTGGCAGGTACGAGGGATTTTCTCTTTTCGAGCATTCGGTGATAACGACGGACAACCCACATCATTTCGAATTGGGGGGGGGGGAGGGAAGAGCCCGTAACAGACACCGCCGTAAAAGAGCGTCGGGGATCAATGGGTTTCAACACAAGGTACAAGACTTCGTTTTCTCAAGCCGTCGGAAACGAGCCACGAACACGACAAAGCGGGGCTCAAGCTCAGCTCTCCGATAAAAGCAGCGACAGCCTGCAGTCTCGATAAATGCCATGGCAACCTAGATTTTCACAATCAATTACCTCGAATTCCCCTTACCCACAAAGACCTCATGTCCTAAAACGACGCAGGGTTAACGGGTGGAAGTGTTACCGTGTTCGAGCTCGTTTCGGTCGGCGAGTCTCGAATTCTGGAGACTTCATTCGAGATAATTGCACACCGTTTTCTGGTATTGAGGCTTCTCAGCTACGCACCGGCTAACAACAGCAGCAGAATACACACGCACAAAAAGATACAACAGCATGTCGTCAACGTTTTAAAAGCAAAAGTAAAAACAAAACGAGTCAACCTACCTTGCCACCCTACGAACTCTCCACTGTCACCTGCATACCAAAAGAAAGACGGAATTGGACACTGTCGTCGACGGTCGCCACTTCCACTAGCCCGTCCAGTTCGCTACAACAAAACACTCAACTACTGCCCCTTACCCACGTAACAATGTTAACAACGTGAGCGTAGGTTCTCGTACTAACCGTACATGCAGTGGCACAGAAGCGCCGATTCCAAGGAACAGTCGTGCGGCACATCTACAACGATTGACCAGTTTCGCAGCTGCCTCATCTCTCAGAACCAAAGATACACCTTCTTTGCTTTGGGCTACTAAGCCCGACCGACAGCAGAAACAACGTGGAACATTTCAGCGTCCCAAATATCTAGCATTCAACATAGACACGGAAAAACAGTGCTATCAAGACCCATTCATACTAAACGCCAATAAATAAAATTGTTAAAAGAGAAAAAAAAAAAGGAACGGACAATGTTTAACATTAATCATATTTCAAACTGATAATTCATACTTCCGACCACTTCAAAGAAATCCGAAACATTTGGGTGACCGACGATTACTCATCATCATCATTTATTAAACCTTGAAGGCCCTTACGGGCATTAGACAAGGTGGGTACTCGCTGAAAAAACATTATATAAAGGAACAAACAAAAAGTGGGTCACATGCTGGAGAACATTGTTATATAAAGGGATACTTCAACGAAATTTGAAATATGCCCGTCGTGTTCAGAAATGGGCTGAATATGATCCACAATATCCGTAAACGACAACCGCACGTTTGTATTTTGAGCCGGATGGCCGTATTTTTCGCTATAAACGGCACACTCTGGCAAGCGCTCGCAGAGCAGCCAGCGGAGAGCATGTGACATCCGGTGCAGCCGTGATGTAGACTGTCTCGGGACGGGCTAAAAAACTGCGGTGAGGCTGACGTCGACAGGATGCCCTGCCGTTCCAGCCACCAAAGCAGCCGAACCGCGCCAGCGATCGGGCCACCGCAACAAGGTACACAAAGCTGATTTTTTACGAATTTTGAGTGACGGGTTAATCTTCTATAATATTATAGAGGGACAATAGCGACGTCTGGGCAAGTCTGGGGCACACAAAAGTGAGTCCCGGTGAGAGGGGAGTTTCTCCCTCCCCTCATTTCCCATGGTGACCGGAGAGCTGACGGGACGACGTTACGTTCAAGGCATGTATAGTTCTAGGCGAGACAGGAATCGTCACTACCTGTCAAGGTTCCTAGACTGGGCTTTACAAACGGGGCTTTAGCGACATCCGCCAGGTGCTTCTTGATAATCGTTTAATTCGTTTTAAAATTCCCTTTCCTGTCTTTTTCAACAAGAGATTGGTGTGTCCGATGGGATTCTGCTCCCTTGAACACGTATAGACCAAAAAATAAGCGGCGAAATTTTGCTGTAGTATCCCTCTAATGCATGTACACAACTCTTAACTCCTATACAGATTTAGCGAGTTCAAAACTTCTTAAAACAAAAAATAAGGGAAGCGCCGCAAAACTTCCAGCAAGCTGCATTTCAGTCAGTGCACTGTATGAAAGTTGCTTATCTACACAATATGTGCTACAACTGCAATAATGTACCATATAGACAAGTCTTCCTGCCTGCCTGTGCATCACATTATTCTCCTAGATTGGATTCAGACGAAACAATGTCAACAAACTCCCCACTAACATGCACATCACAGGATATCCGGTACACATTCTTAAGAATACCTCTAGCAGTTGTTAGCTTCTCATGCCTCCTTGCACTGCATCCAAAGTGCTTTAATTATTGCACACACAATCTACTAGGTGTGATTGTGGGGGGGGGGGGGTTAAAACTGTTGAAAACTTGCCTTGCCGCGTAGGATCCATACTGTTCGGCATCATCGGCTGTCCCGGCACGCCACCGGGGGGCTGCAAGAAACGAAACAACAAGCTTACTTCACTTACTCACTCATTCCAATCAAACAAAGCGTCACAATTTTCTGCAGAGGCAACCCAGGTGCGCTCCTAGGGCAACCCCGATGCACCCCAGGGGAGACTCTGCTGTGCCCCAGGGGCAGCTTAGGTGCACCCGAAGTGCAGCTCCAGTGCACCCCAAGGGGAGAGCAACCCTGGTGCATTCCTGGGGCAACTCTAGCACACACCGGGGACCTCTGCTGCCCCCCTTAGGGACAACTTCAGCACACTCCAGGGGCAGCTCCAGTGTACCCTGGGGGCAACTCCAAAGCACCCTGGGGGGCTACTCTGGAGCACCCTGAGGGCAACACTGGAGTACCCTGGGGGCAACACTGGAGCACCCTGGGGGCAACTCTAGAGCACTCCTGATGTAGCCAGAGGAGAACCCTGGTACACTTCAGGAAACCCTTTTGTACAACCCGGAGGCAGCCCCAGTGTACACTAACCTCCCCAAAGACAAAAAAAAAAAAAAAAAGAAAAGTAAACACTTACGTTGAAATCTACTTGCTGGGGCATCCGAACACCAGGTCTGGGTCCCCCAGGATACCGTGGAGACATAAAGGGCTGCGAAAGAAACAACATTGTGAGAGAGGCATCAAAAAGCGCCAGGCTGAGATTATCACAATCGACTGTCGTCCATGGAAGCCACCCAAGCTATGGTAGTGTGCAGGGGGCTTCAAACTGTTTAGTGTGGTTAAGCTAGTTCAGCCATTACCGGTAATGAGAATGAAGGTTTACAAAAAAACACATGGGGGAATATTTGTTTCGAAGAGCCTAGCCAAGGAATCACATGCAAGTGAGCACCAAGTGAGCACTTCAATTGAGTGCACATTTGCTGAACCGCCTTTGCACATTGTGAAACTGCAGCTCTGACTAACAGAGCTTGCAAGTCTAGCATCTACCATGTTGACACAAGCCTCTCTCACTATAAAGATTATGCAAGTCCTAACTGCTAGCCTTCAGTGTGATGATCTAAATGTAACACCTGATTCCTTTCTGCTCTCAGTATACATGAGGGCACCGTACGGGCACAGCTGTGCACATGCTTGCAAAACAAGACTGTTGACAGAAGCGAAGCTTTCTTAAACGGAAACAAAGATGGTGGAGCACCAAGTTGTCGCATGACCAACCATGCAAAACACAGTGCAAACAGAACTTTAAAGACAAGCGGAACTAAAACACCGCGAAGCGAGGCTCTGGCAAACACAGATAAGCATTTGAAGGCAGTTGTGTGCAGTGGGTGTCAAGTTTTACGAGAAGGTTTACCCGGCTACACAAGTGCGTTTTCAGAACTGTGGCCTGGACAGCCAGACTTGAATAATGACGGCAAAGTCACAAATGCGAGGCACATGAAGCCCTGAAAGCCAAAACAGCGCTACAGGTTTTGACACAGAACAGATGCAAAGAAGCTACCGTGTAAGAAACACACACAATAAAACCAGAAATAACAACGCAAAGAAAGAAACACAAGCAAAAAAACAAAACAAACAAAAAAAAAGCAGAAGGGTTGAGGCATGAGGAGGGACCACTTCAACTTAAAAAAATACAAAGAGACACAACAAAAAGTTCTTATTTAATTAATAAATTTGTAATAATGATAACAAAGAGGCACATTCAATGGAAGTGGGAACATGCTCACTAATAAAGTAAGGGGGAGGTTAATGCCTCTAGAGTGTTGTGAGAAGGTAGGAGGAGCCATCAAGTGGGCGGGGCCAAGGTGGATGGGGGTGGGGTGGGTGGGCGGGGCAACTCCTCACCTGATTCTGCATCATCTGACTGTGGGGGGGAGGGGGCTGGGGGTGGGGGGACGGTTGATTGGCGGGCTGCTGTGGCGGCGAGGGCCTCATGTGCGAGTTCTGCGGGCACAAAAGACAAAGACAAACGGGAGGGAGGGAGGGAGGGAGGGAGGGGGGCGGTGAGGTTTGAGACAAGGAAGGACAAGGTTTCGATGACGGGGGCGGGGCATGAGACGGAGGAAAGGAAGGCAAAACGAGGGGAAAGGGGGCAGAGAGAAGGGAGGGGGGCGGAACCGGAAGAGGCAGACGCCCGGAAAGGAAGAAGAGGGAGGGCAGAAGAGAAGGAAGAGGAGGAGAGGGAAAGAAAGGTGGCTCACACCTCGTCTCTCTCACACCAGGTACGCAAAAAGAGAAAGATAACAAACAAAAAAAAACTTAAGAAGAGTATAAAGAAAGTAGAACTATAGGGTGACAGGAAATGAAGGAACACAAGACAACAACTCAAAGAAAGATGGGAAAGAAAAAGTGCACATGCACAAGCACTGGCTACTCCACAGGAAGGAATCAACACTTGCAGACGACAACCCTGACCCAGACAGACACTTTCTTAACATTCTTTTCAATTGGAGTGCGAGCAACTAGGATTGCTGCGACAGCCACTGCGATTTGGCCCACCACCGAGAGATTTCAAGATGACGGCAAAGAAGTGCGAGCTCGCTGCCTTTGAAACGGATTAGGTATCGAACCACCGAAAAGCAGCCGCTTATCGAAAGGTGGTACATCTCCGGGACGGGTGTCGTCTGAAGAATGCCCTCCTTTTGTGGACTGCCGCACAGCGAGAGAAAGGCATGCATCTGTGAGTCGTCGACAGCACCCACATCTAAAACCGCACGTGTGTGGACAACATGACAACGGAACATGGGACAGTTTGTCACACTGCAGCCGTCTGCAAGCACGCACGCAGGCAAGAGTGAAACGAGACGCTCGTTTGAGCAGACGCCAAAACAATAAGCGGCAGGATGACGTCACAAACGGACACAGAACATCCCAATAGCAGCCCTAGGTAGGTGTAAAGGCTTGAGTTGAAATCTGAAGCTCAGCAGGGTTGTTCATTACAGTCTTTTCCATTTTTAGTTCTTAAGTGAAGTGCCAAGTTTTTCAAAGCTTACATAGTAATCTCACGTAATGATGAACCCACTTCTGCACAAACATTTGCAAGACGTTACTTGCACACCGTTCAAACCTGAACTGTGTTAGATCTGACTAACAGAATAGATTAGGTTCAGGGCGACACATTGGTATTATAACCTGCGAATGATGCTCCATGGGTAACTTCAGTTTGCCCAAATGTCGCATATACTGCTAGATCCTCCTTTAAATAAAAAGATGCCTTTTTTTTTCTTACTGTTGCATCTAAAATTTACTTGAGGGACCCAGACAAAGAAATGCCAGCCCTTTAAAGACTCGAAACTGAGCTGACGAAGAAGATATACACAACGAAATGGGGCATACATTAACAACACAGTAGTTCTTTGCTACATACCAAAGAATACTGAACAGCACGAGAAGCCTGTCCCGTATCCTAGAACGCACCTTCCACACGTAAGCACTCCCTTGACTCGACTCCTCAACCAAGAATGATCCAGTGAGACAACTACTTCAGAATCCTGTAGCTTAACACCAAATTTGATGCACACAAACAGATCCCCAATCCCTATACTACCCTCTAGACAACAGTTGTGTGGGGCTGGGATGAAGCCGCAGAGTGACCAGACTACTAGCCCCAACCACGCCAACCGACAGTTTTTCGCCACATGCACGCTGCCTAGTTACTGGATGGTGCTAAATCTCTATGGCGAGTGATGCGAGTGCCCCGCAGTTTGGTCTCAGCAACGGTCCAGGACGCCTGATGTGCCACTAAAACGATACATTAGTGGTTTCAGGGCATCTTCCCCAGGGGTTTCGACGGCCCATATCCGCAGAGAGAGCACGGGAGCGCAACTTTGTAACCGGGCACACGGAACGAAAACGGGAAAAACGGTGGGGAAAGGGGACTTACAGGAAAGAAGCCGCCAGGGGGCATGGGTCCTCCCGGCATGCCGTCACTTGGTGGCATCTGACCCAAAGGGCTAGGTGCTGACGGATTCTGCAGGCGATGGGGCGGAAAAAGAAAAAGGCAGAAAGGATACAAGGTCAGTTCGCTAGTCCGCAGGGGTAGAACATGTGACTAGGCCGATCTTAGACCTGGGATGCAACTTTTGGTGGTTGTAGTATAATGATGATGGTAATGGGAGAACAGTGGGAAAGAGAAAGAGAGACTGAACAGAACTAAAAATCTTTGAATTCAATCTGGTTGAAACTTTCGGACAAAAGGAATGTAAACCAAGGGATATGCTAAATGAGAAATACTCGCTGCATGGAAGCATACAGACAGTTTGTTCTTGGCTATATACTCCCTACCCATTTTTCTCGGTGTTCTATGTTAGTCAATCATTTGAGTGACAGCCACTGGTTTCGCTTTTGTTGCATGGCCTCCACAGTCCTTGTGTCCAGGTACCCAAACATTTCACTGCCTTTTTCCTTCATTGCACGTCTCATCAAATTTGGACTGACTATCCACTTCCCTTCCATTAAAAAAAACAAAAAAACTCCACCCCTCATCACCCTCTACACTTCTGTTGGGAGTTCATCCACAGGCATATAGAACCAGGCTACCTGTACTCCTCAGTTCCCCTTTGTGCTTACTGCACCCGAGATTTCAGGCATGGTAGCACATTTGAACAAGTGGGCCCAGATAACGGTGGTGCCATCTCTGGGCGGTGGAGAGAGACTGCTATGAAGTGACCGTCCACCTTTCCACAAGGTAACACCAGGGCCCGTTTACTCGAAGCGCTAACCGCGGCCAAAGTTAGCCGCAGTACCTAGGAGAGGGATTTCGAAATCATGTGACTGGCTCGATAGGGATGCGGGGAAACATGGCGGTGCCCCGTTGAGTGAGCGCCGCTCGCTTTAAAACTCATATATCGTTGTAGCTGCAATATTGGGCGCGTTAGACAGCAACGAATGGTGCAGGAGGCTTTTGCTTTGCCTTACCTCACTTAAATCGCAAAGCATGAGCAATGACCTCGCCGCATTTTTTTAGCCAGTCTTTCGATTCTGGCCATTCCTAAGCCTAAATGAATGTGATAATTGTCAGCATGGCAACGTCTTTGGAAAGCGGATTGCCTTGACTCAATCGGCCGGGTATATTGTAGTGATGGACCAAATCTGCCGAACTTCAGATTCGGCAAAGTTCGGCAAATGCCGAACTTTTGAAGGAAAGTTCGGCAAAGATTCGGCAAAAATTCGGTAAATGTCTGCGCACGCGCGAGAACGTGACGAGGCCATGGATTGCAAACGGACGCCGTGGAGTCGTGTGATTACCATCGTGCAGTGTAGTACAACCAGCGGTTACGGCGAGATGTGGAGTAGGCAACGCGGTAACTATGCGTTTGTGAGCGAGTGTGGTTCTCTTCAACATTTTCTGCCTCAAGAATAGAAGATCGACCAGCAATTTACGCAGTCCACTGCGCAAGTGACAAATGATGCGGGACATTCTGGATAATGTGATTTTCCTCTGACATTTCCAGTGATGCAACGAGGTAGTTGAAACACTGGCCGACAATTACTGTAAGCACTCCTCGCAATTATAGCAATTCTGTTTTCGGTTCAGAAGTAGTGTGTGCCGAAACAAAATAATATTGCGTTTTCAATTAGCGTTATTTCGCGATTTTCATGCACCTGCATAAAACTAAACACATAACTATAATGCTCGACGTTGCACGTCCGACATGCCTAACTCTCCCTATCTTCCTAAACGTTTATGTATTCCTAACACCAGAAACCGGTATTTTAAAGGTTAAAAACGAGACGTTGTGGATATGGGACGCACACTTTCATGCAAAGCTGACGTCAAGTGACTCAAATCGAGAAACATGCATATTTACAATAATATTATCATCTCTTCTGATGAAGGCTCAGCAACCGTTGCATTCGTTTTCGCGTGCGCACAAACCGTTGACTCTCAGAGAAAGCAAGAACGCAGCGTTATTGCCTTCATTTGAACAATGTACACACACATGCAGGCTTGCGCTGATAATGCCTCAAAACCGAAACTTTCATAGCATGATTCGTGACTGCGCCACCGCGCGACGCTCGCTTCTACCTAACCTCATTGTCACGCCACTTCTGCAAGGAGTCATTAAAATTGCCAGTAAACACACAAAAACGACACCGATACAATTATCTTGTAGAATATCACCTTATTTAGTAATAACTGTGTCAATGTGCATTACATGTTGCATTTAAGTTAAGAAAAAAACAACATAAAACCTTTTTTTCGCCAGGAAAAACTAAATATCAACGTTAAGTCTGGTAACAATGTATTTTTGCCGAATCTCTAGAAAAGTTTGGCAAAAGTTCGGCTTTGCCGAATCCCAAGATTCGGCGCCGAACTTTCGATTCGGCAAAAGTTCGGCCCATCACTAGTATATTGATAGCAGACGGCGTCCCAATAGACCTTTGCTGACTAACGTGCGATATTGCAGCTACAACGACATATTAGTTCCAAAGCGAGCGGTGCTCACTCACCGGGGCACCGCCATGTTTCCCCGCATCCCTATCGAGCCAATCACGTGATTTCAAAATCCCTCTCCTAGGTACTGCTGGCTAACTTTAGTCGCGGTTAGCGCTTCGAGCGAGCAAACGAGCCCAGGGTCAGCTACCAATTTTGATCAATCACGGATAGCATGACAAAAAGAGTTCAGAACTGCCAAAATACACAAAAAAAATCAAGAAAAAAGAGGGGGGGGGGGGGGGAGGGAAGCGGGACACTGTTTTGTGTGGGATAAAGAAGAAGGTTTTCCTTAATTTTTGCTCAGATTTCAAATCTTTTAACAAAACTTTGGAACGAGTGATGTCTGGGAGGAAAAACATATCAAAACAATGCATACATTGAACCCCTCAAAGCCAAAAACGAGCAATAAGAAACAAAACAAAAAATTACCTAACAGTCGGAGAAATAAAAATTACAAAGAGAGGTACAGGAAAAGGCATTGGTGAGGAGAGGAGGGAATGGAGTCTTTCTCCTTTCCCTCAAACATTAACCGACCCAAAATAACAAAGTTGAAACAAAGCAACCACGGACAATCGGCAACAAACGCGAAAAAAAAGACAGGGTGAAGGTGGGAGGGAAGTTGTTGTTGCCGCCTGACCGAAGAAGGGAGAGGGGAAAAAACGGCGAAAGGGGAAAGAAGGCGGCGTTTCGGCCAGAGAAGAGGAACAATGCACCAAGGGACCGAGGGTGGCAAAAAGCGCCAGAGGCGTCAAAAGAAAGAAGAAAAACAAATATTACAACAGAAAGAAAGAGATAGAGAAAGGAAAAAAAGGACGGCAACAATCGCGAGGATGGAGAGAGGAAACGGGAATAACCAGTCCAGTCTCCCCTCCTTCCCCCCGTCTTTTGTTTTTGTTTGTTTGTTTTCCAGCCACCCCAACTCTTGTTTCTACTTTTCTCTTCTTGTTTTTCGTGCGCTACTCCGGAATCGTCGCCCCCTCCGTTACCCCGAAAAAGCAGATGACAAAGAGATATACACACACGCGTACAAACGTCTACAAAGACAAAGCAACCGCCAAAAAAATCTGGGCGCGCCATGGTGGCGGCCATGGCGGTTTCTGCTCTCTCTCTCTCTATTCTGTTCAACGCCGAAGAACTCATCTCCACGTTTGCGCAAACTTGTTAAGAGCTTGGAAAGTTGAACGTGCTCGTGAACTATTCGACGTGAACGGAAACAGGCACGCGAAGAACAAAGAACACCGAACGAAACGCTTGATTCCAATGTTGCCACCCGCGCCGACTAATAACACCGAGGAAGTTCAAAAACAACATATAATAATAATCATCGAATTAAAGAATCCCATAATCCACTTGAACTACCTCTGAACCCGGGTATTGTTACCTTCCCAAATAACTCGCAGGGACCGCTCGAAATTAGCCAGAAGAAAAAAAAAAAAAAAAAGCGTGCTTTCAGCTCGTGACAGCCTGTTTAAATTTGGATTGGTAATCCGGGACTCCGGTCTAAGACATAAAACTTGGTTCGAGCCACACAATGAGCGATGTTACTTCTTGTAGCGTCTAGATATTAAGTGTTTCGCGTTCGAGCACTCCTCGTAAAACGAAGCGTTTAAAACTGCGTCGTATTTGGAATCGTTCCGAAGCGAAACAATGAGCCAGTAGTTTGGAAGCACATTCTCCTAGCCTGATTATACACAGACGCAACGTTCAACAAGTGGTCGCGCAACACATGCTACGCTTTTGTTAGTTTCGTTTATTTGTGTGTCTGCGCGTGTGCGCGAGCTTTTAACTTACGAGCAGGCGCCACAGACGCTGCTTCGTCGAATCCTAATGACAAGCACGGGTTAAATGTTGTTTTAAACTGGATGTGGGTTAAAAATAGCAAACACGCATAGAGATGCAATTTTTATTGCGATTCGTTTCGTATTATCGTCTCGTGCTTAACAACAATCCAACACTAAGCCTTACACACGAGCCGCCCAAGCTTTTGGAAGTTTCGATGATTATTATTAATATAATAATTATCATTATCGTATTATCGCCTCTCTTGCGGTCGCACACCCGACGAGTCACAGCCCAGCGCTCGTGTGACAATGTTTCGTTACAGGAAGATAGAAGCCAGTCATAAACATATTCTGTAACAAAATGGTGAGTTGGGCTAGTTAGTTCATTACAAACAAAATTTAGCGCAATAAAAAAAAGAAGAAAAAGGCATATGGAAGAACAACGACAATACAAGCCTTCATTAGCCTTGCTAGATAAGGATTTTTCTTTTCTTTTAGAGCATGAAGGGGCATCTTAGAATTCTTTTATGAGATATAAGCCAATATGTTTAGAGTTAAATTTCAATTGCGAGTGCGCCTTCTATTCTATGTTGCAACATAATCTGTTTTAAAAAGGCTTCTTCTTTTATTTATTTATTTTTTTTTTTCAGCAGACGACGTGTGTAGCAGACGATCTGAGTAGCAGCTAACTTGAATTGCAGACAACGCGCTCTCTAGCAGACGACCCGCTTTTCGCAGGCGCCGCCGCGCATGGCACGAGCAGACCATCGATTGTTCGAAAACGGGATTTCAGACAGCGGCACCTACTCTGCTGTCTGCGGGAGTTGTGACGCCACGGGGAACGAACACCCATACCCGACGATCACGACACATGTGCAGTCCCAACGGTCGCCGTCAGCAGCCAAGCTGGTCATCCTAACACCTTGTTTACTAACACGCCTCAAACATAAAACGCAAGAGAATCAGACGCACGCTTTTTCAACAGAAAAAAAAAAAAATTCAAGGTGATTCAGTTTGGTATATACAACGAGAAAAAGATCATCCAACCAACCAAAAGGAAAATAAATTACAACTAACTCGTGTCCCCCGGAGGGAGCCGACAGAGGGAGTCGGAGGGGAGATAGAGAAAGAAAGAGCGGGTGATGCAGCACAAAACCGGTCGTATCCAAGGTAACGACTCCACACCAAAAAAAAAAAAAAAAAAAAAAAGAAGCAAGAAACAAACTATATATACCCAAACTAAGAAACAAAACAAAAGAAAGGCGCGAGTGAGGCATTTCTTCATTAGCGTACCGGCAGAAGTCCCCCTCCACAGACAAAGGAGCCAGCACCGCACACCAGATAGGTGTCCCAATTCGAAAGGGCGCGCCACCTAGTAGCGGCTGCTCCACTTATCCGATGTTCACCGCGGTTGGAACATGCGCTCTGAACGTCGCATCGGGCGCGACTCGAGCGCTCGGCGCGCAACCCGGCCTCGGCTCGTGTAACGAGGACGAGTGCGGCGACTCGGATCGAATCACGCGCTCCGCGGCCAAGAAATGGCAACCGTCAATGCTGCTTGACGGAGTTTTCTAATTCTGACGACCCTGACTGAATTGTCGGATCGTCACAGCGGTCCATTGAAACGTAAGAAGTGTAAGAAAACCAACTCCGTCTGCGAACTAGTGAACAAACAAACAAGCAAAAACGCTCTGCTAAGTGCCCAGCGCGCGGAGACACACTGGTTATCAAACAGAGCTTTTTATTTTCTCTCTGTGTGTGTTTGTGTGTGTGTGTGTGTGTGTGTGTGTGTGTGTGGGTGGGGGGGGGGGGGGGGGCAGTCTCTAAAAAAAAAAATCGGATAAATGTAGGTCGAAGTATTGGAAATAAAAGCTAACCACCGGAGGAAATACTATCGATCATTCGGCGTTTGCGACTATTTTATTTCGATATCTCGGTAGAGATAGTAAGGAAGTAAACACAGGTGCGCGATAAGGCTGCTTTTTCGAGGATATCGATAAGAAGGTTCGAGCAAAAGAAGAAAAACAAAAAAGAAAAAGAAAACCACGTTACATCCGCTCGCATCTGCGCATCGTTGCCGGCTTATTTGCGCCACTTTCTTTTCTTTTTTTTTTTTCGCCAAACTGGCACCCTGGAGCCGCACCCACGTTGCAAAAAACAAAGAATGACGTCAATTTCGTGTTGGGTTTCATAAACGCCGATACTTGCGATGCCGAACGGTGTCCGAAATAAATGCCGAAGATAACGGATTCGCGCCATAACTTTCCAGTCGTAAAGTAGCACCACGGTTTAGGGGTCTATCGGTGGCCGAGTGTGTTGGCCTATAGCCTCCTATATACAGACAAAGCCTGGCAGATCGCCACGAGAAGCGGCCGCCGAAATGGACACGGTGGAGCGGCAGACAACGGATGAGAGGAGAGCCACGTGACTGGCGCCCCGATGCGGCGAGACGCCGAAACGCACTTCTCCCGAGCGAACAAGTGTGTTTCGGGTCCTCGCCGCTGCAAAAGCTGCGCGCTGACGTCCAGGTTCCCCGAGGGATGGCCCCTTGACGCTCTGTGCTACCAGATCCTCGCGCTCCGAATCTCCGACCGGGCACTCTATGGCTCCGTCGTCGAACTGCCAGGAATTCGACGCATAGCTCGGAGCGCGTGGAGCGATAGCTCGCGCTGCAGAACCCCGGGATCCTCGGCTCAATCCCCTGCCTGCCCGTTTCGATCTGGATGAGCATCGTACCGGCATGCGTAAGGAAACGGCGTCGCGACGCGCACCAAAACGAATCACATGTCTGTTCTGACTGCACATCCCACTGATAGGTTTGTGCTACATTTATTGCACATTGACATCGCCACCGTCACCAATCTTAGTCCGCTGTGTTATGCCACCGCGATAAAATTCCTTCGCGTTCTTATGCATATAATATATATTGTGCCTTAGTGTCTCGTGTCGCATATTTTATCGCGAGTTCTATACCATTCTTGGGAGTAGACTTCTGCCCTTTGTGAACATGGAAAACTTCCTATGCGTCTTGATGATTGATAGCCTGGTGTGTTTTGTGTGTCAAAATATATTTTAATGTCATAACGAAATGTCTAATGTCAAAATAAGGTATATGAATTCCTTCACTTTTTTTAAACAATAATTTGAGTTCTTTATTTAAATGGTTATCGACCAATTTATTTACTTTTTCGCCGTTTATATATATTCGCTTATTTATTTTCCGGCCCTCGGGACCGATACAAATCCTCAATCCGGTTCTCAGCCGAGACGTTCGGAGGCCCCCGACCAAAACTGTAATTATAAGTTCAATATTTTTTTTTATTATTGTTTTTACAGCACACTACTACTGGGCATGCGCGGCGATCGTTCCATTATTCTTTATATAGCGGACCGCTACTAGTGTTAGGCTCGTATTTATAGGTGGCATCTATAGCCACTCACAGAATTAGAACGGCAGGAAGGTCCCTTCCGTCGTCCCGCCTCTAGCGCCAGCTTCCCACCATCATCTTTGATAACACTTCAGTGTCTCATATGAGTCCCGCACACGCAGCCCAATGCACAGTGGAAGGCAACCGGCGCGTGATAGAGGCTCGACATCCCAACGAGACGCCCTGTCCTTCTCATTCTGCCAGCGACTAAGCGCTAAGAAGTACTAGGCGTTCCCGAGATTAAAAAAAAAAAAAAAAAAAAAGCCGCGTTTTTTGGCCAGCGTAAATAAACTACTGCATCGCAGAAAGCTCACACTTCGCGAGAATCTGGCTAAAGCGGCAGGGATAGAACGCAAAATGTTTGAGAACATTACCTGGATCAAAGGATAATTGGGAAAGACGAAATCTACGTTCTGGACGCGTGGGGGATTGATATCAGTGCAGGACACTCGTCAGCAAGAAAGAGAATATTATTTTCTTGTTTGCGGCCAATATTATTATTTTTTCACTGAAATAAGTAGATGGGACAGGCGCCCACAATGTCATTTCTCGTTTTGACGATATTAGGCTCAGGTGGATTGGCTCATACGAGAAATATCGTCTCTCTCGAGCACCTCGTGATTCAGGTAACGTTTCTCAAACTTTCGCGTTCTATCCCAAGCGCTAACGTCATATTCTCGCGAAGTTTGAGCCCTCTGCGATGCATAGTTCATTTACACCAAAAAAAAAAAAGATATTTTTTTGTTTTTTCAGAAACGCTTAGTACATTGACCGCTTCTTAACGTTCCCTATCTATACTTACCGGGTGTTATACACCAGCCGGCTGACTTTGAAGCAAGCCCGCAGGAGCTACGGCCATCGCGCACGACCCGCTTCATCGAAGAGCGCGACATGTAGTGCGCGCGTCGTTAAGTCACAAATGTGGTGCGACCCAAAACATAAACGAAAAGACAACTCACGTGTGCGATTCCGTTGACCGCATAGCCGGAGTTGACGAAACCCTGCGGAAGAAGAAAAAAAAAAAAGTTGTTAGACATCACCCGTATGGCTAAAGAAATGCCCACTGGGCGACGTAGGTGCCGAATAGATAAATAAATCGGACGACCACGGCGAATACAGCAAAGTCGCAAAGCAGAGGCAAGCCGTTGCGCTTCTTATTAGAAAGTGTTTAGGGAACCGGTTTCGCACGTCCGATACGGCACGATTGGCCCTCCGGAACGAACTGCGCATGCGCTGCCGCAGAAGGACGGTTCCCTAAAACTCCCTATTAGGGAGTTCTAGGGAACTGTTTTCACACGTCCGATACGGCACGAGGGGCCTTCCGGTACGAAAGCTAGCAGTGGCAAAACGCGGACGATTAGACTATCATCGCGTTCCGCCGCTGCTAGCTTTGCGCCCGCTGCACGAGTGGTAACTTCGGTGCGTCCCCGAGTTTCCCCAAAAGCTTCAAGTCGCTCTAAAATTGACTGATACAGTGGCTTTCGATTATGCTCAGCATGTTTCTAATTGAAACCACATCATTATTTTTACTAATTAAAAACTTAATTAAGGAAGTTTAGTTAATTATTCGACTTATCGCAAAGATTAGCCACCCACATAATGTCCCCCTGGCCGTATAACTCACCTGCACACACTGTATTAGTGCATCTTTTACGGATTTTTTTTTCTAATAAATCTGTCCGAATCAAAATGGAACATCCGGTATATAATGTTGCGGTTAACACAGGTCGTCCTATTTCAGTCCTTCTGTTCGAAGCGTCCTTCAGTCCTCGTCTTTTTCCCCTCTTCAGTTGAAACGTCGTCTTCTCACTGCCCGTAACACGCGCCCCACTCCCCTCGGTAGAGTGTCCGTCTCGGACAAAGTCTAGGTACTCATGACGCGCCCCATAAAGTTTAAGCCGACTGCAATGAGCAGTGAGAACTCTGCGTCTTCCTCGTCGTCGAAGCCTGGAGAGTTCTTCGAGGCGGTATACGTAACAGGACCAAGCTGCCTACTTATTTTGAAAGGCCCGCAGTACCCTGGAAGAAGATTGTCTGAGCGCTGCGGACATCTGAAGTGTCTTCTGCGAAGCACCCGGTCACCTGATTCAATCAGTGGAGCTGAAGCTTCGCCTCCTTGCGTAGAATTGCAAGCCGGACTCGTTCCCCTGCCTCGCATAATCGCCTGTAGAAATTGTTGCTGTGCTCTTGGCCTCGGCGAGTCCACGCCGTGTCTATTGCCGACTCTTCTGGCAGCGTTGGATGTCGTCCACAAACCAGCTCAAAAGGGGGGTTCACCAGCTGTTTCTTGACGGGACGTGTTCGATGCGAAGGCCGACCCCACTCTTTATGGGACGTGCTCACAAACGCAGCCACAATACGGTTGGTCCTTTCCACGAGACCGTTCGCTCCGCGGTTAGTATGGTGACGCTGCGGCAAGTGTTGGATCCCGTGCTCACGTAGAGCGTACTCGACACGTTCGTGATGTGAAGGAAGTTCCTCTGTCTGAGATTACCACGCGTGGAGGTCCATGTCGCAGCACAAGGGGACGGTTTAAAGAGGCGACTAGATGCGTCGATGAGGTGTCCGGAGGAACAGCCTCCTCTTCCACTTCCGAGTCGGGGCCAGCAGAATTTCTCTGAAACCTCGACTAACGTCCTGTGCTGATCCAGATGACCTGCAGAGGGCGCGTCACGACGCACCTCCAGAATCCCGTGTCGTGTCTTCTCAGGAGCAACCGGAAGCCAGTGATCTGAAGGGCGGGATTGATGGCAAAGTAAGCCCATCTGTCACCTTGTAGTGTGCTCGTCGGCGGTGCATGTGCCTTCCAGGAAGGGATGGTGACCCATTGACGTTTTGCGTGAGTAAGCGGCGTAAATAAGATGTTTCAAGATCATCTGATTGGGCTGTTTGCAGGTCCAGCAGTGCAAGAAGTGGAGCTGCTGGGTCGTCCTTCGTTGGGTTTCTTGATAGAAATTCAGCGTCTTGACGCTGTTTGCGCTCCGATGGATAATGGAGAAAAAAAAATGGAAAAACAAGGGACTGAGGGATGCTTCGAACAGAAGGGCTGAATGAAACAGGACGACCTGTGTTAACCGCTACAATATATTATATATATATATATATATATATATATATATATATATATAAATATATATATATATATACGTGTGTAATCTCATCAAGACATACACGTTTCAAAAGCGAAAAGTATCGCTTGTTGCTCGAACACCCAAAATCTTGCATAACTACTTGACCATTTTTTTTTTTTTTTAGTGTGACAAAGGACCAACTGGCATCATTCCCCAAACAAAAGAAAGAAAGAAAAAAAAAGAAGCAAGCAAACCAAAGCCATTCCGACGTAATCCGGTTAACGCGCGGTCACAGTCAAAGAAAGCCGCGGTGGCGCGAGCGACACGCACGCCACACTCCCGACCACGCGGCGGCCTTGCAAACTACCACCTGCTCACGTGACCCCACCAACTCCCGCCGCCGGGGCGGCGCGCGCACGCGCGCAAAAGCGAGGACAAGCCGACAAGCTGAAAGAGAAGCAAAAGAGCGAAGAAAAACGCGAGCAAAGAAAAAGGAGAGAAGAGAGAAAAAAAGAGAACAAAAGAAAGAGAGAGAGAGAGTAAAGGAGCAAATAAAAAAAAAGGGGGGAGGAGAAGTTCCTCCTCTCCTTAAACGCGCGTTGCCGCCCGCCGCCGCCGCAAAAAGTCAACAAACAGCGAGACCCCGCAAGCGCCGATTTTGCCGGAGGATCAACAAATGGAGTGGCGGCACGTGGACGGAGTTCGCCTCCGACGTTGCCCTTTATTTGAACGAACGTTTTCCCGCCTAAAGTTGGAACGCGGTCGGCCGCATCACCTTTCATAAACTGGAGTAAGTACAAAGCATAGCGACATTTTGTCGTACCCGAGTTCGAACGTTTGACCTTTTAGGGAAAAAAAATTGAGGCAGTTCGACGTATGAACAGCGAGCGCTGCCCGATTTCTACCCAAAGGTTGCAAAACTTTTTTTTTTTTTTTTTTTTTTTTTTTGGGGGGGGGGGGGTGCAAAATGATACAGTTGTTTATTTTTAAACTTTATGGGTCCAGTCAAGCTGTTTACACAGCTTTTTTCCCCGTCCCTCAACCAACATTGTATTTTCGTTGGGAATAAAGACATATGATTATTATTGTTATCACTATAATAAAATAATTGCAATCATTTACACAATACAATGACAAACAAACACATAACCTTTCAATGTTTTAGTTTAAGGGCCGTTTTTAGAGCCACCCAAAATAAACACATTTTCAGAATACTCCAACTTTACTCTTTACGGCATGGTTTGTTATAAATAAATAAATAATAAAAAAAAACTACTGAGAAAACGACGAACGTGAAAAACATTTAAATTTTCCCGCGCTCTGTAGCAATATCAAGCAATCTAAAAAAAAAAAAAATTACTGCCGCGTTTTTTTTTTTTTTTTTCTTTTGCTGGCGAGAGCTACCCCAGAATTCATATTGCATCATAAAATATTCTTGTACCTTAGCGTTGGGAACAAGCTGCACTGGCGTCATATTACAACACTGGATGGATGGATGGATGCGAGTAACTGTACCCTTTATCACGGGCGGTAGCTTGCGCCACCTAGTCTAGAAACCAAAAGTTTGACGTCACGTTCTGTGTTGCAAAATAGAGCCTCAAACATTGCCACGGGCGTCTCCGAGCAAGCGCACCCGTGGCCAAATGGTTATCGAACCTCGGCCCTTTGCGTGGTCCGAGGTTGCGTGGGCGTCGCCTCATCAATTGTCATTTGTGACAATATCAAACTTCAATATATTTCGCCAGGGATGTCACCAACCTGCCAAGCTTCGAGTTCTGAACAGGTTTGACTGTTGTACGCATGCGCGAAAATTGATAACAAGCTGGCGCCACCTGGCGTAGGAGAAAAAAAAAAGTATGTTTTTCTTTTATAGTACAAAAACATCGGTGACCATTTTATAAAATATGAAACTAACTACAGCATAAAGTATTTGCTTCTCGAAATCTGAAATTTTTTGTGTGAAGTAGTCGAGCAACGCTGTTTATAAGTCGAGCTTCGTCGAACCAGCCGAACCTCGGGGCTCGAAGTTGAATCTCCATTTCGACAGAAATTTGCGACATCCCTACTAAAATTAACTACAACCAAAAGCTTCATTCTTTTCTTCTTTTTTTTTATTAAAAAGCCTTGGCTAGGTGGCGCAAGCCGCCGCGCGATTAAAAGGATTCATCCATCCATTCATTATTAGAGCGGTCTATACCTTTCGTACATTCGGTGGCCCCAAGCTGAATGCTAAGGTCGATTTCATGAAAAGCGAAGGGGTTCATGCCGTCGCAGCGACGCAAGTTTATAACAAGCGTTACACACACACACACACACACACACACACACACACACACACACACACACACACACACACACACACACACACACACACACACACACACTAAGAAAATCAGCCGAGCAAAACCTAAAGTACAGTTACAAATCAAAGGGGGAAAGGCGAAACTTATGGAGAGTGTCGAGAAGGAGGCGCCGTGGTTGTCAAGGCGACGCAAAATGCCAACAAACGGTAAGAAAATAAAATAAAGACAAAAAGAAAGGAAGGAAGGATAGAAAAGCGACAACGTATCGACGCCAAAAATGACGAGCGAAGAACTTCCGAGGTACGCATAAAATATCAAGAATGGATTTGCGAGAGAGGACAAGAGAAAGAGAGAGAGGAAGAGAAAAAGAGAGCGTTGATGGGGAAAGGGTAACATAAACAACGCTCTTCAGCGAGAAAACAAACAAAAGAAAAAACCCCAAGCTCAAGCTCGGCAAAGAAAGACCCAAAGCAAAAGCACACGTGCAAAGAGAAATAAATTAAGAAGGTAGTGGCAGTGCTGGGGAAAATGATGCTCATAAACGCGAACTTTAGTTAAAAGGAAAAGGCTAAAAAAGAAGAGGCCGTAAAAAAACAAAAACAAGAGGATTCTACGTCGAACCAGAAGAAACGACAAAAAAAAAAAAAAAAAACACACACACTGTGCAAAAGGTCGAGCTCAGACGCATAGTAGCGATACGGGAATAATATCAAAAAACACCAGAGACAATCTAAAGAAACCCACAAAAAAAGTTCCCAAAATATAAGAATAATAATAAAAAAAATCCCGAACATTTAGACACGGAGAGAGAGCTCGAGAACAGCGTCGAAGAAACTACGCAAAAATTAAAAAAAGGGTATAAGAGAAGGGATTGGACTAAAACAATAAATGAGACTGAAGACGAGACTGAAATCACCGAATGACGTGAATAGAGAAAAAGAAAAACACGCAAAATGCAAAACAAAACAAAAACGCCCAAACGACGGAACCGCCGCGGACAAAAACCCCGAAAAAGAAAGGAGCAACTTAAACACAAACACAGAAAGTACAAGCCGACCCGAGTACTTCTTTCTTCTCGTAAGAGCTTGCCCTCCATGCGACCATCTCTCCCTCCAGCCAAGACAAGAAAACAAAAACAAAAAAACATCTATTAACGAAAGAAAAAAAAAATGGCGGAGAGAGAGAGAAAATATATTGATGTTGAAAAGAAAAGAGCAGATATAGCTACAACTACGCAGAGCCCAAGAGCGCTTCTTCGTTTGCTCCGGTCTCCCTCTCCCATTTTACTCCTCACTCTCATTTTCCCTTTCCCCTCCCCCGCAAAAACAAAAGATAGAGAGAGAGAGAGAGAGAGGCATAGAGGCTGAGAGAAGCGTTTTGCCGGGTTCGCGAGCCGCACGGACGCCGACAAACCAACGTACAGCAAATAGAGCAAACCTCCGCCACCGCAAAAAGAGCAAAACAAAAACTCCAGGTATAGTGACAAACTGGTTTTCTAGGGCCTGGACCCGTGACAGTACGCGGTTGCAGTCATATGGCAAATAAAACAAAACATCGGCAGCAAAATAAAGAAAGAAAAAAAAATACCTCCAGTTATAGTGACAACGTGGTTTTCTATTGCGCTACACTTGCGACAGTACGCGACTGCAGGAGTATCAGCTACCTACAGCAAATAGAGGAAACCTCAGCAGCAAAAAAGCAATAAAACTCCAGGTACAGTGACAACCTGGTTTTTTTAAAGTTACACCTGTGACAGAATGCGGCTGCGCAGTCATAACCAAGTTCACAGGGCAGGGAACTCTGAACGGCTCCGGTGTCGTTATAATCGACAAGCTTCGAGACTGGCCGGTTATAAAAGAGAAATATAAAATATAAAATTAGGCTGTACAGCCTTTTTTGTGTGTGTTTTTCGTTCTTGCTCCTAATAATTGGAGACGACTTTAATATCGCCACAGCGACGATTATTCTGGAAATAAGACACTCACATAATTCCAACATACAATGTCAGTGTTGGTTTTTCTTAACGTTCGCAAGAGGCGAGGGTGGCATAGTTTCTGTTTCCTTATACATGACTGAGCGGCTAACCTTTTAAAACGTTATCTGACACTGCAAAGAAATCCTGCGAAACGAGATGCCTATGAACCCACAGTACTTCAAAACTGGCAAAAAAAAAAGAAGAACATTAACAAAAAACAAATCCAACAATGACAACCATGCCAAAAGCAAAACAAAAAATAATGGATTTTTTTAAATATAATTTAGATTTGTGATTGCAACGACAGGAATTACTAGCTAAGATTTAAGTATCCTGCAAAGCTCAGATTTGGGCCAATGGCAAGCACCAGAATCTTCTCGGCCACTGATTGGCCGCGACGTCAGAGCTTTTTGCTGGACAAGCAGTAGTCATGATCTGCCCGTGAGCCCACGATCGAGTAACACACTGGTGAGAACTTGTCACCCACACACGAATGGCGAGGGGCGTCTCGCGGCCGCTCATGTGGCCGTACTAAGTACTTTGTTTTTTATTTCATTTTCCGCCTAGACCCCCTCTGTGGGAACTGTTACCTAGTCATTACATAACTTTCAGCGAAAACCAGTGTGCGTGAACAAAGTCCGACATCTGATTTATGAACGTGAACTGTTTATGCAGAGCACGAGTTAGTCCAAATTACAGGGGGAAAATATTGTTTCGTGGTACCTTTAAAACTAAGGGTATAAAGGGGTTCTACCTAACTTCTAAAAACCTTACAAGAACTACTTCAGAAACCCTGGGCTCAAAAGATTTTTTTTTTTTTTTTCTCTCTCCTCGATGTGACAACAACCAGTTTAGTCGACAAACCGCGTAGCTCATTGGTACTAGCAGACATGAACCAGAGGAAAAGAAGAGAGGAGGTTAAGCGGGAAAGACAGAAATGTAAAAACTGCAGCACCATAAAAAAAAGAAAGAAAGAGGTTGTGGTCTCTACTTCCGTGCGGAAGCCGACAAAGAGACCTGCCCCTTCTAGTTGCCCGACGCGTCTCACTTCCGCGTTTGAACCCGTCGGTCACGTGACGGCGTGGTCACGTGACCGGGTTACCCGTAAGGTGAGAGACAACCCTCCCTCACTGGCTTTTTGCTTACGTCGACTTCAAAAGGGAGGAAAAAAAGAGAGAGAAAAAAAAAATGCGGGAAGAAATGGTCTGACATTACCCCCGAAGAGAAAAATACGGACGAATTAATTGCAGTTTTACTGTCACCCTGCAACTATGCATTATTGCAGTATCTTTCAGATACTATCGGCTCCTTGCATCCATCCAAAGCAGGGGTGTCCGAACCCCGGCCAACGGTCCTCACAATGACGCCTGGCCCGCGCGTGAATTAAAGGGCGGCGCGACGCTCAGCTAACTCATCGCGTCCGTTCTGATTCTCAACTGACAGTACTATTTTATTAATATAGTACATGAATTGCACGTTGTCATTACCATTCGTAGCCACCTGTTTCATGTCCGTGTAACTATGTGAATATCACTCCTCATGCATACACACTTTCCTCACCACAGTTCTACCACTTTCATTAGTCGTCTACCCTATGTGAAGCGGCTAAACTTCCTCGGGCACTTTTATTTATGCCTGGGGAGTTTTCTGGTTCCCAATTACTGTATAAGTTAACGCCAGAATTAACTAAATATTGCATTTCAAACAGGCATGTATTTATTAAACCACTTCAGATTCTCATTTTCTTTTACTTTAGCTTGAATTTTTATACTAAAAAACCCATGTTTACATTTTTTTTTTTTTTTTTGGTTTTTGAGATTGAGACAGTTTGCAAATCCGGCCCCCGAGCCCAAAAAGTTTGGAGACCCCTGATCCAAAAGCCAGCGAGAATTTAGGGGCCATATTTCTCCCCTAAAATTACCGGGGAAAACGGCTCCACCTTGACGTCGTATGATCTCACAATTAACCCCGCCAACTCACAATTTCACCCACTCAAATTAGCGGGAAAAGCGTTGAACGTTACGTCACAATTCCCCCCGCTAAACTTAGCTGAAAAAAAAAAAACAGCGCGTGACGTGACACGACGGCACGATTTCTTTGCTAAACTGAACGGGAAACGCTTCACTTGACGTGTCAATGTCACGTGATATTAGGGAGTTTTCGTAGATCGTTTTTTCGCCGTCCCGCAACGCCCTCCACAACCCGCTACAAAACCCTGAACTCTACAGTCAAGGCTATCGGCGCGCAGGCGCAGTAGCAACTTCTTCGTTGCGGAGGGCCTAGCGGAGGGGGGAAACGCGGTCTGCGAAAAGTCCCTAATGTGATTCCCCGTCATCGGCCGCGAAAAATAAGGGCTGTAGCCATAAAATACTACTACTACTACTACTACTACTAATTCTAATAATAATAATAATAAAACAATGTGATCGCCGAAGCGTTTTCCGTAACTGGCCAAAAGTTCGCTCTGCATTTACGTTTCCAAACTATACTTCGTTTCACCTTATGTGCGAGCGAAGGCAAAACTGGAAGCGCGAGCACGGAAGCTCCGTGCCAACGTTACTAAAACACTCAGTTGGGAAACTGCCATAGAGACTGCCCTGAAAAAGTGTCCCCGATCTGTCCTCGCGAACCGAGCTAATGGCGAACACGACGCCGCCATTTCTCCCGCAGCGGCCACTCGAGGAACCGCACGTTACTTCCATTTTGAATATAATCGGCCAGAACAGATACAGTGGAAGAGGTTACAGGGCTGCCACCCGCATCTCCCCAGCGGACGCGCCGCGTCTTAATAACCGAAGTTAAAATGCACCTAGGTCGGGACGTGCTACCTGAAAGCGCCGCTGAGGCATGGTCGTATAAAAACAATATTAAATATGCCGCAAAACCTTGCAAACTAAATATTTTAAAAACATCACGCGCCCTTCATTTTGTACTAATCTCTAATAAATATCATACAAAAAAAGTATTTTTCGTTTGTTTTTACGCAAAAACATGCTTTATAAAAGCTCAAGGTGACCACAGTACAGACAAATGATAAAGAGTGGCGCTGTTATCGCATTTAGCTCGGTCTCGGTGGACGCCAGTGGCCCAGGTTTCGACGGCGAGTTTCCCAACTGAGTATTCTATACTCCGTTTCACCTTATGTTGTACCGCAGCGAAGGCTAGAAGCGCGAGCTCATAGCGTTGGCAGCTGCCCTTGGTGCACGAGAGCTTGTGCCGCCGAAATGTGCCCTAGGGCAAGGAGCTCGCGCTGGTAGCCTTTCCTGCGGTACAACACAAGGTGAAACAGAGTATAGTAACGTTGCTCCGTGCGTTCAGGCTTTGCTCGAGCGCGCGAGCTGGGGAGAAATGCAAAAAGCGCTGGTCCCGCGCTTCTAGCTTTGGCTTCGCTCGCAGGTAAAGTGAAACGAAGTATAGACCGTTTTCCAAAAGTGCGTGCCATCTAGTGGCTGCTGCATCAACTAGCCGAGCTCGCCATTGCTTGGGCAGGTTCCCCGAGCACGTATATTGGACACGAGGGTCTGCGTCGGCGTTCGGCGAGGACTCGGATCTAATCAGATGCCTCGTGTCCACGGATGGATGGATGCTAACGGCTGAACCCTCATAGTGGACGGTAGTTTGCGCCACCTACCCCAAGCAACGGCAACTGCCAACGTTCTTTTTTTTTTAAAGGGTGTATCCCCGATTTTTCCCAAAGATCTTCCGCCGCAAACAAATATAAAGAGAAAAAAGAAAAGAAAAAAAAAAGGCCAATAGCGTCTTGTCGTTTCTATCGGCGAGAGTTTAACGAGTGGTTAACGATTATTATTACGTTAAGATGGCAATTTGGGCCAGTTGGTTCGACTATTATTATATTGTCGCTACTCGGAGCAAAACGCATTACACGCCAAAATCAAGAAAATTAGTTTTTTTTCCTTTCGTTCGAAACAATTACTACTATTATCGACATCGTCGTCGTCAACAACGGAAACGGAGCTCGCAACCTTGTGCCAACGTGGCCCCGGCGTTCGCGAGGCTTACGACCGCCAAATAAAAATAAATAACTAATAAATAAACAGGAAAGTGAAAAGAAAACCAGTCATGGACGGAAGCACCAATAAAGAGAGGGGGCAAAAAAAAAGTAATGATAAGAAAAAGCTTTTTCCAAGTGGAAACTTACGTAATCATGGAAGGCCTTCGCTTCGCTCGAATGCTCACATGTATCCCTCCGCTCTGGAGCAGCGCAGTACAGGTCCCAGAACACGCTGAAAAAGACAAGAAAACAAAATATTTATACACACATTGATCCCAAGTAATAAAGTCACAATTACGCGGAACGCGCCCTTGCTCAGTCACCATACACCCCAAATCAACTCGCTGATGACGTCACGCAGCCGCTGCGATGGTGCTGTTGTCAGTACTGCGCATGCGCAGAAAGTTTGGCAGCCAGTTGGTTGGTTGGACAGACTTTATTTAGATGGGATGTGTGTCATTGAGCCTTGCGGTTGGGTCCCCTAGTCGGCCTTTAGTCCGCGCCATTTTGCCGCTGTATGCGTGTAAGGGCGTCTGCGAGCAGCCACGTTTCAAAAGCTAGTCTGGCCACCGTGGATGGAAAACGCTTTGGTTGGGGCGCCAGTCGGGCAAACCACGGTGGGAACGCCTTACTTAGCAAATCGGCAGGGCGAGGGGAGGATACATACTTTTGGTTTCTAGGCTAGGTGGCGCAAGCTACCGCCCGTTATAAAGTGTGCAGCCATCAGACGCTCTGCACAAAAGCCGTCAGCAAGATGACGGCGCCCAGGGGCAGTACTGGATTAATCCCCTTTGCAACAGGTGACCACGGAGCTTTGAAATCAGGATCTAGTATTTCAAGCAGGAGTGCCTAGGGCTGCCAGACTGGTGCCCCAAAAGACCGTTTTTCACCCACGGCGGCCAGACTAGCCCTTGTAGCGTGGCTGCTTTGCAAGCGTGTATGTATGCTTGCATGCTTGTTAGCCTTGTCACATGTTCTTCGCACATGCACACGTACGTGTGGACTGAGCCACACAGAACATTTTTCCAGCTAAACTTAGCATTCATTTTTTTTTTTTTGGAGGGGGGGGGGGGGGGGAGGGGGAGTTTATGTGACATTTACGAGGTCAAAACAAACCAGATAACGCATTTTGCGTTAAAAAACAATGTCACTTTCTAAAAAGGAGCATTATTCACCGCGACAAATTATCGCGCATCAATTTGCAATGAACTGCTGTAGATCATCCCCGTAGTGCATCACATAAAATATATATATATATATATATATATATATATATATATATATATATATATATATATATATTACCACACTCACAAAACACACACAACAAACAAAGTCATCCATCGGAATCCCGACACCTCCATATTTCGCTGGTTACCTGCACTCTCGAAATCATCTAATCCGGCACATTCGCTCACTTCCTCACTTCGTTTTATTGATACGGCTCATTCATCCGAATATTTCGGAACTTATAAAGTCAGAAGTGCATAAACTTGTCTAACCCCCCCCCCCCCCCCCCCCCCCCCCCCGCCCTCTTCCACCGACCGGTTCCGAACGAGAGGGGCGACGGGGGAAAGGAGGAAAAAAAAAACTGTCTGAAGTAACACACACACACAAAAAGAACTTCCTGTCACCCCTGGTTTTTGCAACGATAGTCGACACCAAACGCCCCCGCCAACCACCGCCACAAACACACGCGCATCGAAAATATACAAAATAAAAGCAAAGCGGCGTCAAGAAAGGAGAGTACGAGAAGAGACGGACCGCGTCACTCTTCCCGAAAGAACCGGTTCAAGGAACGACGTACTACTACGTATGTACGCCGGAGCAGCCACACCACCACCGAACCGTCGACAGTCACACAAGTTCACGCATGAGGCGGCGAGACGGCGACGTTTCGTTTTGCTTTTTTTTTTTTTTAATTTTCGCTTCGAATCAGAAGTTGTATCTACACGGCGTGAGTTAAGTGGATCAAACAGACTTTAAAAAAAAACACACAGAAAAAAAAAGAAAAAAGAAAAAGATATATTACCGTTACGCCCGAGTCCCACTAGAGCGACAAACAGAAACAAACGACAGCGACAAGCCTCAAACCAGTCTTTCGCGATTTGACAGGCTTCGTAGAATAAAGGAGGCTATGCTCAAACATGAGCATCGTGCACGCGATGGTGTCTTTGGCAGGCTCGCAATCACCCGTGCTTACTTCACGAGTACCGAACGACTAAAGCTCCTGCCAAAGGTACCATCGCGAGCATGCTGCATGGGTTGGGGGCTTGTCCGTGTCGATTGTTTTTGTTTGTCGCTCTAGTGGGACTCGGGCATTAAAAGGAGAGAAACTGACGGAGAGGAGCGATATACAACGTCGGACGCTTGCGTTCGGATAGCTACGGCGTTTTAAAAGAGGCCGTGCCGTGCCATGTGCCAGCTAGAGGGGCAGCGTTCCGGCTTCAGCGGGTAAGCATTGGACTCCGAATGGTTCGCCCCAATTTTTATCCACTGCGTTTCAAACCTGCGGCGATGTGTTGGCGTAAAGCGAGCTTCCCTCGCTCCTCTTCGGGGAAGAGAAAACTGCGGTGTCGATCATCGTCGATGAACGCGCGATGGCATAGCCTCCTATATACTGAATGTTTAATTGAGAGCTAAAAGAAAAGAAATCAACCTATCACTCTCAACCTGCACCGCCATATGGCATAACAGGTTTAAACCAATCAAAATAAATGAATAGGGTCAAATGACCAAAATTAAAGTTTTTGTAAAAGCCAATTTGAAAGAAAGACCTCCTATATACTGACAAAGCCTGGCAGACCGACACGAGAAGCGGCCGCCAAAATGGAAAAGGTGGTGCAGCTGCAGCAGACAACGGATGAGAGGAGAGCCACGTGACTGGCGCCCCGCTGCGGCGAGATGCCGAAACGCACTTCTCCCGAGCGAACAAGTGTGTTTTGGGTCCTCGCCACCGCATAAGCTGTGCGCTGACGTCCAGGTTCCCCGAGAAATGGCTCTTCGATGCTCTGTGCTACCAAATCCTCGCGCTCCAAATCTGCGACCGAGCACTCTATGGCTCCGTCGTCGTACTGCCAGGCTTTGTGAGTATAGAGGCAATGGCTGATTCACGCGATTGCGTGGGTTGCGTTCAGATGGACCCGAACAACACGCCGGTACTGGCAGTAATGACAACCGCGCCGACAACGTGCAATCACGAATGACGATAATAATCCCTGGAAAAGGGGGACAAAGGGGACAAACACAAATCTCCCAACACAACTAGGTGGTCCCTTGTTCCCCTTCCCCAGGGATTATTATCGTCGTTTTTGTCCAGCTCGTTTGCACCTTCGCATTAATTGCATTATCATCGTGCAATCACGGAAGCCGCGAGGGACAAGCAGACATCGCGAAAGGACCTGCTGCTCGGCCAGGTTGAGCGCTTTCCCGCCAGGTGCAATCCAGTTTCGCTGGAGTCGCGAACAGCGGCCGGACGACTACCCAAAAACTGACAGAGCGAGAACAGCAGGGCCTCCTGGCCGTTCTAGTCCTATCAGATATTATAGCGTTTATCGTGGCCGTGTTTGCGTATCGCTTTCACGGGCAGATCCGTAGGGGCGCCCCCGTGACCGCCCGCAGGCACGTCAGTGAAATCGTTATAAAAATAAGTATTGCTATTATCCTCAACATTAGCAGTTTTTCCTTGTCACGTCTCTAATTTTTCATATTTTGTTTTCCCACTAAGGGCGTTTTTTGTTGTAGTTGTTTCTTTTTTCAGCCCTACCCCCCCCCTTTCAAAAAAAAAAAAAAGTATTAGTTTTAGTTTTGCCGGTCCTCGGTGTCGTTGAAATAATTCCTCTTCCCCGAACAAAACTCGTCACATTTCTCTAAACTAGAATTCCTTTACCATATTACTTAACAAAACCACGTGAATTTTTTTTATTTTTTCGTTTTCAAGAACTGCCGTAAAAAAAAAAAAAAGCACAAATGATTGAATAATTGTTTTATTAAGAATTGTCTAATTTCTTCGGGGATTTCACATACCTAATTATGCACATGTATAAGACCAGCTATTCGTAATATGATCAAATCGCGTGTCCGATAAGCGCATTATGATAATGGTGCACGCTTAAAAATCTAAACAAATCTTTACCGACAATAAATTGTGTAAGCCACTGCGCGCGCCGGACGAACTATGCGCAAAACTGACTTGTTATTCTGACCCAATTTCAATTAATTTGTAATTTGTAAAAGAAAAAAAGTTCTATTGTACTCTCTGCGTAGGAAAACGTATGGCCGTAAACACGTCCTAAACAAACAGTTTTTTTTTTTTTTTGTCGCGCGACAGAAAATACATTAATTAAATTGGACAATAATTATCAATTCCAGAGCAAGCGGCACCTGCATTTAAGACGTTCAAGCAGCTGCAGGTCGAAAAAAAAAAAAGAACAACACAATATGTGTAAAAAAAAAAGAAAAAAAAAAAACGTTGAACGGGACAGGCGCAAATAGGCTGGAACCCGCGAGAACATAAAAGAAAAAAAAAAAAAAAAACGGCGAAAACAAAATGGCGACTGGGAGAGCAGAATAGCAGACGACGTAACCTTGATACCTCGGTCAACTCGGCGGAGAGGCAGGCAGCGGTGTGATTCGTGCTCTATGACGCGTTCCAAGGCCAAAAAGCATCCCAAGAACAAGACAGACAGAAAACAGAAAAAATGAACAAGGCAAAGGTACGCATATGCATCCAGCCGTTCCTTCGACAAGACGAAACAAGTATAATGAAAACAGACAACGCGGGACCCACTTTTCGCGTCGTCTGCTATTCTGTGTCACCTCGGGGGCAGCGGCAGAAAGCAGACGACAGCCCCCCCTCCCCCCCTTACAACCACAAAACAACTAGACCAAGTCGACTAGAGCGAGATCAGTCGACGCCGAGGCAGTCGCGGTTCAGCCAGATTGTGATGTAACAGTCACAAGCCGATAGATGATCGAAGTCCTAGGGCACCTATAAACGCCAACTCCACCTCGGACGGATGATTACGGATGGGGGGATCAATTGACAAATACAGCCGAGCTCCTTGAATCGGGCGGCAGCTAGCGCCACCTAGCCAGCAAATGACGGACGCATGTTCATGGCTGAACCCTTAGAGCCACCTAGCCCGATGTTTTAGCAGGCGGCACCAAACGCTCCGCTCTCCTCTATCAGCGTGTACAGACCGCGTCCGAGAAAACGCACCCGCATCGTGCTGTCCACGCTCTCGTGCCGCGCCGTGGGAGAGGGCTGCCAACGACGCACCGAGATACCGGATTTGCCGAGACAGCAGCAACGGCTGGCTCCGCTGTAGTTTTTTTTTTTTTTTTTTTTTTTTTTCTCCTCAAATTTTTTAAGGGTCATCCTTGCGATATCCCACACTGCATGGTGATAGTTAGCAAAAGGCTGAGGGGAAGGACAATTAGCTTAGAAGGATAAGGGAAGGAATCATACTTTTTCTTCTTTTTTTTTTTTTTTTTTTTTTTTTTTTTTGGGGGGGGGGGGGGTTTAGGCTAGGTGGCGTAAGCGACTTGTACGTAATCTGTTACAAGTAACAAAATGACTTGTAATCTCTTATGTTCATCAGCAATTTTGTAAGGTAATACTTACATATTTTAGAAGTTCATTGCTAAGTAATTTTCTTACTTTTTTTTACGCAAGGAAATGGTTGTAATCACTTACGTAGTCCCTCACGTACTCTACCGGGGTCACAATGTCCCTTGCACTTACAAAACGCAAGGCCCGGCACTCTTCAGATGCTCAAAGCCGCTCTTTACGTCACCAAAACCTCAAAACAAATCATGTTTATTTTTTTGCTTGGTTGTTTGCAAATTGTAACTCGTCCTCAGCTTGCTGGCCCACAACAAAAGAGGGAAGCACACTGATACGAAGAACCGGACCCTCCGTGCAAACTCCCGAGGTCGAAATGTTTCCTTTTAAACAAGAAAAAAAAAAAACTGTCAAAGTGGAGAGCCGGTGTGTGGATCTGTGCGCGCCTTTTTGTCTTTTCACTCTTTCTTTCCTTCGTACTGTCCAAGAGAGAGAGAGAGAGAGAGAGCAGATGACTTCTTTGGAACAACTTCATGGGAGAAGATAATCCACACTGGGGAAAAGGAAGCTTGGGCGTGTTGGTCAGGCACGATGATTAAAATGTACAGCGCAAACAGACGTGACAGAAGAGAGGACACACAATTGGTGTAAAAAAAAAAAAAAAAAGGCATCGTGAATCGGTGCTTCACGAATGCTTTAAAGAAATCCTGTTCCCATCGAGCACAGGTTAGCTTTGGCGCTCAAGTTTCTCGCCTTCGAATAGCAGAGTACCCGGAACACCCACCGACGTCCGACTCAGGCACTTTATTTAAGAAAATTAAAACAGAAGGCGGTGTAGATGCGGTGAACGTTCCCAAAGGAAAAAGAAACAAAGTTGCTGCGATGCCGTATTTGCCTAATTTCCCACGGATTAAAGGAAATAGGAAAGCGAGTAGACGTCACTGTTATCAAAAAAGTTATCTAAGCTTTGCACAAATGTCAATTTTACAGCCGGGGGTCTTTGGGTTGTACTAAGAAGCGTCAGCATCGGTTTGTTGAATGCACAGAAAACGTTGTCTATTCCATTCCGCTTTCCTGTGGTAAGCATAAGCAGTACGTAGGGCAAACTGGCAGATGCCTGAACGATAGGCTGAGAAAACACTATTACAATGTAATCAGGGTGGTATCAGGACATTTGGGCATTAATTGTCGTAACAGTGAGTGTAATGCAAATTAAAAAAAAAAAAAAGCATTGTCTTTGGTAGAAGCGGCAATGCCCTGACCAGAGAAATTTTCGAAGCTGAGATGATTGCGCGCCACTGATCTCTATTGCAGTAGGCTGGATCGCGGATCGAGGGAAGTCTTGCTGGTGTCGAGTGGCACCACCGGCAGCGACACCAGCCAATGCATGGGACTCTATGGGAAAACCGAGAAAAAAGTGCAGTTTCCCCCGTTCCTAAGCTGTTGCCGGCAAGGAAACGTTTTGGCTGCTTTTCAGGAAGCCTGTCAAATAGTTTGTGAACAAACATTAAAACTGACAGCCCTCAGGGAGTTCTTATAAATAAATGTTTTGAGGTCAAAAGTGACTCCGCTGGGCGAAAAATGTAGTGCAGCTCAATCAGACGAGAGTTACCTAGAGTTACTGCGGAGTCGGTGGCGGTTTCGATGAGTTGGGTTGAGCAGACGACAAGCTTGAAGGCTTTGCTACGCGGAATTCGCTCACTCCCGGAAAGCCGCTGTCAACGTGGAACTTTTTCGACATTAATCAACTTCTGGGCTTCCCCGAGGACGGTCTTAATGACGGCAAGTTTCTTTGTTTACTAAAAGACGAGAGCAAGCTTGCCTGCTCAGCCGTGGCTGCTCCGGCACGTTTGATTTTTTAATGGCCGTTCGAACGCTCGACAAATGCCGATTTGATCTCCAAACAGACGACATAATTACCGCAGCGCATCATAAAATACGCGCCTTTGAGCACCGCGTAGAAGCTCCAATATTCCTACTTTTGCGTGTGTCAAGCAATGGCCGCCGGTAGACCGCCGGCGGGCTTCCGATGCGCGATCCAGCCTACTACAATAGAATTCCCTGCACGACGACAGCATTCCCGATGACGGTGCTGGGATCTAGTGTGTCATTGGCTGCGTGTGTGCTTTTTCTTGTTTAGAGCCTTGACGATTAAATTTCAGCTGCAAGTTCAGCGATTGTGTGTCCTCTCTCTCTTCCGTCCCATCTGTTTGCGCTGTACGTTTGAATCCCCACACAGGGGGAAAAAACCGAAGTTCGGGGGAGCCGTATCTAGGTCACATCGTCTTAATGGGCCAACAGGACCTAGCTGCCGTTTTGGGCGTCGAACGCGTAGAAGAGGCTTTGCGAGCGAATCGCTTTCCTTTCGTAACTGTAATTAGTTACAGTTTAGCCATGAGTAATTGCAAATGTAACGCCTTACTTTTTCTTACTAATGTGTACAACCTGGAACAAGCTACCGCTTGTTATAAAGGGTACAGATGTTAGCATCCATCCATCCATCCGACCGCTGTCTACAACGATAGATGGCGGCAGACACCCCTCCTAATTCAAAGGGGGAAACCCCGAGGCTGTGCGCGTCCAGCCGTTCCAACTACGCAAATGCTGTCGGCTCCAAGGCCACTGGATTTTCGAGAAGTACGATGTATTCCGAAGGAAAGCATTTGTAGCAACTTTCAGAAAACCTTTTTTCCCATATCAACAAGATGAGGATCAACGTCCAATGACGATAATCAGTGTCAGTGAAACAATTTCTGAAGCGTAATTTCATTACAACAAATACTCAATTACAATGAGCAGTGTTACTACCGCACAAAAAGCAATTCATTAAAGCTTTCATCACTATTAGATATCAGTGCAATTACTTTGGGTGCCCAGTTTAAACGTGCGAGCAAAAACAGTTGGTCGTGGCAAAAACGCAATACGCTCCTTCCCTGGCTCAATGATCGAGGACTTGCTATGCAGAATTTCACAATCGTCGTGCTTCGTATTATTTGTTTTGCGATTTATTAACCATAGTATAGGCGGTGATAAGAAGCAGAGTTCTTTATTAGTTTGCAACAACACTAAGATTTCTTGCACCACTGCAATTCACGGAAAAAGTGAAATTCAGGGAACGCCAGTGCAGTCGTGCATCACCGAGAGGTTAGCAGTCCCATCACACCGGCTAAATTTCTTATTTTCATTGTCGCTTAACCACATACGCAGATTGAGCACATTCTGCCTAAATCACTCGCATTGAATTTGCTTTGCTTTACTCTTTCCGACTAAATGATGGGCTCCAGTGTAACAGAGTCACTCTGAAAGTAGTCTCTATCGTTATACATAGTCTACAATTAACCAAACTACAATTTCAATGATATGAGTAAAAAGTGGTAAATAAAAAGTGACCACACAAATAATGAAGTTACAGCGGTTGCTGTGATGTCCCCCACAGCCTAAAAATGAGCAAGGTAAGCGAGGGACTGGACGTGCCACCAGCAAGTTGCAGTGACATCATAGGGGGATAATCTCATACTTTTTTCCTTCATAAAAATTTGTAAAACATTTGTCCTAAGTAAGAGTGAGATATCGTAGTGCGTTTTTGTTGTTTTGGCAAGGGCACCATTTCAAATTCCTGGTCTTTTAGAGATATTGATTAATTCACTCGATTGGTCACACGCAATAGAAAACCGGAAACTTGCAGTACCATGGACCGGTGCACCAAAAAGCAATGCAGTCTTGTGAATGGCTTCACATGCTATGTCACTAAGATACAAAGTAAGGTGACTTAAGAACCCCACAGACGTTTCTGGTAATTGCATCACTCATTCACAAGTCTACGGACACTTGAAGCATATAATAGCTAAACTATGTTTTTAATCTTCAGTAATATGTGTATCCTCCTCCTTTGTTGAGCCCATTTAATATTGTATCATTGTATTGTGAAATGATTTATCAAGTGTACTGACATTTGTTCCTAAGCATGGCTATCCTTTTACTAGATTTCAGGTATTCTGTCACACCAAAGAAAGAGCATAGTTTATTTATTGCACTTGTTTGGCATAAGGTATGACTAAAAAATCAATTTGTTCATCCAAAGGCCAAAAGCTACATAAAATCAACCCTTTGCAATCCAACATCTATACCCTTTTGCCCATTTATAATCAGCCTAAATTACCACACTAAAGTGCCAAAGTTTTTACAACCGCCTGTCTGCCAAAACCAAACCTCGTGTGCTGCGCCACCCTATTCTGAAGGCCCATACACACAGTTGCACCCGAGAACGTTCGACTGCGCTGCAACTGCGAGTAACCAGGACATCCGTCCTTAGCATCCCTCGTCCTAAGCTATTCCTTGAATTGGTTGACACGCCTCATACGAAGCGTGGACGGTGACTCGTGGCCATTTCTCGATGCAATTCAGTCAAACGCAACCGAATGTATGGGCCTAGATGCTACGAATATTCCACACAAAAGCCATTTATCGAAATCAAACTATTTATGCACTTAATTAGCGACGACTTGGAGAACAACGAAGGCCATGGCCAGGATCATTCGCAACAACGCGACGGAGGTCTTGCCACGTCGAATACGAAAAACTGACAGCCTTACGTCGTATCAAGAGCGAGACGCCGATACATATTTAAAGGGACACTGACAGGGTATTTATGCTCGCCGAGGCTTTTAGCTGTACGTGACATATGAGAGCCCAACTACACAGAACAGACTTTGCGGCTCGAAATTTGGTTTCTTTCTGCCCGAAAACCGCCGATCGAGAACTGACCGGTTGGAGTCGCGCTCACTCTCTTTTCCATGGTCCTGGGCAGTTTTCTAAGGTTTAGACACGACCACCTAATTTGACCACGGTCGTGGGTCATTGAAGGCACACAGTCAATACTAAAAATAGAAAAAAATATGAAACCCATTTTTTGTGGCTTCCAAAAAGCTGCAAATACGCTGATTGAGAAAAAAAAGGTTGCATAGAGAACCGGAAGCATTCTGTGTGTTCACTGCATAATTCTCAACATGGCGTCGTTTCGCGTTTCGTGGGACTCACGGGTGGCAGCGGACGACGGGCGTCGGACCTGTACTTCAGAACTGTTGTTCACGGTACCGGTGAATTCCGTCTTCCTTCGAAAGAGTAATTTCGGACCGATCAAAAGAATTGGTATTCATCCCGTACGACACACCCGACCAGCAAGCCGATTGCACGAAGACGTCGTCGAGCCATCGTCCCTTCTTGTGGCTGAAGACATCGCTCACGCAAACGTCAAGCACGAAGTGCGTACTTCAAGTTGAATACGCACACGTACGGTTTCTTTACTAGGTGCGAATGTGGCCAATGCGTGGAGCTGCCCGACTTCAAGCCGGGAGTGCATGTACTGGAGGGAAATCGGCAGCAAACTTTACAACCTACAGTCGATCGGCTGCATTACTACGAACGAAAGAGTTCCCCCAGTAGCTCAGTGAAAAGACGTCCGCTTCACACGCTGCGGGCGCGGGTTCAATCCCTACTGTGGGCGTAACCTTTTTTTTTCAAACATTTTGCAGTGTTTACATTTCTTTTTTTTTACAATTATCACTAAAAAATACAATGGTTGTGGACGATAGGTCGCTGAACTAGATTGGATTCCATTTTTGACAACTCTGCCGCACAATGCCACTTTCAGATGCAGGACATGTGAGGCAGCTCCTCACGCAACATCTTGGGAGTATTCTTTTCGGAATCGATCACGGGAATTCACCACGGGCACTCACTACTAATTGCCAACACTTAAATGTACAAAACAACTCATCTTGAAGTACAGAACAGCGAGCGGAACAAGCATAACTGCAAAGGAATCGCACGGCAAACAGTTCCCGCTACGCAATTCGTCTGCTGCGCGCGGAAGAAAATAAAAATTGCACGGTCGGGTGTAGCCACGTGACTTCCGCCACTCACTCTCTCCTCTACACTTCTCTGTGCTGCGTGGGGTTTTCGGATTCGAACAGTTGCGTTTTTTGGCTTTATAGAAATATGTGACTCTGTAGCAAAATATTAATTGGATGGTATTCCGACACCATAATGAATCGCCTGGCAAAAAAATGATAAAAAAATTTTTGGGGGGTGTCAGCGTCCCTTTAAAGACCTTCTATGCGAACTCAACACCAACAAGCAGAAGCCTGCATTCTAAAAGACTTGAAACATTCATGGTCACCGCAGAACTAGAATGGAGGTTGGTCCTTCAGCCGTCCTGCCTCTGGTATGAGCTTCTTATTTTTCACAGTGCTTCGGCATCTCGTGAACTTTGCGTGCACGCACAACCGGAGCATGGTGGAAGCAACGGGTGCATGTCGGAGGTGAGGCTTCGGAGATGCCCTACCAATCTCATCCTGTCGGTCGCTATACCTGGAACAGAGCCCTCACTTTGTTTTGGGAAGCTAACATACAAGCTAAACAAACACTAACCCTCACCACCCAAGCGAGAAACAATAAGCAGGGAGCTGCGAAATGGAGGCCCTCGATGTGGAAACAATCGAATACGAGACCAAGCTTGACTAACTTTAGAATGCACCGTACGTGCAAGCAATTATTTTAAAATGTGCAGTCTTCTCTACTGGCCAAGCTTTATAATGAAGCCCGACCGCAGCGGAGGACTGGGAACGAAATGGGCACACCCCTAAAAATTTCATAAAGTATGGGGAATGCAAATGCACACCAAGAGTGGATAAAACGTGAAAGCACTCATTTCCGACGCAGTTTTTCCAGAAATTACACCCCAAGACGTTCCTGGCCGGAGTACCTTCGATCGGCTCTGTTCGAACTCGCAAGTTCTGCCACCTTTCTCTGCCAGACGCGATAAAATGAAAGAAAAGAAAACGAAGCTGTTTGCTCAGAAAGCAGGCGACAGGGCGGATCTCGAGCATACCGGCGCGGCGCGTCAAGGTATGAATACATTTACACGGCAAGAGGAAACGCCAGCGAGGAAAAGAAAAAAGAGAGCGAGAGAAGTTTGCAAGAGCCACCCCGGCTACTCACCACCACCAGGAGTGAAGAAACCCCGGAGGCTCTCCTAACGTGATGTTCTTCTCCCATCGAATCTGGAAAGAGGAAAACGAAAAAAAAAAAAAAATCAGGTTCACACGTCAAGACGAGTCTGCAAGCCGAGGCAACAGCAGGTCGCCCGCACACCGCGCATGGCATACCGGACGAGATTTTCTCGCAAAGTTGAACTTTAACCCCTACGCAGTATCTATGCGCGGTACGTCGCCGTCGGAAGGTGGTGCCTTCTTGGTCGTTCGATGCTGTTAACTGCATCACTCCGTGATGCAAGCTGGCAGTCATACTGCACTGGCTGATTTACCGTCTGCAGCGTAAACCGGTGTCACCACACCTCGAGGGCAAACCAACCTTACGTTGTCTATACATAAACAACTAATTTGCTTTTTTTTTTTTTAACACTTACGGTGAGAGAACCCACTGGCACTGTCTATCAAATATCCAAGAAACAATTTCAACCTGCGTATATTTTCTGACTTTTTAATATAATTATTTCGCAGTGGGCTTCAAATAATGCCGACAATATTGCTGTGCGCCAAGGAGGCAGCGCGATCGTGGCCTAACAGTTATCGTGCTTGCCTCCCACGCGAAGAGCCAGGGTTCGATTCCTGGGAGCGACGCATCTTTTATTTATACTTGCAATTTAATGTTCCGGTAAATTCTAGAACCCTGTTGCTTCTTCGAGGTCCGAATGTTCTAGTCGCCGAACCTTCTACGCCGAATATTCCAGAAACCCACGCGGGTACATAAGGGACTCCGCATGGCGAGCCGAAGTCTGTCTTGCTCCAGTGCTCGATCCTGCTGTTTCGCCGACATCGACGCCCGCGACGCTAACTTACTTCTATTTTGGTTTGGGCACAAGTTCGCCCCATTAAACGTTCAGTTTCTTCAGTTATTCTTCGCCTCATCATTTGTCATTCGTGACAATATTATTAGACAACGCTTCTCGTAGACAGAGCACAGATCTGGTTATGTGCGGATTGAACCCTCTGGGGCTGCCCAATAGGTGGAGCCAGTGTGCTTCCTGTTTATAAGCAGTTACTAGCGGTTGCAATGCAGTTCACCACACTCGAACGCAAGCAATGAACCAGCCTTGTGAAACTGAACGTCGCAAACGTTAGTATGGAGGGAGGACGGTCCACCCTCGAGGTACGGAGACACCGGTTCGGCATCTTAAGAAAGCACACTGGCCAAAGCGGTTTCTACATACCTTGCATCTCTATCCTGCACCAGGCAGTAAAGAATGTCGATAGCTTCAGGGATCGAACCCAAGAAGCGGGGGTCGCAAAGGCACTCTGCTGCATTTCAACGAATGAGAAGCAAGCGTGCAATGTGGTCGAGTTTTCAACGTTACTGTGACAGACACAAGCCTTGGAGCGAAATAAGCAGAGGACCAACAACTGTCGTCGTCACCGACAGCCAAAGGAAGGTGAGAGTGCTGTGGGCGCAAATAGTAGTAAAACCGACCTCTCTTTTCTTTCCCCCCTCACAACGACTGTTAGGGGAAGTTTTGGTCCCATCCATGCTATGTTGAAGACATACTACAAGCTAATCCGCTAATCCAGCATCAGCGTTGGGGCCCCGCATTTGATGCATGTAATGTTCCGTGTTTCGTATGGCTTATTTAGACAATGAACGGACATCATAAATTGCAACGAGATGCACCTTAATTGGTTATCTTAAAGGGGCGAAGCAACGATTCTTGTACTTTGCGCAAATACCATTTAGAACAGATCCCTGACGTTAATGACCTGTGGAACACTCGTTTGTGTTTCCCCACACGCAATCGAAGTTGCAAAAAACGAGCAGCGTTTGCCCCTTCAACTCGCAGCAAGAACAAGCAGTCATGTGATCTGGGGTTGATTATATGCCGCCAATGTTGATCATAGCCACGCGCTGGGGTTGGCAAGGCACAGGACATGCGCTGATTTCCAGACATTGTTATGGTTCGGCTATTGTTGTCATTGCAGCAATTGGATACGAGCCACTACCCGAATGGTTCTCAAGCTATCGATTATCGCAAGTCCAAATCAAGTGCCCACGCAATGCTTTGGTCCAATCTATGAGCCAAATTCAAATATAGACACTGGACGGTACTGTGACCGCCCAGCTACGTCCATACCTCGGCAAACCTCACTCATGAGGGCCCTCACTCACCCTCATCTTCACAGGTGAGGTGAGGGTGAGTGTGTTTCTGAACCAGGAAAATTCATGAGTGTGAGGGTGAGTGAGGGCCTTGAGGGCTGTGAGGGCAGTGAGGACCATGAGTGTGTGAGGGCCGCGAGTGTGTGACGGGCGTGAGGGGTGTGAGGGCCAGAGTGTGAGGGGCGTGAGGGCGGTGAGTGCGTGAGGGGTATGAGGGCTGTGAGGGTGGTGTGTATGTGTGGCATGAGTGTGTGAGGGGTGTGAGTGCCGTGAGGGCGGTGCGTGCATGAGGGGTGTGAGGGCCATGAGTGTGTGAGGGATGTGAGGGCGGTGAGTGCATGAGGCCCCCTTCAGATGGAGCAACTTTCTCAGCAATTTTGGTGTTGCTGGTGGGTTGTTCCCTAGCTTTCCCTAGATCGACACGAATTGCTGCTATCGGGTCCGGCTGGAAACAAGCAAGCAACTCGGAGCAATTCAAAGACGTTTGAAGCGGCTGCATCCAATCAGGGACGCAATATTTTCACGTAATACCTCGTGCCGATGATGATGACAACAAAAGACTTGGTTCTGGTTTGAAATTGATCGTTTTTGGAAATAAACTGTTTCAGAAAGATGCATTAGTATTCTCAACGAGATTTAAATGTGTAAAAACACGTTATAGCGCGTAATTGTGTGTCTAAATAGTGCCAGAAAAATAAAATTTCATGATGATGATGGCAACTTGCAGCAATTGGTTGCTGCGTGTGAACGCGGGCGGCCCGTGTTGCTGGTGTTGCGACGTCAAGTTTCTGGGCGAAATTGCCCCATCTGAAGCGGGCCTGAGTGGCTTGAGGGCCATGAGTGCGTGAGGGGTGTGAGGGCTGTGAGTGCGCGAGGGCTGTGAGGGCTGTGAGTGCGTGAGGGCTATAAGTGCGTGAGGGCGGTGAGTGGCGTGAGGGCGGTGAGTGGCATGATGGGCATGAAGGGTATGACTGCGTGAGGGCGGTGAGTGCGTGAGGGCCATGAGTGAGTGAGGGGCGTGAGGGCGGTGAGTGGCGTGAGGGCCATGAGTGCGTGAGGGCTGGTGAGGGCCGTGAAGGCGGTGAGTGCGTGAGGGCTGTGAGGTTCAGTGAGGGTGAGTGAAGGGCTGAAGGTGAGTGTGACTGTGAGGATGAGGGTGAGTGTAGTTGTGAGGGTGAGTGAGGGGCTTAGGTGAGTGTGGCTGTGAAGGTGAGGGTGAGTGAGGGCGACCTAAAATGCCGACCTCTGGCTACGTCATTGAGTTTTGCGAGGGAGAGATTGGATGAAAACGCTTGCTTTCGACCTTGAAATTACAATGAAACAAAGGAGTATCTTGGCAAGTGGCCTTGTGTGTGAGTATCCTTCAATCCCACTAGTGCCAGTAAGCTCGTGTAAAGTGAAAAACATTCCAATATTGTTGCACCGCCCGTTTAAGCTGGTTCACAAATGCGGTAAAATACAGCCGTACAATGGAGACATTACAGTGCCTTTCATAGAATACGGTATCAGACAGAATTGCAACGTGAACACACAGTTGCCCAGGCATATTCAATAATGTTCCCAGATCATGGCATAGATGAATGGGCAAGTAGTGGAGACCAGAGCAAGTAGCAATGATTGCATGAGCAATGCGGCAATGATTGCATGAGCAATGCAGCAGTGATTGCATGAGCAATCATTGCCGCTTGAGCAATCTGTTAAACATCAATGTATGCATGAGCCTGCACCGTTTATTACTCAAGTGCATGACACACATGACACACCGACTATAGTTACAGTTACAAGATACCAAAAAAAGTAACAAGATACAGTATCTCGATACTCGTAACGCGATACTACCCAAGACTGCAAAAAATGGGTATCATATTTCCTCTCAATTTTCAATATTGAGTGTGTGCCTTCGATGACCTACGACTTTGATTATATTTGGTGATCGTGTCTAAACCTTAGAAAACGGCCCGTGACCACAGAGAAGAGTGAGCGAGGCTCAAACCGGCCAGTTCTCGATCTGAGGTTTTCGGGCGGAAAGAAACCGAATTTCGAGCCGCAAATTCTGTTCTGGGTAGTTGGGCTCTCATATGTCACGTACAAGTAAAAACCTCGGCGAGCATAAATACCCTGCCAGTGTCCCTTTAAGGGCCTCTTGAGGGAGGCATTACATAAGGGGGGTGTCATATTCAAGGTTCGAAAACAAGACAACAAAACACTCCAAAAAGAAAATAGAAAAGCTTAGGAAACATTATTATATAAACATTATTCAAACATTCTAGAAATCAGCTGCAAAAAAAAAAAAAAAAAAAAATGGTCACTGGTAGTTGCCAAGCTTGTGGGCAAGCTATCTCAATCTGATATGCATAATGGAAGAGGAGAGTATTTGAATGTGTTGGTTTTCGAAAAAAATGGGTTAAACTTTGCCGGGGAAATAAAGGTTTGGGGAGACCACGGTTTATAGTACAATCTCTGCATGAAAGAGAGCCGGTCTATTTTTCTAGGAGTGTCAAGAGTTTGTAGGGATGTGGGCAGTTTCAAAGAAGAGATGCTATTCCTAGTGTAGTTACGAGTGATAAAACGAGTGGCACGATTTTGCACAGCTTCCAGCTGGTTAATTAAATAGCTTCGATGAGGGTTCCATATCACTGATGCATTCTTCAGCTTAGTTCTGACTAGTGTAATATATGCTAAACATTTAACAAAGGAGTTTGCGAGAAAAAGATGCCTTCTTAAAAATCCTAATGTTTTGCCAGCTTTAGAACAAATGTAGCTGACGTGACTCTTTCATGATAAGTCTTTAAAGAGGTACACTCCTAAATATTTAAATGTGTCATCAAAATTCAGTGTTTGTTGGATAACATAAACATCGAAATTCAGTGTTTATCAGATAAATCCGAGTTAAAACAGAAACCTAGGCTTGCCCTGCCCCTAAAATGTTTTTCTTTTTTTCAGAGTTATTAGGCATGCAAATGTTGAAGATGACTAAAGTTAGTCTGCTTTCCCGGCTCCCGACTGCCAGAAAGAGCAAACAAAATAAAAACCGTGACTAGCATGTTTTCGCGAGATCCAATGGCCACAGAACGAACACCAATGAATCTCCGCATAGGTAGGTGGGTCAAATTTGCTCTCGAAGGAAGCTAATACTCTCGGGAGAATCGCAGGATGCACAAATTCTCCCCGCAACCTCACGAACTGCCGCACACTTTGAAAGCCGTCCACCCTACAACCAAAATGAACCAGTCCGATAACGAATTCCACTGAGCTCCACGGCTTCAAGGCGGCAGCGGCATCTTAAATCGAAGCATACCTGGATCCACCCACGACACATTTGTTACGCATGCATTTAGATGATTAGCTAGAAATCTGAATTCAACCTCAGTGTAATTCGAAACAAGCTGAACCCGACGACTCCAACATTATTTTACTCTCAGACTTTCAAATAATGTTTGATACCAGCAGATAGCTGTCCTACGGAAAGTTTGTCGGACGAAAGCAACGATAAAGGTTGCGGCCTCCCGCCGATTTTGGCTTCAGAAGCATTTTCTGGGACGTGCCAAATGACAGGGTGAGAACGGTCGCTGACAGGATTAGAACGGCAGGCGTCTCTTCGGATGCCAGGCCTCCGGCACACGCCCGTTGCCTACCAACGTGCTCTGGCTGCGCGTGCACGCCCGAAGCTCACGAGATTCCGAAGTGGCACTGAAGGCAGGACAACCGAGAGCCCTTTTTGTGTCTCATCCTGTCAAAATCTATTGTAAACCATTAAAGAAAAAACTTGCCCCATTGTCCCACGACGTTTGATTCGGCTCTTGACTAGTCACCTGCGGTTGGTGCCACCAGCGAAGAACCGAATGCATTGTTCACGGCTGATCGGCTGCAAATGTCGGGCATGCCGAGATATCTTGGTGTGCCTTGAAGCACGAAATCATTCCGAATGCAAGCAAGCCATTTTCCACGGTGACCTGTCCCGACGTCTCTAATGTACAACGAGCTTTCTCTGAAAGATGGATGTCGAGATGAATGAAGCTGCATTCTTTGTTTTCAAATGCTCCGAAAAAACTTCAGAAAACGAAATGCCTCGGTAACTTTTGCCCAACTTGAATGTCTCGCACTTGGCACGGTTTCCTTGTAGAAGACACAATGTCACCATCAATGTGCCGCTAACACGTTATCATGAACTACGACAAGCTTCCCTTGGTTTTGTACTCTGTCTAAGCACACAGTTGTCCCTCGCGAGAATGTTTAAAAAAAAAGTTCACGCCATGCACTTTCATGAGCACGTGTGCAAAAAAATTTATCGTTTAACCTAGTAATTACAGTTAATAGGGAATTTAAAGAGGAGAACTGCCGAGCAACTCTGGATGTTCTGCGAGAAACAACAACAAGAAACATTTCGTAAAAAAATACATTCGTGTTAACCAGGAAACCCCGAGGCAATGTGTAAAGCTAAAACGTAGTAAGTAAAAAAAAAAATTTACCAGCTTTTGTTAAACCTTTTTAACATAGCAGCCACTATAGTAAGTTACAGGTCAAGAAGGTAGCGGCAAATGCCCCTCAAAAGGATTCATATATCCCTCCGCCACCTCCGCATCCAATAGCGTCCCATCGTTTCCGTGATGTCGTGGCCAACGCGGGAGAGGGTTTTACTTCCTGTGAATATTTGCTTTATCTTTCGACTTTGACTTAGCATTGTGGAAGCCACGAAAGGAAGATTAGAATTTTCCCCCTCCTATGGAAACAAAAACGACTTTGGAAGGTTAGGTTCCCCCTCCGATGGATACAAAGGCCACTTTCAGGGGCTCGGTTCCCTCTCCAATGATTACAAAGGTCACTTTCTTAAAAAGTGGGGGTTGGAGACAAGTTGGCATCACTCCGCAGCCGTTATCTATTCATTGAAGCTGAACAAGGGGTGTTTCCAGGGAACTATTCTTTCGACTGCGGATGGATTTGAAACTGGCGAATCACGCTTATGGGAGGAGCTTCTCCTACCTCATGCCTTTGAAGTGTCCGACATATGGAACTCTAAGCCCACCCCAAATCTCTGTCGGAAACCTACATGCTATGCCCAAACTTAGTGACCGCCTCCTGCTTTAAGAATTATTCAAGTAAGAATAAGAATATTAGCAAATTTATTTCCCCAGGGTAATTTAGGTACCAAACTTGGGAGATTCCACTGTAGTGTGTTCTTAACGGACACCACCTGCTTATTTCGTTAAAGGAGAGGTGCGGAGGATGTCACTTTTCGGACAACGTGCGAAAACTGGATGTGAAAATCTCCAAAGTCGAAGTGAACATTGTTACGGGACAGGAGTTGAATGTACCACTCAGCTACGGCGAAGAAAATGGTGATAATGACTTTATTAAAAAATAACTAAATGTTTGTGCATAGCAAAGCAGTCAGCCATATGAATGCAAGCAATATGCTACACTTTCCGAGAAAGCAGAGTTGAAGGCATTACCCTGATGCAATCCGAGTTCTATTGCACCTGCGCAGGTAGCCCAGTTGCTGCTGGGAAGATAACCCCAAATGACATCCGGCGTTTATGACTGATCTTGAGAGACCGTGTCAGAAAGACGAGACCGTGTCAGAAAGACGGCAAATTCGCACATGAGCCGAGAATGATCCAAATTCAGACCAATATGGGAGAAAGAAAAATGGATAAACGCAAACCGTCAGCTTCTGAACATTGGAGGGCGAAGTTTATTCTGGTTCTCGAGTCCCTATGATACGGTCTCACTTTTCGCTAATACCTGAAACAAAACTTTTTTTCCGCTCGCAAGGGAGCAGGGAAAACACAGAATGGAAATCCGTAAGTGTGTGCCTGATCGTGCTCAGCCCTACTACGACTGTGGTTTTGAGGCCGCACCTCTAAAAAGCGCCTTTTGGAGTATGTTTTGCGTGGCTACTTTAAGGTATGTGTCCACGATGTTGGAATCATTAACAATCTTAAGCGGAAAAGACTGTGTCACTTCGAGCATTACCACAGCAGGGCGGTCTTTGGTGTTCGAGTTTGATGCGAGCCTTCACAAAAATATAACTGGAAAGTACCAAGCTACGTCGCAACACAGAATTCTATAGAAAACACAGGAGCAATGAGTGTACAGGAGCACAGACGACTTTGCTCATCGACATGCAACCAGTCAGGTTGTGTAACATATTGCATCGAGACAGACTACAGAAATATGAAACTGGTCTTTTTTGCAAGTCTGGATAATCGCTGCGTGAAACGTTGCAAATCTGAATGCAAATCCGTCGCAACCGGAAATCATCCCAAGCGTAGTATAGGTACTGGCTTGCACTGCAGCTATTTGGATGTCGTCAAGTAACAATCGCCTCGCTTGGGCGTTCAAATGGTCCGTCAATTTACTCGGGCAGCGAAGCAAAGCGTGCAGTCTTGTAGTCTGCATGAAATATTATTAAACGGCTGGGTCAACAGTCACCTCAGCCTTTGTTATCCTGTGTATTGGATATGGTAAGCTTAAACATATGGATCTGCCAAGCTTAAAGAGCAAAGGCCAATAATGTTAAACATTGGCCCAAAGGGACTGTCGGATAGATTCAACTTTTACAAGGGTTTTTACGTGTGAACCTTGAGCAATTTTTCACTTCTGACGGGTCTTTCTGCCTCAAACGACTCCTAACCTCGTCATAACAGGTAAAACTCTTGAATGCCCTTCCGGAATAGCCGAGCATGGTCCAAATGCATCATTTGGCAACGGAGTGTTGGACTCAGAATACTGCACTCTCCAATGCACAGTGATCATGCACACAAGAAAAGATTGCAGCAAAATGGTCCTGTACATTAGATCCTAACATACATTATGCACTAATGTGTGTTATATGCATTAGTGTGTGTTAGACACTGCCATTCTGTGTCTTACAGTTACACCAGTATGCATTATGTAGCAGCCTTCAGTTCTACTGACAAGCCTGCTTTGTCCTGGAACAGTTACTCTTACCCAGACTACTCCAAAAGCTACAAGCAGGAGCTCATTTGAAATCCCACTAAAGTAAACCCTTCTTTAGGAGCCACAGCCTATATGCACACCAGCTTTAAACCAAACTTCAGTTTGTTTTGCTTTCCTGGTGTACCGATCTTGAACAAGTAGCGAAATCCAATTTTGGGTTGTGTCCTTCCACCCTACACGATGCACAATGCATCGCTAATAAAAAAATATGACATAGAATATGACAAAACCACGCAAATAATGAATATTGCATTCTTGGTTTCGGTTTCGATTGGTGGGAGCTGGGATCTTGAGGCGACGTCACGGACTAGGCTGCGCAGCTATGGCGGCAGTCACATGGGCCCAAAAAAATTGTTACATGTGCACTCTACGTGCTAGAATGAAAGCAGACGATGAAGCCTTCATGGCGTCACAATTTGTGGGCGTCATGCGACTGCTTTCGCAGCTGCGCTCCCTGGTCTGTAACGTCCTCCTGACTACCAGCAATGGAAACTGACGCCACTAAGCAGAGAGAATGCAATAATAAATTATTTGTACACACTTGGCTTACCGTAAAATACCGGGCAAGCGCCCACTCAAAATTTAGAGATAATCGCGAAAACATGGGGGATGGGCGCTTGTCCGGTCATCAATTTCACATATCAACGTACTGTGCACATTTTCTCAGATCCTACAAATTTGGGTATGGGCGCTGAATGTGGTTTGGGTAGATGCGCGGTATTCTAAGGCAAGTTGTTCTACATTGCATTCCATGACTAGTAGTCACAAACACTGTTTACAAAAAAGAAAAATCCATGTTCGAAAGACTGGAAAGACGGAGAAAAAAGAGGACAAGCACAAAACGTCTCACGTTCTGTGCTTGTCCCCTTTTTCCTCAGTCGTCTCTGGGCTTCCAAAAATGTGTAACATAAACCAGCTTACCTGTCTACTCTATCATCAATAATTAAACCCTCGATATCTCTACTCCTTGAACGAGAGCATCCTTTAGGAAAGAGGAACCTCTGTCCAAAAACTGCTTCAGTGGGATATGGTTGTCACTTACGAGTTTAATTTTATGACTTTATTCCGTAGAAGAGGCATCGTAGACAATGCCGACAGAGTCCTAATCCAAGACAGGGATAACTTGCCCGACAAATCGATTCACCAAAAAGCTAACCAATCGCAACGGTGGCCCATGCATACATAGCATGAGGGAACAAAAACACTCGTGTAACATTTTTGTCTCGACCAGTCGCTTACAAGTTCGACCAAGAGGTTGCACTCTTCCTCAGATAACCAGCAAAAGTTTCTTTTGCTGCCAAATTCGGTGAAAAAAACATTTGCCTAGCAACTTTAGAACAAAGGTTTTTCGGAAAAATCAAATTGACGTCGGCGTTGCTCGAACAGCTGATCAGACTCTTCTCCTACGAGTGTAATAATGTCCTTCACCAGTGAAGTCGAGAAACTGAAGCCACTACATTACATCAGACCTGGATAACATTGAGAGACTAACTTCCACCAGAAAAAAGACATGGTCGGGTCAAATAGCTGCCCAGGTATGCAATCTTTTTAAACCGAAAAGGTCGGGAAATACGATCCAACAACCTTGCGACCCCTCCATGCAAGATGGAATGCCGCCACATGCGGTCCCAACGACGACAAACCAAACTACCTCCAACCCCGGCAAAACACAAATGCGCGGACGACACCGCAAAAAAGAAAATTTGGCCGTTCCCGAGATGTGGAAATAGTGCGGCGGCTCGGTTCAACAACAAAAAGGGGGTCTTTTTGGGAAAGCAGCGACACGTTTTGATGCATGTGCATGCTGCGAGAGGGAGGGGAGAAGCAACAAGTGTTGCAAGTGACATGACCAGCTGTGCGTTTGCCACTCTATCTGAGGCAATGGGCCGCACGCAGCACGTTTTGCCCTAGCAAACGGGCCCCTTACAACAGAGAGAGAGAGAGAGAGGCCGAGCCAGCGAAAGTCTTTCCGGTCGCTGTACCCGGATGACTTTAGGTGACAGACGGCGGGAAAAAGGTCCCCAAGATCTGGTAGCAGACAGGCCGGGCTGTACTCGGTCGAGCTAGCCTCGTACGGCACCTGGACGTCTGGAAAACAATCTACCGAACACCTCGGCTAATCCTGGAAGATGCCAACTTGGAAAGCACCTAGAGGCTGTCAACTTTGTCACTACAACGTTTGTATTCCAACGAATGACGCAGAACAAACATGAAACGCCGGAAACTAAACAGATTATTTGCCTCTGGTGGCCGGCAGGGTGGGAACTCTTGACCTTTGGTCGGCAAAGGTTCAAACATACCCTGCCCACTGTACTGAATAGCCACTTGTTATAAAACATAGACATGCAGTTACTTACTGCCAAATCTATACCCAGCATACTTTTCTATGTATTTCTACCGTACTTGGTTCAATAGCTGTGTACATCACTTGTATGTCTGCATGAACATCTTGGGAAAATTGTGGATTGCAGCCAAAATGGGCACCTTTTTTGTTGGATTGTACTGTAGGTCGCAAACATTATCGTGCATTTTACTTTTTCTTTCCTGCTACTCTCAATTTGTGTTGTGGGTTATATGGTTGATGTTAATGTTTTTGTCTGTACTATGCCTGCCCTTTCAAGTAGAGACCTGACTTTCCTCTTTGAGTTTCATTTCTGCAATCGCTGCTAACTTTGTTGCAAGCAGGAACTTCGTCAAGCCGCTCTATTTTGGCTTTCGTTTCGCACGCCTCAGTCTTTGTCGCGGTGACAAATAAACTTCAGCTCAATTCAAATTCGTTGCAGGGCTGCTCTGTCGCAGACGGGCAACTTACGTAGCACCAGACCATACCAACCCAATGAGCAGAAATGTGAAATCCAGTGAGCAGAAATGTGAAATCCAGAACGTCGCTCATAACTCGCCAAAATGTTGATGCACGGCAGCTTTACCCTTTCACAAACAAAAGTGCTTTTTTTTTTTTTTGCTCCCAGATACTTTAGTTGTTTCTTAAAGTCGATCAAATCCAATTACCTGCGTGAAAAAAAAAAGAAAGAAAAAAACGTAGCCAAAATTAAGCTTAAAGATATTTGCGCATGATAAGGTCGCCTTCAGATGACCTCTCACATTTAGCTAAAGAAATTTAGACAAATCAGCACCATTAGGACACCGTCAGACATGATTCTGCCGTAGTCACAGGTGTGAATTTTACTTTACCGCTGGGATCCATTGTAAAAATCTCAAATGCCGACGTGCGTAAATCTGGAAAGTAAGTCACCACACATGTTGGGGCTCAAAAGCTCCCAAACATTGGAAGATGCTTGTGACGCAGTTGGGCACTGAGCTAGCACGCACACATGGAATCGGTACAGAATGACTCTATTTAAAAGACCACAGGCAGACTACTTCCTACTGGCTTCTCTCTAACAAACTGGTTTAAAAGTGGCAAGATTGCGCTCTCGACTGGCAGAGCTGAAAATACCGTACAATGATGTATGCAAAAAAAAAAAAAAAAAAGATACACCACCCAACTGGCAAACACTGGGCCAGCTTGGTAGAAACAGTGCCTTAGCCAACACCATGTAAAAAAAAATAAAAGCATTGTCAAAGCTAGCTCATGAGCGCCTTGGCATGTGAAGTTGAGTCTCAAGCACTCGCGCGCCCCAGGCTCGGCGGGGTTTCTTTCGCAGAGTCATAGCTAAGACGCCGTGTAAAGCAAGCAGGCCCAGAACTTATAACATTCACTTTTGAGCATCTGTATGCGGGGGGACCGATGGCCGAGTGTCTTAACGCATCGCAACTCGGAATGCGTCAAGCGAAAGCTCGCCCTGCAGAACCCAAGTATACTGGACTCAATCACTACCCACCCGTTTAGATCTGGACGAGCATAGCACTGGCGAGCATTCGTGTATCACTGCTGCATATGTTCGTTAAACAAGCCAGGCTAGCAGTGGTACAGCACTAGCAAAATATCTTTTCTACAACGGAGACTCTAGATGCCCACTAAAGGCTCACTAACTTCCTGCTGTCTAAGCATACACACAACACAATTTCTTTTTACTGTATGTGTTTAGAGAAGTGTATCCATCGTGGTATTGGCTTTGCCACCACATTGCAAAGGTCTCACACTTCGAGAAGCATAGGATTTTTGAAAGAGGTCTATTAACTGGTTCGTTCTAACTCAACGAAGATGACTTTGCCCGTACCCTTGCATCAATCAAGGCAACCTAAGCTGGAAGGGCTAACCCAGACTATCAGATTGGCAAAGTGGATATTATAACAGATATAAAGGGGATGTGAAAAGATTGCACTGCTCTCAATTATCGAGGTGACTGCTTCCACGACGAATGTGCCAAGGCTGACGACGACGGATAATAAACCCAGTGAAAGTAGCAGACGATTGAAAAAAAGGTAGACAGCCAGCCACCCCGAGAGTTCCAAGACGGACGATATACCCTTGACACTATTCAACGGCGGCGTCAGAGAACCCGACGCTGCAAGGAGACCAAACGCTCGCATGTAGGGGATCAACGCCACCGACACTTGGAGAACGCGGAAAAAAAAAAGCAGAAAGACAAAGGGAATAAAAAAAGTGAGCCACAAATAACCATGAGCGTCGGCGACAAGGAAATGTTACAAGACGCGCTTGCTCGCGAAAAAAAATAATAATAATACACCGTCCATCTACGGTTGGCGGCTCCAGCAACATTGGATTTCATTACTACGATTTCTGAGACGCATGTAAAACACACGGGAGATTTTTTTTTTTTTTTCGTAGTTCTGAAGCGTGTGCAAGTGTGGCGTCAAAGCCGTGACGTCAAGACTACAAAGCCTCAACGTCTCGTCGCCGAGTTTTAGTTGTTTTGCAATCAACCGACAGCAGCCAGCTTCACTAGCGACATCGGCCGATCGCGTACGCGTCAACGCGATCGGGATACCGTAGTTGTTCGTCGGGCGACACTTCGAGCTGCGGCATTTTAATAGGAGCACGGCACAGTCCGTATGCCGATCTGCATACTACGCAACAACAATCGTACGCTCACGAAAAAAAAATAACCCAAACGCACAACACACATAGGCGACCTCCACCACAGTGGAGGAGGGAAGCAAAACGCCACAGTCGCCGCGTTGGCGATTTGCAGGCTAACGAAAACCGCGTTCGGTTTATTGGTATTGATGTGATCATTGACGTTTGGGTGATATGATCGGGCTTGAATGCGACACAAAGTAAGAAAAAATAAGAAAGAAATATCCAAAGTGCAAAAACGGAAGCTAGCGTAGCAGAAGAAATACTTCTGCGGGGCTAGCGAAGCGAGAGGCGAGGTCTCCTCGGAGTTTCTCTCCCCCCACACAGCCGAATCGACGCGCGTTCGCCGCGACCAGGCGGAACTAGGGGATCATCCGTGAAGCGGTCTGGCGAAAAATAAGAGATGGCCAAGCGACGTTCGGCTTACCTCGGATAGGAACGTTTGTGCAGCCTTCTGTGCTCCCACGTGTAGTAAGTATTCGTAGACATACAGCGCTAACCTGGAAAAAAAGAGCAAAGAGGCGCAGGAATTAGCGAAAACGGGTAAATAAGCGGTGCCCGTGGCACGCGCGTCTACCCCCGGCCTCCCCTCGGCCGGTAGAAATGGGACCGACCCGGCCATATGCCCGAGGCCTACTCGGACGGCCGATCCACTTCGAACTGAATTTTGAAAACTTGCGAACGAATAAAACTGACACCGATCGCAACGGGCGGTCGGCCCGGAGTCTCGGCCCGAGTACCGTCGGGGCCGGGTTAGGTTTAAAAATCGGGCCGGAAGGCTGACGTGCGAAAGCAACAGCGCCGTGGTCGCCGGCGCACGGCCAAAGCAAGCTTCGCGAGTAGTACACACCGCACTCGTAGAACATGGTTGCCGCTCCGAGCAAAAGCGTCCACGATCACAACTTACTTTTCCCGTGCTTGAGCATCAGAAGGTACTGTTGAGCCTTTTCCTTTTGCGTACATACTGTGGATTTGAACAGTCACACACCTGTCAAGACATTCAGGACGACACCGACCATGTTACCATAGAAACATCAATTGATCTGTCAAAGACTGCCTTGTGATTGGGCTCACCCCCCAACATGCACGAGCTCCCCCTGGGCATGATCGTGACGTCACGGACGCGCGCGCTTTCCCATTGGCTGGAGACGCGTCATTACCGGCCGCCATCTTGCCCAAACGTATTTCTACTTCCGAAAACCGGCTGTTTTTCTCCGATATTGCGACTAATTAAGCGTTACTTTCTATTTCGCGGTAGCTTAAAAACGTCGACGTCAGTGGCAGCTTTGGGGAGCGGATAAAAAAAAAAAACTCGGCCGTGAACTTTATTGGTTTCTGGGGGGTGCGTCCGCGCGACAGAACAGCCGCAGAGAGAGAAAACTTGGGCAGCTACCGCTTGGCGCACGTAAACGATTTTGTGTTGTGTAGTAGTCGCTGCGTTGCACTCTGACGCGGCGGTTCGTGGCTTGCGCTCTCTCTCTAAGCGCCAGGTAAATATACGGAATAACAACCTCAAGCAGCGGTTGGTTATTCGCGAGTCAACACCTTATCCGAGGTGTCAACACCAGTCTAGTTGCCTCTTTAAACGCATCTCGGACAACAACGTTGTTTATCACGCCGCGTATTGTAAAATCCGCTCAAAACCGGCCTACGCGATTCTTGTGGGCTACACTTAATGAGCCTTTGCTGACTGCAAAAATATTGTCTTCCCCAATAGGAAATGCATCGCCTCAATATTCAACTGGGGCGCACGGCCTGGCTGGCCTGGCTGTGATCATCCTCGGGCGAACACCCCCTAACCGGAAAGTTTGGTTGAGGTCGTGACGTCACGTCCGGTCGTCTGCTTGAGTGTAGGAAAATTATGTTGGAATGGACCGAATTTCAACGCTGTTGTAGGGAGATCGAGGCCCTTTCGATCAACTTAAATGACGGCTGGCACTTCGTTGTTCAACAGGTCGGTGACTTTTTCTTTTGAGTTTTATTTGTGCATTTAATTATGCACGTCTGTGGTGTTGCGGTTTCGGTTACGCGCGTAGAAAACAACAGATTAATCTGCAACTGTTATCTGCTGTTTTAGCAGACGACTTCCGTCGTCTGCTAAAACCTGCGGATGCCAAGAGAGGAGTGTTTCGCTATAGGGATTGGCGAGACATTGAGAAATATTCCGGGCGACAGGTTTATTTTTACGAAATCCACAAGGCCTCTATTTTTAACAGCATACCAACTTTTCCACTTTTTTATTTCGTTTATTTTTTGGTTTGACGTTTTGTTTTCTGCTCCTCGGCAGCGTTTTTCTTTTTATTTCTACACAATGCCCTAGAGCTTCGCTAAAATTCCGATTCACAATGACCTTGAAATCGTGTAAGGAATCAATATATCTGTATAATACTTTTAATACTGGTTCCCAGGCGTTCAGGCAATAATGACTAGTAAAAAAATGGTAAGATGTACATAATCGAAACACTGAAATAAAAAAAAAATAGGAAAATTACAAGGTTTAAGTCAAGACGGAAAGTTCTGTCTTGTTTGTGATCGTCACTTTCCTTTATTTTCGTAAATTACCAGCTACTAATAAGTCGTTCAGCTTCCGTGTACATATTTTTTTGTAATATTCATGCAAGTTTTGATTTTGCAAGGATAATTCTTCTGCCGAAGTAGCTTGAAGCATAAGGAATAAAGATTGAATCAATTCAACCCATCCTGATAACTTAAACTTTGTGATAAAGAAAATAACATCGCAGTTATCCATGTTGTCTGGTATTCTATTTTTTTTTTTTTTTCTTGTCTCAGTTTCGATTACGACGTTACTTTTTGTTGTTTTATACTCCCTGTTTGACAGTGGTGGTTATGAAGCTTGGTAGTTTGCCTTCCCTAAAGACAGCATTCTAGCATACGACTGGGATATTTTGCGAAGGCGATGCCATTGCGCGAGAAACGAACTCCAGTCATGACGTCATCCTGACATTAATCTGTGACGTCATCTGCCTCCCTCTGCCTCCCACGATTCGAACCTCAGGTCTGCGGAAAGACAAATAAAGAAAAAGGGGTGGAGTGAGTTCATGGTCGTGAACTTTGAACTTTCTTTTAGCCCTACGGACATCGTCGAGGTGCTACGAATCACGTGCTCGCAGTAGTCCGACACAGCCGATCGGCTACTACCGAGTGACATGGACGAGGAATGGCTAGGTGTCTTTTTATAGCGAACCGGAGAGAAAGAAGAAATTAAAGATGGAGAGGGGGTGCACCGCTAAACCAAATACTGCTAAACACAAGCCTAAAGGCGGGGAGGGCGAAAAAAAAAAGAAGACAGTGAAGAGGTGAAGAGCGCAAAGAAATAGTTCAGCCGACACTACAAAGAAGGTCACACTTTGGAAGAAAATAACGGTGTACCACCGTCGTCGCCGGCTCTTTTTCCCCTTCCCCCTCCCTCTCTCTTTATTCGTTTCCCTCTCCCTCGACCTCCCCAGGGTTTGCTGTGTGTGTCCCATTTGCATGTGCGATGCTGTCCCCTTTCCCCTCACTTCCTCTTTCCACACTCACACACACACACACACACACACACATCCTCCCCCTCACCCACCTCCAACCGGAGTTTTTCGTTCCCTCGCCTGCTCGCACCAGTTCGGCTCCGGCGGCTCCGGCGGAGAGAGAGCGAATACACCGATCGACGCTAGGCGGCGCTTGCGCGGTGCGCTCGCTAACGCTCGCTCGTCCGGCGGCGAGGGAGAGGGGCACGGTCAGGGGTTCGAGCTTTCGAGTTCCACCCCCGGGTCTGAGCCGTGGGCCGAGTCCGACCGCGGTTCTCCCCGGCCCGGCATCGATTGGTCGCCGGTGCCAGACCAAACCACGGGCTCACTGCTGTGCAGCCACCACGTGCATTTTTCCCGCCAACAACACGGCTTCTCCCTCCCTCTCTTACGCTTTCTTGCTCGCGCGCCGCGACGTTTCCCCCTCTCCACGGCGCTCCCTCTTTCTCTCTTTTTCACCTTCGTTCGCTCCCTCCTACTTTGGGAAGTTTCTGTTCCCTATTTTCCTTTTCTTTTTATTGTTAGGATAAATTCGGTGTGCTCCTCCTTCGTCGACCCTCTTTATTATCGTTATCATCGCGACAAAAGTTGGTCATAGTCCGTTTTTTATCTCTACATGTGTGTTTTGTGTAGGCTTTAGCGTTTAGACGACGGCTGATGCGGGTAAACTCTACAACTTCCCTTTTAATTATTTTACAATCTATCTAACCACCACAACTCGTTATTTACAGTTTGTAATATGTCTTTACTCACCCTCTTTGTTCATTTTTCTGCTTCTCTTCGACGATAAAAAAAGAAAAAAAGAAAAACAACGCTTTGGCTTGTCAGCGAAGTTCCGATCAGAAAAGTTCAAACGCTGAGTTTCCGCGTGTGCCAACGAAACGTCGTGAAGTGCGCGCCGTTTTGAAGTTTGTCCGCTCCGGAACCATAACTAATATCAAATATGAATATGGTGAAAAATTCACTCAGATGGTACAGACCGCCAAATAGTCTTTATAACTCGTGCGATGACTTGACGAACAACTAAATTCAAAATAGTTCTTATTTGGTCTAAAAAGCTTGGGTAATGAGAATGACAAGCTTCGTACTCAGCAGAGATATATCAAACCTCCTTCACCTTTCCACTCGTGAAAATCAGTCGATCAATCAAAATACTATAATAAATTTATCGGGTGAAGAGTTTCCGTGTTGTACCACGAGTCCGTTTTACGGGACAACGTATTGTTTACATAAAAAAAAAAGAAGTCGGTTTTAGCGGCACTACGCAAACGGTGATATTATATGGATTTCGGATTAAGCGAAAGTGGCGGCGGTCATTCTCCAATTGTTTCCACGTTCTTTGGAGGTGAAGAAGGGGATTTAGGAACCAATAGCCTTTATGTCGCTTATAAATGGCTTCACCGCCGGTGCACTGTGACATGTTTTCATCGCCTCCTCCCCCGTCCCCAGATTAAGAGGAGGGAGAAAGAGAGATGGGCAGAAGAACCGAAGAACAGGGCAAAGGGTGGAAAGAGGCATTTATCCGCGCGTGCGCGTTAGCACGAACATTTTGGAAACCTCCGCAGGACACTTCCAGCCGACTGCTTGCATGCGTCGAAAAATGTAGCGCGCAGTGTTTTTACGTGGTGTTATTATTAATTTACTGCAATGTTTTTTTTTTATCCCCATCATTTTTTTTTCGTTATAATTAACGTAATTGTTAATTTCGTTGTTGTTTGTACAGCGCGAAATAGCGAGCGGTGCACCTATGAATGATAAATAGACAGATTTATTGCAAGAGAAAAGAAGGGTAAGAGTGTGATGATATTAATAGCCTGCTCGCAACGCCGGCTAGCCCCGAAGGTGGTAAGGAAACACATACTTGTAAATAAGATATCCAATAAGGGCACATAGCAGTAGTTTAAAGCAAATTTAACGCATTCTCAGTGCTTCCATAAACATTAGTTATGAAGCTTTTTCACTTGGGTTTATTTGTATGTACGATTTATTGACATCTTTTCTTCCCTTATTTTAGGTATGATTACACTAACATTTCAGCACGTATTATTCCTAGTCGTTCTCCTCTTGAGATAGAATGAAGCTTTGCAGCACGTAAGTTAAATAGAGAAGAACTCTCAAGCTACTTGAACGAATTTTGAACTTCATCGTATCAGCTTATTGCACAGCTGTAATGGGGTGCATGACACTACACCATGGTGACGTTTCAACGTCACCCAACCTGTGGGCATTCCGAATGCCCAGTAATCCTCTGGTCATCTTTTAATTGTAGTTTAGGGAACTGGATTCTATAAAAGGCAGCGGGAATGAGATGACGTCAGATGAGATGAGCTCATTAAAACGTCGAGTACGCTTTTGTACACTTTTTGAACGCAAGGCGTCTGATCGATGCCGTTACGTCACTGTGACATTCAGTCAATCATACTGCAGGTTTTTGCCGTCTCTTGACGCTATGGTGTTCAGAGTGAAGTGGAAGCTCCTGCCACCCCTTTCACAGAAAACGCTGGAAAGAGGTGGGAGGTGTTTTCAGTTCGTTGACGTGCTCAAGTGGCGTTGTTGCAAGCGGTAGGCTAGTGACGTGTGACGTGTTCAGAACTGAAGTCCCGATGAAAGCGAGTGACTTCATAACTTCCAAAGTGACGTCACAGAGGAAAACAAAAATAGTTGAAGAAAATTTATATTTTGGAACTCCCAGTTTTCTTCAGCCCTTCAGAAAAAGGCGCCCAGTTTCCATCTGTCGTTTAACGAGGAAGAGGTCAAGAGCAGTGCGTGCCCTGGTACGCACGGCCAGTGGCTATTTTGGGGGTTTTCCTCGTCGATGGTAGCGCCTGCTTCCCCCTCTGTCTCACCGAGAAAGCAGAAAAAAAAAAAAAAAGGTGTGGGTGGGCAAAGAAGGAAAAAAAAAAAAAAGATTTAGAAAGAACGCGTATGCGCTCAAACGAACAACGTAAATACACGTATATATAGCGTTTTCTCAAAATTTCTTACGCCCGTGCTAGCATCTCAACCATTTTCCCTGTCCCTACAGTTGCCTTTTACGTCGTGCACGTAAGGAAGGAGTTTCCCGGTTTTTCTTTTGTCGCGATGAAAAAAAGAAAAAGAAAAGGCGCTTTGAGAGGTGGCGCCATCTATATCTGATTGATTTTTTTTTCCTAAATGTACGTGAGAACTTTTAACATAGTTGAAAATGCTTTCGCTGCCGCGTACTTGAAGCTTTAGTTTTGAAATACATCCAACTCATTGGAAGTAATCAAGGGAGTAATGAAAACAATAAAAGCTAACTCAGTAAATGGATAAACAAATGATCCACGTTTCCTTCGAACAGGGCGGCTCTTCGCGCCATCTAGCCAGTGTGTTTTTATTTAAGCAGGATGAATAGATAAACAAAAACTTTCTACGAATGAATTGTTCAAATAGGGCGGTGTCTTACGCCATCTATCCAGCTGCAGACGATAAACTGCCACCTGGTGTTGTAGTTAAAATTAGTTTTCGGATCATTTAGCGAATTCAGAAACCAATAGGAAGCTTGAAACACGGTTGCCTTTTAAAAGACTGTTTTATTGCCATTTCAAGGCGTATCCCCCTCTGGAAATGACATCACTTCTTGATGTCTGCTGATGTTTGCTTACTTTCGGTTTCGGATTCGGAGCGTATCGCCACAGACCTAAGTGAAAGAACGTAATATAAATAATAAAAGACACACGTTGAAGTCACACAATTTTTACGTTTGCATTGTCTATGTTTGGTCTTCGTGTAGTAGGCCCTTTCGTTTGCTAACCATACGACATTTGGGGGGAAAATGAGCCGACCATGATGTTTAAAGAGAAGAAAGGTGACAGACAAGTGCCTCAAACTCGGCTAACAAAATTTATTTCATACAACGCTTTTATATCCATCTAAAAATCGCAAAAGAAAAGCTCGGATTTCGTGCAAATGGCTCCTTTTGGAAAGTTTATGAAAAGCTTGGCGTCCAGCGAAATCGCGAACCGGCAGAATTTTCTTTTCTTAAATTTCTGAAAATTGCGATCGCAACTTTTTCTTTTTTTTTTTTATAGATTCTGACATTTTTACACTTTACTTACACAAGGTTTGAGCTCTAAGGAATGGTAGTTTGACTGTGCGCTGCGACAAACGCTGGTTGCTTTTCCCGTAAACACCTTTATTGTAAGGTTTTTCAAAGCTATATCTGCAGCAGACGAATTTTAGTGCTAGAACACCCCCAAAGCAGATCTTCCATTACTCTCCCACAGGACGAGCCTGGATGCAGTTACTTGGAGAAACGGTCCGTTATAAAGGCACAAAGTCGACATCTGAAGGACGTACCAAGTGATGACTGCCCTGCTGCAGATTTCGGCTTGAAAGAAGTTTGTACTTTATTATACATTCATCACCACAAACAACTCGAGAAAGTACGAAGTATCACTGGCACGGTAAAATATGCTTCCTACAATGGACCGAAAAAAAAATTTACGCATGACAACTATCTCTAATTACTTCTAGCTCCTTGCAGCTTATGATATCCGTGATCTTCTCATCTCATTTGCGCTTCATATCTGTTCACAGCTTATGCTACGGCCATTGATGCGATTGTCAAGATTTGAATTTAGTGCTGCTATACACCGCGTTTTCCTCACAGGAGCTGGACTGTGAGAGCGTCGTTGAAAACAATCAAGAGGCATTGAGATGTGTCTACAACATTGTCTACAGTGTCAGCTACAGCGTACCTGTTCTCTACTTCAATATCTGGAAGCAGGGTATGTTGAGTTGGATTGCCGTGTATTTCTGGATCCTCACCAAACGGTTTTTCGTGACTTGCAGATGGATCATTGCTGCCTCTTCCAGAAGTGTGGTCCATGGTCCCAGATAGCTTTCAAGGCCAGCTGAAAGATGTCTGGTGGTCTACAATAACACAACAGGTTGTTGCCAAACTACAGACCTTCTTTTTACATCTTCAATTTCATAAAAGTCTGACCATGCAAGTTGGAAATGCTCGTCAGCTTAGCAGTTTTTATCAACATTTAACAAAATTGAAGCCCTTTTGCGAAGAGGGCAGTGAACAAAATAGCAATGAGGATTAGAAAATGAAGCTCTAGGAGAACTGTACTGAGTGATGGTAATTTTAGCAAATGACAACACCATTCTCGATTTAGAAAAGGAAACAATTTTAAGAGTCACATACTTGTAGCACCCCTTAATCCCCTCACATTAGTTTGAAGCACTGACTACCCTTCCAAGACAGGAAGACATGCCTTAGGGGACTATCCCTGAACGAAGCAAGTACCTCTCGTGTCAAACCAAGTTTCGTTCGTTGCTCAGTCCATCGTGTCTAATCGGCCAAAATGCAGGCATGTCATACAAACCCTCCGTCTGTGAAGTGAACAAAATGTGTCGGCCAACAACATAAATACCAAAAAAACAAACAAAAAGCAAGTGGATCTTTTGTTATTTAGGAATACCCTCACTCAAAATCTGTTTTCGTCAACTAAAACCAGGAGCATCCGATCCTGCGAACACCTTTCTTCCAGCTACACCCCTGCAAGACAGCTCAATTGATGGATCAGGTCCTACCCAGTCACAACAAGTAAGACGTCCCAATGTCTAACGAACGTCTTGTTAACGTCCGTGGGAGCACTTGTCCTGTCCACACACCAGGTAGCCTCCGGGCAAACAGGTCGCCAAGGCACAAGCCGGGCATGAGCCCGGTGCTTGCATTCATACACGAAAAGCAGACTAAGCGCACACTTGCTACTCTAGACTGCTTCAGCACGATCTTTACTCGAGGACAGCTTTCTGTGGCTATGCAGTCAAAGCTATGGATGCATCGGTGCACCTTGTGCACCAACTAAAGCTGTGCTTGCACTCTTCTGAATTGCCACAGAAAGTTGTTCCCAAGTATAGGTAAGGCACACTCTTTGCCAGGGGTTGGCAACTATGCAACTTCGCAATATTATACATCAGCAGTTGGTGGGCACCAGTGAATCAATATTTAAGTTTGTCGTACCTAGGCTGCATTTTTGCTATGGGGATTGCGACTTGGCTACCGGTGAAATACCCCTGTCAGACGGCGTTTTAAAGGTCCTTTTCACTAAGCTCCTTTATAAAATCGGCGAACCAGCGCACGCCGTAGAGCACGTGGCCGCAGCACGTGCGCACTCCACATCGCGAGCTGATTGGCCGATTTTTTAAAGGAGCTTAGTGAAAAGGACCTTTAAAACGCCGTCTGACAGGGGTAAAAGATTTTAGCGAGAATCTCGTAGTCCACGTTACAAAGAGCAGTCGGACGGCAACCCTCGATTGCTTTTAGTCTTCCCGGGTCTTAGGACTTAGAATCAGAACTGCGTGGCTCTGCAAGAATTATGAAGGCAGAATAATGGTTTAAGAGCCTCCCGAAATACAGCATTCAGCGTCCACTGTGCGTCACATTATTTATCTTCGTCGTCTCCGCTTTGTGGTGAATGGCCCTGCTGCAGCAAAAGCTTGCTGACCCCTGCTCTACCACGCTGATCCGTGCTCATGCAAGGTCGCATGTCTTGATGCAGGGAGCACGCCAACTACATAGTCACTTGGTTGAGCAGCATGGCACCCCTGGTCGGATTGGACTTGCCGAACGGGTACTCTGCACTGACAGCGGCAAGGCAGTGATGTGTCGGTCACGCTTGTTTCAACGGATGCGGTACGTGGACAACATGGACAACAGAGACCATGACACTGCGCAGCATGTGCCGACGGAAATGTGAGGAGTGTAAAACAGTGTTAGGGCTCATTCACACTGGAAGCGGATCCGCGTTCGCAAAGCGGATCCGCTTCCAGTGTGAATGAGCCCTTACTCAGGGAGGGAGGTACCAAGACCTGCTTTTAAAGCATTAAAACATGCTGTACACATGTCATCAGTGTGCAGACTCAATGAAGAACGGGGGTGGCCCCCTAAGAAAATTTATATCACTTTTTTCACCGCAATAAGGAACTATGCATTCCAGAATGCACGGTCTTTGCCCGAGTGTAGCACTAATGGTACAAACCAGATGCCAAAGTTTCAGAGCTTGACATTGCCCAATTAAAAAGCTACAAGCGATTTTCAGAAACTTTCAATAGAAAAATGGTGGCAGACAAAGCACACAAATAGGTGGAGTTGAATGGCATCAGCTACCAAGAACGGGGCTCCATTGTCCCATTGAAAGTTTCCGATAATAATGAAAGTTTTCAACAATTATTAGTTCTGAAATTTGGACATCTCGTCCGGACTGCTAGTGCTACATTTTTGGGCGAAGACCGAGCGCTTGGCAATGTGTATATTTTTGTAATAAAAAAGAACATTGTAAATCTTTTCTTTTTTTTTAAAACACAGTAGTTTTTGGCAGGTCTGCGGAGCATCAGGAACCATAGGCACGCCCACAGAGAGAAAACTGAAATAAATGGCTTCCAACACTCGAGTCTTCGATTCACTATAATACAACTTTTATTCTGCGGCATTCTCCTGCAAAGAACTAGAGGCGGCACGACTCCATGAGTACAAACTTTTAGAAAAGCGATAGACTGCCCTGGTCGGTTGCATGGGGGGCACGGATTTCAACGACATGTCTCGTTTTTTTCTCTGCGCATCGCATATGACCTCCACAAACAAGCCGGCTGCTGTCACACTAAAGAGGAAGCAACTACAGAGGCGGTGATTGGTCCAGCCAACACGCCCAGATGAATGCGAGGGGGGGACAAACAGTTGTAGCCAATCCGGCGGATAGCCAACGCAACCAACTCCTGCTTTCGGCCGTCTGACAATAAATCGCTGCACACAAACAAAAAAACCACGGCATTTTCATTTTTTTTGTGCAACCTTTCATAACACCGTTTTATCCTAAAGGGCGGCCGAGAAAGGTTTCTAGTCGTAAAACGTATCCAGTTTAGGATTAGGAACCTTTATCCGACATCAATGAACCCAGAAATTTTGTACAAGTGGAATCCAGCTAGTAATTTAGTTAAAAACAGCATGAAAACACCATTAAACCAATAAAACCTACACGTGCATGTTTATTACCCTCCCCTTGCCCACAAAAAAAAAAGGTAGAAGTAAGGACAGCTTCAGAAATATACACACGACTTGTAAACCCGCATGCCGGTCTGACCAGCGGAATAACAAAACTTGGGCTGAATCTTGAGTTGTAACACGACAGAACAAAAAAAGAAGTTTCGAAAGGAAAAACGATTCAGACCTAGGAAATTCAAAACAATGGCGACACCCAACAATGAAGAAAGAAGGTACTTGGGCAGTCCACGAGGGACGGGTATCGACTTTGAAACCGCAACGAGCAAACAAACGTTTCACGTGTTAAGAAAATTGCGTTTGGAACGGAAAGAACACCGCTGTCGCAAATCTGTATGTACAAAAGGGGAAAAAAAAAAAAAAAAGTGGCGTAGTCTAGGTGAGCGATGTAGAAGGCTGTCCTGCAAAAGCAAGACATCGGCAAGGAAGCCTGCTGAACCAACTCTCGTTGGCTGACGGTAGCTCCTCCCGTATTTGCAAGTGTGGTGCTTTTTCACGTAATTGCGTGTACGGACTTATTGCCCATAATTGCAAGTGTGATGCCAATTCCAGTAATTTCGAGTACGGAGTTATTTTTGTATAATCACGAGCATGGCGTCATTTACTGTAGTCGCAAGTACGAAGTTATCTTCCGTAACTGCAAGGATGGTAATGTTGCTGTCAAACCCATTGTGTTCCAGACACGCTTTTAGAACGAAATACCACATAGTTATATTTTCGTTTTATTAGTACCGGTAGTTTCCTGAACTGTAAGGATCGTCTCATTCTCGTCGTGTGGCGACTCATTCTGGTATGTGCATTTCCATTCCCAAGTTTGAACTTGCAGCGCATAAAAGCGCGGCACTTTCGTCCAAAAGTGTCGAACGAAACGCCAAAATGCACGCCGGCGGACAAAACAGATTCTGCGTCGCAAAACGTGTCTATCCCAGTAGCCCTTTACTGCTGCTCGCAAGCCGTCAACGAAAACACTACAGCTTTTTTTCTTTCCATAAAACCCACTACAAAAGCGTAGAATAAAGGCAACGTCGGTCACGGAGGTACACTGTCGCACCTCTGTTTCCGAAACCAAGCTTCCTTATTTTTTTGTTTTGTTTTCGTCGAAGAGAAAGGCGACGGGGAAGGAACAAGGCGACACGAAGACCAAGCTCTTTTGGGCAACGATACTGCGCGCGAGTGAGTATCGCATTCAATGCAAACAAAAACACACAAAACGAAGTTGGGAATGTGTTGCAATCTTTGCTGCAGTGGAAACACTTTACAACCCTGAACTCCTCTCGCCAGTAGTCTTTTCTTACTTTCGATGTCCCCCTCCCCTCTCGAACCGTGCTCAGTGGTCGGGACGTCCGACGCATAGAAAAGGCGGTACAAACTTCGTTTGGGGGGAGGGGGACGGTCCGGCTCCTCTTGACTAGCCGAGGCACGCGTGTTGCCGTGAAACGCGGCGGCCCCGGTCGAGCGCCGACTGCGGTCGTTTCTTTGCGTTTCGTTAAACTTTCCTGACTAGAATGAGACACTAGCTGTAGCCTGGTCAAAGGTGGGCATCACACCAAACCTATTTTTGTTCTATGCCCAGCTAAAACATCTCGAAGCAGGGCGGAAAGTGCAAACACCTCGCGACAAGTTCGTTGCGGCGGCTCTGGATGCGTCGTTCGAACTATGCTTCCGACCTGTCGACGAAGCAGAGAGCGAAAACCTTCCGGCTTGGCGCCGCAATAAATAACCGCGCTCCGACAATCGCCGCACCAAGGCCGCGCGCTCCCCTTGCAGAAAAAAAAAAAAAAAAGAAAAAGAATAGAGCCCACGCGATTTGTCGCAAACCCCAAATAAAAAAATGTTCGTGCCCGGCCATCCGTCCACCTTTTTATATGTATGTACAAAACAACGAAACAATTGGACGCCTCACGTGCAGAACAAGCTGGAAAATAAAAATCGCCACACAAACGGACAAAAACAAGTAACAAAAGTGAACCACAAAAAAGAGAACAAAAAAAAAACCTAGTGTCACCTTCATCATTATCACTCCCTAGATTCCAGGTTCGTGCATGGCCGCCGGCATTCCTCGTCGTCCGGTCCCACACACGCACGCACACACACACAGCTTCGATCACTCGCCGCGTCCCGCGTCTTGACTCCGGGCCCGTCGTCTCTGCCGTCTTTCGCGCTGCCCCCGCCGAGGGGGCGCCACCGACGTGCGGGGCTCGCGCATGCGTTGTTTATGGGCTGCGGCCGTGCATGCGTCGGGTGGCGCTTGGTACTGCAGCGCGGCGGCGCTTGGTTCCGTGGTGTTGCCGTGGGCGGCGCCACTAGGACTTGGGCTTGACCACTTCGACGGTGCCTCCCCAACGTAGCCTGTAGAGGCCCGTGCGCCACCGTATGGTGGGGTCCCACAATGCATTGAGGTACAGGTAGAGGGCGCCGCACTCACGGAAGGTCCACGCCACCACAAACTCCCACTTGCTGAAGGGCAGCAGCCCATTCTGAGGGAACAGGAGCACAACGTCAGGTGCGAAACTTCAGATTGCGCCTGTTTATCACACTGCTTCGATTAGAGTTAAAGCAGCTGTCCGCGATCCACGCGAGAAAGAAATGTGAGCTTAATTTTTTGTTGGTTTTCCTTCCACTTATTTTGATGTCGTAATAAATGCTACAATGAACCTCAATGCTACTTGATAACTTTATGGAAAAATGTTAGCCGGATAATCGCCCGAAGGAAAAAGTTGTTGTTCTCTTCTAACTTTAGACTCGGTTAATCCCATGTTTTCGCACCTTCAAACAACAGATGCACCACCTGCGGGCAGCTCCATAGCAAATCGTAGCAAAATACGTCATGAAACCGATTTATGGGGTTCCCCTTCAAAGGGGTAATCTGCCATCGGGTTCTAGTTGGTACAATGGGGTAGTGTGGTGATGCCTGTCAAGCAACGGGCAACACTGTTATTTCATTTTTTTTTTTCGGCACCCTTAGTTTGTTGTACTCAGACCGAAAAAAACATTCATTGATTGACCAGTTAGGTATGTAATAACACTGTCCTTAGCAGTGGCATAGCCAGGAATTTGTTTTTGAGGTGGCCGCGATATCCATAACTTGTGGAGAGGGAGGGAGGGCAAAACGCATGTGTATATTATTGGGAGCATTCCAACACCTATAGGAAGAATTCACTGGCGACCATAGTTGTGCGCGTGGCTGCTGAGCGCGTGCTGAAGTCGGGCTTCCACAATTCTTTTGCAACGTGCATTCTGCACCATCAAGATCGCCGGTCTTAGCAGCCTATTAATGTGAGCTGCCAGTGACAGCATCCACGCTACATCATATAGTAAAGCGCGGCCCGCTCCGACCTATTCTAACGCACCCGTAGCGTCCCAGCTGCGCCTGCACCTTCCCGCGGCCTCGTTTCTCCATCTCGCTCCGAAATGAAGGTTTGGGACCTTGACATTCGAAGCTCATCCACGTCCAGCATTGCTCTGGGCTCGGGTTCATTTGTGTGTCCTGCAGCTGTGAGCAGCAACGACGACAACGTACCACACATTTTTTTTTGTTTATTTGTGCTGGGGATGCCTCTACGACACGTCTTGTGTTTTGACGGTCCGGAAATCACTACGAGGTGACATTCACCAGTGCCAGTAATCGGTAAAATCTACACGAGAAGTATTTTTCCTTCCTCTTATTATCGGACTGCTCTTCGCTCGCTGGCGGATTGAGTGGACATACTGGGATTAAGATGATTTAGATGCCTTCCGCCACCGCATGGAGGGGATCTGTGTCCTCAATTTCCGGATCTCGTCTAACAAAAGTTAGCGGCGACTGTGACCGCAAGCATCTTGCATGGCGCTGTGCTCAGGTAAGCCGACATTGATTAGAAAGGTTGGCCTACGCAGGGTGTCTATGCCAGATCAGCCAAGGTCTAAGCGAAATGCTTCTGCTAGGTGCTGCACTGTGGTGCCACTGGGTGCATTCAGTTTGTGCTCCGGAGAGCGAGAGTTCGGCGCTCCTTTCACTAAATGGCCAGGGGTGCCGCCGGAGACTGACACTCAAGCGCGCTCTTCGTGCAGCCAAGAATTTCTCGGAGTGCGAGTGACTTCTTTGCGCTCCACGACGTCATGTAAACAAGCAAGATGGCTGCGCTGTTGTCGGGACCATCGAGACGAAAGACGTAGCCAGACCGCTGCCCCTTTTCAGTTGATTAGTGCTTAACCCAGTAGATAAATACAATTTGATTTGAAAGCCAAGACAGCAATTAGCGTTCCGGAAAAGGTTTGTGCATCTCGCCTGAAAACTAATTCATCTATCAAATGGTAGTGTGTTGATAGCACAGCGACAGAAAAAGGTGTCGAGACAAGGAGACATTCGGACCACTGCCTCTTTTATAATGCTCAGCCCAGCAAATAAAGATATTTCGATTGGAAAGCCAAAACATCAGTTAGCGTCGAGGAAAAGGTTTGTTCATGCGTCTTGCCTGAAAACGAATTGATCTATCGAACGAGCGTGCCGATAGCTCGGCGACAGCAAAGTTGACCTGATGAAAAGACAGTCAGACCGCTGCCCTTTTTAAAATGCTTAGCCCAGCCTCGGCGAATAAAGATACTTTGATTGGAAAGCCGAAACATCAGTCAGCGTAGCGGAAAAGTTTGTTCATGCATCTCGCCTGAAAACGAATTGACATGCTATCTATTGAACGAGGGCGTGCCGGTATCAGCGTAGCTTCCGCCTCGCGCTGCAAGACAGAGCCACAAAATATCTGACAAGTTTGAGGGTTTCTGCGTCGACAAGCAGGTTCAAGAATGTTGTCTTTCATTTAAATTTGAACAGCATGCATGGTCACTAAATAGATCAGCCAAGGTAACTTTCCACATATGTGCTCGAAGCGAGTCTTCAAACCTTTCAGGAATAATAAAACGTTCATAGAAACTTCACAACGTCGCCTTCTCTTTTACTTTACACTCTGCAGCTCCACATTGGCCCAATTAATTTATTACAGCGGAGCTGTTAAGGGCTAGGTTCCCCAGGATCGTGTCCGGTACCAAACACTTGTCGACACAAACCTACACAAACTTCTGGAAAGCTACCGCCATCTATAAGTGACGGCGGCAAGCACACAACCAGTCTGGTTGCCGCCGTCGCTCGTAGATGGCGGCAACCTTTCCAGCTATCAAAGAAGAATGGATAGTTGGGCACGTTGCTGGGAATTCATTGTAGGAAACAGTGCGAAAAACATACGAGGACGAAGAAGAAACACACGTGACGAGTTCAGCGCTCGTCACGTGTGTTTCTTCGTCCTCTGTTTTGCGCGCTGTTTCCTACACTCTTGTCAGTTTCGGCTTAGACTCAGGATGGGTCGGGCACGTGCCCTTTCGGGGAAAGAAGACTGGGTATGGAAGGAGCGGCGACGTACGCAACGGCGCGAATGGGTCCGCAACCGACATGAAGCCGCTGTCGCCTCGACTTCCACTGCGTCCACCGCTTCAGACTCCCTTGCGAAAGAAGAGCACATCGCTCGCCTGGAAAGCCGCCGCCAAGAACAGAACCACCGATGCAAATGGCGCCGGCGGGCCACGGAGGCCAAGCGCAAGCGCGAGGCCCGGTGACGACAGCACTCCGCGCTGGCTGAACAGTTCCCGGGTGCGACGGCGAAGTTCAGGAGGGAGTTCCTGGAGAACCCGTTTGGCGTCACGTGCGCCGTGTACGACCGACTCTGGTTCGCCGGAGATGTATCCACGATCGGCGGCGTATCGGACAAGAAAAATCGGGAAACAGGCGCGTGCGCGTTGCGGCAGTGTATCGAGTTGGCGGACGTCTACAAAGAACCGGCGTGCAGAATGTGCCAAGATTCCCTGCTCAAAGGCGCGGTGCCCCGGTTTGCGACCGTGAACGGCTACAAGTACCCACCCGTACCGGAGCACCTACCGAGGTTGAACGTGGTGGAGGAACGACTAGTGGCGCCTCGACTCCCGTTCATGAGCCTTCGGCGGTTGACGTGGTATAACAAAGACAACCGGGGACAGTACGGTTGTCACATAACCAATTACCCGACCACACCTTAATCCTTACATTTATAAATACTTCATTTGTACCATAGTACAGCTTCGCTGGTCTTCCTTCTTCACGAGAGTGGAAAGGCTGAAAGTTTTTCTGCGAAATAATTTCGGCTTCTGCCATCGTATCCAGGAGATGCTGGGTTCTTCATAACCGTGCGGTCGGAAGGAGCTCGTGTGGCTCGTCGATAGTTTCGATGTGTCGCGCTTCTGTACACCATGCGCCGCTTAGTTGCTGCGCTCGGAGCATGAAACTCGGAGCGTCGGAGTAGGTGTAAAAGAGCGCAGACTTAACGCGCTCACTGTCTTGCCGCATGCGTCCAACAGGGTCGGATCGACTGCAAGGGGGGGGGGGGGTTGAAGGCTTATAAGCTCCTGTCTCTGCCACTGGTCCTTCGATAAACTACTTATTGGTCTGGACACTTGGACGGTTTCTGCCTTAGTAAATTTTGTCACAACAGGCAGTGCTAATCCAGGTGAGAGTAAAAAATAAGTAGGGGTGTGCGAATATTCAAAACTTCAAATACTTCGCGAATAATGCTTGCTATTCGATTCGATTCGCTTCACACTTTCGCTGTTCGAAGTATTAGAGTTCTTCGAATGCTTTGGAAACTACGAATAACGCGGAACTCGCCGATTAGTGTCAACTTGCGGTCGAGTTCCCTGTCTTGTTTTTGGACAAATACAAAAAGCCAGCCTAAGTTTTTTTTTTTTTTTTTTTTTTTTATATGATGTATTGGAAAGTTATTTGCGGTAGCACGATCTGTCCTCTGCTTGCCATGATGTCTGGATTTATGGAGTTGGCGAAGTGGTCATGATGCATGATGCAAACGGTACGTGCATCGTCGTAAGCACAAACGCGACAGCTTACTACTATGGATTCGGATATGGATTTACGGCTCACCTCGGCTATCAGCGATATCTAGCTTGTGTTATTTTCCGCTTCATTTTCCGGTTCATCAGTTTGCCGGTATTCCTTTTGTTATTTATTTCTACCCATTTTCACTAATAAAAACAAAACTTCCCCCCTTCGAAAAAAAAAAAAAAAGTACTTTTAATTTATTGATTTTTTGTGTCGCCCTCTATCGGCAGAACTATTGCACAGGGAAAGAGATGGCGCAAAGTCAAGGCGGCTGTGCAACGTAATCGCACGATCAGCACAATCTAAAAAAAAAAAAAAAATTAGGTTGTGTGTATGTTTATACAGCGCCTAGAACTTGGTCTGCCTCCAGGGGCGACGAGTCTCCCAGCTGTAGATGAAAAATATAGCCAGTGCAGTACAACCACTAGCCTGGGGCCTTTAATGTGCACCACGCAGTAGTGATACACGACCGCACGCCGGTACGATGCTCATCCAGATCGAAACGGGCAGAGTAGCGATTGAACCCAGGATCCTGGGTTCAGCAGCGCAAGCTTTCGCTCCACGTGCTCCGAGCTGGTGTGCGCTAGCCCCCATTCAGCCACCGATCCTCCCAGCATGATCTCCAACTCTGCTGTGGCCTGCTGACCCGCCTCCTTTTGTGTACTTCGGTTTACGTCCACGTGGTTGCGTTCACCCGCGTAAAAAGATTTTGCACAAAGTCGGTGCAGCTGCGCGACGCGGTCTTCGACTTTCTATTGTGGCATGCCGACCCGCCACCGCTTGTGCACTTTGGTTTGTGTTCACATAGTTGCGTTCGTCCGCGATGCAATCTCCGACTGCGCTGTGGCTTGCCGACCCGCCTCCACTTGTGTACTTTTATTTACATTCTGTAACATCACTCTTTGAATGGTGTTTTACCGACTGATCTTTTATTTCATCTGTTTTTTATCAATCACGTGTGACATTTTTCGTATTGCAATAAAATTGACCTTTTCATAAATGTTTGTTGAAAAACAAATTCCAGTTGTGTTTTAATTGAGCATTCTTATTTTTCTTTTTTATGTAAGTTGTGATTCAATGCAAATTAAATTTACATAGCTTATCTGCCATCACAATCTGACTACAAATATGTACCTGGTTCCGATGTAACTACAAATATGTACTTGGTTCTGATGTAACTTAATTAGTTTTGTTAGCATTAAAAATCTAATTTGCAAAGTTTATGGGAAGGATTACGACAAATTGAAACACTGAAATAAGAAAATAAATATATATCAGTGAACTAAAAGGTATGTGGAACACAATAAGGCATAAATGAAAGCCCCAGGATGCTTTATAAACGTTTTAGGACATCTTGGAAACCCTGAGATGGGGAACGATAAAAAAAACGGACGAACACAACAAAATCGTTCCCCATCTCAGGGTTTCCAAGATGTCGATTAATTACCAGCTCGCCTGCACTCTATCACTGCTTACAGTTTTAGGACACTTTAGGATTCTCCAGTTTCAAACTGATTTATTGCAGGGTGTCCAAAAGGCACCTAGGAAAAGCCTAATGCCCTATTTATTATATTTGTACCCCTTATTGCATAAGTCACACATACACCTACCGGAGAAAGAAAAAATATGAAAGCTAGATATGTGCAAGTGGAGATATGGCTTCCATAAAATAGTAAAGGGTGTAAATAGTTCACTCAGAAATAAACAATATACTATAATAATAATATAAATATAAACAATATTTATATAAACAATTTCATCCTGCTTTCGATCTCGCGTCACCACGGCACTCGGTTCGTAGCAAACAACCCACTTTTCTCGTCTGTTAGCAGACAAGGTACGGTGTTTTGTGTTAATTTTCCTCTGCAAACAACACTACGTGGCAATACTTCAGCTTGGGCGAGTTGGTGAATCATGCTAATACTACTTCACAGCGCACAAAAGACAACACACTTTAAAAATACATGCACACAAAGAACCAACTCTCACGCAGTGCTGCGTGAGAGTTGTTTCTTTGTGTGCATGTATTTTTAAAGTGTGTTCTTCTTTGTGCGCTGTGAAGTATTCACTACGTGGCAGACAACAATGGTTCTTAGCACATGTTAGCAGACGAAGTGCCCTCGAACCATACCTGTGCTCACTTCGGGCGAGGCAAATCTGACCTCGGTAATCTAAAGCCGTGGCCTAGCCGCTCACACATTACGCAAAAGACCGTCGGCAGACGCTGTCCGAGGCACGCTTCTTACTCTCATGACAGTCCTGTCACACTAATGAGTCACACAAAAACCGTCTGCAGACATGTTTGACGCACACGTGTGCACAAAGTAAATATATGCTTTGAGTGTGCGCAAGGCATATCCACAGATACTTCTGTTACCGTGTATGCAGCGAACAGTTTGTCCGCTAACGCGGGTGGTTTAGGAACCAATGTTGTCTGCCACGAAGTGTTGTTTGCAGACGAAAATGAAGAGAAAACACCGTACAGCGTCTGCTAACGGACCAAAAAAGCGGATCGTCTTCTACGAACCGAGTGCCGCAGCGACGCGAGATTGAAAGCAGGCAACTTGTGTACAATGTACGAGCAGCGTGATTGCGGCTTTGGGGCCCGTGGCGATGGCAGGGCGGCCTCCACGCACCTGGACAATGCTGAGCAGCATCCAGTCGAGCAGGAACCAGAGGAGCAGGTGGAGCAGGTACACCACAAAGGCGTCCCACTGGAAGAGGAAGCTGGCCGCCCATGCCACCAGCATCCCGAGCAGCATGCACTCCGAGAACGGCTCCAGCGCCGTCGTGTGCGGGACCATGGCAAACCGCAGCTTGGCCCACCTGCCCGCGGGAACAGAAGTGCCGAGTCACTCCGCGGCACCGCAAAAACTCGTGTCGGCTAGACCAGAGGCACTAAAAAAGCTACGCTTGCGCTAGTCTTGGCACTTCGTTACGCCATCACCTGTGGCACCTAGCGCAGAGCAGGTGCAAAAGGCGAAACAGAAACATCGTCGTACCAGTTGCGTCACGCTAAAATAACACCCTATATCAGAACTAAATGAGGAAGGCAGAGCTTAAAATATCAAGTAAGTACCTTATTAAACGATAGACCCGATATGAACTATGAACAAGCTTTCCCATTATTTAAGAAAGAGTGCAGAGCATTGCTGGTGGGCAGCGATATACACTTTCAGTAAACTTAACTTACTTTACATTAAATATATGTCATGATTATTTGTTTTGCAATCTATGTTATATTTCATTTCCAGTGCTGATTCCAGTGTTTTACATGCGTATCTTGTACAGCCATACCTTGACATGTACTTCATAATATCATCTAGTGTAAGCATTTTTCAGAGCATCCTTTTTGTTGCCGTTTTTTGTTTTCGTCGTAGCGTTCAGCGTAACTGTAAGGGACCAGTGCCTCGTCAGGCTTGAAGGCCTTATGCACTGGCCCTTCTTTTGGATCCAGACTCCAAGAAATAATATACTAACAGACAACAAAATTGCAAATGCAATGTTTTTAGTTTTAGTACGGTGCCCTGAATGGGTCTTTGACTGATGCGTTTAACGTCCTACTCTAATCTTCTGGCAGGAGTGGACCCAAAGTGGCAACGGACGACGCCTCAAAACTCAGTGTCGGGCTGTCGGACGTCGCGATCCCGGCAGTCGAGCAAAAAAGGTTCCGAAAAAGGGGAAATCGAGGGACAGCTTTCTTGGACGCAATAAATGCGCCGGTCGGCGAGATGTCGAAGCTTTACGTACGGCGTCGGGATGTTCGGGCAACCTCGTATTGCTCCGTTGCAGACCGTTTTAATGTTTCCGAAGGTTTTAAGTGTCGAGGTGGCGAAAGTGGTTTCCGGGGTGTCTCGTTCCTTTGCTCTTTGCCGACAATCTTTTCGTTTGTGTTTTGTAACAGTTGGCAGAGCGACCGCCATTCTGGGCCCCGGAAGGTGGGACTCCCTACCTATTGGCCCCACTTGGAGCCACTAAACGAGATCCAGTCGGAGCGTCGGCACTGCGTTCCTCGACTGCCTCGTGGGCGCTGCCACCTTGCTGCTCGGTGTGGACCGGGCGCAATTGGCGATCCTCGCGATTCAAACGTGCGTTTTCCTAAGGTCGATGTCGAGGAGCTCGGGCGACGTCGTTTTACTCCATCGCCACCTAAAAACGAGCCATAGAAACCTTTCCGACCCGTTGGTGGCATGCAGAAAAGTGGTGTTTGGGCGACTCCTACGTTTCCGTCCGCGTTTTCGTTGCCCCGAGAGGGCAAATCCGTGCGGCTCAGCCTCGCGCCCCTCGATAAATAAGTTGTGCCGCTGTGCATCTTTACGGCGGAAAGACCGCTGGCCCCGACGGAGATCTGGCGTCTCTGCTGTAAGAGAAAGTTACCCGTTGTGGTACGACCGCCAGACTGGGGTCTTCGGCGTGCATACGCAGTGGTTTTGCATTGACACCCGCAGGTACGTCGCTCATCCAGATCGAAATGGGTAGGAATGGGGATTGAACCCAGGAACCCCCCCCCCCCCCGTGCATCGAGCTGCGGAACGTTAACACGCTCAGCGACCGAACCCTCTCACCCGCCCCCCTCCCCTCAGTTAATGCTAAGATCCAGGAATTGCCACTGGGGAACTCCGACTCCAACGACAGCGAAAACGAGAAGTTCCGGTTCCGGCTAAGTGTTGACGATTGGACCAGTCAGTGGTGAACCTTCATTAAAAACAAACGGTGTGAAGGACACAGACAAAGAGGAGACCAACTCTTCCTTGTCCATGTCCTTTTGCAAGGTTTGTTTCTTGAAACTAGTTCCAGCAAGAAGTGACGAGTAGTTGCCTCCTCCTAAAAGTAATTTCAAGGAAAGGGTGGCCTCAATTCTGTGCAGCGTTGTGTCACGAAAACTACCATACAAAGGGACTGTTTTAAGTCGAAGGCACGCAGACGTCAATTAACTCTGTGAATGTGGGTCGGTGTGTCCTCGATAGATAAATATACGTTATAAAGAACGCCACTGCGTTACCTGGATCAAGATTTGTGTTTGTGCTGCGGAAAAGAAGGACCCCGCATAGGGTGTGCGCCAACACTAAAAGGAATCGTTGAGGCCCGGAAAATGAAAACAAGACGCGCTGAAAAATTATAAGGACATACCTCGCTACTCTCGTCTGGAACAAGCCCACCTCGCAGAGACCGGAGTTCTGCCACGCAGGCTGCGAGCTGATCTTCATCTTCCAGCCCCTACGTTGACGGCAGCATTGCAAAGAGGCAAAGGGTGAAGTGAGAAAAGACAGCCGCCATGTAGATACTTAGCAGGCATCAGAGGGAGCTGTTAAGTAACTAATCAAAAAGTACCCAATTTAAGTCATTACAATTAGTTACGATTCTAGTAACAAAATGCTTTCTAAGTCGCTAACACTGTGACCTAGTGACACTTCTGGAATAGCTTGCAACATGTTTGATCGCAGCTACATCTCAAAATTTTGTCCAGAAATCCAAAAATCTACATTGATCCATATTTTGGGGCATGCCGTCCCGAAGTACATACAAAGAAGCATGTGCAAAAATGTTCCAAAAGCCGGGAATCATGATTAAAAACAAATACCTCCGACTTGCGTAACAATACCAACAATTTATAGGTAGACGTTTCGTCTCCTATGCGGGAGACATCATCAGTGCAGCTAGGAACACCCGACTAGCTACCAGCAACCAAAGGCTCGCTTCTTCCTTCTCTTCATCTGCAGCGCTGGTTCTGCCGACTTCTTCGTCCATGGCATACGGGAGACATCATCATCATCATCGAGAAACATTGTCGGTTCTCATTTTTTTTTTTTTTTTCCGTTGTAGATGTGAAGTTATATTGAAAGTTATTTCAGGATGTCGGTGTAGACGTCGGGGAGGGGGCCGCGGTTAGTGTTACAGGCGGATGGGTCACTGCGAATACACCATGATTCCAGAAATCTTCTGGGGCCCCACCGTTCTTCACGTGACAGGGTCACAGCGTTCGCGAGGTCAAAAGTGTGACCAGTCGTCAAACAATGTTCCACCAGTTCAGTTTTTGATCTCTGGTATATACCACACCACTTTGCGATTCAGGAGGGGTTGGATCCTTTGGCTTCGAAATGAGGTCACGTAATTTTATATGTGGCTTGAAGGTTGTTCGTATACCTAATGAAAGGAGGAACCGGCGAATAGATTCCGAGACGCCTTTTACATAAGGGATAGTCACCACGCCTGCTTTGTAATTATTAGTCGCTTTTGTCGCTTTTGTTCTTCCCTGCTGCATCTGTTTACGCGTGTTTTCAATAAAACCTTTTGAATACCCGCGCCTCAAAAGGGATCCGACAACAGTCTGAACTTCCGATGCTCGTAAATCTGAATTTGAAGGGAAATTTTCTGATCGGCTAATTAAAGTTCTTACAACAGCTCGCTTATGTTCCACAGGGTGATGAGAATTGAAACTCAAAAAGTTACCGGTATCACAAGGTTTACGATACACGGTGGTTTCAATATGACCGGTGTCACTTCGGCAAACAGTTACGTCCAGAAACGGTAGCGTGTTATTTTGTTCTACTTCTCGCGTGAACTGTATGGAAGGTTCAATGCTGTTTAGGGTTGCATGGAAGTCGTTGACGTGATCTTCATTTAAAATAACGAAAGTGTCATCTACGTAACGTCGGGTGTTCCTAGCTGCACTGATGATGTCTCCCGCATAGGAGACGAAACGTCTACCTATAAATTGTTGGTATTGTTACGCAAGTCGGAGGTATTTGTTTTTAAAGAAGCATGTCCTGCGACTTCGAATAAGTCTTGCGAAGTGCTTCTATTTCGGGATAATGTTTCGAAATAGGAAGACATTTCAGTATCGCTTCTGTCTTAAATATGCCTACAATGCAAATATTGCATTAAGAAAAAAAAAAAGTTTTTTTTTTTTTGTGAATTTGTTTTGCGACGCAGGTGTCCTATTCAGTTACTTAAGTCACAAACAAACATGTTTTTGGGAGTTTTAGTCCGTTTAAGAAGCACAAAGGTTTGGCACACCTGTTATGCTTTTACTGGCACTCAAGGGGTCCTCTTATAAATATAATAGAAAGACAGCAATGAAAGGTTATGACAACCAGTGATTCCAGTGCAGGCACTTGAGTTACTGATACAGTAAAAATATGTACTAATAGAGCAAATAGTTTGGGGTTAAGAAATTATGACAGCAAAGCATTTTTCTTTCCATTTCCAAATCCCATAGAGCTCATGGACGAGCCAACCGACGTACTCCAACTTCTTTCGTTTAAACGAAGATGAAAAGAAACGTTTTTCTTAATATAAGAAGATTTCAAAATTATTCCATTTTTCCTCATGAGCACACGCCCACCATTGACTAAAAAATTAAAGCTTTAGGAAATCCCAGGATTCCACCCAAGAAGCTAGATTGAAATCACATCCTTTCTTCAGAAGTTAATGCACCCTGAAAATTTATACTAGATGAGGGAACAGAAACCACACCAGTCCATTCTAAAAAATGAATTGTTTAGGAGGGCTGACATGCGCTCTTAGGCCTCATTCACACAGCCGTCGTTTCCCCCGTCCTGGGGGCAGCGCCGGGCGGTGTTCCCGCTGGGGAAGAAGATTTTCGGACCGGTTTGGTGCCTAAATTGTGCCGGCAGAACCGAAGTGCGCCGAAAGACGATGCTATACGTCTCCGGCATTGATGGGAGACAGGGGGCGCTGGAGCCGCCGCCCCCCCCCCCAACGGGGTACGACCAATCCCAAAATAGGGAACTTTAGCTCAATTTGGCGAATTCTGAAAAGTTGGGTGACCATGGGCACGGCCGCGGGAGAGGGGATTGACCGTACCGTGCTCCAACGACGAAGCCAACAAAGTTCTATTCGGGAAGGAGCAGGGCCACAGAGGGACGGCGTGCACGTTGTGTGATGTTTACGGCTCTCGAACAACGGGCACACAGAAATTTTAATTTACCACTGAGCTGCTGCTCAAAATGGTGAGACCACATCGGTTCTTTTACAATAGATGTAAATGCAATTTTAAGGAAGAACAGCCCAAGGAAGAAAACAGAAGGGTCGATCAACAAGGAAGAAATGTGGCAGAACGAGCGATTGGTATGAATTGTGCTAGCAGTGAGTCTTGTCGTTTTTGTCTCAAAAAGTAGAGACAAATAAAATGTTTTCAAACATGCAAGATTGTTATTGCTGACCAAACGCAAGCTCCAAGAAACGAAACAGTTGTGGCGGCGCCCATCGACGCCCATCGTCCGCTACATTTGGTGATCGGTGCTGCCACAAAGTAGTCACAAAGGGGGGTTAAGAGATTGGTGGTCTAGGGAAGTGGGAAATTGCGCACGCAATTAATAGGTTATACCGGTTATACAGTCTAACGGGGTACAAAAGTTTGACGTAGAATTTGAAAGGAAGGTGAAGAAAGGTTCCTAGGCTAAGTGGAACAAGCTACCATCCAATATAGAGGGCACAGCCACCAGCATCCAACCATGTAGCCACCGCCAGCTCCTCCTTCGCCACTGGTTTGAACACTCCACCAACCTCGCACTGTCCAGCTTTCGGCACAGCGCCAACAGCGCTGGCGCCGAGACAAGGCGAAGAGCCGGCTGTGTGAATGAGGCCTTACATGGCTTTACTAGTGCTACAGATTGGCTCTTCATAGAGCCCTAACAAATCCTCATTGTGGCTCCTGGAGGACTCTGTCTGCACTGCTCGCGCTGCATGCAATGCACCGCAAAGACCAAGGAAAAGCGAGGCACCTGGCCAAGACCCTCACCTCTCTGCAAAGGACTTTGCAAAGAAGAAGTCTTCTGCAAGGTACTGCGCAAAGGCCCTGATGCCTCCAACGTCGTCCAGAAGCTTTTTCCTCATGAGGGCCGACATTCCCGTGGCGCAGTTGATCCGCAGCAGGTCGGCTGCCAGGTAGATGCGCGCGTGGGCGGTCCCAAAGAACACCTGGCACATGTCACAAAGGGGATGCATTTCATGACGAGAAAGGGCATAAAAAGGGTGGCACATGTCACAAGGCTAACAAGGCAGGTACAAGTCACCAGCATTTCAATATGAGGATGTCACAAGGGGAAGAGAAATGCCACAAAGAGACACATGTGGTGATTAAAAATTTTGAATAGTTGTTTCGAATAATACACTATTCGATATTCGCTTCGAGATGAACTGCAATGTTCATATCTTTTCAAGAATTGACCATGGCAGGTTGCCCCGTTGAGCAGGCTTCTTACAGACCACGGGTGCACTGAAGAGAAGCAACATTAGCGGAAGCAAGCTCTGCGGGTGTTGCTTCTACGGATAAGAAGTGCACCCAATGAGTTGAAAAGCCGCAATCAACACTTGGAAAAAACTTTCAGCCTTTCCACTCTGGTGAAGAAGGAAGACCAGCGGAGCTGTACTATGGTGGGAATGAAGTAATGGCCGTCCGCAAGTCGGTAAGCCAGAGTGGAAAGGCTGGAAAGGTTGCCGCGATCTACGAGCGACAGCGGCAAACAGACAACCGGCAAACACAACACTCTGGACAGCTACTGTTATGTATGAGCGACGGCGGCAACCAGAGTGTTGTGTCGACATTTCTGTGCAGACGGACATGACCGTGGAGAAACTAGCCCTTAACAGCTCCGCTGTAAAAGTTTGAATATCGCAATTGCATCCTTGGGAGAAAAGCACACTTTCAAAACAAAATGGTGCACGTGTGTGCCTAGTGTGTTTAAAAAGAAATGGAAACTTCGTTTATATTGATATCTACATTGTAAAATTTTTAAAATTAAACTGTGACTGTTATGCAAGAATATATGTTAGGCAGAGATGCCCTGACAATCTGCATTCGTCATTCACAATCCTTTTTTTTTTCCACATTCAAGACTGAAGAAAGAATATTTGCATAAACCAAGATTGGTAAATCCACTCAATTAGCTATAGCTGGGCACCTCTATAGGTTTGAATTTTTTTTGTCATATATGTCGTTAATTTGCCATCCCAAGGCATTGTGAGGTCAGTCCTGAGGCCACAGACTATAAATATATAGGTAGATTAAAATGAGCTTATAAATTGACAAGTGGAAGCTTGGGAACAACCTTCAAGAGCTTAGCTGGGTTTTCGTTTGAGCATGGTGCAAAAGTAGTCAAAGGCTTAAATTTTCGGAAAAAAACACTATTCGGTTTGAACTTAAAATCCACTATTTGCACATGACTATAGTCCGTTGCAACCTAAGAACGAAGGGCAAGGGTAAGACGGGCCGGGGAGGAGGAAGCAGACGGAACGCTAAAGAGAGAAGGAGGTTTCCCCCTCTCTTCTCCAGCGTTCCGTCTGCTTCCTCCTTCCCGGCCCGTCTTACCCTCGCCCTTCGTTCTTAGGTTGCAACGGACTATAGAGATATGTCACAAGAGTAATGAGGCAGGTACAGGTCACAAGAGGAATTTTAGAAGGGGAATGTCACAGAGACATCACAAGGGGGATCTCCCAAGGGGAAGGGAAATGACACAAGGCAAATTTCAGAAAGGTAAGGAGGATGTTAAAAAGAGACGCATCAGAAGAGGAACAGAAAATTCTCCAAAGGAGAGTTGGATGTTACAGAAACATGTTGCCGCGTGAGCAGCTAGCCAAGTAGGCAGCATGCCCGTGGCCTAATGGTTATCGTGCTTGCCTCCCACGCGATAAGCCGAGGTTCAATGCTTGGCCGCAAATACACCTTTCTGTTGTTTCTGTAATGTCGCGTTCTGGTAAATTCGAGAACCCTGTTGCTTATTCGAGGTTAGAATGTTTTATGCACCGAACCTTCTATGCCGATTGTTCCAGAAGCTCACGCATCTACATAAGGGGCTCCGCATGGCGAGCCGGAGTCGGTCTTGCCTCAGTGTTCGATCCTGCTGTTTCGCTGCGATCGACGCTAGCCTTTGTCTACTTTGCTTTGGGCACAAGTTCACCCCATTACACGTTTAGTTTGCTTCAGTTTTTATCACCTCATGAATTGTCAATCGTGACAATATCACTAAAGGGATTTCATAGGAGCAAGGGAAATGTCACAAGGCATAATTCACAAGTGATGTCACAAATGTCACAAGGGAACACATATCACAATTTCACAAGGTATATAAAAAAAACACTACATAGAGGATTTTGCAGGGGTGACTGGAAAGCCAGAAGGAAGACACATTACAATTTAAGAGACCATGACATGCACCAGATTTTCTCTCTTCCCAGCAGAAGTTTTAGTTTTGTAGGCTGGCGCTTGAGCTTGTGTACCTGATAATGAAGTGACTCCGAAGTCGTCAATATTGTTTCAAAGTTTAGTGTGCTCATGGCCTTCATGTTTGCCATGGAATGTGATGGGTGCACCATCAATCAATCAGCGAATGTGTGAATGTGAAGGAGCGAGTTAGTGCAGATGAGTGAGCAGGTTAGTAGTTTCATTGAACCTATTCATCTGACTGGGTGAGTGTGCATGTTTGTTTGCACGTGTGCGAGCATGTGATTGGAAATGAGTGAGTGGGAGCCCATACAACTTCCTCACAACCAGCTTGTGCTAACCTGCGGTGGACGCTTATGACTCACCTTCTCGAGAATGGCAGGGAAGCCCTTCCTATCACAAACGAAAGGCATCTGATGCACAAGGGCCACATTGTCCGTCATGGTCAGCACCATGTCCAGCAGGGTGTCTTCTTTCACTGCACACACGCACACACATACATCACAACATAGATACATACTCTGACAAGGTCGAGGACTGGGCCGGTATGTGTACACTAAACGTGATGATGACCAAATAGCATTAAAATTCAAAGACCAAGAAAAGGCACAGACAAGACGCAGCAGCACTTGTACCGTGCGCCGTTTTTAGTACTGTTTGATTTCTATCCTGTTAAAGAAAGTGCCACCCTTTACAGCACAGCAGAAAATTGTTTCCTGCCCAAGAACCAGTATGCATTGAAATCAAATTGAATGTCATAAAAAGAACCTAAACTAAGCTTTTTTTCTACTTATTGCTGAATTTATGACGAAAGTTACTAACTTCAGCATGCTTCTTTGGGATATGCAGCTGTCTTCATGCACTCGGCATAACTTTAAGGATATTCGCCGAGACATCACGAAAACTTCGTCGCAGATATAATTTATAGTCCGTACGACACAGCCTAAGAATGCGTTGACGACAACACAAAATGAACGTGCTTGGGTAGCACTTTAATTAAAAGGAGCTTCCCATAGCCACCGACAAAATGAGAACGGTACGACGTCTCTTTCGGAAGCCCAGAACCCGGCATGTGCTCATCGTCTTCTGCCACGCTTCGGCTGCGCTGCACGTTCGCAAGCAGACGAGACATTGAAGCGTCGTTGAAGGTAAGAAGCTCACACCGGAGGCGGGACAACCGAAGTTCCTGCCAGAGAAGCCTCGGCATAACGGCCGACACTGCTAAAAGACGGCTTCTTCGGGGTGGGGGGGACAGGCCCGCGCGTTGCGTAGCGGGCCGACGGCTGCAGACGGCACTCACTTCTCAGCCCGCTGTCGGAGACCAGGATAAGGTCGTACTTGGCAGCTTCGTAGCCTGGTTGCATATTGTTGATCTTGGGGTTCACACCGACGGGGCAGCCCCCTGCAAGAACAAGCGGAGTCGGCGCTCAAAACCAACAAGCCGTTCGCTCAAAAAAAAAAAAAAAAAAAAAAAAAGTTTGTTTTGATTTTTGGCCTGAGGTTAGTTTACACAGTTGCGAACTAAATGTTCTCACAAAGCGAGAGCATGCCAGTGCGATCTATCTGGTAGCTGCGGAAACACTTGGCATTTCCATTTACAGTGCAATCCACATGTAACTATAATGAAAAAAACCCGAAAATTCGATCGTAATAACCGATTATCGTATCTGGATTAGAAACTGAGCATTTCTAGTCAAGAAACTCTAGAAACTGATCGTTATAAGCGGTACATCAGTCCATGTGGAATCGTTATAAAAGGATTGCACTCTATTTCCTATTTATTTCAGTGTGTCGAACCGAAAAAAATACGGGTTCGGTTACGGTTCAGGTAAATTAATTTTGTTCCGGTTCAGTTCCGGTTCGATTAATTCGATCCGCGAACCGGTTCGCGAACCGGTTCGGGGCGCTGAACCGGTTCGCGAACCGGTTTGGAAATTATAAATGACAAATTGCAACATCAAAATAAATTACAAATAAAACATCTGAAATCAGCACATACGAAACGGGATACATCGTAGTGTAAGGCTCAGGGATTTCTACCAGGAATGGTTTCTTTATGTGCACTCAAAGGTTACCTCACCGACGTTTACGCATTCAGACTTCATCTAATTGGGTCCGACGCAGTAGCTGTAAAATCCGCGACCTCCTTACAAATCCACTTACAAGTAGAACTCGCTAACTATCCCGCCACCTCGGCGTGTAAGCAATTGAAGGAACAGTGGGGAGAAAATACAACTTTCTTTATTTGAACTAGCCTTCGGTAACTCAAATTAGACCCTTAAAGAAGTTTTCATTAAACAAGATACGGAATATGAAAAACACTTCACCGAACGCAACGCCAGAAGGACGTAATAGGATAAATATTAAAAAAGAAGAGTTCGCTGTCTCACAAATATGTTAGCTTCTAAGTGCCTATACGAAACCGGATGCATCGTGGTGCTGGCTTTCGTCAGCGGCCGCCACTCGCACAAAACTAACTACACCGCACACTATATTACCTGGACGTCTAAAGGGATGCGGGAGAAGGTAACCACTTCTGTTCCAGTGACCACGTGGTTACTATGAGGTGCTGCTTTATGACGTAGGTTATTCTCTCACAAAAAAAAGAACTTGCCACTGATTGATCTTTTTTCAAAAATAAATACATAATTGTATTTAAGTGGCGTTAAAATTGGTATCATTATTATTGGTATAAAGCCGTTTTTTTTTTTCAAATACCAGCTTGTTTTTGTTTTCGCTTCGCTTCTCCGCGAGCGACTAGGGTTTGTATCCCTGTTTTTTTTCCCCGCATTTATCGAGTTTCCGGTACGAAAAAATATAGCACGTAAATCTTGACACTTCATAGCTCGATATACTTTGACCGGTGGTTGGGGCAGCGAAGAGCAGATATAATTCATGAATGCTCATTTCAACTGTAAATAAAATTTCTTTCTCTCCCTCAAACATTATCAAACTCCACAGCCTTTTCTTTTCTCATTCTGATGGAAGCAAGCTTCAAGAACTCGCGCGTTCTAGAAACGTGTTATGAAATGAGCACACAGCAGCATTTAGGATTTACGAGATTGTAGGAAAATGAAATCCCGTGACGCAATTTTTTTTTTTTTGCACAGCCTTCCAATTCTTTTTCTTCCGTGCAAGCCGCGACCAGCGCAATACTGGTTCCTATGTCAAGATTCATGGATGCAGCGTTTATATTCCTAAGACTGAGTGGAGAAGAAAAATATGTAAGCGAGGTGTGTGTCAGTTGACGGCACTTAAAAAACAAATGGCATTGATAGGACATTCATTGTCAACAGCGCGTGGCCGAACCGTTTTGACATGAGCCGGTAACCGTTATTTTTTTTCCGGTTCAGTTCCGGTTCGGGTTCATCGCGATAACAATATAACGGTTCGAGTTCAGTTCCGGAAAAAATACCGGTTCGGTTCCGGTTTTCGGTTCGGTTCGGTTCCGATTCGACACCCTGATTTTTTTTTTTTTTTTTTTTTTTCACATCACTTTCTTTTTGGCCCGAGAAGTTTTGACAATGTTTTGACAACAACACTGCAAAAACCTTCGCTCCAGTGAAATGCAGTTCGAGAATCGCCTCAAAAATGGCACCAGCGCGCCAACGCTTTCTCTCGTCCTAAGAGATCACGAGAAACCGATCGAAAGCAAGTGAAAATCTGTGAACGACCCTTTAGGGGGCTACATCATCTACGGGTGTCAACAGGTCGGTCTTTGATACGAGACTACCGTACCCCTCTAGAAAGGAGTCGATGGCATGGCACTGGCTACTGGGACAAGCCGTTACCTAGGGGGCATTTAAAGTGATCAGTGTCATCGAGCAGTGGCTAGGTGGCGCGAGCCACCGCCCGTATTAAAGAATTCTGACATGTGCGTCCATCTATCCATTCATCACACATGCATCAAAAAGTGCGGAATACGGAACGTTTTGATGAAGAAACGACGGCGTAGGTGTGCCTTGGTCTTTGCAAAGTTTTTTGGCGTAACTAATAAAAATTGGTTGTCAGTCAGCGCTCTGTGCGTGTGCTTCTTGTCCTTCGTCCATCTTCGCGCGGTTTTTAATTTCAGTCGTATAGCAGTTGGGCTAGAGCCGCTAGACGATTGATTGATTAACCTTCCGATTCATCGATTAAGACTTTAATCGCAATCAATCTTTTTAGCCAGTTAATTGTTTTTTTAAATTGGTACCCTAAAAAAATGTAAACTACAAAGCTTTTTTCTTTTTACTTCCTACCACAATGTCAACAAACAAAATAACTCGCTCCTGCCGGAGAATTAACATTTTTTTTTTTTGTCTTGGAAGAGGAGCAGCAGCCAGTGAGTGTCTTTGAACCACCTGTTAACTGCACACCGAACTACATAACCTCAGTACAAAATGTACATTGCGCCGTGTATCACATAGTAAACAAGTACTTCGAAGGTAATTGAAAATTGTTTAGGCATATCACATCTGAAACTCAGCGCGACCGATTAATCGATTAATTAGTCGATTAAACGGTGGCGATTAATCGGGTTATAACTTTTAATCGACGCCCAGGTCTATATAGAAGACATAAAAAGGATCAATATGGCTAGATGGACCAGTTGGATATTGTCTATCGTAACACTCTATGCCAAAAAGAATTGTGGACGAGAAAGAAGACACAAGTGGACAGTCTATGCCAGGTCTTGTCCATTTCTGTCTTCTTGTCTACGGTTTTTGGTGTAGAACAATACAATAACCTAAACAAAATTTAAAAAGAAATGAAGGGAGAGAAAATTTCCACTTGCCTACAAAAACCCGGGCATCCACCAGCGGATGCTTCTCCATCAACCTGTTGACCAGCATTATTGATGGATCACTCTCATCTTGGATGCAGAATAGAATTTCATACTGCAATGAGAAAGCAGGCAACAAGGATTGTAGCAGTACTTTACCGCGACGCCAAAAACACATCTGAAAACATACTTCAGTACAGAAATGTAAATGTTGTTTCTACGTTGACTCGAGACAGCAAAACACAAAAATAGTTCATCAATTTGAGGAATACAATCAAAATACATTATAATCGCAATGTCGCTCAACCATTAGCTCGCACTTTCCTTGGGATTTTTGTAGCCTTACTTCGACGTATTGAATCACTCCTGGTTCCGACACCGTTTTCGTTGAGATTCTTCAACACTTGTTGCAAATGTTTTTTTATACTGTAGTTGTAGCCTTTGATTAGACATCAAAAACACAATAGGGTGCTGCCATTATACTGAAAGGCACAAAAGTTCAGGGGCATTCAAGTTGCAAATTATAATTTGGTGAACACAGAAAAAATACATGGATTTTTCTGATTTACTAGATCACATAATGGTTCAATGCAGTTAATTCTCAACGAGTCGTCGCCCTTTCTTTGGCAACCTCACTACATTTATGAACACTTATCAGACAAAAGTTGCCTCAATCCCCACCCCTGCCCGTTTCGATCTGGATGAGCATCGTACCGGCGTGCGGTCGTGTATCACTACTGCGTGGTGCACGGGCTAATTGCTCCTCTACAGCGAGTGACTCGTCGCAACTTTAAATGGCTGACCAACTACACGCTGTATAAATATCCCCACAACCAATCCACAATTTATTAAAAGTTGCCTCATCATACTGTGCTTTTAACCTTTCACATATTTCATCATTGACAAGAAATCAGTTCATAATGTATTGTTCCAAAATGTGATCAGCTACTTCTTCGCTCATATGTCTGTCACATCTCCCAAATTTCACGCTAGCATGTAAATGACCGTTTCAAAGACGTACAGATCCCAAGGCACCGCATAATGAATATACACTCCCATAGCATGCATCGTTACTTGGACACTCTATTTATGTCACAATTTAATTTCGGATGCCACGTCTTATGTCATCTCATCTCAGAGTACACACGTCTCCTCTGGGGCCCATTTGTGGGCCCCAGGGGAAAGCGACCATGAAGGCCTTGTTTGTAAAGAGTGCAGCCATTATTTCAGAAGATATAACATTGTCCATTACCAAGAAAGAAAATTAATTTTTAAAAAATAGGGAGTGAAACTAAAGAAGCGTCTAACTCAGACCGAGGAAGAAACACCCAGCTAACCGCCCGAGAGTTGAACCGCAAACACAACAGGCTTGTGAAAGTGACGGGCAAGGCTGGCTCTCTAAGTCGATAAAGGAGGCAGCAGAATCACGACGGGCGAGAGTGAGCCCAATCTTGGCAGGAGGTACTGCGACGCAGTACGTGCAAGCTTTGTTCTCGACAGACCATCCGTAGGGGGACTACCTCGGTGTCTTGACCTTGACCTGTCAGTCAAAGCAAAAGGACTGACGACAGCAGATTTGATTCCCAGCTGCAACTGCATGCACCTGGCCTGGCCAAGGTCAATAGGTTGGACTTGAGGCATCAAGTTTAGTAACTTTTTGTTTCAATATAAGCACCAGAACGCAGTCACCTATTCAAGCAACTCTTTTTTTTTTCTCCTGAATTTAGAGAGTGCTCGATGCCTGTCTTGTTATTTAGGTTGAACTTTCATTACCGCAGCCCAACATAGCATCGTGGCACGCCGAGACTGCTCGCCACTGAAGCTCAATACTGAACTGCCACTAAAAATCACCGAGACTAGAGATGAAATTGCTATCGAGCTAGGTGAAACCGATAACAGTCAACCGCACTTCAAATGCCAACTGCACTTCAAATGTGGGTTTTTTTCCAGTCCCTTTTCCTGTCAATGCTGTGTTGGCAGCAAAGACGTGTAGTACTGTATTTTCTGGGCTACAGTCCGCAGGGGCAAATTCGGGGTCAAAAATAAGTTTTGCTTAGATAGTTTGCACCCGGTGCATAGTCCGTGTGCCGTGCATAGTCCACACCTAGTGCCTAGTCCGAACGTAAAAATTATCATACACAGCACACCTTAAAGCCTCAAAAGAAAAATAATGTTTTTTTTTTTGTTTTTTTTAAACAGTCCGGCTGGGACACCTGTGTCAAAAATTAATGCAAAAAAGTTTTTTTTTTTTTTAGTCCATTATTGACGGCGCGAGACACATTTTAGTTGGTTGTCACCTCCTTTCCACTTGTTTTCGCTCTCGGTATTTCGGGCATGTGGAGGAAGGTGGATTGGCTTTGCCTTCACGTTGAGGTGGAGAGAATGTATGACCATCTCGTTGAGGTGGAAAGAGTGTATGACCATTCCGTGACGTCATGGACTTTGGATTTATTTAAAATAAATCTTGCACCATCAATATTGCTCTAAAAAAACTTTTTTTGCATGAAATTAATTTTTTGACATGCGTGTCCCAACTAGACTGTTAAAAAAATCTGTTTTTGTTTTTTCTTTTCAGTTTTGTTTAACAAATGCCTGCTGGTTTGGCTCACAAAGAAGTTTGAATCATACAGAAGTCAACATTAATATACTTCGTTATTCATAAAATACTTCGCATCTCGTCATAGTGAACGGTCTAGAAGAAAACAAATCCTTGTATAGTCCGCACCTGTAGATAGTGTGCATCAAGTAAAATTTCAACTTCTAGAAATGTACAGTCTGTGGACTAATCATCAGAAAATTATTACAGTAAATGAATGGCGTTATAATAGACAGCTGCCATTTCGAGAGCACATGAGCTGTGCTGGGTGATGTTGTTTTCATTTTTTCTTTCCGCAACGCCAGTACAGTTATTTCTGCCAGATAAAATTGCCTGATGCCGATAGGGCAGTCTAGACAACACTTCCAAGGGACCCTGTCGACGTGAGAAATTTCCCCCTCCCGTCATGTTTGGACAGACGTGATAGAATATTTGCACTGCACTTGAGGCAGGCTGTCTGATACAGAAAAATAAAGGTTTTCCCAGTAAGGTCCCCAACGATCCAGCAACAGCCTAACCTTTTGATTGGCTGTGCCACAACGGCTTACTCTTTTTCCACAACCACGATACTGGCGCGCTATACGCACGAGCTATACTCACATTCATGTTGCTGTGTGCCTCCCACACCTAAATATTTTGGTGTGCACAGTATCACATATACTAACTAATATCAGTGGTTCAGCAAGAACCAAGTGCTTTAGTTGTCGCGATCTAGCAACTGTCCGACATGTTGTTTGCAGTCCTTTCATTTGCCATTCGGTACAACTTTAAACTGATGCCTCGTCTTGTTTCAACATGGAAACTGAGCGTTCGTTGCTCTGGAAAATGGAATGTCTCTCGGCAGCATTGTCACTGTTCGTGTTGCCATTTACCGCATGTCTGCCCAATGAGAGCTTGAAAACTGGCAGATATCCAAGAAATAACAACACCTCAAGTGACTCAGAACTGCCACAAGGACAATTTACGGCTCTATTGACATTAAAAATTATTTTCCTTAGGAATGTGCCTCAACTGCGATTGCAAAGGAGTAACAGCAAAGCAAAGAGTTCAAGCTTCTGCCCGGAACCACCATTGAGATATCGCCAATCGATCAGGGCTTCTTTAACGAATACTGTGCAAGAAACAGTATACCATTTCAGCGTCATAACCCCCGTAACGAGATCACTGAACTATCTACTTACGAAATTCAAGAGTAGCGCTGCTGCCCTTTGAGCATTGAACGCGAAGGAAGCCTTCAAATTACACACAGCATACGACCGGTTTCCCTGAAAACGAGCTTCTTTTTCAAGTCGTCTAAACTAAAACGCACATATGCTTCAGCGACGCCTTGATACGGAGAGCCGGAATTTCGACCGAGGTAAATACGGAATGCGCGTCGCTGCTTGCACATGCAGACAACGGGAAAAAACACTCGAGCGTCAGAAAAGATAAGGATGCCACGGCACACCCTCACGCCATAACAGCACAAAAACAACGGAACTACACGAGCGTTGCGACGATAAGCCATGCTATATATTGCAGCCAAGTGCCTCACAAACTCTCTCGGTTTCAAGGACAGCATTGTCACCGCTTTTCCCAGGACAAGGATCCCAACTATAGATATAAAAGTGAGGATTTTGAAAATCAAAAAACAAAGAAAATAAAAATCTTCCTTTCTCGTTGCAGCTCTTGCCGTAGTCTAGTTCAGTGGTTCTCAAGCATGAATGTGTTGGGCACCCCATGCCAGTGGGGGAAGGAGAAAGGAGGGGGGGTGTATAAAATGACAACTATAGTAAGTTACAGCTCAAGAAGGTAGGGCGAGGAAAAGGAAGGCTGGAGAGGAAGAAGCAGACGGAACGGTGGAGGGGAGAGGGGGAAACATACTGCTCTCTACAGCGTTCCATCTGCTTCCTCCTCCCCGGCCCTCCATTCCCTCGTTCTACCTTCTTGAGTTGCAATAAACTATAACCGCAGTGTTAAAAGCACATTCTTTACTGTTATAAAGAGAAGTGAGAAGCATCAAGTAAAAGGATAAATGGGTGCATAGATGGTAATGGCTGTACCCGTTATAATGGGCGGTAGCTTGCGGCTACTAGTCAGGGTCAACAAAAAAGCAATTTTTCTGAACAAAAAGGGGGGGGGGGGGGGGGGGGGGTTTGAGGGTTGAGGCGAGGGCTTCGCGGGCCCTAAAAATGGCTTTGCAGACCCCAGCGAATCCGCAGAACCCCATTTGAGAACCACTGGTCTAGTTCACTGATGGGGTCTAGGTGAGACAGCCCACACATATCTCGAGTTTGGGAATCTACAACCTATAGTACCGTATTTCCCGGACTCTCTTTAGTAAACTATACATGTCTAAAAGTAGAAACTTTATGCGGTGCGGACTATCTACAGGTGCGGGCTACGCGAGGCTTCCTTTTTTTCTCGAGATCATTCAGTATGACAGGATGTGGCAGGTTTTATGAACAATATTTATGTTATGACAATTTCTGTACGAAACGAGCTGATTTTGGTACGGTAATAAAGCAGGCGTTTTTCAAGGTTGTGCCACACATAAGAACTCTTATGTGCAAATTGTGCACTGGGTGAAGACTTTTAAAGAAAAATACTTTTCTTTTCAGTCAAAATTTGCCCCCGCGGGCTATACACTGCATGCGGACTATACATAGCGTGCAGACTGCACACCCTTCCAGCGCTCATCACTCGAGCAAAAAATGCTGAGTCACCGGTCTGTGCACACATGCACGGTGTCCGACGTTCCACGAACAATGGCTAGCACGCACACTCGGAGCATGTTCCACAGCCCAGAAGACAAAGATGGCAGTGTGCGGAAGGCAAGTGTTGGAACGATCTACAGTCCGGAAAATACAGCATTATCTCAAAAGAAAAAATTACTAATACCTAAAAAATAAAAATAAAACGTGTCTCTTTTTTTATTGTTACGGTTCCTCAGACTGGGTGTTCCGACGGGCTCCTCCAAACCCCCCAAATGTCGTCGGCTGTCCCAGCTCCCCATGTGCGCGATTTTCCAGTTCAAGCACCATTTTAGCGGATTCGAGTTGCCCAATGATGTATTACAAAGCCTTTTCAAAAACCCCATCGAGCAACACTGGTGGTTGCCATTTCTCAAGCACGGGGCGTGCGACTGGATCCGAGTTTTCGCCAAACCGCCGACACGACGCTTGTTCTCGAAGCGAGCCGAACCAAGCCGAGCCGAGCCCATGCCGAACGCCGACGCAGCCCTCGTGTTCAATGGCGTACTCGGGTAACTGGTGCAGCAGCTACCAGGCAGAGCACACTTTTGAAAAGGGTCCATTAGGTGCATTGCTGTTTACGAGGCCCGTAGGTTCCCGTACCGCTTTACTGCATCGTTGCCAAGACTGAGAGGGGTTCGTCAGTCTTAATCGATCCGATTGCACGGACACTAAAGAGGCGGGAAGGCGGTTCTATTCGGACGACGGTTTTGGAACGAAGGAGTCGACATGGGCATTAGTGCGACAAGGATGAATTCAGACTTCGAATCAACAGTCAATGCGAGAGGATATGTACATAGGAGAAAGAAGAAGCTTATCTTTTAAAGAGGGTTGGAGTAATCAATTTTATGGAAAAGACGTAAACGAGATATTTTGCGACGCAACAAAACCAGAGCAAGAAATAGGTTAGCTTTCATGGATGAGAGAGACACTAGCTGTACGATAATAGGTGTGAAAAATAAAACGAGCACCGCAATTTTGGACAGCCTCAAGGTAAGACACCCGAGCTTGAGAACCCCTGCCTGAAGCTCTAGTTTCTTTCCAGTTTTATCCTTTTTCTTTTTTTTTGTTTTGAGGTTTATTTTGTTTCTCGAATAAGCTCACCTGAGGATAACTCATGGTGAAAAATGACTCTAGGTTGCTGAAGAGATTGGGGTCTACACCGGTGAGCGGCTTGATGATAGAAACCCCCGGGAGCGGGACTTCCAAGGGTGGAGGGCTCTTCTTTTTGTGCAGTTTCAATTTCCTGTAAGAAAGAAAGAGGGGATTAAGACTTGAATAAGTAACACCGAGGGAACAACTTATGGGACAAGGAAACAAACAACAATAATCAAGGCCCTCCTGTAACTGTGGTCACTTCGAGAAAATAATATGTAGCTTGCATACTTTTTTTTTTCTTTTCTTAAAACATGCTCGCCCCTATTGGTGGGACCGGACATTTCATTGAATGCCGTTTCGTTGAACGCCGTTTCGTCGAACGCCGTTTCGTTGAAGCCGTTTCATAGAATGCCGTTTCATTGAACACCATTTCATCGAACACCGTTTCATCGAAGCCGTTTCATCGAACGCCGTTTTATCGAACGCCGTCTTATCGAACGCCAGGGTGGCATTCCCGCTTCCTGAAGCTGGTCGGAGGTGTCCATCCCGGGTTCTGGAAGTTTTTGACTTGCATCGCCGCAGAACATCAACTGACGGAAGACAAGCTGGAGGCGATGCTTAGTTCCAAAGAGCCTCCTCGCCAGAAGAAGGCCATAGCGGCAAGAAATGAGAAGGTCCGCCGTTTTTATGAGAACCGACGGAGCATGACTGTAGGGGACTTTTTGAGAGCAATTTCTCATCATTTGAAGCGGTGAATGGCTGTCACACGAACACATGAACCCCAGAAAGTTTTCAAATAAAATTTGAAGTGACGTACTTACTTTTGACTTCATTGAGTATTAGAACTAAAAAAACAATGTTTCGTTGTAGTTTCATAAATAGCACCTCAGCTTTAGCTACTGCAAGCTTCGGGCAGTAAAAAAATATCAATAGAAAGACATGAGAGGCTAGGAGGCTCACATGGCTAAAGTTGTTGCGCCTGCGCAAAACCTAAGTCGCCTTCTGGCCTCCATGAGTTGGAGTGCGCTCTTACCGGGAGTGCGACTTTTTATTTATTTGTTACAATACCCTCAAGGCCCATCGGGTAATACAGAGGGAGTGAACAGATAAGCACAATATGCAAAACAAACATAAAAATCGGTACAAATATCCTCATGGGTTACTTGCATTAAAAATAAATTGGAACAGCTACAAGTTTGGACATTAAGAAACCTGACGATGAAATGGGTGAATGACACGAAAATGCACTCGATCCATGCATAAAAGAGCATCTTTCACACTTTTTATGTAAAAGACATTCGATGAAACGGCCGTCAGCGATTCGATGAAACAGCGTTCGATGAAACAGCGTTCGATGAAACAGCGTTCGATGAAACGTCCATTTTTTCGATGAAACGGCGTTCGACGAAACGGCGTTCGATGAAATGTCCGGGAACCCCCTATTGGGCATGCAGTGATAGTTATCTTTTTTAATTCTTTTAAAGGCAAGCTTGAGAGTGAATAAAGAAATATGTTTATTGTGAAAAAGATACAATGATAGCCTTGCTGCTAGGCATCAAGTCAAGGGGATTGGCTAAATGTTAATATCGGCAGCCTTACGTACATAGGTACTAATGTAGTAGATAGGTCATCTACACTTTGCAGATGAAGTGTAAGTAACGAAGCAGTTAGGCAAGAAGTTACTGAATTGCTGTACGTGTGGCTAAGCAAGGGGAATATATTACAAGCACGGCTAGATAACCACAGTGCGGAACTTGAAACCTTAAAAAGCACAAAATTTACGGTGTTGATTCTTTTGAGACTTTTTTCTCGTGTGCTGTTTCTTGTTTGAAGGCAGACCGACAGAGCTTAAAGAGACACTGACAGGGTATTTATGCTCGCCGAGGTTTTTAGTTGTACGTGACATACGAGAGCCCAACTACCCAGAACACAATTTGCGGCTCGAAATTCGGTTTCTTTCCGCCCGAAAACTGCCGATCAAGAACTGGCCGGTTCGAGTCTCGCTCACTCTCTTTTCCGTGGTCACGGGCCGTTTTCTAAGGTTTCGAAGCGACCACCAAATTTAATCAAAGTCATTGGTCACTGAAGGCACACACTCAATATTAAAAATAGAAAAAAATATGAAACCCATTTTTTGTGGCTTCTAAAAAGCTGCAAATACGTTGATTGAAAAAAAAAAGTTCCACAGAGAACCGGAAGCATTCTGTGCGTGCGTCGTTTCACGTATCGTAGGACTCGCGGGGACGGCGATGGCAGCGGACGACGGGCGTGGGACCTCTACTTCAAGACTGTCGTTCACGGTACTGGTGAATTCTGTCTGCCTTTAAAAGAGAAATTTGGGACTGATCAAAAGAATTGGTATTCATCCTGTACAAAACGCTCGACCACCAAGCCAATTTGCACGAAGACGTCGCTGGGCCGTCGCTCTCTTCTCGTGGCTGAAGACATCGCTCGTGCAAACGTCAAGCTGTCAAGCACGACGTGTCTACTTCGAGTTGAATATGCACGCGTACGATTTCTTTACTAGGTGCGAATGTCGCCAATGCGTGGTGCTTCCCGACTTCGACCCGGGAGTGCTTTTGCTGGAGGAAAATCGGCAGAAAACTTTCCAACTTACAGTTTATCAGCTGTATTATTACTAAGGAAGGAGACTCCCCAGCAGCTCAGTGGGAAAGACGTCCGCTTCACACGCGGCAGGTCCGGGTTCGATCCCCAGTGAAAGCATACTTTTTTTTTTTCACACATTTTGCGATGTTTACATTTCTTTTTTTTTTTACAATTATCACTGAAGAAACAAACAAAAAATAACAAACAAATGTTGTGGACGAAACTTTGCTGAAGTAAATGGTATGGAATTTCCTTTTTGACACCTGCGAACTCAATGTAATCATTTTACACAAAATGCAAGGACCATATAAATCCGGTAGCGTCCGCTTTTCGAGGTGTCCGTAAATGTTCTACAGGAATTGCAGCCAGCCATTGGTCCCAATCCCACTGATCTTTCGGAAACTCTGTCGCACAATGCCACTTTTTTTCGGACGCAGGACATGTGAGCCAGCTCTTCACGCAACATCTTGGGTGTATTCTTTTCGGAGCCGATCACGCAAATTCACCACAAGCACTCACTACTCATCTCCAACTCCTCAATGTACAAAACAACTCATCTTAGAGTACAGAACAGCGAGCGGAACAAACATAACTGCAAAAGAATCGCACGGCAAGCAGTTCCCGCTACGCCGCCTTGCATGTCGTCTGCTACGCAGAGGGACAAAAAAAAAAAAAAAAAAGTGCACGGTCGGGTGTAGCCACGTGACTTCCGCCACTCACTCTCTCTTCTCCACTTCTCCGACCTCCGTGCGCGGGTTTCGGTTTCAGTTTCGAGCAGTTGCGTCTTTTGGCTTTATTAAAAAAATATGCTACTCTGTTGCAAAATATTAATTGGGTAGTCCTCCGACACCATAATGAAGCACCAGGCAAAAAATGAAAAAAAAAATTTTGGGGGGTGTCAGTGTCCCTTTAAAGTCTCCCATAAGTTGCGAAGGCTTTCTACAAACTCTAGTAAAGGGGAGACAAGGGGGGTCGTACCAGATGTTCGCATAACCGACTTGACTCGAAACCCTGCAACCTATCGAAGGAACCAAAACTGTTCAACGACGTGTTTTCAGATTATTTTTCCCATCAATACCTTCCCCGAAACATCTGACATTCTGTCCAAAATAAAATCAACATAGCTACACAAAGCAACATTTTTCTCTCTCTGGAGACGGCTACTCAACAAAACTCAAATGGGGAAAGATCTGATAATTTCTTATAACAAAACAAAGTACAAGACGCAGTAATTATGAGTGTGTTTTTACCAACGCCAGAGCTATGACCATGGGCCAAGGGGGGTGGGGGTGGTGATGGTGGGTGGGGGTTAAAGACCACCTTTTGAAGCAGAGGGTTTCTGCTGTAAAACTCTTCCGTCAAGTCTGACGTGCCCCAACACTCCTGCCGTTGAACCAGGGTTGGGCAGAAATACTTAAAAATGTATTTGGAAATTCAAATACTGGGATACATTAAAATAGTAGCTAAAATACTGATGCTAAAATCTATCTATAAAAATGTATTGTGATACGCATCAGAAATACATTTTAAATAGAGGCAAACAGCCTTTGGAAATACAAATACAGGAATACATTTTAGGGAGGGCAGAAATACAAATATAGAAATACTGATACTGCAATACATTTTTCAAATATTTTGAGACGCCAACTGAGATGAAGTTTGAAGTGGAAGTTTCTGATCCTGAAATTAATTTCCCGTAGGCTTGGCACTTCGCCTTGAAGGTAGTGGTTTCGGACGAAGAGGAGTCTTCAACGGGCTCAAAAAACGTTCCATCAAGGATTAACCGCGGTCCTTTCTCTGACATCCTGTCTGTCTGACGAGTGATGCGAAAAGACTTCGACTTCAAAATAAAAGGACGCCCCTGTCAACATTGATCACATGAAGTCACGTCACGATGGAATGAACCTGTATTCTTTATCTGCAAGTGTGACTTTGAACATGAAACTTTACCCAGGCTGCTGTATGAAAGGGCAATACATACTTTCTTGTAGTTGAGCTCGCTGAAGATTGTGCAGACAATGTCATTTGGAATTTTCCAGAATAGTGGACCACCTGAAGCATCCTGGAACACGTCTTATCTTCTGTTAAGGTTGAAAAACGATACCGTGGCATCCTGCCTGCCCCCACCTGACGCATGGATTGCAGTCCTCAAGTTTGGCCTAGCATAATCGAAACAGACACCTCCTGGATTGCTACCTGGTATTGCCGGCACAGGGAGCAGTGGGTCCCTTGCAGCTGCAGATGTATTCTGATGTCTGTTGAACTTCACTGCCTGAGTCATCCTACTATTTCCTGCAAGGGACTGTGACTCAGCTTTGCCGGCTGGTTGTACTGTGTAAGCTAAGGCAAGAGAGACCCTTAGCAGGGGGCATTGGATGCCAGCAAACAATGACTCCTGAAATCCTACCTAGAGACCTGCGGCAGAAGATGCTGACTCCACTCCTGGCACACCACCTGGTTCGAGTCCCCCACTACCTAACACTTCTCAGAAGAGAGAAGAGGATGCATAGAAAAATAGTTTGGAGAATCGGAAGGAACCTTGGTCAGCATAGTAACAATGCCCCAGCATCTCCTTGACCCAGGAGCCCTCAGAAGAAGAAAAAAAGGCGTTCAGCCTGGTATTTTTCTTTTTTTGGGGGGGGGGGGGGGAAGTATTTCTTAAGAAATGTAACGAAATACATTGCATCCTGATTGTATCGCGATACAAAGAAACATTCCAAATGTATTTCAATACAGAAATACAGATGTTGGTGAAAAAAATGTATCGCGATACAGAAATACAGATACGAAATGTATCTCTGAAATACTATCGCGATACTGCCCAACCCTGCGTTGAACCCCTTTGCGTTTCAGATAGTCTGACTGATTCTAATCTGACCAACGTTTTTTTAAGTGTGAATCATGTCCAAGTAATGCAACCATTTCGACTAAACAATTTAATCTAATTCATGTCGTTTCTTTGCTGCTGTGGGGGAGGCAAAGGCTTGTCAAGCAACATCCGAATCACCTTCTTCTACCCGTTTTTGAGAAAAATAAAGAATTTGTATTTGAAAGAACTCGAGAGCTATGAATCCATAAAAACCTGACTCGCCCATGTACTCGATGGCAAAAAACAAACAAACAAGAGGTATCGGACCAATAGTGCTAAGGACATGTACACAGTGCAGTTGGGACGGCGCTGGTAAACGAGCAGTTCCGAGCAGCATGTGCAGGAAACGGAACAGCTGCAAACCGCACGACAGCGACAGCTTCTTTCGTGAAGCACACAGAACTGAGGAATCACTTGCCTCCACTAGAGGAAAGAATCGACTACAAAATGGCAACAAGCAGCACGGGCTTTGGCTCACGCTGTCGCATACATTCTCGTCATCTAAACTAAGAGCTGCAAGCAAGTTGGCAGAGGATGTCACACATCGAAAATACCCGAGAAGCGTAATAAAGCTGAGACTAATGAGCACATATTCCACAAAACTGGACACAAGGCCCCCAACATTGTTTAAATTTCTTCAGCATAACGTGAATGGGGGGGTGGGGGGGGGGGAGGGGGCTGAAACTAATTTGATGCCTTTTGTCCATGCATTTTCAGAACATTGTATCATCAAAAAGGGCTTGTATAGATTTCTAATTCAGTTTATTGTGTAGAATCACATGCGATAGCTTATATTTCTTCTGTGCAAATTTTTTTTGTGTGTGCCATCGTACTGTGATCGACTGGTTGCTCTTGGGAGGGCGACAAGTTCCCAGGTGAAAATCAGTCCACTTGGAGATGGATTGTGGAACTGATCTTAGATTGGATCCAGCTGGACTGTCTCAATTCCAGCTGGATTCAGCTGCGATCAGTTCCGTAATCTAGCAGCAGGTGGATTGGATTACAGATGGGAAATTAAGCATTATATTATTTTAATTAAACTTCTGCTCCAACAAATGCACGAGGTGAGAGTTTTGCTTTTCAACTGAAAACGCTTCTCGGTATGCGAGCTCCCAGCGCAAAAAGGAGGCTTCTCCGGATGCTACTGGGACGTCTGTTGCTTTTCTAAGCTCCTCATTAATGATCGTTCGTGGCTAAGGAAAACCAAAACAACCTTCGTGAGACTTAATGCGGGAAGCTAAGCTCCTGGAGAGTGGTCCATGAGGCTGACCCGAAAGCGGCAAAACTAAAAAGGCACGTTCCAACAACTGCAAAGTCTCGCGCTGCGATGAAATGTTTCCGTAGCAGTGGGTGTGGCCCTGGAATATTCTGAACCAATGTAACCAATTTTCTCGACGAGCCACTGCCACATGCTGCAGCTGTGAATAGGATGTATGCTGCGTGGGGGGAGAGGGGAGTCATGATACCATTTTAACATGGCGGTGCAAGATGATATTGTACCGATACTCAACACTCGAGTAATTCTTAAAAAGTATACTGCACGCCTCTCAATCACGACGGCAACATGCACGAGGACAACGCACGTCACCAGCAACCCTAAAATCCACCGGAGCGAATTTCGATCGTATTATGAATCACAACTGCGCAATGCACACTAAAGGTTCCAAATAAGTGGCTGTGCTAGGCTGGCCAAATCACTCCTCTTACTGTGATGACATAAGTTACAAGATGTTTTGTTCTAGCTTCTTCAGTTAAGCACAGCAGCCTCAAGTAGTAATGCTCCATATCAGTAACACAGAGGTTTATAAATGTGAAACAAGGTTATCTCCTTTAATGTGATAACTGCTCGTCCAGAGTGCCCTTTGTGCTATTCACTGTAACGAAGTGAGTAAGCACCAAGGCCACGTGACAATGGTTCCCAAGCACAACTAAGACTAATTAACTGATTTGCAGTTCGGTGGCCATGTGGTTAGGTCATCGAATTTTGCAAAGGACACTGTAAGAAAAAAAAAAAGCCAGCTCTCACCCTTGAAACTACACCGCGACAAAGAAGATTCTTGGTAAGTTGCACTGCGTGAAAGTATACGGGGCCACACTAGTGGCAATAAACTTGTGTCAAGTGAAAAAACAAAACAAAATTCCAACCCAATATTGTTGCGCAGCACCTTTAGGGAGAAGGAAGAGCTTTGTTGTAGCGGTTGGTGATGACCAATAACAACAGTCCTCGATTCTTACGACCCTGCAATTCTTTTTCTTTTTACAATGAAATAGTAAGGTTGTATACGCAGCACGTTTTCCCTCGACTCCCCGGCTTTCATTTTTGTGGAAACCCAACGAACATCTGGCAATATTGTGAAACAAAGAAACAATGGATGTGTTGGGAAAGCTTGAATTTTAGGCATATTTACGCCGCGCGTCTTGACCAACACTGACGAAGATTGAAATGGGGCATGTGAAAGGATCATTGAGGAAGTGGTCTACGCAAGTTTGTCAAAAAAGAAGCGTACACAAGACGCAGATGGTGGAGTTTAAAAGAATGAATGAGGCACTAGAGTCTGTTGTGGACTTAGAATAAGATAACAAACCTCTCCCACAGAGCTCTCTTCTTGCCATCATTAGTTGTTTCTTCCTCTCTGCTTGCCTCTTCTCCAGTATTTACTCTACTAAAGTGAAAAGGGTGGAGGACTTTGTGGGAGGATCTTGTCCTGCTATTATTACCCGGCAACAGACTAAAAGGCTTCGGCAGAAGCTCGAACGGCCCGAAAAGCGAGTTACCTGCCATAAAGTGCTTTCCTCTCCCCGCCCTTCATTTCATGTTTACCGAAAACTTTTCATTGCACTGCTGTGAACTCCAGAAAATTTTTTATGGCTCTGGGATAAACTAAATGCAAATATAAGCACAATCGCTGAAAGCAATATATATAAGAAGAAAAAAAAAGCCGCGACCAGACATTACACATACAGAGCTGTTAACATCGCAATGTAAGGATAGTTGCGGAGTGTTTTATGCGGCTGCATAGTTCTCTCCATTTAGTTTCACATTAGAAACTGGAAGTCCACAGGAAAGACCTTTAGATTTACAAGACAAATTTGTGAATCCAACACCACTAAAAACTATAAAAAATGACCTCCGTTTCCCCCAATGCTGGAAGCTTGCAATGCTTGTCTCTTGCTCGATATTTCTGCCCTTCTTACAGCATGGTTCAACTGCAGCGTCCTTAGACACAGTCTCCAAAGCCTTTACTACTGAAACATTATTTTGTAATTTGAACGATTTTGCATCCTAGTTTGACTTCTTTTGCTTCTTCACAAACCAAAGAAACACATAAAAAAAAAAGCCTCGTCTCGCTACAAGAATTTGCAACTAGCGCACACTCTATGGGGGTCACCAAACGTGAAAACACATAAAACTAATTCAGTGAGAAACGCGTCCCCGCAACGTGTACTTACAAGAAAAAAAAAAAAAAAAAAAAGAAAAGCACACGGAGCAAAAATACACGAGTACGAAAACGAGACCCCGGACGAAGTAAATCCGCGTTAGTAGTGAAAGTGGTGGAACCAGTGTAAAACCGCTAATCCATCTTCTAGCCATTCCGGTCTTTCCCTTCTACGCTTTATTTTTGTTTTTCTTATTAAATGTGCCGGTATTTAGTTTGGGGCGGATTTCGCCGTCGCCAAGACGGGAGGGAGGGTGATTTTACGCCCGAAGGTACCCGAAATCGATCAGACAAATCGGTTCGTCCGCCCGAACCCCAAGAATGGTAGGACGCTACGAAACAAGTGAAACTGGACAATTTCCCTCTGTCGCCGCGCCGACGATGACAGACTCCGTCGTGTCACCTTGGCTAGTTAGCCGAGCAGCCGCGACAATCATCACAGCACTCTGCTTGTTTGTTTTCGTTCGCGGTGTTCACACATGCAAAAAGAATCACTAGCGCGAGTTGTCGCAACGTTCGCGATTCGCGCTACTGCTCGGGCAAGCGTTTTTCGACGAGAACTTGAACAGCCAGCAACGACGACGGAGTCGGCGGTTGATTGACAAACGAGGTGAAGAGCGCGTTCTTTCAATCAAGGGAGTTAGAGACGACCCCACAGAAGGAACAGTTTCAAAGGGCCGACACTCTCGCAGCAAAAGAAACCCCGTCGCGACTTCTTCAATTACACGGCATTAAGAAATGTCGAGACTGACGGCGGTGTGTGTCACCGCGGGGTTGAAATGGGGAAAGGGGAAATAGCCGCCCAAGCATGTGGATAGTGATTCATAGCGAGATTAAAAAAAAAAACAACCTGCCAGCCGCCGAATTTCAGCAGCCGAGGGTAGGATGTTTTGAGCCGCGCCCTTACGGCAAAATCACGACGCCCAATTTCGGGGCAGGGCCGGGCGGTTTATGGTTTTACTTTCGCCGGAGAGCTATGACAGGCGCCAGCGGCCACCGGCTTATGGGTTGGGGCTGCTGGTGCTGTTGCATTTTTGTTTTTTTCTGCGGGGGTTTTTAGCCACGTTTCGGCTCGTGAGCGGGTTGTAGTGGGTAGCCCGGGCCACAGGTCGCCCCTCTTATAAGCGCGGCATGCGGGGAATTTTGGCCAAGGCCGCCTAAAGGAAAGTGGTGGCGAACGGTCGGGCTGCCGCTGCTGGCCGCAGGTAGTGCGAGAGCCTACGGTGCATGCGAGCCGAGGCACTTCCCAGCGCGTCCTCGATCAAAGTCCGCCGTCAAACTGTCAGCCGGACAAACGACCGGGAAGACACTCACCCGTTGAAGATGGCTAAAAGGTGCAGGAGCCAGACGACCCACCATCCCGCGAAGAAAAATACCGCAAATCCGTAGAGTGTGTAAAACAGGAGGGCCATCTTTGCGACGCTCCCACCGCCGCTGGTGGTGACGTCACGGCGGCGCGACGACGACAAATACGTCGACGCCGCTTCCGGTTTTAAGCGGCGCTTGGCGTCACTTCCGCTCGGAGGCCCTCCTCCAGCCGCCGCCCCGGCGTCGGCGCTGCGGTCGCTTCCGAGGGCGTCGAGCCGGCGTTCGATTCGGTGGAGGTGGCGGTCGAGCAGTGTCCACTGGGTGGCTGCATGGTCAATCGCTGTCGGCCTGGGAGGTCGGCGCTTTATAGTGAGCAACAGCAGGCTTATCTGGTAGGCAGAGACAAGACCGTATGCTACCCCGGACACGCAGCTCGAAGTGCACGCCTCAAGACGTCGGGGAGGAACCAGTGGGACACCGCTAAGGGTAGCGGCTCCAGCGAGCCACAGAAGCGTCATGCTGCAGATGGGTGGAAAGGGTTCGCATCGTTCGACAGCATCAATGGCGACCGCCTCGGGTCCCGCGGGCTCGTAGCCACCGCTACTTGCACGTCGGGTGGATCCGGAATCTGCCCTGGCTTCGGGTCTTGGCGATTCCTCGACATCGGCGGGTGGCTCACGTGTTCAAAGGGTTCCTTTGGGGACGGCGCCCTCTGATGGCTGTTCGGGTCCAGATGACGAGGAAAAAGAAGCAGCCTAAGTGCCTGAGTTGGATGAAAACACGATGTGCCACTCGACGATACCAAATAACTTTCCTATAAGTTCTATCCTAACTAGAGGATTCAGCTCCACCTCAGTACCAACTCTATGTGTTCCATTCATCTCGCCACCTCTCCTGCCATCGGCTCTTCCGAGTCAATAAAGACTATTATTATAGAAATAACAAAAAAAAAAAAAAAGATGCAGGCAAGCTGGTGAACTTTCAACATCTTGGTCACCCGAGACTAGGAACAAAAGTGGACAACGTTAATATCATCGTCTGCTTTTGTTGACGCCCTTATCACCAATGCAGGCTTTGTCCACACAAACTGTGATTGAATGCATAATGTAAATGGCTAAAACATACCTGAAGATCGCACTGAGAAGCAGCTACAATGACATTAGGAAAGCGACGTTTTTTTTCATGATAGAGCCCGAACGATTTTTTATCATTATTATTTGTAAAATTGTTGCGCGACCTTTTTCATCGTTGCTTCTTCTGACTCTTTCATGCTTAATTTATATATTTATATACACATATATATATTGGTTCATGTTTGGATTTCTTGTATACATTTACGGCCTTCCGGTATAGGTGTCAGTGTAAGGCACGAATCTGCAGAAACAAATGAAGCCGGTTATCTGACGCCCGAATACAGTCCTTGGTGGGACAGTTATTTTCTGTAATCACTGACAGGATGAGGACGGAGATCTCTCTCTCTCTCTCTCTTTCTCTCTGACGTCCAGCTTCCATCACGCGCTCGCTGTCTTTCGTCATACTTTGGCAGCGCGTGCATGCTCGATACCCACGAAACGCCAAAGCATTATCGAAGCTCGCACTGGAGTCGGGACAACTGAATCTCCCTCCCTGACGTTCTCATCTTCTCAGTGACCACGGTGAGGAAATCCACCCTGAAAATAGCGCGCGCTTGGCGCGTTTAACGTTCCTCCGTTCCCCCTTCGGAGACAAGCCTTTGTCACGCACTCTTTTCTCACTCGTTCTAATTTGCCTTGCAGGTTCTATTTTTGAGAGGGCGACGTGTGGAGGACGCTGTCAACGGACGTGCTAAAAGAAACAAGGAAAAACAACAACGAGAATGTTCCTTTAGCGGAGAACAAAACTAACAAATGAAGTTTGTGGCAACTTCGAGGATCGCGGGCGAGCCAACGTTTCGAGATCATGCAACCCTAGGGCATGATATCGAAAGTCCTTTTGCCGAACTAGCTCCAACCAACCGCAAGGATGTGAAATTGAATCCTACTCCAGGGGTTCAGGTGGTGAGGACAGTACCCACGAGAGTAGAATGACAGCTCACTCTTAAATTAACTTTCTAAAAAATACAAAAAAGACAGAACGGCAAGTAGGCGAGAGACACAAACACAGTGCTGTTCTCAAGGCTGGAAAGACTAAAACAACCGTTTACAAAAAAAAAAAAACAAAAAAAAACGGTTGTTTTTTACAGCACACAGAAGAAAAAAAAAGTATATTCGGCAGGAAGGAGTAAAACTGACAACGAAGTTTGTGTCAACTTCGGGGATTGCTGCCAAGCTAACTTTTCGAGATCAAGCAACCCTAGGGCGCTGCACCATTTGCCTGAACTAGCTCCAGCCATCTACAAGGATGTGAAACTGAATCCTGCGCCAGGAGTCCAGATGGTGAGGGCACTCCGCATGAGAGTAAAATGACAGCTCACTCCTGAATGATTATTTGTTCTCGGGGGCAGGGAGGGGAGTAAAACGGCAGCTTACACCAAAAATTACATTTGTTTTTGTAGCATTACACGGAGTGAAAAGGAAGCTCTTTTGCAGGAAGGAATTACACAAGCGTCCCTTTCGCACGGGACAAATCTAACAATGACGTCTGTGGCAACTTCGGGGATTGCGGGCGAGCCAACGTTTCGAGATTATGCAACTTCAGGGCGCTGGAGGATTTACTGGACTAGCTCCAACCAGTAGTCTCAAGGGTGTGAAGCTGAACTCTGCGCCAGGAGTCCCGATGGTGTGGACTGGTGTGTGACCATTCCGCATTAAAGTAAAGTGACAGTTACCTCCTGAATTTTTTTTGTTTTTTTTCCCTCTCTTTCTCTTGCTCAGGGGCAGGGAGGGGAGTAAGTACACCCTTGTTTGTTTGGTTGCTTGAATGAGTACGCTTTTGGTTGTGTGTCTGTTTGTGTGTGTGTGTAAGAAAGAGAGAAAAAGTTAGAGGAGGGAAGGGGATATAAGGGCGTAAAACGTTAGTCCACACTGCAAATTACATTTTTTGTTTCTTTTCCGGAAATAGAAGAGCGTAAAACTAGTCTACTTCTATTCGGTCTTGTCGTTCGTCATTACGTTAATTGTCCTGAGAGATTGTAAAACTGTCCAAATTGCTTCAGCGTACAACTAAAAAATAAAAAAAAACACAATATTTTTTTTGAAAAGGGCAAGCATTGATGAAGTTTGTACCAAAAAGTGATTTTCAGGTAGTAGCAAAATAACCCTAGACCTTACGATCGCTAGAAAAGAGCGGAAACATGTTTATCAAAAAAGTAGCTTACTTCCCCCAACCACCGGTGTTTTTCAAACGTTTCAAAAAGGGGTAAAATAGCCCTTTACTCCCCCAAACACAAATCCACGGCATGAGTCTGAAACCAACGCGAAACGCCAAAAAAAAAAAAAAAAAACAGGAGTGGGACACACGCAAGAAGTCAGACTGCTTTTTGGGGCATTTTTCTTTTTTCCGTCTGTTTTGTGCCTTGATTCGGCTAGACGCTGCATTGCTCCTCGTTCGCGATCAAAAACGGCCCCTTTTCGAACCTGATTTTTTCTTCTTCTTGTTTTCTCTCGCTCCCTGGACTGGTGAACGGAAGCGTGAGCCCTTATCGAAATTCGAGTTCGAGCCGTTATTTTTCATTCGCTTTCGACTTCCTGCAGCCGCTCTGCGGCTTACCTTATGTGCCGTTCAGTTTATTCGCGTATTGAGTGCGCGCCAGTGCAAGACGCAAGGCGCTTTTCTCCGACGGTTGCTTGAATTAGAACGACAGTGTGAACTACCTGACTGCCTTAGTTTTAACTCGCTCCGTTCATATCCTACGAAACCGCGAACAAACTGTCATTTCTTTAAGAAAAACACACACTCACACACAAAAGAAACTTCTTAGTCATACTTTATTTTTTTCGTTATTTGACATTTTTCAATTTATGAGTTAAAAAAGTGAAGAAACAAGTATTCTAGAAACTTAGTGCAATTTGTAGAACTCGTCATAACTTTTTTTTTCGCTCTCTGCCATTTTTTTAATTATGAAGTAAAAAAAAAGCAAAGAAACAAATATTTTTTCTCGTCTCGACCATTCTTGCAAATTACGGGAACTGTCATCGTTTTACAAATTACGGGAACTGTCACCAATGGCCATAAAAGACTGGAACACACTACCTGACCACATTAAGTAACACTAACATATTTGCAGCTGCCATTACCCTCTTCCTTTCTAACCGCCCTATAAACATTTCAGTGTTTCCGCGTTTTTTCAAGTTGTGTTGATTGTTATTTTGTATATAAATATGCTCACACCTTATGTAATACCCTTTTAGGTCTTCAAGGGAACTAAATGATGATGATGATGATGATCATTTTAGAAACTACGGGGTATTTTTGTTTGTTTTCAAGCGAACACTTCACCAATACTAAAGCGCGCGTATATGTACCGACATTCCCTCAAAAGTAACGTAGGAAAACTGACGCTGAAATAGTTTAAACGAACTTAGCTTATTCGGTTAAAGAGTAGAAGACATGCGTAGAGTCAGTAATCGCTTGCAGAAAGGAAAAAAAAAAAAAACAGCAAAAGGAAATTACAGAGATAGTGTCGAAATCGAGTAAATGTGTCATTATTTCATTCCATTTCATCGTCATTTCATATACAACTGGGCCAAATAATAATTCCCGAGAAAACCAAAAACCTGACGTGTGGAAATAGTGGTCACTTCCGGTGGCAATAAAATAAATAAACACGAAGCGGAAGTCTGCCACCAAACGATCGTTCTCCCGCTAGCAGTCGACAATCACCGCCATTTTGACAGCCGTCGTCGCGTTAGAAAGACTGGTTTTGATAACAACATATAACAGTTCAAGGTAGTCAGATAATCAAGCATAGTACACAAAAAACAAGAGACCAGCGTAAAACAAACATATTGGTCGTTTATTGTCTGTACTCAGCTTCACGCGACGGAAAACTGATACGGTTTCGGTTTCGAGCTCCGACGCGACATAAACACGCGAGCGCGCGCATGCGCGGTTACATCAAGTATACGAGTTTCCGGTGGTGTTTCCTTCCAAACGCGGCTCCGGGATTTCGCACCCTTGACCCAGATGTGGGGTCGGCGGTGCATTGCGGAGCGGCCGCTCGATCAGGGGGCATGATCGACCGATCCTGCACAGGTGCACATGGCAGCTCCAAAGCCAATGCCTGCCAAACATAAAAAAGGTAAAAGAAAAGAAGGATTTTTCTTTTCTTCTGAGATCGCAGTCGGCGTGCGTGCAAGATAGTCTGCTTTTTGCGCAGCCCATGCGTTTGTTTATCCACCAAATGCGACCCACGGGCTTTTGTATCCCCTCGACAACAACCTACGACGGCGCACGCTTGGCTTCCTCGTCATCCAAAAAAATATATCGCGTAAAAAACAACAAAAGGAAAAACAGGCCCCTGGAATTAAACGAGAGGGCGTGGTCGTAGCCTACAGTCACTCTGTTCTCAATCGAGTCTTCGGTCAGACAGGGATTGAGGGTGAAACAGAGACACTTAAGACTGCTTACGTGTAGGAATGCGAAAGTATTCCTACACGCAGCGCATTCCTACAATCAGCAGCGCGCCACGTCTTCCTTTTTCACACGGCGCTCCGGTGGTGACGTCACGCTCCCTCACTGCGCAGGCGCGGCGAACCCCGCCGGCTCCACGGCTTCCATGACGAAGCATCCGCGTTGCTGTGCTTTTCTTTGCGTTTTATTTCTGAGACGCGTCCGCTTTGACCTTGAGCGCCCCCGCCGGCTTCCGTGACAAAGAATCTGCGTTGCTGTGCTTTTCTTTGTGTTTTATTTCTGAGGCGCGTGCTCGATGACTTATTGGTGTGACCATCTTTCGTGCACAACGTCGCCGCTTTTTCGCGTAATGGGACAAGTAAGGCTTTCGCCTTAATAAGTGAAATAAGGTCTTGGAAGTATCGATGTTAGGCTTTCTCAGCGCCGAACGTACGCAAAACCGTCATGCCACGTCTCGGGGCAAAGAGCGAGGTTCAAATTCAGCGGAGGTTTACTTGTTCCACACAAAGAAGTTTTGTAACATGTATTATCTTTAAATGCGATGTCCTTTTTTTTAACACGATATCATTTTAGTTACTTCTGGGTCTTATAAAACGACCTTAGACGAAGTACTGATATTTTCAAAAAGCGCGCCGCTCTTTGGACTACTTCTCGGAAGATCTCACGATTGCTATACGAATCACGTGCGTTCGTCTTTGGTCACTTACTAGCGCGATCAATATTTCGCGTTTCCGTTGTAGTTCTCGATTTGCTTTGTTTTGTTTTTTCGCGATAATTAAGTCCCAGGTAAGCGATTTACATGCTTACCTGGCTCAGGCGACCAGGCGTTGGAATCGTCACATATTCCCTCTCGCCTCTCTCTCTCTATCTATATATTCCCTTCCACCTCCCTTCAAAGAGTGTCTCCCTCTCCTCTCTCTACCTCACGCATACGCATTATCTCACAGTATTCATTTCTATCCAAATGTGTCTTTCATACACTTATGTCTATCCATCTATACTTTATCCCTCCCTCCCTCCCTCCCTCTATCTCTCTCTTTCTCTTTATTTGCTTACTTCGTTCTACGGAAGTCTCTCTCTCTCTATATATTTTTTGTATTGAAATGTATTCTTCATCTACTTCTCTCTATCCATCTATATTTTATCTCTCTCCTCTCTCTCTCTCCTTGCGTCTACTTTTGTTTCTCCCCTTCCTTCTACCTCCTCTCTCCTGCCGATTCGGTTGGAACAATAAAAGGTACGGAACCCGTGGCTGCGTAGCAACGGCTGCGAAACCCCACCCCACGGACCATAAATAAGGGAACAGATAACAGCGCGGCGTCGTCGCAACATCGGATCAATTTCGCGAAAGACCATGGCATGACCCGATTCATTTGTCGAAGCCCGCGTTTTTGTTTTCTTTTTTGCTTGTTTGTTTTTCTTTTGTTTGGCCTGTTTCGCCAAACCATCGTCGTACATATATTGGGGATTGAACGGGCGCGGTTGTCCGATGTAAAGTGACGCCGAAGTCGAAGAAGATTACAATCTGGATTTCGAGGAAAGTTTGTTCACGTCTCTATACATCGATGATGAGACCACTCGACGTTGACTGCGACCGTTTGTTTTTGTCAGGACAGACTTGCACAAATCGAGCGTAAAGCTATTCGCCTAAATTCCAGCCCTTTAACACATTCCGTGCTCAAAAAAAAATAACAAAAAACAATTGGTTGTGGGTATGTTTATACTGCCTTGAAGTTAGTCTGCCTTCCACGAGCGACTTGCCTCTCAGCTGCAGATGAGTAATTTAGCCAGTGCAGTACAACCGCTAGCCTGGGTTTTTTTTAACGTGCACCACGCAGTAGTGATACACGATTAATAGGATAGCGGATAGGCCTCAAGGCAGCTTGCTTTGAGGTCTATTCACTGTCTTTCAATCATAGCCAATCAGAGTTCGGCGTTCTGACGTCACCACAACCCTCGCAAAAGAAGCAGACGAACTTACGCTCCGCATAACCTGGCACAATGAAACGCATCAATGTATACCAGAGTGTCGAACCGGAACCGAACCGTTATTTTTTACCGAACCGGAACTGAACCGAAATTTTGGCCACCATCTTCGAACTGAACCGGAAAAAAATATAACGGTAACCGGTTCAAAACGGTTCACGGTAATTTTTTTTTTTTTTTTTTTTATTACAAAATGATTGTTTGAGAAGTAAAAATTGGCAGCTGTATTTCCATGTTGTGATCAAATTGTCATGTAGCAAATTGCAACGTATGAGGAATCGTGTGTTTTCGTGGTATTTTTTTCTATTGGCACTACGATTAATCATGTGTCATGTGGTCACGTCACGTCATCATGCCGAAACATGCTGTCAAATAATGTCGCGTCACGTGGCCCCGTGGCGTAGTCGCGGGACTCACCGAGTCGACTTAAACTCAGAACGTCACTAGATGTATTAGTGTTGTTGACACCGTGACGTCACATGCCATCACGACGTCTCACCTCGAGTCACGTGACACCGTGACGTGCTCGACTGTCATGAGCCCGAGTTGAGTGCTCCGGTTCTCGACAATCAGCGTCGCCAAACATTCGTGTTGATGGCGTGTTCAATCAAAGATGAGAATAGCCGAACTCTAACAATGTCTAAAGCTCAACCCATGCTTTATTCTTTTCCAACCCTGCAGCGCTTGACTATGATGTACACTGGCGGTATACAATTAGCGTCAAATCACATCACCGCTTTTTCTAATAGCGAGTTGAGGAGGGGAAAGCTGTTTCTTTCCTATATGTTTTCTGCGTCTGCCATTGACCAGAGAGGAAAATTCATGGGTGTTTTTGCCAGTTATTAACGTCAGGTATACTAGCTCTTAGCGGTATTTACTGTAAGTAAAAAAAATTGTTGCACAAACCATTTTACATATAAACATCATTGAGATACCCAAACATGTTTTCGTTGTTGCTGAGCTGTCTCAGACAGTTGTCCCCGAGAATAGAAGCATTGAAAAGACTAAATATGGCTTATTAATCAGACGATAAATAGAACTACAAGTGTGTACGGCAGGGATACCTGAAAAGGAAGATTCTAGTGGCCTCAGAGGGTCAGCCGATCGTTGGCAGCCACTAAAATTCTCGCTGTTTTGTTTAAACTTCACAGTTTTTGGGTGCAAAACAAAAGAAATGAAGAATCACTGTTAACAAATTGCACAAATATAATTGTCGAATTGGCACCCCCAAACGGAGGAGAGAGTCCACCCGAAATAAAAAAAAAAGTGTTCTCTGGAGGTGCATCGTAAAAGGAGAAAGGCGAGGGGGGAGTTTTAAAAACATATATTGTAAAGGTTCCTCTTCTCCGCAGCTTCGGCACAGACCAGGCGTGATCCCGCAAAACTATACTTCGTTTGCAAAATCATACCAGAAAGCGCGTTTTCCTGGTGCCAGACGTTCCCGCCGTTACTCACGACGCTGCAGGAAGCAAGAATCATTTTTGTTTCTGAGTACATGAGTTGCACTAAGCGCGAACATTCTACAGCGTGCATTTCGCATCACCGCAGATTTGATTTTCTCAGCAAAAAAGAAATCTCAATGACCACTAGCATATAGTATACGATGATTTCACGTGCCAACCATGTTAAACAGTTCAGTTTTCTGGTGGAATATGATGTTCTCAACACAATACTGCGTTTCACTTTAAGTGTGAGCGTGCTTTCAGCGTCCTTGCCAAGCACGCGCGCTCGTGCAGTGCAAGCACTGTTCAGGACCATATGCTCGTGCTTGTAGCATCGGCTGCGTCTGGACTTCAAGAGGCCCTGCAAAGCGTTTCTGGCCTTTTTTTAATTTGCATCACGCTCGCTCGAACTGCTCGAACTAGTGAGTGGGACTCTAGCAACACACAAAGCAGAAAAAAAAGATAAGAAATCTGATGTATTTTGAACATAATAGGTGAAAGAAGTTTAGAATGTTGAGCACATTTTCTTTCGTTGATGACGCCCTCGGTCTGAACCAATAGAGAACCGAAACGACAAGAGCGTGCAACAACCATGCGCGATCTTCCTAAGTGTTGGAAATTAACATCCATTTATGAAGATGGGAACGCCCTACCAATTTACGGCTGTTCCAAGCAAACATTTGAGTGAGAGTCACGTGTTTGAAAGGATCAGAGGGGTCACGTGCGCCTATTCAGCCAGTCGTACCTCTAGAATTCTATGTCGTCATTATCCGACGCTCTAGACCAATGTCGTCACTGAACGCTCGTGTTTGACACTGCTAGGCACGCCTTTTGAAGCAGAATTTGGTTCTCTTCGTCCATTTGCAGCGTACTTTTAAGCTGAAACGAAGTATAGCAAAAAGGGATGCCCAAATTCTAAAGCTGTGCAGTATATATAGCAGTCTCGCGATGATATGTGGCAGCCTAATAAAATGTTAGAGCGCGCATGACTGACAAAGCACAGAGTTGTAAAATGAGGCCCCAAAACAAGTGCACGTAAAATCGAATATAACTTTAGCCTCCCGAGACAGTATTATGCGAAGTTTCGAGCTCTTGCAAGCCGGTGTCCAAATCTGATTTAAAAATATATTGCCTGTTCTTCGCGCTATTTATGTGCATTTAAGAACATCATTCCAAGCATTTCTATCACAGAAATTCGGACCATAACCAACCAAGTCCTAAACAGTTATAGGTTAGAACAGGGCTAAGACGTTTCAAAACCAATTGTTTTTTTGTTTTTTTTTTTTCATCGGGGGTGACTATTTCCACGTGGAGAGCAGTAGCTTCTTTTGCATCTACTGTGTGTCGTTTGCTTCACTCCCTTTTTCTTCAAGTGCCCTAGTCCGTTGACATACGCCGATGGTCAAGTGCCTGTAGACCTATTTAGCCCGACCTATTAAAGCGCCGGGCTCCTAAACTGTTTAGGACTTGATTTGGTGATGGTCTGTATTTCTCAAATATTTGACCCAACCAGACGGAGTTCCGTCATACGTGTTTGCGTTTAAAACATGCATCTCTATGCATTTTTTTTTTTGCAGTAAGGCGTCGTGTATGGGATAATTTAGAAGAATACCATTTATTATCTCTCTTTCTGCACATTTCGTGTATTTGCCTTTAAATCTATAATGTGAGCACACAGTCCTTTTTGGCATACGCCGCGACCCGGTGTTTCAAGGGACACTGAACCGAAATTCGGATTTCGCGAAATAAGGCCACTGAAGCGTTGAACGGGACGCTACGAACTCCAAAACATCACTCATACATCGATATCTCAAACGGATGGCCGTACTTTTGGAAAAGAAGGGCGCGATCAAGCGAGGTTTTTGACGTCATTGTCCTCAGGGAAAATTTGAGGATGAGGGGAAGCGGCCTCGCTTCTAATCCTCCTTGCTTCATTTCACCAGCTCGAAGGGGACGTAGCGAGGAGGAGAAGGAATGGGAATCGTGACGTGACTTGTCTAGTCGGCCTTGTCGGCATGTGTTCAATCGAGCACTTCTTTTTTTCAAAAATACGGCGATCCGTTAGAGATATCGCTGTATGAGTAGTGAAGTTTTTTGGGTTTTGCAGCGTCCCGGAATATCCGTCCAGCCTTGTTTTGTGAGCTCAAAATTTCGGTTCAGTATCCCTTTCACACTGCCAAACAGCGATCATAAAAACACGTTTCCGCAGACTCAACAGTTGGTGTATTTTCGAGTATCGTTCTCCCGGTGTCGGTCTCAAGCTCCTATGTGAGCTTCGTGCAGTCAAATTTATTGATGAACAATAAAACATATTTTATTATTCCCTGAAGACATGACCACGTAAATAAAGGGCCGATCACCCTAAAGATGTACATCGTACCTAAATGCATCCCCAAATTATATGAAATATGCTCTGTAAATCTTTTCCGGCGTTTTTATTCTCGATAGGCACGTCTATAAGTGATTTAAGAGAACCTTAAACAATCTTTTTTTTTTTTTTAAGCTGATTTAAATAACATATGTTCATGGCGCATATTCAACTTCTCAAACATATATAGAAGTCTGTTGCCTCTTTTATGTGATGAACAAAAATTTTATGTGCCTGTGGGCCGGACAAAAACAAAGTACACAGTGACGCGTGGCGGAACTATGACAATTAAGCACGCGCAGACCGTCAGAAAGTGACCAATTAAGTAGCTGCAATGTCGAGTAGAATACAAAAAACTACTTTGTTCTAATAAAAAAAAATAACAAGGGTGATGCTTATTTGCAAATTGAACTGGTCGGCATCTTGTCAAGAACAAGCCTCAAAAACCAAGCTATGTCGAAAATGTTCACTTCGGTACGCGCAATTTTAGGCCAGATCCAATTTGAGCACGAAGGTCACTCTTTTCTGCCTGATTATTCGCCTGCATCACGGTGCTGAGCGTAAACAATGTTAGTCAGGAAAGCAAGCGTTGTGATTGCTGCTCAGTGTTTCGATAAAAGGTAGACTGAAAGGGTTTGTCCTAAATCTTTCCTGACATTTTTAAAATATTAATGCGTTTAACTCAGTTGCGTCGTCATTATATAAACTATTGTCAAACGTATTTTGTAAACAATATTTCATAATATATATGGCGAGGAATGATTTTACGCACTGTAATTAATTTCTAAGTTCAATTAGAGCACAACAGGATTCCGTTTTTAATACTGCGAAGCAAAGTTGTACCAATCACGTGTATTTTAGGCGAAATACCAGACTGATAACCTTGCGATTCAGCGAAAATTTACGCGACTGAGGCCAAAAAAAAAAAAAAAGACATTGAGTCATATAAGTTAATCTAGCTTTTCTTTTACGGCTTCATCCTAATTAAATAACGAAATGTACTTTTGGTAACAATAAAAGTGAATTCTACGAATGATAAAAATCGATATAGTTACTCGTTTCACTGTTGAAACAATGCCTATTGCCAAAAAAAAAAAAAACCACGGAAAATATATTCTGAATTTAGAGGTTCAAACCGGTTCGAACCGGTTCGAACCGTTATTTTTGCTCCCCGGAACTGAACCGGAACTGAACCGAAAGCCGTGAACCCGAACCGGAACCGAACCGATACGAAATTTCGGTTCGACACTCTGATGTATACTGCATACACCAGACTCGTTCGATTTACTTGCACATCTTGCACCAATCGCACGCAGCCTGTCTTCCTACTTCTTCCTCTTCTACCTATCTCGTACCAATCAAAACAGTCAAATCTCGATTCGACGCGCAGCGGTCGCATCCATGTAAACGCAGCCATTGGCAGCCACCATTTCTTGGGCACGAATCATGTTATTGGATCCGAGCCTTCGGCAATAACGATGACGCAGGCCTGGTGTCTAATAACATAAATCATACACGAACCAAAGCAGGCCATGCATAAACATACAAAGCATACAACGAAGCACATACTTAGTCATAATTAATAACACCTATAGTCATAATCAAAGGGGCAATGAAATGAATTTTGGTCTGGGATCAATGAATTTAGATTAAGATTTTACTAATCGCATTTCGTTTAGTGGGGCCAAAAGAAAGAGAGTAGAAATTCAAAAGCCTTCTTTTCAATACGAAAATTTGAAAATGTAGCGCAGTACCCCCTTCTCCTTCGAAATCCCCCCGCCTTCGCTGTGATACATCCGCGGTACCCAAAGCACGTCAGCCGGCTCCAGCTCACGCATTGGACACGACCACTGCGTCGGACTTAAGCGATCGTCAACAATCAATCCGTTGACGAATATTTGGGTTCACGCTCGCGGCCACATGGCGTGACCATCGTGACGTCACGCGACCCTCGTGAGGTTGCGTGACCCTCGTGAGGTCACATGACCCTCGTGACGTCACGAGCCCCGCGCGTTGCATTATGGGACATTTCCCATAATGCACCGCGCGGTTACGCCGACAGCGACGCCGACGCCGCTCAAGCCGGAAACGGGCGCCTAAGAGCTGCGCTCTAAAGGCATGGTGGCAGTTAGGAGTCGTCGCACCGGTGCGCAAGCACGTCGCGACCACGTGATTTCTCATTCCGCTTTTGAGTGGAAGACTCAGTTTTCTGCTGGGAAGATAATCCTCTTAGTGCTTCCCTCTCCTAAGTTGCGAGGTAAAAAGTGGAGAGGATATAGGGGTAATAGCGCCGAAAACACAGACAAGGACGAAGAAGTGAACGAACACAGGGCACACTCGCAACTGTTGTTTATTCGGAAAACAAACAAAAACATTCATAATATAGGCCTGCAACAACGTGTCATTCATCACCGTGTCGATACATTGCTTGAATTCAAACTCTTTCCTCGATAGGGCAAGTGACGCTTCACTTATACAATATGCACCCTTATCCCGGATTTCAAACGCCTCATGCAGTTCTCTGCTAGTTCTATCGTGGTACCGCGAGCCAAGATCGTAATGTCACGTAGAACAAGCGTACATGGGCATCTATTGCAATGAATGGCAAGATGACCAGGCGGGCTGGCTATAGACCTTTGCAAAAGTTGCCTTCTGCGCGCTGCCATCTTTGTCTGCTGGGCTGTGGAACGCCTTCTGAGCATGCGCTGTTGGTCTGCTGTGCGGTATATCGGATGCTGCGCATGCGTCCACAGCTCAGTGACTCAGCATTTTCCGCCCGGGCGCTTCGTTCGAGACTGCCGCTGGAAAGGTCTATAGACCCCTTTCGAAATTCCCGTGCCGATTATTAGAAGGTCGGAACCCCTGCACAATGGCGGAACAACACACATCGTGACACGTGCAAGTCATTCCATAAGATATCGAACGTCAGAGCGCAGTCAGTGCTAGGAGTCGACGAGCCAATCAAACAGCGTCGAAAGTGCAACGTCACTGCGCTCATCGCCTTTTTCTGTGGGTCTGTTTTTTCTTCTGCTTCAACCAAACGCATAAAGTGTGCCGTGACGTTGCGGCTTTAGTCCGCCATTGTTCAGGGATTCCACAGCTGCCAACAGAGGGCAGTATTGCGAAAGGGGTCTATAGCGTGGCAGCCGCATGCTCGCGGGCGCGGTCATTCACGCGTCTGCCCGTCTGGCCAATAAACACAGCGCCGCATGACAGAGGTATTTCACAGGCAACTCCTGGGGCACACTCAGCAATGTTTGTTTTGTGCTGTTTGCTGCAAGGATCAGACTTTTGCCCGGTACCGTTGATTTTGTGGCAAAGTCGAACCATTAGATTTGGAGCTGAGAAAACCACAGGAACGTTGAAACGTAGGGCCGTTTTCTTTAAGTTATCTGACATATATCGTGTAAGTATGGAATAACCGCCGGCCTTACATTACTTCTCTCGCGAGCGGGTTTTTCTATTCCTCTGAGGCTTTTTAACAAGCTTTCCGCGACCTCGGTCAATTGCGGAAAGCCCCCGTCTTGCAGCTTTGCGATCTGTCGCCAAAATCTTTCCTGAACAAAATGCCCCGCAAGATTTCTTCAGAGCGGCCTCTAAGCATATTTTCGCGATGCCCCTTTTAACTAACTTAGAGTGAGCCGACCCAAAACGGTAGGATAGCTTTTCTGGATCTCGGCTCAAAAGAACAACAAATGTGTTCTTCGACAAATCTAAATTTAAGGTCTAAAAATTGTAACTTGCGCCCTTTGTGGGCGTCTCAAAGGTAAACATAAGCCCGTTGGCGCATGCACCAAAGATAGGCATCATTTCAGAAACGGCATCTACCAGGGATGCCTTAGCTGCCTCACTGAAAATAAAATAATCATCTACATATCTAAAATTCCTGGACTTGCCATCGTCTCCTGGCGTTTCTAAGATGACGTTGTCACAGGTGCTTAAAATATATATATATATATATATATATATATATATATATATATATATATATATATATATATATATATATATATATATATATATATCACACAGAACTGGCGCCACTGGAAGGTAAAAAGTTAAAAGTTTCAGGAAACTGTCCACGCTAACGCCACTGGAAGAACTAAACGGCACCTCTCCGTTTGTCTCAATGCATTTCTTAACCGCACAAAAAGAGCGGCTCATGCGGTACAGGACAGGCACGTAGCCAGGGGGGGGGGGGAGCCCATGGCCCCCCCCCCCCCCAAACAAAAATCTTCCATTTTGCTGGGGCCTCCTCTCCCCCCTTTCCCTCCTCCAACATTTTGTCATAGGCGCCCCCCCCCCCCCCCCCCCCCCCCCGCCCCCCGAAACAGAATCCTGGCTACGTGCCTGGACAGGACAAAAACTATCTTCAACGTCTACCGCAAACGCACGCTCCTTTCTCCAGAAATTCAATACACTCTCAAAATTTCGAACCAAAAAAGGATCGTGCAACTTCAAAATTGACTAGTGTTTGCTGAAAAACCTAGAGAAATGAACCTGCCACGAGCCCTTTTCCGTCACAATGTTCTAAAGGAATTCTCGATTTTGTGCGTTTTTACGGCGAAGAAAATGTTTAGATGCAAACCGGTTGCAGATTGAACGCTTTTTTGCGCCCCGGTTAAGTTCAACTCACCGCAAAGCTCCTTCGAACGCTTGTCCGTGTCTGTGTCTTCTATACTTGACCTCGTCTTTAGCGCCACCTTCAATTGTGTAAAGTCTCTGTACCCTTTCACTTGGCAGTTGCTTCCAAGAATCAGAACAAATTCGTTGGCATGGTTCGTGTACGGTTGTATTCCATGGTGATGAATGACACGTTGTTGTCGGCCTATCTTATGAATTTTTTTTTTTTTTTTTACGAATAAACAACAGTTGCGAGTGCGCCTCAATTGTGTTCATTCGCTTCTTCGTCCTTGTCTGTGTTTTCGGCGCTATTACTTTTAAAGTCTATGAACCAGCTAGACCACCTAACCACTTTGCTGCAGGATATAGGAAAGGAGGAGGTGGGCAAAAATGCAAAGGGCGAAGTGTACGTCGGCCTTTAACGAGATTAACAAATAGGAACAGGGGGAATCGAACCCGGGACCACGTGATCCGCAGCCCGAAGTTATGATTCAAGAGAGCCTGCGGTGGTAGGAGACTGTCGGCGTGCACAGCGTCCGAATGACAAAGCGCAGCTCCCCAGGTGACCTCCAGAGGTCACGGGCCCTGAATAAGCTTAAACTTGTCTCGATCATTCTCATTCATCCGGTTAGCAAAGCCGGGCAAAGCCGAAACCAGACAAAGCATTCCGTAACAAAGTATAACAAATCATAACGCACGCATCATACATGCTCGTGAGTCGATACACTCTGCACTTCTCGGGTGTATCACAATTATCGTGACGAAAAATAAATTTTGGTAAAAACGTTTAGATAGCATTGTACTGAGCCCGGTTCTTTGGTGGCTTCAAGCACTGATTTAGAAAGACTACCGGCTTTGCTGCTCGTAACAAAAGTAATCTATCTGCTAGCTCTCTTATGTCCTCGAATTCGGGTGTCCTACCAACCTAATCCAGGTGTGAACCAATTTGATTTAATTTGTCGCCCATTTCATCCCCATGCAGTTCGTTGTAATCCAAGAGTCGTTGAATTTAATCTGTTGGAAACCAGTAAGTCAAGAACATTTCGAAGAGGCCAAGAATTTCGAGAGGCTTGACAGCGAAAGCTCATACTATACAGCTATACTGGTAAAAGCGAGGGAGTTGAACATGAATACTTAAACACGAAAAAATAAAACACGGAGGACAAGCACAGGACAACCACGTGGTTGTCCTGTGCTTGTCATCCGTGTTTTATTCTTTCGCGTTTAAGTATACAGCTATACCTCTGGGATATTCGAATTCCAATTATTTTTGACGGAATGCTTCGCCAACTTTCCCTTATATGCTAATTTTATGGAGTCAGACCAAGCGCTGGATGTGGAATGTAGCACGCAAAGTTCGTTCTCATGAAGAAAAAAAAAAGAAATAGAAAAAAAGAGCAGCATTTGCACATGCCCAGTGGTCACAGGAGGAAAACGTACTTGCGCATTAACAATAAATTGGTGGCTGAACTTTTCATTTACTTTTATTTTTAACCATAAATCAGCCTGAAGATCGCCTTGGTCTCCATGACCAAAGCGCCCCGAGCCCGACCGACAAATCACGCGAGAGCATATAGCAAGGTCGAGCTTCGCCCAGCGAGTTTGGAGATCAGAGTCGTCTCTATCTGTCGACGATTAGGGCGACACGTCAGCACGCGACAGTCAGCGGCGTCGACTTATATCGCATCCGTCGAGTTGTTTACACACAGTCGGCGAACGTTTGCACGACCCGCAGACAGCGCAGCTGCGTGCTGCTATCCTTAGCTCGTCGGGTTCACATATAGGGCTACACGCCGAGGCTACATTCGGCACCGCATACACGCGAGGGAGGACCGAGCTATGTTCACAAACACGACGAGTATAGATTCGACGATATTTGCTTCGCCGGATCGCTCAGAGACAAATTGGTCTTATCATCGCGGACAGTCCACGCGGCACGAGGAACTATGCGAAGAATGTCGACCTTGCGGGCTTCATGCACGCCTCTGGCACGCTTTGGCAGACGGGCTGCGTTTATCATACGAGGCTGGTTTGCGCATTAGCATTTGCCGTGCAATCGAGTGCGTTTGAACAGCTTGTGAACGCCAACGACGAGCGAGCACACTGCCGCCACCTAACTGGCAGCCCCGGAACATACACGATCTGCGTATATTTGACGCGACGTTCTTTCGACGTGGGCTCGAAATGATTCCGGCAATGTTTTAAGCTACCGTTATACTCACTCTCCACGTTATTGTTTTGCCCTGAACGTCTGACTATTTTGTTGAACACTTGAAACGATAATAAGGTGGAGAACTGGGCCAGTTGGTTGACGTTATACATGATGGGGAAAAACAGCTCAAGAAACACGGACTACGAAGAGGAACAAACACGACAGGACAGCATTGTCCTGTCGTGTTTGTTCCTCTTCGTAGTCCGTGTTTCCTGAGCTGTCTTTCCCCATCACGTAAAACTTGAAACGATCATTTCCGCGCGGGATCTTTCTTGGCGTGCCCCCGCGACATTTGTAGTTCAAGGCAGTTCAAGGAGAAACTCGCCTCGCGTCGTCTGGAAACAACTCTCGCGAGACTGTCGGCCGATAGGAATTAATCGGTCGAGTGAGCGACCGATACGGGGGTTGCTCTTTGTGCTCGGAACCTTCCAATGCAACATACTCGCTCTTATTCCCCCCGAGCTCGAATGACTCTCGTTCGGAGCGATTACTCTCGGCCTGCGTCGTCGGGAGTTTCCTACCCGTGTCATTTATTCTACGACGATCCGGTTGGGTCCAAGTCTCAAAAAGAAGGTCGAGTACCACGATATCATTTTCCGTGTCGAACAATCGGTGACGCGCTGGCACTATCTCATTTTATGACGAATTATAAACAAGCAACGGGAAAACTCGGAGAGTGGACTGCGCTGGCTCCAACTGGTCCGGTATTGACGTCATCGAGTCACGTGACTCGTGACGTCACCAATCACGTGATCTATACCATTACTCACATGACCTACGACGTCGGTAATCAGAATATTTATAAAACCACAAGTCACGGGGCCTGTGACGTCATTAGTCACGTGATCTATGACATCATTGGTCACGCGATCTTTGACGTAAGTAGTCACACGATTTATGGTATCCTTAGTCGCGTGATCTATGACGTCATTAGTCATATGACCAATGATTTTGCTGGTCACGTGATCTATGACGTTATTTCCGTTTCAAGCGGAGCTCGTCGTGGCATGTGTCTTTCAACGTCCAAGGAGTGCCAAGTCCTGCGGTCCTGCTTGCGGTGTACGTGCCATGCACTGCACGATCGTAATGTCCCAGCAGAAGAAACATACGAGTGGGGCTTATTCCGGTGATCAGAGTATGACAATAAAGAACTCAAGAAAGGAGAAACTTCACTGCTCGCTCTGTATGGCAGATCCCGTAACCCATACCCTTAGGCAGCTCTACCCCCCAATGCAAAATGTAAGAAAAAAAAAGAAGAAAAAAAGAGAAGTAATAATAAGATTAGGAAGGCTTCCCCGCTGAGCACGACCCAGATACACGGTCTTTTCTCCGTTTCAACGTGCGATGGACCGCTATGGACGCTGCCGTCCCAGCCAATCCTGCTCTGTGAACGTAGCTCGTGACCACAACCCTGCACGTTGCTGCGCCTTTCCCACAGGTCACGTGACACTAACAGGGCACTGGATTGGCTCCGATGGCTCGTAGCGTCTACTGCGGTCCATGTCAAGGAGCGAAGTGTAGAGATTGAGACTAGCGCACCATCTCCAATTCGTCATCGATAACGGCGCCAGCCACTGCGCAGCGGAGCCACGCTAATCGTTCCCGAAAGCGTATCAATATTTCATCCGACGCCGTCGTTTGAAAATCTCGCGACGGCGTATGTACCATCAACATGCAACGATCAATGCGATATAGTTGCTGCTTCGTGTTGCGTGGCTTTCGGAGTCCAAGTTCTGCGGGTTTTTTTTTTTCTTTTTCTTTTTTGCGGCAGTAACCGGAATCACTGGAAGCAACGGAGCCGATCGATTGCCTTTCGCAATATTACTTAAGAGGCTGCAGGGGGCGTAATGTTGACTGTTGCTAGAGTAACTGCATGACTGTTGCGAATTAATGACTGACATACCCAAACGTAACGAGCTTCACCCTGCAGTTGCCAAAGAACAATGCTGATTTAATAAAGATGTTGCGGTTAAAAAGCGAAGGAAAAAAATCCGAAAGACGTCTTCAAATCTCCGCAAAGCGAAATTAGAGCGCAGCTCTTGAGGAGGAGGAGGGGAGGGTACGAAGGGGAGGGTATGCCCCTCCTCCTCTCCTCGTCCCGCCAAGTTTTCCTCTTAATTTACCGAAAATTTCTCCGCTAAATTTAGCGGGTTAGGTTTTCCCGCTAAATTTAGCGGGGAAATTGATGTCACGTGACCTCCACCAATTCAGTTTCCCCGCTAAATTTAGCGGGGAAAATGACGTCACATGACTTCGTGGCACGTCACCCACGAACAAATTCAGTATCTCCGCTAGATTTACCGGGAAAATTGACGTCACGTGACTTCAACACCAATTCAATTTCCCGCTAAATTTAGCGGGGCGGTTACGCCGACGGCGACGCAGTGAAAACGCGGAAACGGGCGCACCTAACAGCTGCGCTCTAAATCGGACGTCGGGAAGGCGGAGTGAATACTTGGATACAGTGAATATCCGATTGGTGGAGTAAGTCGATGGAAGTGTAAACTATACTTTTTTCTAACTTCCACCTTGGAGGCTTCCAGAGTAAGCGAACCAACCCCAGCCGATTGCGGTGGCGCTGCTGTCGTCACTGGGCACGCGCAGACGCATCGTACAACCAACGGCGCACGCTCTGCACACGAAAATCGGGGAGTGCAGTCGGTGCAGTGCCGAAAAGTCGGCGAATAACTTATTTAAGATCATACGTAGCCGACGCTACGAGGTAATGGGACCAACCATGCAACGTCAAAAGCGCAACCCTATACCCACTTTCACCCCAAGAAAAAAAGCAAGCCTTGCGCATTGTTCATACGCCGCGTGAAGTGTGGATGGATGGATGGCTGGTAATGGCTGTACCGTTTGTAACCGGCGGCAGCTTGCGCCACCTAACCAAACATTTCATATCATCTTTTTTTTTTTTTATGGTTGGCCTGAGGAAGAAGCGACGTTTTTTTGGCATTTGAAACGTATACGTCTTGGTAAGGTAACATGTATACCTAATCTAAAATTCCCCTACGTATATCTTTATTCACTATATTGAGGGAGTAATTAGTAATGCTCCGCGACGAGCCGGACCTCCTTTGTGCTACGCTTCTTCATGTGAAAACGAGTATAGACCCTTTCCCGCAAGGGCGCCGCCATCTTGAAATATCGTCACTTCCAGTATGGGCGAAAAGATTGCTTTGCCGTCGCCACGCCAATAGAGTACCTTTAGGATATAAGCGTAACTGTAGCCCATTCTCGTTTTCTCTCCCCCCTATATATTTTTTTTTTTTTTTTAGAATTTGCAGGTTGAAATGTTTTATTATATTTTCGTCGCCCATACCGGATATGCTTTCATTGTGGCTGGGGACGAGGGTAAGAGAAAAAAGGTTCACGATCGGTTCAGACCGCGCGTATTAAAAACGTGACGAACATCGCGATGGTGCGCTTTTGACGCCGTCTGGTTGGTCCCATGCATCAGCTCGTAGCGTCGGCTGTGTCTGGACTTCCATGCCGACGATCACACTCGAGATTCTGCGAGGCAGAAGATCCTCCTCACCATGGGGGAGGAGGAAATATAGGCAACGGTGGATAGGGTCGAAGGGGAGAGAGGAGGAAGCAGGGGAAAAGTGGAAAGCTCGAGCTGGTCGAGCTGAAACCAAGTTTCGTTCCGACCTAGGGCTAACCAATTATGCGGTAATCACTGACAGCCAGCGAAACATCACAAAGCAAGGACCTGTCGTTGGCTGTCATTGGCTATAACAGCTCTTACGTATACGTACTACGTGATCAGCGAAGCGGACGCTTTCACACGGTAGCACATATGTTTTAACCGGGAATACCGCGCGCGAACGAGCGCGTCAGTCGGGCTGCTGCAATTCAGAGCCTCTGCTGCAAATGAGCGGAGCACGTGCCGTGGGATCGCCGCCGTCTCGCTCGCTCTCCACGCTTGCGTCACAAAGGCAGAAAAGGCTGCACGCGGCGTGGTTCGGCCTTGCCGTTTCCGGAATAGCAGCAGCACCACGCCTCCCGACGGTTACGCGGACGCCGATCGCCCGCCATTCGCGGCCTTGGGAGTCTGAGTACGACCGCGACGCTTCCTCGTCCATGGTCGGCGGCGGCTGCGTTTCTGTTTGTTCGCGTACGTGCTCGTTGTGGAGGCTTCGTTCCGGTGGAGCGATTGACGGCAAACGCCGCTCGAAAGACGTGTCAAATACAGCTTGTTCGTGTTTTCCGTTTTGAGGGTCATTAACACGGGGCGGATTTACGGGTCAGGCTCGGGGGAGGGGGAGGTTTTACGCGAATGCAATCTGACGTCATAGGCGAAGCGTTGTCCAGTTGTGTTTTGTTGTCCTAATATTTGCCTTTTCACGATACACTAAACGCTTCTTCCTAAAAGAAAGCTCGTGTGTGTCGTTTTTCCCATAAAAAAAACAAAACAAAAAAACAACCTTGGGTGTTTAGGGAGGAGGCAGTTGCGCCCCTCCCCTGGCAAACGCTCGGACAGCAGCCAGCGGAGAGCGCGTCACATCCGTAGCAATCGTGACGCAGTTTGTCTCGGCACCTTACGTGCGGACGCAGCGGACGCTGCGAGCTATCCTAACCAATCCCGCTCTGTGGACGTAGCCCGTGATACGCTTTCCGTGCGTCGCTCTGCCCCCTCTCCGAGGTCACGTGACAATCACACGGCCTTGGATAGGCCCCGATGGCTCGTAGGATCCGCTGAAAGCTGCCGAAGCACACCAGCGATCGGGCCACCGCGAGTAACCCCAAAGCTGCTTTTATACGAATTTTGAGTGACGGGTTAATCTTCTATAACCTTGTAGAGGGACAATAGCGACTTCTGGGACACACTAAAGGGAGTCTCGGGGAGGGGAGAGTTCCTTCTTCAGCTCTTCTATCGTCGTGGTCGGAGGTGAGACAGTTATCGTCACTAGCTGCCAAGGTTCCTAAACGGGCATTACAAACGAGGCGTTAGCGACATCCACCAGGTGTTCTTTGCTAATCGTTTAATTCGTTTTAAAATTCCTTTTCGTGTTCTTTTCAACGAGAGATTGGTGTGTCTGATGTGATAATGTTTCCTTGAACACGAATAAGTAAGCGTCCAAGAAATAAGCATCCATTCATCGCATTCAACGTACACCGCGCAGATGATTCATCCCGCACAAAGTGGTTTCTGCTCGTGCGTGGTGGCTACTGGTGCTCCATGCTTGCAAACAGAAAGTAGGCCTATGCTTTCTGCCCTGTGCCTCGCGTGTCTCTTTTGTTTACTAGTGCAGGTCGGGCTTGCGCAACATCGGTGGTCAGCGCTCCGTAGAGTGAGCCGAGTCCTTGGGTCGAGTGTTTGTTTATCGGTCATAGCCGGGCTTATCTCCGGAGGCCTGTGTTTGCACACGCCTTGACGGAGCGTCTGCTGCGCTTACGTCACAGAGCTGCAGGTCGCGACACTCTAAGCGGTAAAAGTGGCCACACAAGGATTATTTCTCTTGGTCTGTATACTTCAGAGCTCAATTTTATAGCTGAATTATGTCGCAGAGGGTGTACTTAGGCAATAGGTGTCGAGTTCTGAACAAAAAAAAAAAAAGAAATAATTATTTACTAATTCTCCTGTATTCTGGAACTATTTGGAATATTCAGGCAGACAGCTACTTCTCAGGGCCTTGAGGACAAAAACCTGCAAACATGTCGCGAACAACAACAGTTGTGAACATGTTTCGAACAACAGCATGTTTTTTTGTTTTTTTTTTGTTTCGAGAATGCGACGATCAACATGTTTGTGACTGTTTATTCGCACATATGTTCACACGTGCGACGGTGATTTTTTTTCTTAACATATTCACATGGGTATGTTTGTAATGTTTACGTGATGTGAATATGTATGTGAATAAGTTCACACGTTGTAATAATGTTCCTAAACATTTTATTCATCGAACATGTAAAAAAAAACATGTTTGCAAGTAGCAGTCCAATGTGCGATCAACACACTTGATGTGCTACGCACGAGAGTTTGGAAAAAAAAAAGAAAGAAAGAAAGAAAGAAAGAAAGCTGGAAGTGGTGCAGGGATATTAGAAAAGTAAGCTAGAAAATGGGACCACTTTACTTATCGGAACAACTAAGAGCATACGAGAATACTATAAAAAGAATAAGAACTACAATAAAAAGAAAAAAGAAAGAAAAGCTGGGAAAATATTTCAGCAATGCAAGAAGTGATGGAACGCAAGTGAGCTAACTGAAAGACAATACTTAAAACCCTTCCACATAATAGAACACACAGAAACAAAGACACACAAACACACAAACAATCATAGAAAAGTTATCCCGGGTCTTTAGAATGTTCGAGCAATATTGTCTGCTATGGTCAAAATGGTTGCACAGGCCCGTACCATTTACCGGCAATCCCTCGTTATTTCACGGTCAGCGACTTGCCCCGCGACGAGAGCCACATCCGTGACTTTCGGGAAACTTTCAACGTGTCCGCGGCGGTTGGCCCATTCACAGACGAGCCGTCAATTACAACGTCACGCTGTCATAGTTCGAAAACACGAGACTGACGGATGTTTGGCTGAGCGCGGTGTCGGACCACGGCATCAAGCGTGTCGACAATAGAATCGTCCGACCTATCGTTTGAGAGTGGTTCGATGCATTACTCCATTTGGATGGCGGAGTGCGACGAGGCGACCCATCTAATCGCACCAACACAGTCATTACAATTACCGCCGTAATCATCGTTTCTCATATTCTCTCCTTAACGATCTTTTGGAGCGAAAGCTCGAGCTGCAGTCCTAGGTTCAATTCCCACCCCTGCCCATTTCGATCTGAATTAGCATCGTGCCGGCGTGCGTTCGTGTATCACTACTGCCTGGTGCAAGTTAAAGACCCGGTGGCATATGACACTGGCTAATTTTTCTTGTCTACAGAGGAGACGATATAGACGCCCATTGGGTTTGATTAACTCCCTGCTGTCTAAACATAGAAACAACACAATTACCAGAAGGAAAAGAAAAAAAAATAGTATGACGGAAGGTAGTGATAATTTTAATTTAAACATTAAAAATGTTTACACCCTTGTACACTAAAGGTGTTACAGTAACACCCTTAGGATGCTGGTGAATATCCTAAAAATAGGATGGTGGCGATCTGGGCGGCCTCTTATTTTATTACGAGTAACAACTAGGGTGCGGACTATACGAGGATTTGCTTTTCTAGATTATTCATTGTGATGAGACGTGAAGGATTCTATGAATAACAGAGTGCATCGATGCTGATTTATGTATTATACCAGCTTCTCTGTGAGGTAATAAAGTCGGCACTTGTCGAGGTGTGGTGTGTATGCAACAACGTTTTACGTGCAGAGTGGGCGTGGGTGCGGATTAAACCTGCAAAATCTTTTATTTTTTGACCCCAAATTTGTTCCGGCGGACTGTACACCGGGTGTGGACTATAGAGTCCCTGAAAACACGGTATACTCGGCAATTGAAATACACTCGTTCGCAGGTGTGTTGCTTTTATCTTGCCAATATTTCACGCAATGCATAATACGTATATTTGAGCTCAAGGAACGTATCTCAAAGTAAAAAGCACCGGCAGAGGTAATAGGGAGTTTTCGTAGATCGTTTTCGATGTCTGCAACGCTCTCCGCAACCCGCTACGATACCTGGAACTCTACGTCAAAGCCATCGGCGCGCAGGCGCAGTAGCGGCTTCTTCGTTGCGGAGGGCTTAGCGGAGGGGAAAATGCGGTCTACGAAAACTCCCTAATAATCATTCGCCATTGTCGCTAAAATGACGTGTTTGGAGGTGTTTCAAGCGGGTGTCAGTGCAACAAGCAGTATTCAAGAAGGGGTCTTCGCCTCACATCACCTTAGCACCCCTTTCGACACCCTTTCACGCACTTCATAAATGTGCTCTACGCAACAGCCCCTATTGTACGATTAAAGTCACGTGACTCCGATCGACAGTTGGGAAAACACTCACAGATTAGGCACACGAACAAACTCCCTCCGTACGGGTGCGAGAGACCGTAGATCAACGGCTCCCTTTAAATTTAAGATGCCGGGGGGGGGGGGGGGGGGGAACTTGGAAGAGGTTAGGTAGCGAACCCCCCCCCCCCCCCCCCCCCCCCGGTAGCGTGTGTCGGTCACGATGACACGGCGAGAACGGATAGCCAGGGCGTTGGCCGCCCGACGCCTCCATTACCCCGGGCGAGACGTGTCACGCCATACGGTGTACAAAGATGGCGGCCGCGGAGAAAACGGAGAGTGCCGCCCTCTGTCACGCGACAAGGTTGACACCCTGTCCTCTTACGCGCGGAGCGACGAACTCTGATTTATTATTATTGCTCTTTTTTTTTTTTTTCTTTCGTGAAAGGGTGAGAGGCTTTTTTTTTCTTTCCGAAATATGATTTTGTTCATTTTGTTGGTCGTTGATTTTGAACGTTGCTGACGCAGTGGCCCCGTTACTTGTTTCCATAATTAATGTCGTCGCGCGCTCCGAGGCGTTGAGTTTATTTGCAGCGAGTGAATCAAGGAAGAGAAAGAGAGAGTGTATCGCTTGCTTGGCCGTTATCCAACTGTTATAGGTATGAAAACTTGTTGTTGGCCTAGTTGGTTCCTGATGCAGTCTAGAAGTTTTTGCGCTTGTTCGTGTCTACTCCCTTGTGATTGTCTCACAATCACGTGAAATGTGGGCTCATTTGACTAAAATGAGCACACATTTCATGCGATTGCGGCTCAAATAGAGGACATACAACCAAAATATTACACTTCTATACCCGTTTTCACCTCAAGAACCGTAGTAAAAAAAGTCCCGCACCTCGCGGAGCATTACTAATTCCCCCCTTTCTGTGGAGAATTAATACATATGTAGGTGAATTTGAGATTAGATTTATGCTATCTTATCAAGACGCACTAGTCTGAAACGCCAAAGGCATCGCTCTTTCCTCCGACAACCAAATCTGGTAAGAACTACTTCGCGCCGCGTATGAACAATGCGCAAAACTTGTTTTTTTCTTGAGGTAAAAACGGGTATAGATTGTTTTTTCTTGTAGTCGACTATTATATCTAAAAAGAAATAAAAACGAAATATTTACAAAAATGAGGTTTTTGATAAAATCGATTTCGAATTTTCACAAATAAACCTCAAACCGGCATTGTGCGCCTCTACGATTTCGAATTTTTTTTTTTATGTTTGTTTACGTTTTTAAAAAGAAACGTAAAGTAGGCAAACTTGTGATATTCATTGTAATTTAAAACTTGAAATAAGAGAGAAACCGCATAAGCACACTACAAAACAATAAGTAACAAGTATATACAAATCAAAAGGCAACGCAACATGTAAAAAAATTGTTTCTATATAGAACGGTTCAAAGTAAACGAGGGTGACTACTCATTATACAGCTTATTATGATTGAATGATAAATTCTCACACCATTAAAATCTGTACAATAAATCGTCTGGAATTTCTATGAGTTTCAAAAGTGTACAAAAAAAAAAAAAATACATGCCCCACTTCATCGGACGCGCTCAGCAAAGAGCCACATGGCTCGAGAAAGCGCACGTGAAGTCAACGTGCCGTCATCTTGCACTTCAATTTTGCTGAAAATTGGAGTGTCGTGATCTAGTGCGCGGTGCAAGGACATCACTGGAAGAGCAAGTTGGTTTCCATCTTAACCTGCGTGGCTACATAGTGAGCGACGACATCGTCCATGACTCGTCCCATGCGCTCTTTGCGTTCAACGTCGTCGAAGAACGGCTGGAGGAACTATTGACTATTTTCACGCAACTCGTTTATGTTTCAGACGGTGCTCTAAACCACTTCAAAAACAGGCACCAGGTGTACAAATTCAAAAAAGGAATGTCGTTGCCAAGTGGATATTCTCCGCATCAGGGCACGGGAAAGGATCGTGTGATGGAGTGGGCGGCGTTCTCAAGCACCAGGCATCCATGTATGACTTGACAACTACAGAATTGTACTTCGTAACGAACGCGCAAAGCTTCGTTGAGGCACTCAGACCGAAAGTCAAAGAGATTGAGAAGCTCACGCGTTTCCGGGAGTTCAAGAAAAAAGAGTGGGAGAAGGTCAACCCACCAAGAGGCATCCGATCCTCACACGTATGGAGGAATACACTGGAGGAAGGCGCCTTAAACGTTGCCCTAGAAAAGATCTGCAAAAGCACAAAGTAGCTGCATACACGTGTCAAGGCATGCACGTACCGCTTTGTGTCCCGAAATTTAGAAAATCATCAGTGAGTGCATGCCGGCATGTTCAAAACTGCAGCTGTGAACTCCGTGGCTCCTCCACAGTGTGAAAACTGATTCACAGTTACGTCGAACTAGTAAAAAAAAAAAAAAAAAAATGTACTGACTTCGGAAAATGTGCCATCGATGTTTTTGTGTTTTTTACTGGTTCTGCGCGCGCGTTTCTACATTAGGTGCACGAACTGTGCAGTCAACCGTCGGCGATCAGCAAACAAAACCCGGCAAATATTTCCCGAAGATTTATGTACAAGATTTGAATAATGTGAGAATGTATCATTCGATCGGTAATTGGCTGGGTAATGAGTAGCCACCCTCGTTTAACTTGTACCGTTCTATATAGAAACAATTTTTGACATGTTGTGAGACCTTTTGATTTGTATATACTTGTTACTCATTGTTTTGTAGTGTGCTTATGTGGTTTCTCTCTTATTTCAAGTTTTAAATTACAACGAATATCACAAATTCGCCTACTTCACGTTCCTTTTTGAAAACGTAAACAAAAATAAAAACATATTTTCGAAATCGTAGAGGCGCACAATGCAGGTTTGAGGTTTGTTTTTGAAAGTTTGAGGTCGATTTTCTCAAAACCCCCATGCCTGTAAATTTTCATTTTTTTTTAAATTATTTTAGATATAACAGTTGGCTACAAGAAAAAACACTCTACAAATGTAATATTTTGGTTGTATGTCCTCTATCTGAGCCGCAATCGCGTGAAATGTGTGCTCATTAGACTAAAATGTGCACACATTTCACGCGATTGCGGCTCAAATAGAGGACATACAACCAAAATATTACATTTCTAGATTGTTTCTTTCTTTTAGTAGACTAGTATATCTAAAAAAACTTTAAAAATAAAAAAAATTACAAAAATGGGGTTTTTGAGAAAATCGATTTCAAACTTTCAACATTTGTTATTTCTTACAAAGTTTACGTGAAGGTAGCGGAACGGCTAGTCAACAAATCATAATGATATTATAATATATATAATGGGCTTGCTTTGGGCTTTTGTTTGATGTTTGTTTGTTTGATGTTTGGTCAAAGTTGACCAAACATCGACCTGAGTGACGAGTTTGACATTTGTTTTGGAAAACAATAAAATTTCTAAAAATATTTGAATACGTCAAGGTATCTTTGTAGTATTTATTAAATGAGGGGAAAAAGTTAAAATGGTGTAGGAAAAACACTAGCGCCAGCAGAGGGTGTCAAACACGCGACCTGCGACGGCAGGCAAAAACACTAGTTTCTGCAGCTGCGGCTTCTACGCTTCGTAACTCGAGAACGAAAAATCTGGGGAACATGCGGTTTGCGCCCTCCTTCATTTGAGAAATGCCCCCAAAACATATATTTTTTTCGTTAAAATTAAAAATTAGACCCTTTTAGCCTGCCCGATTTGAGATGAAACCACCCATATATAACACAAAGAAGGCACGTTAAGTTTTTTCATATTTAAATGTTTGTATGAGGACGTCGCAGAATTCTCTGGAAAATCCAGTATTTGCTGTGTGCGTGCATATATCGTGTGTGTGCTGATTTATAGAAAAAGGGGAGGTACGCAAGACGCGTGGTCACTTACCCTAGAGGAAACGTATTCGTCGTTTTGAGGGGATCGGGGAGATGATAATGGGAATTTACACAGGGTGACCCCCCCCCCCCCCCCCCCCCCTTCCCCTCGGCTTCTAAAAAAAATATATATATATATTTTACAAGGTTTTTTTTACTGTAAAATTAAACTATGCATTGTCGAACGCTCATTCTGCGCCCAAATGTAGCGCTAGAGGTCGGAACCAGATGCCAAGGTTTCAGCACCAACAGTTTTGTTATTCAAAAGTTATCAGTGATTTTCTAAAATTTTCATTGGGAAGACCCTTTCCGGAATTCAGTGCCATCTGGTGACTCAAATGGCAGTTTGACTTTTACCGTACTAATGGCGGCGATGAACCTGTGGTTTGCAGTACTGTATGGGGCACCGTCACTTTCGCAAGTCAATGGTAAATGAGAATGCGCGCGACACTGACCAGTTCTTTTTAAATCTCTTTCAGTGTCGATGTCGAAAAAGATCCAACCAGTCAGAACGAAGCGCCAGCCCACATAGACGCCTTGATAAACTTCTATACATCAAGGGGCTTTGAAGCCGAGTGAGTGCTACTAACAGATTGACTGGGACCGAGTTAGAAATGAACGCTTACGCAGCTCTTGCATTCGATTCCTGCTTCACGTCGCGCTAACATCTAGAATCATCTGCTTAGGAGCATCTTCAACTTCTTCCTTCATCACTAAACAGATGGCCGCCATTAGTATAGTACATAGGCCATTTTTCAGATGATGATAGTGATCAAAGTTGCCAATCTGAATTCCGGAAAGGGTCTATACACGAAGCTCTAAGGCACCAGTTACCGAAAACGGGCAACAATGAGCCCCACCCATTGAAAATTTTAAAAAATCATTTAAAACTTTTGAATAAAACGGCGGTTCGTGCTGAAACTTTGGCAACTGGTTCAGACCTCTAGCGCTACATTTGGGCGGAAAATGAGCGTTCGGCGCTATGCAGTTAAATGCAATTGCAATTAAAAATACGTTTTTTTTTTTTTTTGAGGGGGGGGGGGGCAGGGGTGGGGGCGGACATCTTGTAGTACATATTACCTCCCACATTACGAAGGACTCATTCTCCTAGGCTGTGGTGGTACTAAGAACTCTTTATTAAAAAACGCTTTATTTTTAGCAAAAAACAAATTACTCGCGCACAGATAAAAAAGAAAAAAAAAAGAAGAAGAAAGTTTTGCGCAATATTTATGCGCTGCGCAATGTAGTACTTATAAGAGTTGGTTGTCGAAGGAAGAAATGGTGCTTTTAGCGTTGAAACGTGTACGCCTTGATAAAATGACATGAAGCTAATCTAAGATGCCGCGTACGTGTATCTTAATTCATCACATGAAGGAACTAATTAGTCACGTTCCGCGATGCGCTGGACCTTTTCACTATGGTTCTTTGTTTTACCCCTCTTTGCTCTCGTTCGAAACCAACTAAATCACGAGACAATCGGTCAGATCATTCAAAATCGGTGCAATTCGAACTATAAAGAGAGAGAGAGAAACACGTTTTCTGGAGTTTGTTTCTATAGTTCCTGTCTTAGTCAATAGGCGCTGTTAGTATTTGCTCCGCACTGAGAAGGTCCCCGTTGCTTTGCTTCGCGTGTTTTCCGCTAGGTGTCGTAGGCTTGAAAACAGAACCATGACTCTACTCTTTTAGTTTGTAATATTAACTATGTTTATATTCCGTCAAGTGTAAGACGGGGGAGAAGGAGGAAAAAAGCTCCACAGGAGCAGCTTGACGAATCCTCGTCTTCCGCTTCCCTTCCCCCCTCTCCCCCCCTCCCCCACCCCTTATTTTCACAAATGACGGCAGGGCGCTCACAAAGCAAAACACAAAAATAAACAAAAATTAAGGCACTTGTCTGTCACAAATTGTGGAAACAAAACGAGAAAGATTAGCGAGTCATTTAAAAGCACCGCTAAAAGTTTAAAATGTCCTTAAAAAAACAAAAACACTGTTGATTGAAGAGCATTTGGAGCATTCTTCTGCCCCCCCCCCCCCCCCCCCCCCCCCGGAGCTATAGGTGGCATTCACTTGAGAGCCCCACATACTTACGTAACCCAATGACAAGATTATACAGAGAAGTAACATATGTAAAGTTAAAATTAATGAAGAAGTTTCCAATCTAAACACGGCCATAACGTGTTAAAAATAGTCTCTTAAAAATGCTGGGACATCTTTTCTACATGTCATTACAGGTTGCACATTTTCTGCTCGCCATATCTTGTTTTGTAAGTAGCAGCCTTCCAAATTTCTGTGCTGGTTCTGTGCGGTGGGGTATATCGGCACGTTATTCAATAATTCATAAGAACGTAAGCATAAAACGCTGCCCATTAGTTTACAGCTATACTTGTAGAAGTTACGCATTATCATCGTTTAGAGTTGTTGGGCGGCAACATCCATCTCAATCTGAAACGCAACAAACCACGTGACACTATATCTCGTTCACGGTTGGGCGGTAGGCTCACAAAGCGCTCATTTTAAGTTATCTCCGCAGAGGCGCAGCTTAATTGAAGCGGTTGGCCATCTGCAAAATGGCCTTGCTCTTTATGATGACGTGAACAGTGTATTCGTGATCCTTTCGTGAGCGCAGAAGCGTAAAGAAGCAAGATACTATAAACCACGGCGTCACACGAAAACGTTTCTCCACCCTCTTTCGTAGCTTCTGCATTTTGCCATCAGGTGTCGTGAGCTTTCAATCCGGTTGCAAATGAATGGCCACACCTGCTAGCTTTACGACTCTACTTATATGGTCACCTGAGTACACTCGCAGCTTCCTGCCAAAGTAAATACGCAAACAGTTATCATTTATTCGAGTGAACAGACGACGCACTCTGCTGTCTGCTTGCGGCGCCTAACGGGAGATGGCGCCACAAGCTACACCCATCACTAACTTGGTCGTCTGCGAACACGTCCGCCGTTCATCCTGGCAAGTTTGTAATACCCTTGTAATACCCTTGTTACACGGGCACACGTAACTGCAGTTACGCTAAGCCACAGTTAGCGCACAATAGTTACCGACAACATTCTGCGGCTATGCAGTCAAAGCTATGGGTACTATGGGTGAACGTGCGCTTGAGCATCTTGAGCATCTATCGAAGCAGTGCACGCGCGCTCTTCACGTGTTATGGAATAGCTGTCCGAGAGTATTGTGCGGCATCTGTGGTGCCGCGAAACAGCAGTTAAGCTGAGTTAACCGCAGTTAAGTGTGCCCGTGTAATACCCCTGTTACACGGGCACACTTAACCGCGGTTAACTCAGCTTAACTGCTGTTTCGCGGCACCACAGATGCCGCACAATACTCTCGGACAGCTATTTCATAACACGTGAAGAGCGCGCGTGCACTGCTTCGATAGATGCTCAAGATGCTCAAGCGCACGTTCGCCCATAGCTTTGACTGCATAGCCGCAGAATGTTGTCGGCAAGTATTGTGCGCTGACTGTGGCTTAGCGTAACTGCAGTTAAGTTTGCCCGTGACAGGGGTATAACACGGGCACACTTAACCGCGGTTAACTCAGCTTAACTGCTGTTTCGCGGCACCACAGATGCCGCAGTATACTCTCGGACAGCTATTTCATAACACGTGAAGAGCGCGCGTGCACTGCTTCGATAGATGCTCAAGATGCTCAAGCGCACGTTCGCCCATAGCTTTGACTGCATAGCCGCAGAATGTTGTCGGTAATGGGGTATCCACACGAAGGAGAAATCCGCCACTTTCCTCCGCGGAGCGCGCATCACGTGAGACATACGTCATCCCTTTTTGACGCCTCGCGGCGCCGTTCTCCTCCGTGGCGGAGGCGCGGAGGCTTCGTGCTGTCAGCACGAAAGCTCCGCAAGTGCACGCGGCGGAGCAGGGGACGGAGTTTCCCGGGTTGTTGACGTCACGACATCCGTCCGCGGAGTTCTCCTTCGTGTGGATACCCCTTAAGTATTGTGCGCTGGCGGTGGCTTAGCGTAACTGCAGTTAAGTTTGCCCGTGTAAAGGGGTATCCACACGAAGGAGAACTCCGCGGACGGATGTCGTGACGTCAACATCCCGGGAAACTCCGTCCCCGGCTCCGCCGCGTGCACCTGCGGAGCTTTCGTGCTGACAGTACGAAGCCTCCGCGCCTCCGCCACGGAGTAGAACGGCGCCGCGAGGCCAGCGAGGCGTAAAAAAGGGATGACGTATGTCTCACGTGATGCGCGATCCGCGGAGGAAAAGGGCGGATTTCTCCTTCGTGTGGATACCCCTTAACAGGGGTATAACAAGGGTATTAGTCTCATTTCTCATAAGGAAGGAGCTACGCCTTGAAACTTTACGAAGTAAAATCCACCATCTAGAAGCACATTCGGTGAAAGTCTGAACTTTCTACGTGCAGGCGCCGATTTCTCCGGCTTGTTTTACCACGCAAGGATCCATTGTGGCCATTCTATATATCATAGCTTGCACCGATGTCGCATCAGCCGCCATTGTGGCGTCCTTGCTGCTGGGAGGGTGTACCTTCTGCAGCGTCCATTTCGCATGATTTAATTTGCTTTTCTCCGCAATAACAAGTGCACGACCATAATAGACCAAAATTCCGAGACTATAGAGAGAGAACCAGGGACGACGCGACACAGAAGCCTAGTTCAACCGTCACCAGCTCGTCTGTGCCCTAACTTTCTGTTTGGGAATGACCCCCAGCATGGTGCTATGACGTCACATGCAAACTATGCGGAGCGCAAGTTCGTTTCTAGATCGTCTGCTAGAACTTGGCGGTACGCTTGCACCGTGTCTGCTTCTTGCCCAGGGGTTGCAGTGACGTCAGAACGCCGAGCTCTGATTGGAAGGATAGCGGGTGGATCTCATAAAGGTCTACACACCATCCATTTAATCGGAACCAATGCTCGGCGTTGTTACGTCACCGCAAGAAGCAGACGAACTTGCGTTCCGCATATGCATACGCGGTGTTTCATGTTGGAGACGCTTCCGCACAATCGGATGCATACGTCCGATATGACCAGGTTTCGCGACGGGTCGAAATGACTCGATGAAGGTCGGGTACCTGACCCATAAGCGCCACCGCACAGCACGGAATAGCGCCATCGGCCTTTTGGGGACGCCGCCGCTCGCGTGACATGCGGGGATCATACGCCCGCCGGAAAGCCCGCGGAGGCGACCTCGAAAGATGGCCGCGAGCACGCCACCCGTACTCGGGCCGGTTACAGTCACCCGCGCAGTTGTTACTCGCCATAAATAAGGGTGGAAAATAAAAATGAAAATAATTTATTACCAAAACAGTTGTTTTTTCCCTTTTTTACATTGGTAATTTAGTTAGCCCCAGTGGGTGTCTAATATCTCCGCTCTGGATGAGAAATTTAGCCAGTCTAGTACCACTGCCAGCCTGGGGCTTTTAATGTGCATCACGCAGTAGTGATAAGTCTTATACATGTTACTAAAAAAAATTACAATTACATTTACTCTTGGATAAAACAAGATTCAATTATATCACTTGAGAGAAAAGAAATGAAAGACGTTTACGATCCCCTGTAACGCCGAATTAGAGCGCAGTTCTTGAGGAGGAGGAGGAGGGGAAGGTGCGGAGAGGAGTCTATGCCCCTCCTCCTCTCCTGCTCGCCTCCCATTTAGGGGAAATTTTCCGCTAAATATAGCGGGACATTTTCCCGCTAAATTTAGCGGGGAACTTTTTCTGCTAAATTTAGCAGAAAAAATTTCCCCGCTAAATTCAGCAGATTAGCGGAAACATTTCCCCTCTAAATAAATCCCCACCAAATTTAGCGGAGAATTTTTTTCTGCTAAATTTGTCAGGGAAATTTTTCCGCTAAATTTGGCGGGGAAAGTTTTCCGCTACATTTAGCGGGGAACTTTTTTCCGCTAAATCTGGCGAGGAAAATTTTCCGCTAAATTTGGCGGGGAAATTTACCCATAATGCACCGTGCGGTTAGGCCGACGCCGACGCCGCTTAAAGGGATGCTGAACCGATATCTGAAGTTGCCGAAATAAGCCCCGACAAGCTTCCCGGGACCGCACTATACCTAAAAATGCTATTCATGTAAAGGGATGGAGATCGGATTATTATATTTCTTGGAATGACGACCGCTGATTGAGCCAGAAGCGCCAGAATCCTCCGATGCGCGCGAGGCCCTCTGGGATTACTCGCAACGGAACTGACGTCAACAAACTGCAACGGAACTGACGTGAACAAGTCGAGCTGCCGACGCGCCACAGCGTGGAAGAAAGTTGCGCTTTGAATAATAGTGGACGGATGCCCGTCGCGTTGGAAGTTTGCCAACTAATCCAGCCAAGTTAGCTGCGCACTACCTGCCAGCCACCCTGCACCCTGCCACCCCCAGTCCACTTCTGCACCTGCGTCGTAGCGACGGCGGCGACTTTGATCTGTGGGTTTTTCGGAGTTCGGCGATTTCTTTCCCGTCCTGATAATTTGGCCATCACGACGGCGACCACGGAGACTTCGACAGCGCTGATGTTTGATGCCGCCAAGATGCCGCTTGCTCGCGACGCTCGCTCGCGACGCTCGCTAGGCCGTTCGGCGCCGCATAGGTGTCGTGTCAAAAACGACATGATGAACACTGTTCGACAAATTTATCAGATAAAATTGCATTTCTTTTAAAAATATATCTCATCGTTTCGGGACGGGGTTCGCACGTCGCATTTCCGTTTCGTCGCGCCACCACGCGGCGTGAGCGCACGCCGGAGCCAACGAGGTAGGTCGGAGCCAACCGAGCCAACTTTTATGGCTCACCATAGCCGCGTTCTGCGTACTACAAGTTTGTTGTCGTCACGAAACGAGCTTTCAAAAAACTCACCAGGTGCACCTTAGAATATTTATTTACATAAATCATATAATTTAGACTACTTTATTGTTTCAAGTACTGTCATTTAAGAGCCATTCGTGTGCTGTAAATATCAAAACGACAAAGAATTTAGATTCTGTTTTTCGGTTCAGCATCCCTTTAAGCCGGAAACAGGCGCCTAAGAGCTGCGCTCTAAAAAAATAATTCCCCATTACTGGAAAAAAACAAAAAACAAAAAAAGTAACTGTTACGTTTCCGATTCGGATTATTTCCCTGCCGGTTTGAAAACGGGTCTATAGGTACTCTCCATTATTGGATTAGAGTCACCGAATTATAAACTACTTATCTTCCTTAATCCACCAATTATGGTGAACCCTGCATCTTCCTGTTAGAGTTCCTGTATAGGTTCCCTACAGGAGCCAGAGTTGCGCGTTTGATTCCACGTGCCGCGTGCCGCCCTCGCCGCTATTCGCCGAGATCCGATCACGTGAGGAGCCGTATCAAGTGTCGTGCAGCAAAGTAGACGTTGCACGCGCCCCGGCGTACGTTCCCCGGCTTTTGAGCGCGCCGCGCGCCTCGAACGCGCGGCGCTGCTATTCGCCGAATTCAGTCACGTGAGGAGCTGAATCCACATGCCATGCATGAACGCGCAACTCTGGCTCCCGTAGGGAGCCTATTAGCCCCGAGAGCGAACACAAGCGTCGCTGTGGTCGGCCTTCCACGATTGGCCGAACGCTGACTATGACGTAAGAAAGGGGATTATCATCGACGGAAATAAGAGGAATGAAAGAACTTTGATTTTGACGGTGTTGGCAGTGTTCCTTTAAGAGCGCAATGATTTCAAGCTTCCACCATGCTATTTACAGACACCATCGAACTTGTTGTTTGCAAGGTAATGACGTAACAAGGGGGAACCATAAGAGGGCGCCACCACAACTTCTCGCCGCTAATACAGGAACTCTACTTCCTGTCGGAGGCATATTGTTCGAGGATTCCTTAGTTGGAAACGTGTTCAAACAAAGGGCGTCATTAGAAAGGGAAGGGGGAAATAGCGACGCTTACAAGTAATTTTAGAACTTCCAAAAGTAATCAGATCGCTATTGTGGTTACTTCCTAATAAAAGTAATTCCAATGTAACAAAATTATACCGAAAACTAATCGATGACAAGTAATTTGATTACTTGTAATGAGTACCGTATACACAAGTCTGGTAATAGGGAGTTTTAGGGAACCTTTTTTGCACATTCGATACGGTACGACGGGCCCTCCGGTACAGTATGCGAGTCTTCTGTGGTAGCGCATGCGCAGTGAGTACCAGAGGGCCCACCGTACCGTATCGAATGTGCAAAAAAGGTTCCCTAAAACTCCCTAGTTATACACGACCGCACGATGGTACGACGCTCATCCAGATCGAAACGGGGCCACGGGTGGCAATTGAACCCGGGATCCCTGGGTTCCGCGTGCAGCGCGAGCTTCCGCCCCACCTGCTTCGGAAATGGAATTTAATTACAATTACAACTGCTACTTCGCATCCGAGAGTAGTTATATTGTCACGAATGAAGGCGACGAGAGGATGAGCAGTGAACTGAAGATAAAGGTTTAATCGGCGAACTTGTGCCAAACGAAGCAAAGAGCGAGCGTCGGAACAGCAGAAAAGAGTGCGGCAATTTGGCCGCGCAACAGGAAGCGAAAGCGAGACTGATTCGACAAAGTACCGCGCAGCTCCTTATCTAGTGTGCGTCATCGTTTCGAATATTCGGCCCAGAAGGTTCGAGCGTCGCGCGTTCGGGACGTTGCGTGACGACTAGAATTGCAACCGTGCACAAGAAATTGATGACGATTATGCATTACTTTCAGAGGGCAAGGCAATTGCTCTACTTTGAAAGCTATACCCGACTTCAGTGACGTTGATCTGACGTGTGCGCGAGCGCACAAGAAAATGGGGGACGAAGTGCCGATATGAAAACGTACCTTATTTAAAGACTAGTGCCGCGGAGGCAACTGTTGCAACTAACCAAAGCTTAAGAATGACCGCAACACTTTTTTGTTCGTTTGTGTGTGTGTGTGTGTTCTGTTGTTATGCGGATTGTAATGTTGCACTCTCGCCATATGGCTATCGTAGTAGCATGAGGCTCCCGTTACAGCTGTAGCCCGAGAGGAGTGTTTTGCTTATAAATTATATATTTTTTTTTAGGGTTTGAAACGTGCATTTACCGGGCTTCTTCACTTTCGGGTTAAACTTTGGAGTCGTTATTGTAAATCTCGCCGGAGAGGGCTCCCTCTCATCAGAAATCGAGTTGATGCTCGATTTATTCCCTAATACCCCCCCCCCCCCCCCCCCCCAATAAAAAAAAAAAGAATACAGTTTTTTTGTTTTAAAAAATACTTGGAAAGGTAGTGCACGACGCGTGGGGAGTAGCGTAGCCGTGAAGTTTGTTTTGGCTGCGAAAACAAATACGACCCCGAAGCCAGCCACCAGCCCACCCTAAAGCCCCTTGATGTTTTAGAATTACAACTCAAGTATTTACGTATTTGTTCCCCTCTCCTCTACGATGCAGACGCAGCGAGAAATACAATATATCGAAGTGTATACTTTTCTTTTATAGATTTTTTAGTACGATACATCAAACTTCCGGTCATTCTAACTGCCATAACAGCACAGAGAAAGAGAGAAAGAGAGAGAGAGAGAGAGAAAGAGAGCAGACGGAGCAGCTGGCTTTCGTTTTATCTGCCCGTAGCCGCCCTGAAAGCGTGAAACGTGGCCTCGCTTTGCTTGCTTCCTTCTGCCACTTCTGCCACACATTCCCACCTTGTTTGTGGTTTCCTTATCCCGGGAGCTCTCTCTCCCCACACGACGGCACTCAACAACTTGTTACGTAACTCGAGCAATAAAACATGTATCATAAAAAAAAAACGTTCTATGAGAATCAACTAGTTGTGTGGCGCCATCTCTCGGCTGACATTAAAACCAAGGTTGCGATGGTGCCTAGTTGCGTGTTTCCATACGAGATGACGCCACCAGTCAAACGGTTAATCTGGCTGGCCTGGCTAACTTTTTTTTTTTTTTTTTTTTTTTTTTGAGGAGGAGGAAAGCGGGGAGGGGGGATACATAAGGTTTTTTTTGGCGGGGTGTTCAAACCAAGTAGCACCAGAATTTAATATATTGAAGTACTCAACACACAATTAGGGTAGACGTTTGTTGCCTTAATTGTTTTTGTCGTGCTCTTCTTTATCGCTTTGTGAATTACGGGCGGATGTACTACCCCTTTATGACGCATAGATTTTGTTAACCAGTATCTTTTTTTTGGGAAATCATTGTTAATGACGATCATTATTTTTGTCTATCTAATTGTTGGTAGTTTCTTGTATCGGCGAGCCATATTTGCTTGTCGGAACGTTTTTCTTCGTGCGAATGTCTTATTATTCTTACTGTAATGTATCATCTTGAGACGTGTTTTTTTTTTTTTTTGTAAACTGCTACATACTGTACTAAGCCCGTCCTATCATTGTCCCACGAGGGACACGCGCAATTTTTACCTCGATAGCATCAACCTCACATGTTATCAAAAACAACAAGGAGCAAACCTTTTTGAAGTTGAAACACAAATAGGTTTATATTTTATAAGCTTTAATTAGTGTACGTCCGTCTTTATTCACATTTTCTCTCTGTTGATATCTTGGGTAAATGGACGGATGAATGGAGAAACGCCACCAAACATCGTGACACGTCCCCTTTACCGTGACAGATCTCCCCCGAAAAGAGGGCATGTCGCAATGTTTGGTCGTGTTTTTAATAGGAAAAAAAAAAAAATGGCCACGCACGTTTGTAATTTTTGGTTTTCTGGAATGGGTAGGGTACGTAGGATCCGAATGCAGTTAATGCAAAGGTACAGCGAGCTGGACAAAAATAACGACCCCAAAATCCCCTTTATTGCCCTTTTAAGGTCTTCTCTATCCACTTTTATTGAGGCTTTCATTCTCATATATATCGAAAGAAACATATATATATATATATATATATATATATTTGGGGTGTGCGAATATTGAAATTTTCGAATACGAATCGAATACGAATAAGACAAAAAACGGGCTTCGAATATAGAATCGAATATCGAATATGTGTCAAGTAATAAAAAAAAAATTGCAAAAAAAGAGGTAACAGAGGGTTCTATTGCCTTTTTAAAGTAAATCAATGCAGCTGCATTTTGCCAGGCGGCAGCAGGCTAAAGATACTTGTAGTAATGCACTCATTACAAATTATCGTGTAGGAAAATAAGCTGCTCAACGTGTTCAGAAAGTAAGCGCTCCCTACGCGCCGTGACAATTCATTTCCGCCAGTAGAAAGACTCTTTCACTCGGGAAACCCGCGAAATTTCACTAAAGTTCGAAGAAGTTCGACTTATTGACAGTGTTTCCATGGCTGCTACACGAATATTTCGAATTTTGAGAAACAAATAATTTAGAAAGTACTTTATTTTATATGTCATAAAATGGTTACCAATGTTTACACCGCATAAAAGCGAAAATATGCGCTTTTAGTGCTTTCATTAGTTATTAATGTGAACCAGTGATGTCAATAAACCCAAAAAATATTGCGCTTTTACTCCGCCAAAAAAGTCAACTAGTTTTTTTTCTTTTTCTAATTTTCGCGCTTGCGCACAAAAGTCGAACTTCAGTCGAACCTTTGTCGAACATCACGTTGAAAGTTCGAAAAAGTCGATCGAACTCGAACCTGGGCAGGTTCGTGACATCCCTAGTTTTGACTGCGCGGGAGTGGCAGGAGTTGTTGTCAATGGGGATGCAATGTTCTGCTCGCACCTTTTTTTTTTTTTTTTTTTTTTTTTACTTTTCAAACATTTATATTAGATAACACTCTCGAGATTTATTTTATATTTATGTTTCACTCCCGAGATTTCTTTTATTTATCAATTTATAGAACGAGCAATTACATCACATGTAAAAGTATGTATAAAAGTGCCACACAACAAACAGCTTGGTGAAAAAAAAACAACCAAAACTGATCCTGTCTTGATGCCATCGGACAGATAGAAACGGAGCAGACCGATAATCCACGCATCATGCGCCTTTCTCAGTGAATAAACATATTCATAGGGGAATGCGTGGCAGGCAGAGTATTCGTTACTTGCTAGAATAATCGCAGTTTGTGCGAATATTCGCCGTTTTTCCCGAATATTCGGCTTAGGCCGAATATTCGGGAACATCCGAATATGCCATTTTCGAATCGAATACGTTTCGAATAAGGAAGATATTCGATTCGTATTCGAAATTTCGAATATTCGCACACCCCTAATATATATATATATTTATATATATATCTTTCTCTCCACCGCGCAGGATAAGAAAATATCCCAAAAGAGGGCAGAAACCTGGGTACAGCTCATAGAAAGTAGCCACAGCTACATAGACGCTCATATGGGCTAAACATTCGGGGCTGAATGTATGCACTGTAAAAAAAGGTAGTTTGAAGCAAACACACTCGGCCGGGATTCGAACCCGCCGCCTGGGGATCCGAAGGCCGGCGCTCTGGCCTCGGAGAAAAGTGCATCGTCTAAATTTGATTGAGGGCTCGTATAGACCGTTTTATCGTGGGGAGCGCCATTTTGAGAGCGAGAGAGAAAAGGGGAAAGGGCTACCGGCGCTTTCCCCCTCGCTGGGTCGTTAGAAAGAGTGAAAGTCCCGGATGAGAGGCTTCGGCAGTATTGGGTGTCTGCAGTGCCCAAACTTCGTTCGCGCTTTCTTCTCTGTTTTAAACTCGCAAACTTAATTAGAGTCACGGGCTTCGGTGGCGACAGTCCCCCGGTCATCGGGACACCATTGCTCGGTGATAGGGTGCACGAATAACGACAGAAAGCGTCGAATACTGTCCGACGACCTATAAAGCTTGCATGGAATCCGGCAAGGCGAATGCGGCTGCAATGTTTTTAAACTCCATCGCTTTCCGCATGAGTGGAACTGATGAACCATTTATCAATTTTTGCTTGCAGTGGGCCTATTTCAACGTAGCCGTTTTTATTAATCAACAAGCGATACACGACACGGGAACCTCAATTAACTTTTGTAAACACCCGGAGCTGCCACCAATCGTTTTGCTGCACTGCTTTTATCTTGCGTGTCCGTGTTCTTATATTTACTCGTGGATGAACGACGAAGACGTTCTAGAGTTACTTAAATCGAACCGCAGAAAGCCTCAAAGCAGCCACGAATTATTTTACAATTTCACGCAATATTTTGAGTACTCACTTCCAATTTCTATCGCTGGCGCGTTCGCTGCTGCCATTCCCCCCGTCGCCGCGCTGTCGGATGCCATGACTCGAAGAAAGAAACTTGCACACTGGGCTCGAAAACGCAGATCTAAAAACACGAGACGTACCCTGCAGCGAATATCCAGCGCTTCAAAGCGCCCAATCAACGGAAACAACCCACCAGCGGCATTCAAAGGAGCGCTTTTGCCGGCTCTCAGGTATCGCGCAGAAGATCGCTCTTCAGGAAAACCGATAGAACTAACTTTTCAACAATTTCGAGCCACACCCGGCGGCGGAAATGAGCCTTCAAGTAAGTGTTGTAGATGAAAAAATCGAGTCAATGTCACCACTGCAAAATATCAATATTAAGATAAATTTAGTTACAAAAGTTTACAAGCTGAAGCAGCAATTATGCCGAGAAAACTCGCACGCCCCTTGCGAGTGTACCCCATGTTCATCGGCGGTACAGCGTTCGGTGCGCGCTCCATTCACAAAATGTTCCGAGCACAGTCGAGAGGATGGCGTTGAGGAAACGTCTTTTCGGTTTGCGGACGCAATCCACTGCCGCCGGAGACCGCTCTCGCCTTACCGGATTCCTTGCAAGCTACATAGGTCCTCGGACAGTATTCGACGTTTTCTATCGTTATTCGTGCACCGTATGACCGAGCAATGGTGTCCCGATGACCGAGGGACTGTCGCCATTGAAGTCCGTGCCTCTAATTAAGTTTGGGAGTCTAAAACAGAAAGCGCGATTGAAGTTCCAATGCATACACCCAACACCGCCGAAGCCTCTCATCCGGGACTTTTACTCTTTCTAACGCACCAGCAAGGGGGAAAGCGCGGGGAGCCCCGGCAACGCCGCGAAGCTCATGAGAAGAGGTCGTTTCAACTTTGTCGTCTGCTATCGCTGCTTCGTACTCGTAGGAAGCATAGGAATAAATATCGTTTCCAGTAATTATTTTTATGCTTCCGCCGCGTCATTCCTACGCACTAACTAGAAGAAGGTATCTACCGTCGAAAAATCGCTATGCTTTCATGTGTAACGCCGATTTTACGATACAGTGCAAGAAATGTATGGTGGTCCGCGTGCTGAACGACGAAAACGACCTCCTTTCGTCCGCCATTTTGCCTGACAAGCGCGCCCCCTATAGTTCGGTGGAGTCGCGAATGGAGCAACGCGCTGTTTACAAACAAATCCGCGCTTTTACACACCAGGTGTGGGCAACAGCTGATTTGTTTGTAAGCAGCGTGCTTGTCTATACATACCAATATGATGATGACTGTGACTGAACGAAGAATGGTCAGGGTGGTCGAAATGTTTCTGGGGGTAGAGAATTTATAAAGGTATACACTGAACATCAAACATCTGATGAAAAGATGGTGACTCGTAAAGAGGAACACACACAAACACACACACACACGCGCACACGCACACGCACGCATGCACACACACACACACACACACACACACACACACACACACACACACACACACACACACACACACACACACACACACACACACTTGACTATTCTCTCTCTCCGGTTCTCTCTTCTCCGAGTTAGAGCCAGCGAAACGTGACGTCACGCATCCGAGAGAGGCGCACACCGGAAGATGACATTATCGTCGGCCCACTTCACAGTTTACAACCACTTCCCGCAAAACAAGGAGGAGCGCCTCCGGTAGGCCGGAGCAGATAAAGCGATATAATGCGCACGGCTCTTCCGTCACTGAACCCCAAATCGAATTTCTCCAGCGGTGAAGAGGCAATAAGGCGTGCGCGCGGCAGGAAGGCCTCTTTTATACGTATATCTAGTAGAGAATAATCGCTAGGACTGTCGAGTGGCAAACTAACCTCCCCTCCCTGCCACCGGGAGGCGCGCATGCAGCTGCCATTCTTCGCTCGCCGCTCCTACCTCAAACCGGGGCAGACCCATAGCCAGCGACATCGAGCCTCGCTTTAATGGCGGCGCCCACGGAGGGTACGCAGAAAGAGCCGCGGGGGCTGAATGGCAATCCAAGTGGCACTTGTCTTAAAGTGGCGTTTTTTCGTGTTTTTTTTTTTTCAGCTATTTTTGCTAGGTTTTTCTCAACCCCTCCACCGGCGTTCGGTCCAAGAACAATGACACCGTGCGGCAAATGCGAATAGAGAAGTAGTGGGGAACGCATTTTGCTAAGCGACGCAACTACTACGTTGTCGTGTTTCGGAAGTTTTGCGATGGAGTGCTGAAGCGTTTCGTGCCGTTGAAGCCAATAGAAATGACAACTGGTAAAATTGAAACACAAAGATGAACACAAGGAGGGGAAGGGGGAGTTACGCGGAAAGAGAAAACCACTTTTTGCTTGTTTGTTGGCGTTTAAAGCCTCGAAAAAAAAAAAAAAAAAAAAAAAAGATAAAGAAAAGGTTTTTCGGTTTGAGATGCAATAAAGTTGGAGTGCGATTCGATTGAATCGAGCATTGGTGCGGGTATTAAATATATCTCTATTTTCTGTTTTAGAAGGGTTTGCTTGGTACTCGCTGTTGGCTGAGGTTCTAAAATTAAGTTTTTGAGCATTTTTAGAATAATCGATTGGCACAGAACGGGTGTGGTCCACTCAGGGGTGGGTTCTTTGGTATCCGTGGATATGGGGAAGGTACTTTGTGCTTCAAGTGCGTACATGATGGGCTCTGGGTGCCCGCATTATGTGAGCCGCTTGACTGATAATACGCCGGATCGTCGATGTCGACGGGGCTTCTTGTCGTAATGCAGTACTCGATATTCAAATTTCTTTTGAGAGATATTTGATATTTGATATTTATTTATTCAACTCTTGAGGGGAGTGTGGTCACCACAAAAGGCGCGGTGCTGGCTACCTCAATTCGCCGGAGCAATACAGAATCCACTCGCGAAAGTTTTGAGAAAGTAAAGCATTGTGGAAGGCTGTTCAGTGATGTTGTTTAGCTGTTTAGTTGCGTGTAGAAGCACAAGGCACGGTAACGAGAAGATGGCTGGTGAAGGGCAGCATCAACTTCTCTACATGGTTTTTTTATGTACAAAATTCCACTCAAATAATGTTAGAACACTATAGTTTTGAGCACCAAAATGTATCTTTCCTTCAAGTTCTCGAGGCTATAATAAAACTGCAATTCCTTGTTCAAACAAAAACCAGCGGTTTGGTCATTTGAGTATGAAATTTAATTACATTTTATATGTAGAACTCCATAATATAAATTGGCACGTAAACAAATAATATGCCTTAAAAAAAAAAAAAAAAAAGCTATTTTGCCGTATTCGCTATGGTTCTTCCCAAGCTTCCATCCGCTGCTCCCGCTAATTTAGTTCTAATTTACTCACACCTAAAAGTGATAATAAACAAAGTAGTTAGCATAAGAACTAATCCTACAGAGAGTCCATATAAATCTTTTTGCTATACCAAAACATCCTTGCCAAAGCTCGAAATGAAAAAAAAATAAATAAAAAAAAAGTTTTATCCAAACGTTTTGTCACGCCTCGCTCTGGAAGAGTGCTTTCTCGTTAGCACGCGGGTGCACCGCTGCGAAGCAAGAAACGCAAAATCGTGACGCCAACTCCGCGGCGGTCGCTTCGCTGCAGTACACCAGTTCGCGGTGAGGAGCGCACTCAACGAAACAACTTAACACGCGAGAACATACCTGCACGAATACGAGAATCATCGAGAAACTTCAGAGTACTGGCACTGTTTGACACGAAATGAAATCTAATATTCCGTTATTTAAAGCAGTACTCAATTGTTCGAAAAAAAGAAAAAAAGAAAAAAAAGAAAAACTTGGACGAGTTTATTGTGACGATTCGGTCGGGCAGCGAGGACTGAGCTATAGACCCCTTTCGAAATACTGCCCTCTGTTGGCAGCTGTGGAATCCCTGCACAATGGCGGACTAAAACCGCAACGTCACGGCGCACTTTATGCGTCTGTTCGGAGTAGAAGAAAAAAACACACCCACAAAAAAAGGTGATGAGCGCAGTGACGTTGCGCTTTCCCCGCTGTTCGATTGGCTCGTCTGCTCCGTTGGCCACCGCGCTCCGAACGTTCGCTATCTCACGGAATGACTTGCACGTTCCACGACGCCAGTTTTTCCGCCATTGTGCAGTGGTTCCGACCTTCTAATAATCGGCACGCGAATTTCGAAAGGGGTCTATAACGTTTTCAGTATTATAAAAGTGAAATGAAGCTTTTGGCGCAATGTTGGCGCACATTCTTCACACTTTAGAAAAAAATGACGCAGGACTTGGAAGGGTAAGCACTTTGGTGCAGTTTGGCGCAAATAGTGTAGTTTGACGCACATGGCGCAGCAATCGCGCATTAGCGCTGTTCAACCTGGTTTTCTTCGTCGCATGGTTCATCTGGCCCCCTTCGTTATCGTTTCTCGTGCAATTTTGTATTAGATCTGTATATAAATATTCTAAACTGCAGCCCGTGCATCTCAATATCACCCCGTAGCCAATCAGCTCGCGACATCAGCCGACACGAATGTCAAAGGACCAATGACGAAGCAAGAAATGCACGAATAAAATAAGTCACGTCCAGTGTCTCTTCAACCGTCGGTGACCATCGTTTTTTTCGTACGAGAGGGGAGCAATCGGCTACCGTCCGTTCGCGACGGTTTCAACGAACTAATAGCGAGTTGGTTTCACGGCACTCGTGTCCACGCGTGCCCACTCGCGGCGTAAAGCGAGTTCGTTTCGGCAGGCACTCCACGAGTGGTTGCACTCTCCGAGTTCGTTTCAGCGGCGGCACCCCACGCGTGCATGCACTCGCTGCACCGAGAAAATCGGGCGTGCGCCAAAATGCAATCCCGTCATGCCTCGCTCCGGCGAGGCCAGCGAGGAGCGGGAGCAGACGACGAGGGTTCGGCTGCTACGATGTGTCGCGGAACCGAAAGGAAAAAAAGTAGATTTTCTGAGAGAAATCGCGTCCCGCGGGCAACGGAATCAAACGCGAGCTTGAATTGTGAGCGTCTGCTATTTCATGAAGGAAGCAACTGACATCCCGTGCTTTATTTGCAGGTTTTAAGTCGCTCTGTTGCCGTACAGACGCTGAAATATACCAGTGTGTCAAGAAATGCTCAGAACAAACGCATCAGCGGCTTCCGAGATGTTTATCACCATCCGTGTGCGGGTGAAAAATTGGACATTTGTCGACAAAACTCCCCCAGCAGAAACCTCTGACTGCCCAATAAGCATCAGATAAAGCTAAACATAGTGACTTTGCCCGAGGCTTGGGCAACATCATCATGTTTGACATTTACCTACGTCAGCTAACTTGTCCCGTCGTATTTTGTTCGAGCTAGCTCTCGTTCTCGACGTCCTCACCAAGGCTAATATCTGATCCACCTGTAATGACAATCGAAATCAAAAGTCCCATTTTTGCTGGGTACCCTTTCAGTGGTTCACGCATAATACCATGCTCAAACGGATCAAGCTTCTGCTCGGACAGCATCATCAGTTTTCTTCAGTGTAAATGGTTATAAGAATTAAAAGATCGCAACCAGCTGCTTTGTAGAAAGCTGGGTGCGGAAATTAACGCCGTCTGTAACTATCTCTACGGCAGCCGAGTCGCTTGAAGTCATTACAACTATAAACTACAGGTTGCAGCGTTCAACGTTTGTAGATAAACGTTGGTAGTGACTGCACTCTCGCATCCCCACCCATCACTCCGAACAGAAAGGCGCTAGTTTCGGTTTGAGGTCTGTACCTTTTCTACAACATAGATGGCGGCAGCATCAGTCTTCTGCACTCGGTGCATTTGGCGGGTTCGTTTGAGTCCAGTTCTCCGTGCAACACTCTGCGAGTGCGATGCATTCTGGGAGAGAACTCGGACGGTGCCAGTGCGTGTGAAACGAACTCGCTATTAGATTACAATATTTCTGATAAGGTACCACCAAAATATTGTCACTTCGGGGAAATCTGTGCCTTGCTCGGACTACCTTCGTTTTCAGTGTCTTTTCCGCTACTTTGATCCTAGTCCACCAGATGGCGCCACAATTCAAAAAAAAAAAATTTATATTTATTACAAAATTCCAAGTAGCCCTAAGCAGATAAAAGCATGTGGTCCCAACACGCTGCATTCATTGTAAAGTTTCCAACGCTTGCACACATCATCACCCAACCACCGTACGCGCGCGCACACACGCAACCATTCATTAATTTACTGTCCGTCACGCCGCCTTCGAGCTCGTCGCGGCCCACAATCACACGTCCGTATCCCCAATTCCGATGTCGCCAAACAAGGACTAACGATTCGTTGCGGGGTATGGGGAGTGGGGTGGGGAAAAAGAAAAAGGGAGTGAACGTCCCGATTTGAGAACCGGAGGGAGCAAAAAGAGAGTACTATAATCAAGTGTTCCCCAATTTGGGAACCCCGAGGGTCGACACCGAAGAGTGTGAGTTCGCATCGACGACGTGACTTTTTGGGGAGACGGTGTAAATAGCAGCAGGAGGGCCGCGGCAATGAACGGCCTGTAACCGCGACTAGGGAGGAAAAAGGGAAAGAAATTCCCTTTGTGCGGTCTTGATTAAAGACGGGACATACCCCCCTCGTTCCCGGCGCCCAAGATCCGCGGTGCGGCGACGCACAATGGGCTCCTCGTCGCCAATGATAAAAACAGGGGGAGGGTGGCAGTCAATCTCGTTCGCGAGCGTGCGGTGGCAGAAGCCGTCGCCATAAATGCGCCTCGACAATGGCGCGCGGCGCCCACAATGCGACCCTCTTTTCGCTGCTCCCTTTCCCTCCTTCCCTTTTCTTCCCGTCTCTCTCCCTCGCCTGAGTTAGCCTCCGAAGCGTACACATAAACGATGTATTGTTTTTCGGTTGGGATGATTGTCGTCAAAGCTTGACTTTGTCCGTTCTGGACGGATGGTGTGGAAGCAACAAACGGAATTTTGTTTTTATCAATGCAACAAATCGCCAGATTATACAGCCATATATGGCCACATACGATGTTAGATGTGGAGCATATACAACCTTATACTACGGGTATGCTGTCCTCTATGGCGCGTGGCGATGTCTCGTTAAAATGGTCAACTTCTTTCCCCGAAAAACCGTTCATCACGCGAGTTGTACATGTTAACGAGTCAACAGTGCGCGATTGAACATATAGGACACAGCCTCGGAGCATATATTGCCACGAATGACAGATTTTTTAAGCATATATTAGGTATCGAGTGCTGTTCCGGCTGCACCTTGATGCACGCGAACGACCAATCTTTGGACGCGAAGTGATTAGCACTGTCTAATGGCAAGTCCCGGATAGTTTAGACACTACAGCGCACAGAGCTCGTCCAACGATCAAAGAATGAACGGCAGTGATTGGCGGTACCGTCCTCGAATAGGCTAATCTCGACTCGTCGAGGCGTTGAAGGCAAAAGGACTAGGGTCTGGAGTGTCCAGAAGAAGATATTCATTGTTGAAGGGCCAGTGTGTCGTTCGGTGTTTCTACATGCGGTGTACGGCTATTGCCTATTCCCCTGGTGGAACAGTTAGGGGAAAAGGGAGAGGTTACACACGCTGGGTTCACGTGTGCAGGTCTCGTCCATAGTACTCGTAGGTTTCACGTTCCCTGATAAAGTCAACCCATGCTAGGCGGGATACGGGTGCCACCGGACTTTGTCCCTTCATGAAGAGTGCTGCGAACTCTGTCTTTTTGCTTTGGTCGAGGCGTGAATCCACTTCTTTAACCCGATGAACTAAGTGACTCTTCCCGAAACAGTAAAGTAAAGTGGGTAGGGGGAATAAAGAAGCCCTTGTTCAGACCTCCTCTCCCTAACCCTTGAAAGCTATAGGGAGAACTCTCCCCTTTCTCCCTCCAGTTTTCTTTGTGATCCAATCTCCGTTTTCCCGAAGAAAGGATTACCGCATCCTTCCCCGGTGGGCATAGAACAAGAAAAGCTGTACCGCCACAAGCGTCACCTGTCGGCCGGGAAGTAAGCGGCTCGAGAGAACTGCGCGTGGCGCCTGCTCGGATGCTTGAACTTCCAAGTGGCGTCGGGGGCCTGGAAGCGGGAAGAACTGTTCTCGAACGACTGAATCGCCAAGATGCGGGTACCTTTAAATCGAATTTAACGCTACGCCTTCTTCACAGCGGACGGGAGTCCTTCGACGTTCTGCATGCACTCAAGAAGGAATAAGTAAGATTACGTCGCGTCGTTGATCGCATTTGGCGTAGTGACGAGTGGGTCATTTCAGCGCTGCGTGCTCTAGCCCAATCATGATGTGGTAAAAAGGATGACATTTTTTGTTGTTGTTTTTCGCGTCTGAGGTGTTGTCGAGTGAATCTCCGCAGTGCCTTTTGTAACTTGCTTCCGCTTCGTCAACCACGTCCATATATAGCGTCGAAAAGCACCTCACCCTAACCGCTCGCCGTACTGGCACGTGCCTACACCAACGTACAAACGCTGGCTCATTCGTCACGCAATTTAGGGCTCTTTGCCGCTTGAGGCGGTGACATCAGTATTCGCAGGCATCATTAAAGGAAACGGAAAGTGATTTTTATTGCGGAGAACCGAAGTAAAACCCCTAAAGACTTGCAAACGCCACGACGACTGACACACACGCTAACACAACGTTCTTGTCGAAAACTCCACGACTCGCCCGAGCTCACAGATGGCGGAGTATGCACCGCATTCGCCGCACCACGTGATCTATGACGACCCCCCCGCAAAAACCCACAAGTCATCATCGCAAGCACACAGGCTCGCCGGGAGGAGGCAAAAGGTAAAGAGATGAGCCACCATTCATCGGATGGTTGCGCACAAACCGTAAACCACCGCCCCCACGCGGATGTTTATAGACAAACGTGAAGAAGCCAACAATCCAACCCCCCTCTCCCTTCCCTTCTCCCAGTGCTGCCCCCGCAACCAGTTTCGCGTATTCCACATTTTCGACCTCCCCCCCCCCCCTCCCCCCCCCCCCCCCCCCGCATCTGCGATTGCAATGACGAGCGGGTTCCCGCCGTGCGACTAACTAGGCGTGAGATATTGACGGGTGGGTTAGGCTTAACTAGGCCTAAACGACTAACCCCAAGCCGGAACCCCCCGTACCGGTGTTCTGGAGCCCGCAGCACCTCTCGATATGGTATAGTGTGTGCACTGGACGAGGGGAACTGAGCCGGTGGCGACACGCACCACGTCCAAATCGGATGAGGGTTGCTTTGGTCGTCTGCTTCCCCATCTTTCCCCATTTGCGGAACTTTCTCTTTGTCCCCTGTTCACCGAGGCTTGTGACCTTTTTTGCAGTCTGCTCTGTCGTTGCCTGTCGTTGCGTGGTCTGATAAGAGGCTGAATCTCTAGGGAGGGTAAATAACCTCGTTGCGATTACGACTCTCCCCCGATGAAAGCGTCCAAACCAATTTGTGTTTGACGTGGATATCCGACGCGGCGTACGGCTCTAGGTTTTCGCTACGTCGTGTGTCTACGTGAACTTCCCTTGTCGTTGTGGGCTCTTGCCGCTTGCATTACCCTGTAATAAATGGATCGAACGTCGGTGAGATTTAGAACGTCCTACGCCTAATCTTGTCGTCGACGTCAATCGCCCTTCGTTTGAACACTGATTCCTATATACTCGCTCGAGTCAAACGGGTGGTTGGCCCTTTGAAAGGAACGCATGAATCGATTTCTTAGCGTATGCAATTTTATGTAAAGGTTGCCTAAGATGGTGAATGCTGAGTCGAAACTTCAAAAAACAAGCTTACCCAAGTAGAGTACAAAATTAAGAGCGCATAAGCTGCCAATTTACGCAGACGGTGTCCGCCATTAAATTGCGAACACTGTCCATGGTTTAGGTTGCTTTAAATAAATGCTCTCTAATATAGTCCCGATGGCCCGACAAAGAAACCTTTCTTCTTGGTTTTGTGTTTATTGAGTGTGTTTTATTACCTAAAGTGTAAAAATCATGCAAAACACCGAAGACGTCCGCGCCGTATTTAACTAAAAAAAAAAAAAAAGAATCGTCTGTTATCGGAGATTAGTGATTTCGCCCTCGCTCTTACCTTCCTCCATCTGTCACCGGTCACGCCAATCATACACCGTTTGTTAGCACGCGAACGCCTTATAGGTAACAAAATAAGGTCCTAAATTCTTAACTCTTTACGCGGGTAAGCCCATGCATTCTCTCTCTATATTTTTTTTTGCACAAAATTCTCTATTTTGGGTCACCTCTGCGCAAAACGTTAGCGCGATGTGTTAAGGAACCGATTTTGCGGTCTCTTCAAAGGACCGACGATCCATATATGACTCACGCGGTTTAGGAGATGCGCCGGATATTGGCGTTCCCCAATCAAAGCGGGAAGTGGGCAACGAACGCAGCACTCCAGCAGAGCATCGACAGATCTCAACTATACACTGTTACAAATAGACGGCGAAAGCTTCCCCCCCCCCCCCCCCCCCCCCCGCCCCCGGGCCGAGTTAATGAGAATGCCAGGGCGGGGCACGTGACAATTAATGTAACTGTCGCACTCGTCCTATGGGGAGCCGTCAGGCGCTCGGATAACGGCCGGTTCACACGTCTGCTTTTGAGTGTAATCGACTGCGTGTGTGCGAAACAGCTTGTGACCACTTCCAACGAGGGAATACACTGGCGCCACCTATCGGCTAGCTCTGGAACCCTTCCGATCCACGTATGACTAAAGGTTTTTCCAGTATTTTCAGTTGCTTCTGCGTGCCATCTATGAGAAATAATCTCCCATAGCATGGTCAGTATTATCTCGAGTCCACGGTGAATGAATGGAACGCAAAAAGAATTAAGAAGGATACACAGGCCGAGAGCGTCCCAGGCTAGCCAACAGATGGCGCCAGTAGTTGCATGACGCACTTGGTGACAGTCCAGCGCAAACCCGTGACAGACTTTCGCTCTTTGCCAAGTTACGCTAAAACAAAACATTGTGACGAGCCGGCCCGCCCCGGAAACGAAAAACAAAAGTCCTACCGTTTGAAATGGGTAAACTATCGATAGCGGCGAGTATGCGCAACAGAAAGCCAAACAGCACAATAACTCGTCCAAGTTATTCAATGAAGACTCCGTTCATCGAATACCCCGATCCAGGAACGAGCGAATCTATATATAAAGACCGGCGAACGGGCGCGGCACGACATAAACCTTTTCCTCTCACACTGCGACTAGACAGTAAAGGCATACCTCAAGCCGCGCGCTTACAGAATCCAGAAGCGTTAGAAGAAGGAAGAAGGGGGGGGGGGGGGGGGATTTAGAGGGAGGGGGGGGGGGCGGTTCTCATTTAATAACCATTTGCGCCTAATTCACTTTGATCACAGTCGCCGACCGTACAGGGGAGCTCACGGCGATCGCTCAGCACACCGCCCGCAAAAGGACTCAGTCGAGCCGAAAACGAGCCCGAAGCCGCTTATTACTCACGCGCGTCGCTTATTGTGCACACACCGCTACGCTTAATCCGTACCGTTGTTCGGTTTACGTGACACGCTCCTCTTGCGCCGCTGTCGTCGGGACGTAGAGAGATAAATGCTGGCGTTTCTATATAGCTCCGTTTCGCGTTACGATGAACCGCACGAGCACGCTACGAAACGTCCCCAGCCAATCAAACGCCGGGTGAGTATCACGTGACCTTCGAGAGGGGGGCGCAGTCACGCACGGGGAGGAAGTCACGTGGGGCGTTCGCGGCATTGTATTGGCTGGAGCGCGTCGGTGCGCTGCGGTCTATATCGTAAGCTGAAACGAAGTCCGTTTCAGGTGATCTGGTTTACCCACATACCCGATATTTTGGGTATAAATTTTTATTTGCCCATCTCGTTTGTGCAGCGGCAGTAAAAGAAGTCAGACATTTCGCAGAAAGAATCTCGCGATATCTCTGGATATGTACCGCGTTTCATTTTCTTTTTCTTCCTGTTTTTGGCAGACGATATATATATAACGCGATTTGCCAATTCGTTCTCTTTTCCATCCCTTACTCCGATGTTCCGCGAACCGAGCTGCCGCTCCCGTATAAATGGTTTTCCCTTTCGAGTCACCATTGCGCGAATGGTGCGCTCAACTGCATGGAAAATCGAGAAAACTCTTTGTCTTTTTTTTTTTTTTTATTTCACCGTGACTATGCGTTGGCGTTAGGGTGGCGACGCATCTATATTCGTTTTCACCTCAAAAACCGTGGTAAAAAAAAAAAAAAAGAAGAAAAAGTCCGGCTTTTGGCGGAGCAATACTAATTTCCTCCCCTTCATTTGGAGAATTAAGATATATGTAATTGCATTTAATATTAGATATATGTTATCTTATCGAGTCGTGCGCGCTTCAAACGTCAAAAAAGAGTCGCTTCTTCGTCTGACGACCAAATCTCGTAAGAACTACTTCGCGAGGCCTATGAACAATGGGGCAAATCCTAGTTTTTTCTTGATGGTAAAGTGAGTATAGTGTGCACTCTCGACGATACACGGTATGTGTGCAATTGGTATAGAAGATTGGTTGTTGTCGCCTACAGTTAAGGCGCTTCCCTCCCTTTATGTCTTCTATAGGACATGCTTGGGCATATACGAGTGATACGATATATAGGTCCGAACTATTATTTTTGGGCACATGTCGTAGTAGCACTTCATTCCCACTCATTACGCACAGTGAGTACCGTGGTAAGGCTCGCGTGTGGGCCTGCCCAACTAAATGACAATGCGTTCCTTGCCTTTTCACTTCTGAACAGTCGCTTGTTCGCCACCGTTGCAGCTAGAGCAAGGACTCAACAAGCTGTTAACTTTCGAAATATTCTTTTTGGAGCAAAAGTTCAAATGATAAAGTTGTAGAGCGTTCTCAGAAACATTCAATTCAGTGGATTTTATAAAGAAACCTTAACACCTTTTTTTTTTTTTTACATTTTTCATGTGCTCCGAAAACAATTTGCGAATTATGAAAAAACAAACAAAAACGTGTGACTTTGCGTTTGTGCACCTTGTATTGCAGCGCTCTCAGCCGTGGCTTGAATAAACTAGGCCTGCATGCTGAATAGAGCCCTGTTGACTGGGCGCTGTTGACAAATTCGCGTTTTTTTGTGCTTTTTTTTTTATAATTCCGGCACTTTTTTTGAAGCAAGGAGAAACGAACTGTGTTAGAGGTATCTTGATAAAAACCACTGAATTGGATGTCTCTGAGGACGCTCTACAACTTTGTCATTGGAACTTATGCTCCAAGCTGAATATTTCAAAAGTTCATTCATTAATCTTAATTATTCAGTTAATTGGACAAAATACAAAACAAAATAGCCCGAGTTGCTCCAAACAATGAACAAACTTATTCGTTTGGTTTCGTCTTCCCAAAATGCACCAAAATATTATTAAACCTTGGCACAAGTTACGTGGAATACCCTGCATATACCCAACGGGTAGGCCATACCACTTAGAAGAGGTGCTTTCCTCCTTTCGCAAGCGGCTGCGGTGCGGCTAAGCGAGATACAGAAACTGGCAATGACAACTTTGAGAGGGTCGCTCCTCCTCAGCCCCCCCCCCCCCCTTTCTTCCTCCTCCTCCCCTCCCCCCCCCCCCCCCCCCCCACAGTGCACGGTAAGAAACGCACTCAACGGAGCTAACTGATAAAGAACACCGCAAATCATCCGAGTACCGTTAGTGTTTGCTGCGAAAATCGAATTCACAAAAACCTTATTAAGTTCCGAAAATTCGCGCAGGCGCTGCATAATCCACCACTCCGGCGACTGCCCTATTAGTTTCCGGATAGGGGAAATTAACTCCTAACTCTAAACTATCCAATAGAGCTGATGAACTCGAAGCGCGTGCTACGTCTTCCAAAAGTGCCGCAGTAAGGCCGTTCCCTTCCACTGGCCACGTGCAGAGGGCGAGGACCTCCGAGGGAGTGAAAGTAAGTATACTGACAACCTCTCCTTGGTTAGACTCGTTTCTTTTTTCTTCTTCTTTCTGGGAGGTCGAAAACACCGAGCGTCAGAGACACATTCCGCTGGGGTGCGCTGTTTATCAACAAGCTGACGTTCAGCGGCGCGGGATGGCGCTATAGCTTCGCGAGGTGTATGCTGGGGGTGATCTTGACAGCGTCAAGCTGCAGGCGCCTCCTCGGGGTCTGTGTTTGTTCGGCTTCTAAACCTACATGGCAGCGAAAAACTGCGCATGCGCGTGCCACGGCTAAATAACCCCCTCGACGTCTTCAGGCGTCACAATGCCTTCCTTTGTGTCGACGAGGAGAGAGCACGTGACAGTCATATACACTGCCGACCGAGCAGTCGGCGAAAGACTGATCGTTGCGTAAATCTGTATGCGCGTTTGTTATACGCGAGCGTTGGAGGATATATGATGTGACCTATCAGTATCATAGCATGTGGTGTAATGATAGACACTATGGTGCTAAGCATACCACAACGGGACCGTAATGCTAACTACACGTTAGCCTGAGACCGGTATGCTAAGCATCTCAGCATGCCACCGTAATATAATACAGTTTCATACTACCGTGCCACCGTACTATAATAATAGCATGTCTATGTCACACTAGCATGATACCAGAATTTCATAATGCTAGCCTAATACCTTAAGGCTTAGTACGCTATGATGACACGCCAAGCATATCGACCACCATTTAATGCAAAGCATACTAGCGTAACACCGTAATATTGCCGCGCGCGCAGCTGGCCAAGCAGGCAGCGCGCGCGTGGCCTAACGGTTATCGTACCTGCCTCCCTCGCGAAAAGCCAGGGTTCGATTCCTGGGAGCGACGTGTCTTTTGTTTATCCCTGCATTTTTAGTGTTCTGGCAAATTCGAGAATCCTGGTGCTTGTTCGAGGTGCGAATTTTCTACGCGTCGAACTTTCCTGCGCCGATTATTCCAGAAGCTCACGCGTGTACATAAGGGGCTTCGCGTAGCAAGCAGTCTCGCCCCATGCGTTCGACTCTGCTGTCTCGCCGACTTCGACGCTCGCGACGCTTTGTTATTATCTTCTATTCCCTTTTTGGTTTGGGCACAAGTTTGCCACATTAAACGTTTATTTCTTCCTGTTTTATTATTATTATTTTGGTCACCACCCATGACAATATCAAGAAAACATGTATCCTGCTACTAAACTTAACATGTAATGACACCGAATATCGTATTGCCATGCTAGGCATAGCCGCACTAGCACGGTACTATACGGCGAGCAAGTGTTCCAAAATGCGTCTTTTGCGCACGGAATGCGTGATGACGAGGCAGCCAAGCGCGCGCCGTCAATGGCTGAGGCCGGGGGAAACAAAAGCACGTGCGCGCGTTTATGGGGGTAAACAAACGCACGATGTGCACAAGAAGCAGACGAAGTTGCACGCCGTATAGACCTTTCCAATGTTTACAAAATCACAGTCCAGCGTGCGATCTTCACAGCCCAGCACGTGCGTGTTCATCGCTTCGGAAAGCGAGCAAAGCACGCGCCATACGCACGAACGCTCAAAATGGCACCGGCCACAAGCTCGTTTTTGGAAAGGTCTATAGGGAGTATTCACTGGCGGCCATAGCCGTGTGCTCGGCTGCGGAGCGCGTGCTGAACGCGAGCTTCCACAGTTCTTTCGCCACGTGCATTTCGCACCACCAAGATTGCCGGTCTTGGCAGCCTATTAATGCGAGCTCGTTCTGAGCATGCGCTCTAAACAGTGACCTCAAATATGGCGGCCAGTGAATACCTCCTATAGACCTTTCCAATGTTTACAAAATCACAGTCCAGCGTGCGATCTTCACAGCCCAGCACGTGCGTGTTCGTCGCTTCGGAAAGCGAGAAAAGCACGCGCCATACGCACGAACGCTCAAAATGGCACCGGCCAAAAGCTCGTTTTTGGAAAGGTCTATAGACCTTTTCTTTAACGGCGCCGCCATCTTGAGAATTGCGGCGCCGACGACGCCGTCTAGCGGCTTAGAAAAAGAAATACCGGCTAGTTCTGGCAGCACAGCTATCTGGGTAGGCAACGGTGTGGGTATGGGGGGAACTTGGCTAGACTTGGCTATGGTGGGCTGCAATAACTTGGTTGGAGCTTGTCCGGTTGAATCCAGCTGGCTACTCACAGGCCATCACCTTGCCTCCTCGAGAGAACGACGACGAAGACGGTGGAGCGTTTTGATTGAGTTTCCACAACGAAAGAATATATTAGCCGTTTAATGTAGTCTATGCAGGTAAGCTCTCGGCATTTGATAGCTCCATCTTGAGTGGTGGCATGTAGATTTTTTCATAAATTTCACATACCATGGGACGTGCAGTGATAACCCAATTGGGCCACCTGCACCGGGAATGAAAATCGGCCCTCTTGTCGTAAACGAAGTGGTCGTGAGCTTAAACGTGACGTTGAGTCTGATACGAATCTCTCGCGATTCAAGCTCGCAATCGACTGACTTCATAAATAGGATTCTTGGGGAAAATGCGAAGCTCGATAACATTGCAGCCACACTCGCGCTGCAGCTTCTTGTGCTCATGGCACACTTTCTGCTATTGCTCTTATGCTTTTTAAAATTATTTATCCATCCGACGACCACGCAGTGGTAGCCAGACAACCGTAGATTTTCGGAAATTGCAGCACGGTAAAAAGGAGCACTCGGAACTACCTCATGCACGACGTCCGTTTTTAAGCCTTTTCGCCCATACCCTTGGCGGTTGCATACCCTGTGTCAGCGGGCAATTCAAAAATGCACCAGGTCGAGGGTACGTCAGTTACTGGCTGGTTTGAGGTTATGCGAAAAAGGTCTATAGCCGCCTTGCAGCAGCTGTGCATGAGCACAGCCATAAGGCCCATAACTGACCTTCAATTTTTTTTTGTTTCTTCTTATTACGTTTACTTGATTTCATTGTTATACCACAGCAGGGCAGGTTAATGCCATTTTGCATTTTACTGTATCTTTCTTCATAGCATTGCCCATTGTGGAGGCTCGTGAACAAGAGAAGGCCTGCAGCAATGGCGGCTGTATCCATGGCGCATGCGCCAGACTATACTACCACAAAACCGAAATTACGAGCGTACCTGCATGACACCATATAATTCCAAGAATACTAGCATGACACCTTTGTTCTAAGCAAACTAGCCAAACACCATCATGCTCATCGTTACGCAGTTTGCTATGACGAAGTGATTTTATTGACGGGTAACGTGAGCGATTCCTTCGTAAACCATGGTCTTTGCACCGTCGCTTCGCCATAGAATTGCCCATGAACCTGCACATCTCACCGTCCCGGGACTATAGATAAACCCTTTCGTGTTTCTCTGCAATATTAGGAAGCATTATCGCTTGTTGTGGAAAAGTAAATGCGTTGCGTTCATTTTTAGATGTAGCCACTGACAGTTTAGGAGACGCGGGGCGTCGGGAGTTCCCTGCATCTCATTATCGTTCCACGGCCAATTAGATTGCGGCATTAGCCGATACGAACTCCCAAGAACCAATCACGAAGCAGAAAGTGTGAATATAATCAGCCAGCCCCGGCAATTTCTTAAGTTGTCTGCGACCCTACAGGGATGTCGGTCTGCCCCAAGGGGCCTCTCCTTGTCTCCGACGTATATAAAAATTTCGATAGTGCTGTATACGTCTGCTATGCGGAGCGCAAGTTCGTCTGCTTCTTCTGCAGGGGTTGGGGAGGCGTCAGAACGCCGAGCTCTGATTGGCTTTGAATGAAAGATAGTGGGTAGACCTCAAAGCAAGCTACCTTGAGGTCTACCCACTATCCTTCATTCAGAGCCAATCAGAGCTCGGCGTGGTTCTGACGTCCCTGCAACTCCTGCGCAAGAAGCAGACGACTTGCTGTCCGCATAGTCTGGGTTATTTAATGCGCACCATGCACTAGTGACTCGCAGATAAGCGCCTGATGTCTCAGTTTCCTATCGGTTAAAACCGTTTACCTACCTAATGAAGGAGGAAAAAGTGACTGTCAATGCTAGATTAGCTTTGCATATATGCGAATAGTCGTTATTTTGAATTAAAAAAAAAGTTTTGCATGACGTTTCCCACAACCTTCCTGTGTACCAGCTCACGAGAAAAGCGCAGCACTTAGAAAAGCTGACAAGTTTTAATGACCTACGGAACGTCTATAGGAGAAAAAAAGAAAAAAGAAAAAAGTGGTTGCATTCTTTTTGTGCGTGTGCCTCAGCGGGCGTCGGAAGCAGCTTGCGCAGATTTCTGTATCTGCTTTCACCAGGGTGTCGAACCGGTCATTATTTGGTTCGGTTCGGGTTCGGGTTCAGTAGCATGTATTTTGTTCCGTTCCGTTCCGGTTTAGGGTAGCGCACATAATATCACTCCGGTTACCGTTTTTAATAGGCGCGAACCGGTTCGAACCGGTTCCTAACTCGACCTTTGAATAATGACCGAGCACTTCCTGCAGCCTTTTCTGAGCACGAGATACTTATAATACACCCTCCCAAAACTACTTTCTCTTCAGGCAGATATGAAAACTCTGCACAGTGACGTGCGCAAAGGACACCATTCATATGGAAAGGCTATTGCTTGTATATTTCTGTTCTTAAGTGAACTATATATGAGCGATCGGCTTTCCATTTTTATGGTGTCTTTTGCACACGCAGCTGTGCAGTATTTCAAACTCTCCCAGAAGAGGGCGTATTTTCGGGATGGGTCTGCAGACCTTTCCAAAAAGAGCTTCTGGCTGGTGCCATCTTCGGGCGTATTGCTAGTGCTTTCCTCGCTTTCCGAAGCGACAAACACGCACATGCTGGGCTGTCATTTTGTAAACAGTAAAAAGGTCTCTAGCTAGATTGCTTGCCCTCCAAATGTTTTGTTCTGCACAGACCTGTTTTTTTATACATGCTACCTGTTTTCGGCACCAGTAAGATGTCACAGCTATGCCCCAAAGTGGATGACAGGGAACGAGAGAGGAAACAAATGTGCCGTAAAACACAGAAACAGGGACGTCGACTGCCCTATTAGTTTCCGGATAGGGGAAATTAACTCCTAACTCTAAACTATCCAATAGAGCTGATGAACTCGAAGCGCGTGCTACGTCTTCCAAAAGTGTCGCAGTAAGGCCGTTCCCTTCCACTGGCCATACGCAGAGGGCGAGGACCTCCGAGGGAGTGAAAGTAAGTATACTGACAACCTCTCCTTGGTTAGACTCGTTTCTTTTTTCTTCTTCTTTCTGGGAGGTCGAAAACACCGAGCGTCAGAGACACATTCCGCTGGGGTGCGCTGTTTATCAACAAGCTGACGTTCAGCGGCGCGGGATGGCGCTATAGCTTCGCGAGGTGTATGCTGGGGGTGATCTTGACAGCGTCAAGCTGCAGGCGCCTCCTCGGGGTCTGTGTTTGTTCGGCTTCTAAACCTACATGGCAGCGAAGAACTGCGCATGCGCGTGCCACGGCTAAATAACCCCCTCGACGTCTTCCGGCGTCACAATGCCTTCCTTTGTGTCGACGAGGAGAGAGCACGTGACAGTCATATACACTGCCGACCGAGCAGTCGGCGAAAGACTGATCGTTGCGTAAATCTGTATGCGCGTTTGTTATACGCGAGCGTTGGAGGATATATGATGTGACCTATCAGTATCATAGTATGTGGTGTAATGATAGACACTATGGTGCTAAGCATACCACAACGGGACCGTAATGCTAACTACACGTTAGCCTGAGACCGGTATGCTAAGCATCTCAGGCTGCCACCGTAATATCATACAGTTTCATACTAGCGTGTCACGACTCACCGTACTATAATAATAGCATCTGTAAGCCACACTAGCATGATACAAGAATGTCATCATGCTAGCATAATACCTTAAGGCTTAGTACACTATGATGACACGCCAAGCACGATAGCGACCACCATTTAATGCAAAGCATACTAGCACAACACCATAATTTCAAGAAAACATGTATCGTGCTACTAAACTTAACATGTCATGACACCGAACATCGTATTGCCATGCTAGGCATAGCCGCACTATAGCACGGTACTATACGGCGAGCAAGTGTTCCAAAATGCGTCTTTTGCGCACGGAACGCGCGATGACGAGGCAGCCAAGCGCGCGCCGTCAATGGCTGAGGCCGGGGGAAACAAAAGCACGCGTGCGCGCGTTTGGGGGGTAAACAAACGCACAACGTGCGCAAGGAGCAGACGAACTTGTACGCCGTATAGCCGTCTTGCAGCAGCTGTGCATGGGCACAGCCATAATGCCCATAACTGACCTTCAATTTTTTTTGTTTCCTCTTATTACGTTTACTTGATTTCATCGTTACCCCAGCAGGGCAGGTTAATGCCATTTTACATTTACTGTATCTTTCTTCACGAAGATCTGCTGTGCGCCTACAATAGCTGTGTAAAGGCTGGTTCAAACATCTGATACGAACCCGTTATCTACGACTGGGTCCGTTGTGACCGGAACGACCGGTCTGCGCCTCGCGTACGCTCCTGCGACCAATGCAACAAACGCAGTCCGTCGGCAGCACGGCGACCGCCTCTCCGCCGCTGTTGGGGTCGCGCTACCACTCACTTGCGTAACAGAAAATAGATAAGACAACCTCCTATGACCACAAATTTTTTTATTTTTTTTATTTTTCAGGAAACGCTTGCAGGGTAGTGCATTAAAAAAAGAAAAAAAGATGCAGTACGCCGTCTTGCACGATCCCGACTTTAATACACGACTTTGCCAACAGTACAAATCTCGCCACACGCCTTTTCTACGATTATAAAAGACGATGTAATCTTAGCAGCGAACTATCAACGTAGAAATATAATTTCGTGATCCGATAGACGTTGCGAGCGAGACATTGCGAGCGTTCAGGATTGCTAACACTAATCACCTTTCTCGGGTGATGAAGACGCGTGGAAAATTCGCATCCTTTATACGGTACGCACCAGTAATGCCTTGAACTTGAGCACACGCATGGAATGGGCCAAAAAAAATCCGGGCGATGTTCTGAGGACACAAATGCTAAGAAAGCACCACTGTAGTCGAAGTAAACAAAAGCGACGGCACGGGCGTTTCTGCTGCCTTGAGTGTGCCGCCACGAGATCGCCGCACGAGTAGGTGGATCTTCCCTTCTAGTACGTGCTGGGTTATCATAACGACACACGACGAAATTTCACAGTCAAGGATAGCGCTTTTACGCGGAACGATGAGCTTCCACCACGCCGTCCACGTCGACGAACACCACCGACGCCATGTTGTCATATTGAAGGAGCCCGGCACGACCGGCATGCAACGCGCGCGACCGAGCACTCCTCGACCTGTGATTGGTCTGTCGCTCCCGTCGTTCCCGAACGTAACGAAAAAGTTCAGCCCGGCTCAACTCCTTCTGTTGCGAACGAACACGAACGAAACGACCGTTTGGCGCTTCGTTGCTATGGTAACTCGTTGTTCCAACCGGTTGCATTCGTTCGTAAGCGTAGTGGTCGCTCCGAACGCAACTGTGTGAACGGGCCTTAACGTTGCCTCCAACAGCCTGTGTTTTTTTGTTTTTTTTTAATATATAAGGAAACACTCCGAGCACGTTGAAGAAGGGTTTGTTTTTCATTGAAATGAACCACAGGCGACCCTAGAAACTATACGGCCGATGCAGCGCGGTACTTGGTCCCCCCTTCCTCCAGGGTGTCGCTGCACTCAAGCGGAAGGTCACGTGGTGCGCTATCAGTGCTCGATTGACTAAATGGCTCATCGACTGCAACTACGGTCTATCTTGAGGTCGAACATTCGTGGACGCGTAGGCCTTTGTACCTACAGTGGCGCAATCCGCTCCGACACTTGGACATTTCGTAGCCAAGCGGCCAAGCGGTGTTTTCAAATCGCCGCCGCCACCAAGGTCAATCCAAGAAACGAAGGAAAGTGAAGCTCTCCAGACGATGATGTATTTTTATTACGTATGCAATAAAAACAAAATGTAAAATATCTCACAGTGTGTAGCATTAGTCTCGGCAACATAAGAAAAATATACGCCCGCGACTTTTCCCATTTCGACCAATTATTGACACAATCAGCCCTGAACCGTTTTCGTTGAACCGGTAACCGCCACATCAGATTATGGTTTTGTTCCGGTTCGGGTTCAATATGAAGCGTTCGATTTCGGTTTCGGTTTTGTTCCGGTTCGGTCAAAAATAACGGTTTTGATCCGGTTTTCGGTTCGGGTTCGGGTTCGGTTCGACACCCTGGTTTTCACGACTGGGATGCCTGTCGTTCTAAGTGAGCAGTCAATTTATTGTTCCCTCATGATTGGAATGTATTGATTGCCGATTTAAAAATTATCAATAATAAAAATATATTTATATTGGTCAATGAACATATTAGAAAGTATATAATTATATAAGGCCCATATAATTTTCTATAAGAGCTTATATGTTATGATATGTTTATTGGACAAATTCATGTATTTGTTTACTTCCTCGGAACTCAAATATTTTTTTTCCCAAGCTTCTAGAAACTCCTTTAAAAATAACGGCGATACCTATAAAGAAGAAATATTGACACTCCTAGAACTAGTGATCTGTAATTTTGACTATTTCGATGCTTACGCACTTTTGAGTGATATCCGGGGCCATTCTGAATAAGCGTCGTATAGATTGCAGAGACATGCCATATCACTTCAAAAATGTATCCTCAATGTCAGCGTTTTTCAGCATGTGCATGCAATTTCAACCTTCAACCTAGCTGAGCTGCAGAAATCTCTCACAATATTATCATTCTCGTGATTGTTGTTTTAGCCGGGATTGCTTAAAAAGCCGAGAATTCACAACAACCAAAACCAGGATTTCGCTCGGAGTCAGCGCGGGGCTGTTCATAGCATTTTTAGCGTTTCTTAGTTAATACCAGCGATATCGACGCATAAAGATGCATAAAGTGAAAAGATGTGAATTAACATTCACGTTTTTTTTTCACTTTATGCATATTTACGGATTCACCGTAGGCAAGCGCAGCCTTCAGAAGGATGCATAGCAAACTGCTGGGCGGTTGTGTTGCACGTGCGAGGTTCCGGTATTCCGGTACTTTGGTGATGCTTGCTTAACTTGTTCGACGCGTTCGGTCCTGGCTGTTGAGCGTGGGTCCTCATCGTCGGGTGCGTATAATTCGATATTGTCGCTTGAGGTTGCGTCTTCGGGCGTAGGTAGTGATCGTTTAGCAGCAGGGGCGGATCCAGAACTCCGTTTTAGGGGGGGGGGGGGGGGGGCGGAAAATTTGAAAAGATACTATTCTCCCATTCTTTCTTGTGCACCGGGGGGTCCACCCATGTCAAATTGGCCTCCGAGAAGGGGGGGGGAGGGGAGGGGTCGACTTTGTTTGGGGGAGGGGGGGGGGCGGCCGCCCCCGTCGCCCCCCCCCCCCCCCCCCTTGGATCTGCCCTTTCCGGCAAACCTGGCCCGTTGAGGGGGGGGTCACGTGCCGGGGGTCCCTGAGTCCTCCCGTGGCACAAAGGGCAACGAGGTCTCGACGTCTTCCCGAAGCGAACTTAGGGTCTTCGGGAGGACCTCGGTTTCTTGAAAATGTTACGCCATGATGGCACCGCGGCGGTTACGGCCGACGGCGACGGCGACGGCGACGACCGATGCCGCTCAAGCCGGAAACAGGCGCCTAAGAGCTGCGCTCTAAAAAAAAATCAGCGTAGAGCTTGGGTGTGACGTCATACGCGACGTCATAGCTGGCTCAGCCAATCAGCATCGAGATAATCGGCGGCCTCACAAAGTGCGCATGACACATTGGCGTACCAACTTGTTTTTGAGTGGGGGGGGGACAAACCAGAACCCACCCCCCCCCATTGGCGGGGGGCGGTGCCCATGGTATCTCTTGGACGCCGCCGGCCAGTGTTTGCCCTGCCCAGTGGCAGCTGTTACAGGGGGGGGGGTGCAAATCACAGACCTTGCCCCCCCCCCCCCCCCCCCCCCTCTGTGAATTGGGGGGCAGGTGCCCCCCTTGCCCCCTGGTTGGTACACCCATGGCATGACACAAAAGACGTGGCATTCGCTGCAGACATGATGAGACTATGATATGCGGATAGGCCTCAAGCATGTTTAAACATGTTTGCTTCATCTATATGTATGCTTCGAAAACGTCTGAAGTAAGTTTTTAATTTTTATTTTCCACGCATTTTGGTTACAACGTTGTTGGCGGTGTTAACATCAGGCAGCTTATTTTAGGTCGTTTTCGAATTCCGATAGCGATATACCCGATACCACCGCCAGCGACTCTGCGTATGCGTTGCATAGTTATCGGGTACCATTATCGAAATACAGAAACAATCCACTAAAACTCCACGATGATACATTTTGTTTTCTTTTCTGTCGTTTTGACACTTTTTCGCCCGGGTAAGAGTGATCGATTAATTCGCCTTTGTCGCGGCAAGAATACGGGTACCGCTACCTCACCAGATGCCGCCATATATATATATATATATATATATATATATATATCCTCGCCCAAACTACAAAACACCACGTGACCCGCTCGACAGCCGGGACAGAAGTATTCTCACGCGCAACTCGGCGCAAGCAAGCACCCCTCCCGCAATCCATTATACGACCGCAATCGTCGAAAACACGTAACAGCGGGACACTTGGAAACCCAAGACGACGCGACGACACGACGCGCGACGGACGAACGAGAAAACAAGAAAATCAAAACACAACAAAAACAAACAAGACGAGCCCCAAAACGACCGGAAATAGTCTGTCCGCTGACTAATTGGGCGTCCGTAACGAACCGCTAATGAAGTCTCCCACCCGCACCGAGCTGCCAACATCAACAAACGTCAAGCAACAACGTGCAAACAACGTTGCTCCACTAAAAGAGCCTAGATTTAAGAGAGAAAGAGCAACCCAAATAAGTAGATTCGCCGCAAGTGCGCATGTGCAGCGTTTTCGCGTAGCGAGGAGGAAAGCGGGCGGAGAGGCGGGTACGACTGCAGACGATCAGCGCTCTCGTCCCCTAAGGTATCGTCACCTCCCGGGAGACTGTATTGTCGCGGATAAGAAGAGCGGACTACTGTGAAACTGAAAACAACGGTTTAATGAGGCGAACGTGTGCCTACAAACTTAAAGCGAGAAAAGTGCCACGCATCTCGCGTCTGAGAAAAATGGATAGATGGATGCTAACGGTTCTACCTTCTATAACGGGCGGTAGCTTGCGCCACCTAGCTTAGAAATTAAAAACCAAAAGTATGATTCCTCTCTTCGCCCTTTCTAAGTCAATTTGCTTCCCCTCTGCAATTTTGTAACTATCACCAGGTCGTGTGGGATATCATCAGGATGCTGACACGACGTTGCCAGTCAAAGTTTCCTTTCTAAAGACTATGCATAGTCGATGACAGGTTAAGGGTAAAGCGGAAGCTCCTCCCACCTCTTTCCACTTTAGTAGTGCGAATGCTGGAGAGGAGGCGACCTCCTCTCCACCGCTTGCTCCGCTAAAGTGGACAGCGTTGGGAGGAGCTTCCCCTGAACTCTTCTTCACCTGTCACCGACTATAGTCTGGAACATTTTGAACGGGAACATGACACTACTAGAACCTTCTAGAAGAGTCGCTTAAGATAAAACGAAGAACTAGGCTGGAGGGGTTAGAACCCCGTGCCCTCGCGTGGGGGCCGCTTGCGAAGCCAAACCACGTGACCCCAATCTAGTAGTTGGAAACACTCACAAATCTAGGCTCACCGTGCCCCAAGCTTCCCTCGCTCCTTCCCGTCGTCACGGCGAGTTTGCGCGAGATCTGACTCAACGCGAACGAACGAGAGCAGACGCCTCACGGCTGTCTTCGAGTTTGGGGGGACGGTTTTGCTGTTGCTCGGCGTTCGGTGTTCAAAACGGGGATGGTGTCTACATCTTGGCGACGTCTCGAGATGTTGCGAAATCGTCGAGGTTCGAGTTCGACCAGGTTCGACCCTTTCCAATCATTTGACGCGAGGTTCGACCAAATTTCGACAAAAGTTCGACTGACATTTGTGTAGAGTTCGAATTTTATGCACAAGCGTAAGATAATAACAATAACAATATGGCGCTCTCGGGCGGAAGGAAGAGTAATATTTGTTTGGTAATATTTAGGACTGGGCGTCGATTAAAACTTTTAATCCAATTAATCGCCACCCTTCAATCGAATAATTATTCGATTAGTCGGTTTCGTTCATTCCCATGCATAATAGTTAAGAAATAAAACTGTTTTATTGATCAGATTAATAAACGAATTATCATTAAAAGTACACACCTTTGTGTCTATTGCAGTGATAGGAGTCAATTTGAAGCACCTCTTCGAGCATCGAAAAGTTCGTTTTGGAGTAGGAAAAATAGTTTTTGGAGCAGAAGCACACGATTTATTTTCATCTATGGCACTGGAAATATGCAAACATTCATACGTTGTCCTGCCGAACTAAAAGGCAATATGTCTACATTTCGTTCCCACGTGTGTGCAATCTTTTGATACCATCAATTGCATGGCAGGTGTGATAACCCCAGACACGGAGCTAGCTGTTCATTTGCACGGCAACGAGATGTTGATTGATGAAGCTGCTATGAATGATTATTTTAGGTAAGGAACAATAGTAAACCAAATAGTCTATTCCACTGAAAAAGCGTCAAAACAGAATAATCCTCACCCTCAAATTGATGTCTCGTCCAAGTTCGAAAAGTTGTAATAAAACTACAAATCTTACACTTCTAATAAAACCAAGGTTTTTTTTTTCCTCTCTCGTTAGATTACGAGGATCAATGGCATTCTATAAGTAGGACAACATGAAAACAAAAATTGGCACGTGAGCGAAAAATACGCATTTTTAAAACATTCCAGCCCAAATTCGTGATAAGGTTCTTCCCAAGCTTCAATTCACTGCTGCAGCTAATTTAATTCGAATGTACCCTAATTACTGTGACATTGAACAGACGGAGCTAAATAAAGACGATAACTAAACAAGAGAGCTGAAAAGAGTGCATAAACCTGCAGAGCAGTCCACATAAATCTTCTCGCAATACCCAAGTATCCTCGCTAAACCTCGAATTCGAAACAGAAGATGTACGTCCAGATGCAGCCGAGCCGATGGGACCGATCATGAAGCGTCAAAAGCGCATCAACATGATGTTCGTCGCGTTTCTCTACGTCTTCTAGTGAACCAATCATGAACAGAAAAACCCCAGTGACCTGCGCTTTGGGACGCTGTCTGATTTGTTTCATCAGTTAGTAGCATCGGCTGCGCCCGTACGTAAGCTGACACGAAGTATAGCCAATGCACTAGTTTTATAACCAGTTTTATTCAGACATTTTACGGTACAGTTGCTACATCAGCCTTCATCAAGATACCCCCCCCCCCCTTTTTTTTAATACACACACAATATATATATATATATATATATATATATATATATATATATATATATATATATATATATATATATATATATATATATATATATATTATATATATATATATATATATATATATATATATATATATATATATACCCGACGCATGCGTGTGTAACGCCCCGCTTTGGAAAAGAGCTTTGCCTTAGCACGTGCGTTTGCTGCAGCGAAGCGAGATACGCAAAGTCGTGGCGCCTACTTCGCAGTAGTCGCTTCGCTGCAGTACACCCAGGTGCGGTGAGAAGCGCACTCAACAGGTCAAACGAACCCGCCAGCGCAGACTTGAGAACATCGACAAATATTGCGAAACCTTTGAGCACTCTCTGTGTTCGACACATAGACCAAATACAATAGTATCTATGCTATTCGAGGCGACACTCGAAAGTCTTAAGATATTCGCTTAAGCCTAGCGTAACGATCCGGCAATGCAACGGGACCCGAACTATTATATTTTCATTATATTAATAAAGATCAATTACGTTTTTGTCGCAGCTAGTGTCGGCGCAAATTCCCGACACATTTAGGCGAAATGTAACAGGATAAGCCAGAATAAACGCTTTGGTGCCGTTTGGAGCGAATGGACCAGCAATCACATCAGTGACATTGTGTGAACAATGGTAGTAGTTTATATATATATATATATATATATATATATATATATATATATATATATAAACTAATTTATAAATTTATTTGTTTCATCGTACACGCCTTCGGTACAGTGTCTCCAAAGTGTCGTTTGTGTGAGGTATTGGCAGTGTGACCCCGGCTTACAAGTTCGGAGGTTCGCTAAGCCTGTCGAACCTCGAGGTTCGACATCGATGCTCAAGTTCGGCAATAGTTCGCCGCATCCTCAACGCGAACGAGAACATACGCGTCACGGCTGTCTTTAAGTAGGGGAAAGTTTTTTTCTTCTTCTGTTTGATTTAGTCTTCGAAACAGAACTCGTATACGTTTACGCGAACGTCCGTTTTCTACTTTCGGTTTCGTGCTGTCGATGACGACTGTCGCTCCCGCATCGTCGGGAGTTCTATTTTACGAACGGGGACGCTTCGAAGGGTGCAGCCGCGTGTCAACGGGGAGGGGAGTCTTTGACAAATAGAGCTGTATGGGTCAGGGTATGGGGCGATGATGGAACGGAGTCGGCCGTTGGGCGAAGGGTCAGTCGGTGCCCTTCCAGGACAGGTGTTCCTTCTTGTCTGCGACGAATTGTCCTCACATTCAGATGGCGCGGTATAAGTTTCCACGCCAAGCACGCGGAAAGGCGTCGGTTAGAGGCAGAAGACACTAAACGGGATTCCCAGATGACTATACACCTTTTCTGCGTGGGCGCCGCCATCTTCAATTCTGGAACTTCCGGTATGCGTGAAAACATTGCTTTCCTCTCGCCTCGCCAGTAGAACATGTTAACATTTTAATTGCAACCGTCATTCCTTCTTGTTATGTCCTTTCTATATTTTTTTTCTTTTTCCGGGTTGAAATCTTTTGCTTTTTTTTGGAACGCATACCGGATATGGGGACAACGTGGCTGGGTACGAGGCTTAAAGGGAACTCCGCCGATTTTTTGGTAGGCTTCGATTTGGCTGGAAATTTGCAGACCGCATCAATAACCCTTTCTCAACTGATAAACAAAATATTTTATAAAAATAAATATTTTCCGTGAAGTTATTGAATTTTCAAGTTACACAGGCCGCGAGGGTTCCAGGAGGCGACTCTCTACAGGCAACACTGAAAAATCCCTACTTTTCCCTACCCGCGTACGTCACGGATGGGCAAGCGGACGAGCGACTCGGGCAGCCGCGAAGTGGCTTTCCGGGCGCCAGCGATCGAGATTATTTTTTTCGCAGCTTCAAGGTTAAAAGTTCCTTTGCAATGGGTAGCAACCTGTGCTCCGCGATAGATCATAGGAACAGTGCCGGGAAAAAGCTTTTTTTTTACCCTTGTTTTCGTGGGAGAAAAAAAATGCGCTTCCAGGCAGTAATGGAGGCCAGCCACGTCAAGGTGCTTTAAAGCGAGCTGTGCGCCGAGAGAACTAGTGTCACGTGAAACATTTTAACTTTTGCTTGGAATATTTTATAGCCGCATGCTACGAGTTGAGTATCCTTTAACAGCTGGAACAGCTTCAAGAGCGGCACGCGCAAACTCAAGCCGATTTTTACCACTATACGACATCCATCCAAATAAGAGCGCTAATAATATCGTGAAAAATAGTACACAATCTAGCACTATAGTCGACATTTTGCACAGTCACATTTGTTATTCACAATTTGTCCAGTGTTTTTTTTATTTTTTTTATAAACACTATTTCTGTTTCGGACGCTGAATCTAGCTCGGGCTACTCTCGGAGTCTCACTCACATGGCCGATATGTTGAAGACGAGAAGTGAAACGTCTAAACAAAGTTCAAGTCTGAATTTGGACATGAATTTCGACATACTGCTATTCCTGTCTGCTATTACAGGGGTTTATGGAGCAGGTGTTGAGCTCCATTAATATATGATGGAGCCTTTGTTTGGTCTGTCAAATGGTTGGTGTGCTATATTCTCTGCAGAAGTGATGAAAACGTCTTTAATTTATTTTATTGCGGAGAAATTTCATATAGGGCTGAAAAGTTTTTTTAAAACCATGAAAATATTAATGTCGTTGAGGGGAAGCATGCAAATTTACAGCTAATGAAAACTATGCTAAATAAAAACTTAATTAAAAAAAATCTTATATTGTATTACTCCCTTCCCATGTGCTCTCGTAGATGAGTGTTTCAACGCGTTGCATACTACTCCAAAAGTAAAAAAAAGAAAAATAGGGTACACGTTTGTTTAGTAACGTTTGTCAACTTATTTTGATATAAAAGTTTTATGATGTCTTTCTGTACCTTATGCACTATTTTATCAAGCAAATAATATTTATTTTAAGATGAACAGTGTATTTTTGTATTTTATACGCATTCCATTGCACTTGATGCTTGGGTTGGTGGTTGCGGAGTTCTTTTAATTGTCATTTTAACACGATCTTCATGACCAGTAACCTGCCATCTGATCTACACGAATGCAGTTCATCCCATTTTATACATTTCATTGTTTACGAAAATCACAGTCTACATGTGTTAGGTCCTAGCCCAGCACGCACATGTTCGTCGTTTTGGAAGGCGAGCAAGGTACGTACCACACGCACGAACGCTGAAAATGGCATCGACCAGAAGCACTTTTCAGAAATGGTCTATAGATCTTTTGCTAAATTACTTAAGTACCAAGGAGCATATTCATGCCAGAAGAGTAGTTACGCGTGCTGGTGCCTGCAACAGTAACTTCTCTAAAGAAAATCTAAAACAAATGGCACGTTCCTTCATGTTATACAAGCGTGTGGGGCACCTGTACCCACATTTCGAGCAGTTTCCGTGGTGCTTTGGCAATTTGTCAAAAAAATGTATTGCGTGACTCTTCGACCTTTCTTGGGCAGCCATCTTCTAATAAAATGAGAACGGATTTACGAGCAATTTCACGAAACTAGCTAGCCGCGGCTCGAGAGTACCGGGTTTCGGTTTTCTCGGTTTTCTCAAAATTCCAGTTGCTTCCGTTTTTTTTTTTTATTTTTTATAGTTTAGCACGTAGGCCAAGGTCATACCTTGTGCAAATATAGATTATTATCAACTTCAAATAGCACGAACGCCAAGGTTTTCTCGCTGTTAACCGCGTGAAAGGCGAGCGCGAGCGTGCCCGATTGCTGGCCGCGCGCCTCGCTAACCAACTGTGACGTCACGCTTGGGTGGCGGGGAAAACTGGGGAAAAACTAGGGAGAACGATGTTTCGGTTTCGGCAGCAAACAAAATACCACTTTTTTAATTAACTAGATTGAATCTGGGAGAACGAGTTAGCATTTCGGAATCAGGAAGCCATCCGCATTCAGATGATGCCTTTGGATTAGGTAGCTCGAAAAATCGGCGGAGTACCCCTTTAAAGGGGTACTCCGGCGATTTCTTCATGGTCCCCGATTTGCTTGAAATTTTGCTAAACTCGCCAAACAACAATGCTAAAATAGTATCCCAAATATTAGGTCAAAATAATTTTTTTTTTGCGAAGTTATTGAATTTGCAGTTTTGGTCCTCACCGTGTTTTTCAAACTGAAAGTCTCTACTGGCAACCACGAAAAAGTGACGTCAGTGGAAGGCAGGGGTTCACTTTTTGGACTGTAGAATTTGTTCCCAACAGATTCGAAGCAGTTTCATGGTGTCAAATGAATGCTTTGGAAGCTCGCTCCAGTCACCGCGCTCCAGCACGGAACTAATGATTGGGATATTCTATTTTTTAGACTGCTTGCTCGACTGGCAAGCCTGCCCGCCACTGACGTCACGGCACTGAAAAGTGCGGGTATATTTGAATGTTGGTTTTTGCATCATTTTCATTTGCCGATTTCACAATAACTATTATGAATTTCGCGATATTAAATAGCATACCAGAAAGGGTAAAGGCCGGGGAGTCAGAAAATATAGTTAGTTGAGGTAGCTCAAAAAATCGCCGGAGTACCCCTTTAACGAAAAAGGTGTATACGTACGTCATGTGGATTGTTGCGGCGGAGAATGCGGGTCTTTGGTCGGTTAGCTTAGACAGGATGCGAGCCAAGGATAGCCGAAAAGGCGAGAGAAATGAGTTTATATACTATAATAAATTAATAATAATAATAAATTGTTTTATTTTTCTTGTGCTATGAAAGACGAAGCATCAAAAACATTTGAAAAATTGAACCCGGCGATGAACGATTACTACCTATCGAAAGATAAAGCGAAAGGACAAAAACAGACAAAATAGCTTTCGTTTTAATTTATCGTTTAACGTAGAATACGCTCTTGGGTTCGGACCCCCGCGGAAATGTAACGACACAATGTGCGTTCACAGCTAGAAGTGACCTTTGACCCTTGACCCCAATGAGGAGGTCATTCACGTCCAGCACGTGACCCTGTTTCATTGGCCACTCGACTTTAACCTTCGAGACACGATCTTTCAAAGTTTTTCGCCACGCCTCACCGCGTTTCTTGGCTCAATGCTTTCGCCTAGTTAACCTTAACTATCAACGCCGACCAATGGGCCGTGGTCGACAACAAAAGCGAGGCACATGCGACTGCAGACAGAGAACGTATATTCCTAACAGCGTGTTGGACAAAGTATACTATAAATAGCAGAAAGAATAAAACGTTAAGACGGCGAAACACAGACGAGTATACATTCATTCAGAATATACTCGTCTGTGTTTCGCCTTCTTTTTGTTTTATTCTTTCTGTTATCTAGAGGACGTGCTCTGCATACTACGGTATAGGCTACTTCCATGCATCCCTGCATGCAACGCTGCATGCGTTGCACTTTGTGAGCTAGTTATCCACGGAGAAGAGTGGTATGGTTTCGGTCGACACGTCGACATGAGATCATACACAGAGTGTCGACTATTAACTGCCGTTACCTCGTGCTTCCTGGTCCCGAGTGCATCGTTTTTGGCCTCTAAATTAACCTATAAATGATCAAACCTCGAAGCTTTAGCACAAGTCCGAACCATAAGAAAAATTTGTCTTGGCACATGCTTGTATTTTCGTATACTTTAGCCTTTCTGTTAACGTTTCCAGGTATGTGGACGCACCGGTGCTGTGAATCTCGACGCTGCGAAGCTCGGGGATCCTGCTTATGAGCTTCGCACCTTTACATTATAGTGTTGCTGGTGAGGAAGTTTGTTACTTGTTTTGTGCGCCCATTGACGAAATATGCCTTTTCGCAATTACTCTTTTTCTTAATACCGAGTACGCGAGGTAAAACTCGGTGACGCAATTGAAAAGCTAAAATCGAACATACTTTTTTTTATCTCTTATCTGTACTGACCCCACAGCACTCCACGAAGCGAAGTCCGCACCCGCTTGCATTCCACTAATATTCAACATCGCGTATGCGCATAAAGTTATCCTGCAATCATATAGGCACATTCGCACATACAAACCAAGTTTTAAGAAAGCAACAGTCGAGCGCATGCGTGAAGAATGTCGCACCGTTCGCCGGACGTTACGTATGCCATAAAATGTGTTACGTGTTTGCTTTCTTTCTGACTGAGTATGCCGATATAATTTCAGACACACCGTTCAGACACAGGTCTTTAATTCTCTTCCTGAGAATATATACAGTATTACTGGCAGGGAAATGTAAAAAAAAAAGGCTTTTTTCATATGCTTTTGAAAGTTAAATTGCGTAATGCTGGTCCTTGCAAATTTTTTTTAGCTTTGTTGTTGTTGTGATTTGTTTTGTTGTGATTTGTTTTGTTTTGAGGTTGTTTATTGAAAGCTTTCTTGTATGTGTAAACGACTGTGATTCTCCTTTTTAGCCTGTCTAACTTGCCCGGTTCAATCGTACAAGCTTAGACGAACCTGTCACTCATGTACTGAGTACTGATGGCAGCTGTGTCAATAAATATGACTATTATTATTATTATTATTATTATTATTATTATTATTATTATTATTATTATTATTATTATTATAAAAATAATATTAACTTTATTTCCATTCAATTAGATTGAAATAAAGTTATAAGTTAGAAATATAATTAACACTCTCGGTGGAAAGACTTTTGAGGTTGCTTCGCCTCACAACATCGGTGTATTTCGTGAAGCAAAACGGCAACCCAAGACTAGGCCGCCGTTTTTTCACTTGCACGAAACTTTATGTCATCATCTTAGCTTATCACATTACTTACAAACACCAAGCTAAAACATTGCTTCTGCGGTTTATTCAAGTATTGTTTATTTTTATTTTGGTTAGCGCAAGAGAAAAATAAACACGGATTGATTAATTTTACTTTTTTTTTGGTTGCAACAGTAAACATTTCTTTTTATTCTTGTGTGTGTGGCCGGGGGGGGGGGGGGGCGGAGAGGGGGGGGCGTTTCGAAATTACGTGAACCTCGCAGCATGTCTTGGCACTACGGTAAAAGTTCGCGCGAAGTCCTATTAAATTTGTAGAGTCCGTGTCCATAAAATTTTGAAATCGATAGCCCACAGTTCAGTAGAAATTAACTCCGAGTACTTTTTGTTCGCATTTTTTTCTAAACACAACTTTATTATCTGTAAAACGATAAAAATACAAATAAAATCGAATGCAGTACTCAAAATAAAAGGTCCACCAAAACATAACTGCGTTCACGAAACAATACTCTGTCGGGAATATCGAACTCTAAGCACAGGGCGTATTGAACTACATATTTTTTAGTTCTCTTGAGGAATAGCGAAGCGAATATCAAACGTACATTAAAGGGGCACTGACACATCAAAATCATATTTTTGTTTATTATCCGAAACGATTGAAAACGATGCCGGGACATTACCCTCAAAATTCGAAACTTGAAAATTCAGTATTTGTGAATTAAAAAAAAACAATTTCCCAATGCCGAATTTGAAGTTCCCTCGCGATCCGCGCCAGTGCAGTGAGTCAAATTTTGCGGTCTCCTGCGACTCGACTTTTTTTCAGACCTCCGCTCCACGCTATGAAGCAAAGCGCGGTTGCCACGACGACCCCAACCGAGGAGGAGGTGATATCAGATCGGCGCAGGAAAAAACCGGTTTCTTCCCTGTTCTTCCCCACCTCGCCGACGAGCGCTGCCAAGTTTTTTGAGGGAGGGTACAAATCCAGGAAGCAACATCACACCGAACTCCGATTTCTGGTATTTCAAAAAGAGGGGCCGTAGTGCGTTCGCAATTGCGTTAAAAAACATGTTTTACGATTGCCGTTATTAAATGTTATAGAAATGTCGCCTACAAAGCTTCTAAATTTCCTGATTTTTGACGTCACCGATCAAAAGAAGCGAGGAGGTGGGCGCGGGAAATTTAAACGCCAAAAATAAAAAGGAGCGCGCGCGCGCGAGAAATTTTTTTTTTTGCGTTGCGGTTTTTTTTTGCGTGTCTATGACTACAACTTGCATCGTTTTAGACAATAAAAAAAATACGACCTTTGGGTTGTCAGTGCCTTAACCAAAAAGAAAAAAAAAAGAAATAAATCAGCGTGGACAACCCGTTATGCGCATGCTTTTTGGTGAGGAATCATTGGACTGCTAAAACGATCATACCATTCCGCAGACAAAGAACTACGCTGAGATAAAAAAAAAAGAAAAATCGTTCCTAACAACCGAGAAAAAAAGAAGAGAAGAAAGAACCACCATTCAACAGAGAAACCAGTCAACTCTCTTCACACAGCTCGGCCACACAAGAACCCTGGCAGCGGCGGCGAAACGCTCAGCTGCGACGAGACGCAGTCGAGACTTGTATCAATATTTTGGGTCGCCGCGCCGCTCTTCGTCATCTTCGCTCGCGCGGCTTGCCCGTCTCAGAAAGAAAATATTAATAAAACCCCCGAATACCGCGAGACGACGCGGGTGACAGAACGAAAAGAGGGTGGCCTTCTCTGCTCCCCTTTGCCCCCCCCCCCCCCTTTCTCTCTCTCTCCCACACGGTCCTCCTATTCCGATTTGTCGGCTACTAGTGTGTCGCGCCTCCAAGCAATGCGAAACGCAAGTTCGTCTGCTTCATTTGCAGGGGTTGCGGTGACGTAAGGACGCCTAGCTCTGATTGGTTCTGGATGAAGGATAATGGGTAGACCTCAAAGCAGCCATCATTGAGGTCTACCCGCTATCCTTCAATCAGAACCAACCAGAGCTCGGCGTTCTGATGCACAACTCCCGCAAAAGAAGCGGACGAACTTGCGCTCAGCATACTATCTAGAAGACAAGGCCCCCAAACGTTATCACTGGATGAATGGGTGGATGAGGCTGAACTCTTTGAATCGGGCGGCGACTTTTGCCACCTACCCAGTGTTTCCTCGATGTTTCTTTTTTCTTAACTTTTTCTTAACATTAAAGGACCCACGCAGCGCCACCTAGCTTCTATCGGCGTCACCGTCAGCGCGTCCTGCAGCGTCTCGGAACGAGAGCGACGCTAAGCACGCGAAGACGCCGAGACGCACACGTCTGCCTTTTTTCAGCGTGTTTGCCGCTGGGGTCGCGAATCCACGAACGATGACGTAATGAGCAGGCCTTGAGGTAACTATTGCTCTAAAGCGGCGTTCCGCCTATTAGACTACGAGGACGACGTGTTTAGGCTGAGCCTCGGGGTTTGAGATGTGCTGAGCCCGACGCTGGGCCACCCACTGGGTGCGAAGGAGGGGGAGGGAAACACCCCGACCCGAAAATCTCGTTAGTTCCTAGGCTGGCACACGGATTTGCGCTCGAGTATGATCCAGAGCCTGGTATGATCGACTTCGTTACGACTTCTGGTGGCCGCTTAGACGACTAAAGAGTCCCTCGATGAATTTCACGCTTCGCGTTTCTTACGAGTACAGACACGACCATTCTTGTGCAAATGAGCGGGACACGTGCCACGAGGGGGTGCTGTGCTTGGCTGTGCTGCCATTTGCTTCCAAGGGCCGGTAGCAAACGAAAGTACACACTGGCGCCATCCATCGTGTCGCCGGAACACTTCAGATGTGCGTGTCATGGCCTCCCGAGATTTTGTCGCGCGCTCTGCTCCGGCCTGTCCACATGCTCGGTTACCCAGCAGAAATAAGCGAGCCGAGCCAGTTCTCTAGATCTCCGTGTGCGGCGCTTCTAACCGAATTAGAAACGGAGACAAAATAGACTTAGAACACGCTGCCAAGTGTGAGCTAGCAACATGCTTTGCTTACTCGAAACAATGTTCACGTTTGCTCGTGCCACGCCCACGCCACTTCATACCGAAAACTCGGAAAATGGCAGAATGTCAAAAATGTGTTTGAGATAATGAGTACGAGATACTCAAAAATGTAATTAAAATAGAGTATCAAAAACTCCCGGTCAAAACTATTTGCAAAATACCGAGATACTTCAAAAAGTATTTGAAATACAGTATCTTGAGTAGAGTATTTGAAATAGGCACAAGTCTGAACTGTTCCAGGGCGAGCATCGTATTCGCGACAGCGCTTCGGCGTCTCGTACGCCCAGTGTTGGCGGTACGTTACCGGTGACGTGTTACTTTCTTGGTAACTATAGTAACATACTCGTTACATGTTCAGAACAGTAACGTCTAACGCACTTACGTTACTTACTTCGAGTAACGGGTAACGTAGTTGCGTTACTCGCCACATAATCTTCCCAAGATTATCTAACGAGCACGCGCAACCAAAGCACGGTGGAAGTCAGCGAGCTCGCGCTGATGGCGGAGCTTCTAGTCTTTGCTTAAGAGTGAACGAAGTATAGGTGAAGCGCGCATGAAATCGCCTAGTTTTTGTGATATTCGTGGTGCTTCGAGTCGGATTACAACAAATCAAGTGTTTTTAATCAAATTCAAAACCACTTCGGCCTCCCTTTAAGGCGAAACAAAGTATATCACTGGTGGCGATAGTTCAGTCCGTTGTTGCTCAACGCGAGCTTTCGATGAGCGCTCACAGCGCTTCCGCAACATGCATTGCGCACTACCAAGAGTGTTGTTATTATCAGAAGATAAGCGAAGGCTAGTTATGGCCATCAACTGTGAACATCGCCTTCAAGTATGGCGCCCATTGAATACTACAGGGGGTATTCACATGGACAGGGCGATGTTTAAGCGCATGCTCAGAACGAGCTTACATTAATAGGCTGAGACCGGCAATCTTGATGATGTGTAATGCACGTTGCAAAAGGATCACGGAAGTTCGCCATGAGCACGAGCTCAGCAGTCGAGAGCACAGCTATGGCCGCCAGAGTTTGAAGGAATGTTTATTAAAGAGATTTTACCAGAGATCAAAACATAGATGTCTTCACTCTAGCGATGCGATGGCCACCAGACCTGGTATCTTCGTTTCTGTATGACAATGAGATGCTGGTTGAGCATGGGAAGATCCTCATATGGAGTGTTCCAGTCCACCTCCGGCGACGTAAGCCAAGAGCGACCTGAAAACGTTAGTTTTTCGTGGGGGTCCCCAGCCGTATGCGTCCAATCCATGAGGCTCGAGGTTCTTAGATCTTCTTGAAAGACTTCCAGGAATCTTCTCTTTAACTAGCCACAGTCTTGCACTCCCACAGGATGTGGTGTAGATTGGGGACGGTCACATCTTCCTTGCCCTTCTGACACATTGGGTCAGGAGGTGGGGCAAAGGGTTCTAATCTTTTGAGTTGAGTTAGGTCTGTGATGTTCTTGAACCACGGCGTGACCGCTCCACCGGATCGAATCCTCCGGAGAAGTACCTTCTGCTTGCGCTTGAGAGGCCCTTCGGGGGGGGGGGGGGGGGGGGGGGGGGGGGATAGGGTATTCGTCCCATTCAACAACCTTTGCAGCTTGCAGCAGTATTATTTTCGGTTCCCTAGATGCCCTGCGGATTTCCTCCACCGGGTCGTATACTTGCAGGGTGAAGTCCGTCTTGATTCGCCGTGGATATGCGGAGAACAAGTCGTCTGCTTCCTCCGCAGGAGTTGCGGTGACGTCAGAGCGACGCCGAGCTCTGATTGGCTTTGATTGAAAGGGTAGTGGGTAGGCCTGAATTCTAGATGCCCTGAGGTCTACCCACTATTTCTTTAAATCAGCCAATAAGAGCCCGGCGTTCTGACATCCTCACAATTCCTGTGTAAGAAGCAGACGAACTAGCGCTCCGCATACTTTCGAACCTACATATGTTCTCGGTCCCCGTTGCAGTGGCACAACACGAAACCATTGTGTGCAACAGCGCTCGAGGAAAGAAAACGCCGTAATGTCAGAAATATGGCGACAGAGACGCCGAGGTCGCTTCGCATGGGGGGTATGGTATGTGTAACGGCTTCATTTCGAGCGCCCGTGCACGCTCGCTCATTTAAGGCGTGACCTTTCCCCCCTCGACGACGCTTGACAAACGATCGCGTCCCCGAGAGTCCCGTGACGGATGGTCCCCGCTGCAAGAGCGTCGCCAGCGGCGTTGTCCCAACACCACCCAGAAGCCAAGGCCCGCTTATGACGTCACTGCTGGTGGACGCCCGACTCGCCCCATGCTGCCAACATGCCGCAAAAGCGCCAGACGCGTGCGTCTGGCATCGTCGCGTGCTAGTGTCGCGCTCGTATATATATATATATGACGCTGCGAGACACGCTGGTGACAACGCTGAAGCGAGCTATAGGAGGCACTGTGTGGATCCACCGGTGATTACGTTTGGGGATGAAGGAAATGGGGGGGGGGGGGGGGGGGGTGAAAGTCTTGTCTTCTGTGTGGTGTTGGTTGTCCCCTCCAGGCCTGCGCTCGTTAGTGCCAACACAAACCCGGTTTTCCGCCGGGGACCCGGCGACGCTGCGACAAGGATTGCTTGTTATCGTAGAATGGACCCACGCGGGCCCGCATAGCGGAACCAATTGGAACGGGGTGTCGGAGATGCGGTCTAAATGAACGGGGTCAATGACGCCCCGCGCGTCCCGACTGTGGGGACCAAATCAGGAAGGAAGAGTGTGTCGTGCTAAAACGCCCGACTCACTCACTCGCAGATTGAAAGCGACCCCCATGGGGAAAGAAGCGCGTATACGACATATATGGGCACGATTAAAAAGGAAGGTATACATTGAGATTAATTTCACTTCTTCGATCCTTCTGACTAAAATCCTTCTTGCCGGTTATCTGAAGCTTTATTTGAAGTAGCAGAAAACGCGTTATCGTCCTCAGAAAATGTTAATCCACTTGGCGGCAGAGCAAAAACCGCATCTCCTGTGCTTTTCGTTATCTCACCCCCCCCCCCCCCCCCCTCGCTCTCGTGGCCCGCCGCGACACCCCCCAAGCGCCCCCCCCCCCCCCCCTTTGTGACGCCACTGGGTTCTAAGGCTAGGTGGCGCAAGCTACCGCCCGCTATAAAGGTACTACCATTAAATACAAATTAAATGTGTTTTTTTTTTCTAGAAAAATGAAACATTTATCTACCCATCCGTCGATGGCTGAAGTGTCATGCTCTCAAGCGTATGGCTTATGTCGTGGCTCTAGGCGCGAAGGGGCACACGCAAGTATGCTCAATAAGTATAAAGTATGCCCTTCAAGAGGCATATGCAAAAAGTAATCTGCAAGCACCATGCATATGCACTCTAAAAAAAAAATGGAGGAAAAAAGTAGCAACGGCGCGTCTTCCTCCCTTCTACTGACGCGCCCCCAAGCGGACACGAGAAGGAGGGAGGAACGAGACATTTTCCTCCTTCTCCAGGCAGACTGGAGAAAGCTTTCGCCCTCCCGACTCAACTTCTTTCGGTTTCGTTTTCGAGCAGGTCGCGCACGTTGTTTAATAAATGCTGTTGAGTTGATTGAGCTTCAGCGGCAGCGAAGGCCGCCTGTAATTCCGTCTTCTAGTCCAAACGTGCAGAGCATTTCGGTTGCATTGACGTTTTTATCACTAATTTTATGGAACGAGCTAACGAAGCCGCTAGAAACGGCGAAGTTCCGGAGCAGTGCCAGCAGCGCCACGTACACTGGGAAAGATGGCCGTCTCCGAATTGCGGGGCTCACGCGGAACTACAGTAGCGAAACCACGCGGAACTGTGTCGACGTTCTCGACGTTATGGAAATCGCAGGAACTGCGTCCAAGACGGGCAGGTTTTGCTGCCGGCTGCCTGGGCGCCTTTCTTGCTGAGTTCGGTTCTGTTTTCCGATGCCGAGTGCGACCGGCGTTCAACGTGGTTCTGTATTTGTACGTGTCAGCAACATAGCAGCAACATCGTGATGGCAGTGTTGTGGGTTGTGAACAGAAGACTGGAATTATCGCCGATGTGACCGTGTGTTCGCGTATCAGTGGTGTAACAACAAGATGAGATGACGTAAACTGTCGGGCATTGATGCCGCTGGTCGGGCCGTGATCGGACGGGGTGGGGTGTCGCAGGTTGACATTCCGCTTTACATTAAAAAGTTTAATACCACTTGAGGGGTTAGGTGCAATCGATCGACGTGCGGATAGTCATGTTGGAACGCTGGTCTGAACAGTAAGCTCCTATCGTACAGTGGCCAATGTGACTGTCGGTTGTCTCGTGCCCGAGAGCGATTGCGCTCTGGGGAAAGGACTGAACAGTACGAAATCACGACGGAAAGTAGGTATATTTACAGTGTGGAATTTTAGCATGAAAAAAGAATAGTAGGTAAAATGGAAAAAAAAAAAAAGCTACCCTTTATTTCGCTGATTAAATATCCTACGGTCCCTGGAGAAACTGCCCTCAAAGTGGCGCGCTGGGATGCTCGCAAGAAGTTTTCGAACTCGCCACGGCGTAGCTCCGTACACTTAACACCTGCCGCAAGTCGCGGCTTTGACTGCATTCAAGTTGATCGAAAAGCGATCTCTCAGACCGTGAAGCATCACTTCCAGCTGGGTGAATATCCGCTCTACAGAGATTAATTCAAGACGGCAATTTCAGCCTTGCGCGAACAGCACAAATAGAAAAACAAACACTACAATAGAAATAGAGGCTACGACGTGCCGCGCGGGGAAACAAACTCATGGCTTCGAACCGCATTGGAGCGGCTTGATTTTTTGGATTTCAAATATTTACGGCATGATCGAGCGTTCGCTTTTTAATAAGAGATTCATCCCTTGAGTCATTCAAAATACTGTCAAAGGTATGACATTGCTAGAAAAAAATCAACATGCTGGGAATATTTTTTATTGCTTATTCAGTCACCGAAAAATTCCGTACGTTCAAAACGACCAGTATAAAAGACGGAAAAGCAGAGCTCGGGTATAGCGTTCGGGTTAGTGTGCCGTTGAATTGATGTTTGTATGTGAAGTGTATGTGCTCAGTGTATGTGTGTATGTTCACGTGGTGCTTGTAATATGTGTAATGGGAGTAAAGGAGAGGTTCCCGAAGATCCGTAAGCGCAATGGTGGGCTGAAGAAATATTTTTTTTTGTAGAACATGAATTGGGCAGTACCTAGCGTCACCTAGCCTAGCTACTTGCAATTACTCTGCTTGACCCTGCCATCTAGTGGCAAGCGATTTAACCTTTCACGCTACGCGATAAACAGTGGCTTCGAGTTAGTTCTTTTGAGAGCGGCTTTTGGTTTCGCGGATTGGGTTTGCTGTTCCTCCGTGATGTGCGGTTGACGAAGTAATAGTGACTCGAGGAACACCAAAGGTAAGACGTAAAATGCGCGAAGTAACTGGGTATCGGTTGTCTCCGTTTAACATCGCAGTGCTGTCGACGAGAAGACTGAGTAACTGCTTTCGAAACGCAAGTTTCTGTACCTGTGGGGGAAATCTGGCTTCGGAAATAAACACAGTTCGGGGAAAGCTCGTGTTACGCTTTTATTTGCTGCTCCTCTCGTCCCGTACAAGAGACGTAGCGTCCTCGTTAAGCCTTATTGAGCTCGATTTGCTCGATTCAGGGCCGCCATAATGAGATGCAGGCGACGGAGGAACTTTGCTCCCCTGCTTCAGGGACGAAAGCTCCTCTCTTTCTGAAGGAACATAGGTTACAAGACCGTTCCTCCCCTAAGGGAGGACTATCGATACCCTTTTTTCTAAGAGTGTGTGAGATATATATAATCGAACTCCAAGTATAACAGGCAAGTAGCATATCTAAGGATCTGAAAGTAACATACAGGGTGTCCCAAAAAACAATTTACAGGGTTTTTTTCACCGCAAAAACAAGCTATGTATCACTGAACGATCATTCTTCGCCCATGATGTAGCGCTAGTGGGGCGAATCAGATGCCAAAGTTTCAAAACTAACTGTTATCTCATTCAAAAGTTATAGGTGATCTTCTAAAAATTTCAATGGGAAAACGAGGCCCGTTATCGGCCATTTTCGGTAACCGGCGCCATTCAGCTCCATGTATTCGAAAACTATACGTTAACCGCCATTTTTCCATTGAAAAAAATAAAAAAAATCACAGAACTTTTTAATAAGATAACGATTAGTTCTGAAACTTTTGGAATCTGGTTCAGACCTCTAGCGCTACATTTGGGCAGAGAACGAGTTTATTTTTGCGAGGAATAAAACCCTGTCAATTTTTGGGGGGACACCCTGAATATGTATGAGTTGTATGCATGCAGTATATGCAACCATAATTTGCAGATGAGCTATTTAAGTATCATCTCCCCGTAGAATATGCGAGTAAGAGTCGCAAGTATCGGATGTAAGCATTCTATGAATGTAGTAGAGGGAGTGTTTTGTTTTTACACGAATGCCTGTGAGTCCAAATTATTCTGCCAAGCAACGTTCTAGCGCTTGTACGTTTAGAGCCCTGCTCAGAACATAATACAAAATGGCGATGCCCTCGAACTGCATTTTCCACGCTTCAGCGCAAGTCCCGGCCGGCCGTGGATTGACGTAACACACTCGTCCCTCCGATAAGAAGCCGTGACGTATTCGAACCGCGACCAATCGCAGCTGTCGGAACGCTGGCCCCGCCCATCCGTCAAGCGCCGTTTTCACCTCGCTCTAAAAATATCGGTGAGCGCGCGGAATGTTTGTACGCACGTGCCACGAAGCAGGGAACAAAGTTTTCCCGAGGAAAAGCGGTCCTCCCCTAAACAGAACTGGAGACGCGCGGCGGGGAACGAACAAATTGCGGCTGTCGTGGGGGAGCGAGGGAGTACCGAGATTTGTCGCGGAGTAATGCGAAACCGCGTCACGCCTGATTTCGTCCCCGCTAACGAGTTGCTCCGCGCGAGGCACAGCAGACGGACTTAGCTTTTGCAATCTTTGAGCTCGAAGCGAGTCGAGTAATGGCGCAAACGAATTCTGGTTGGAGGCATGTGCGCAGAAATCTTAGTTCAGTAAGACGCGATTGCACATTCGTTCGGAAACGCAACGACCCTGTTTTTATTATTTTTTAATTATCTATGTTGAATGTCGCGGAGAAATCGTCTCACATGCCGAGAGCTACTAGTATAGTAATATAAAAGGTGCTATCAATCCTAAGGCTAGCTTCCAAATCGGCTGGAAAAATCGGTGCCTGCTCCTAGTGGTCTGAAATTTTCAGCCAAGGTTTATCCATGGGCGTACCAACCGGGGGGGGGGGGGCGCTAGGGGGCGCTTGCCCCCCCCCCCCCCCAGTTTTCAGAGGGGGGGGGGGGGGGCAAGGCATGTGTTTTGACCCCCTCCCCCCCTCCCTGAAACAGCCGCCACTGGGCAGGGCAAACACTGGCCGGCGGCCAAGGGATACCAAGAGCACCGCCCCCGGCCCTTGGGGGGGGGGGTGTCTGGGTTGCCCCCCCCCCCTCTCAAGAACAAGGCTGTACGCCACTGTGATGATGAATTTTGCTCGCAAAAATTCAAGGCGCAGTTCCTTCCCTACCGAACACCCCAGTATAAGATTTCACTATCTGGATTATGGAACTGGAAATCTGTTTCTGGAAACTCGAAATCCAGATTGCAGACAAAGAAATAATTTTCGAAAACCTAAAATCAAGATAGATTTCTAGTTCCATAATCCAGATTAGCGAAAAGATTTACAGGGTTTTTCGGTAAGGTTTCCTGCGCTAAACTGCGACAGTCAAAAGTCTTGAAATCTAGAAATTTTGAAAGCCTTAGAAGTATATACTTAGGAGGCCTCTCAGCAATACCTCATCACTCCACTCTGATCCCCCGATGAGGCTTCTTGTTTCGAAAACGCGGGACGTGCGCACTTATAATGCTCACGATCTATGCATCCTGATTATCACGAGCTATAACGAGATTAACGGTAAGTCTTGTGTTTAACGCCTTATTTAAAATATTTACAAATGAACGACAGCATCGACCTACAAGACGAGGCCTACTTGAGACGTCATCGTTAGTGGATCCCCGATGGTAATGCTGGGGCAATCTGGACGGCTCTGCGTGGAGCCACAAGTGATGACGTTTGGGGAGAAGAAAAAAAGGGGGGGGGGGGGGTAACCCTTGTTTTTTAGGTGGTATTGGTTCAATGATCAATCCGTGCTCAACATGAAGGCACGAGGTCCCGCTGGCTCCCGTTAGCAACGCAAAGCCCTTGGGAACAGTCTATAGACGAGAGCTCCTTATCGTATACCGACAGAGGGACGCTATGTGGGGAGCAATTAAGTCGTCTGCTTTGTGCGCACGAGTTGTGGTGATGTGAGAACGATGCCGAGCTCTGATTGGCTTTCACAGAAGAGGCTTTCTTTGAAAAAGTGGGTAAATCTCAATGCTCGTGCCTCAAAATCTACCCTTTATTTTTTTTTTTCAATCAGCCAATAAGAGCTCGGCGTTCTGACATCATCGCAACCCAATGAAGCAGACGAACTTGCGCTCCGTACATCCACTTTCATCAGGCCACTCCCCTATTGTATCGCCAGGAGGACGCTCTATTCGTTTTCGTCGGGCCAAGAACGCGCTCTGCGTCTGCCTTGTGTACACGTCTGCAAACAGCCACGTTTCAATAGCTAGTCTGGCCACCGTGGGGGGAAAAGGCTTTGTCGGGGCACCCGCCTGGCAACCTTGGGTGCGCTTTAGCAAGCCTTGACACTAATTATCGGACGATCTATACACACCAGCACCAGCACCTGGCGCCTCCCAAAGGCAGTACGTGCGAACGCGTATAGACCGAATCAACTCCATGACGTCACACCGCTGTGGTGGCGCTGCTGTGGGCATAGCGCATGCGCAGTTGCTTCGCCTCACGCGGATCTGCAGTAGTTTCTGCGCAAGCGCAGTGTGGGCAAACGCGGGATTGTTTGAAAACAGTTCGTTGGTGTATAGCTTGGTCAACTTTCGATGAGCAAATAAGAAAAAAAGATGAGTGAAAAAAAAATGTTGAATGTACACTAAATTTAAATGCATACTGTAGCTATACTTATGCACATAATCACCCCGCAGGTTTAGGCACTTATTATGAAGTGACACAAAAGTTTGGATGCCATCTTCAAAGAAATTTGCCGGGGGGGTTCTTTGTCGTTCCCTCACGCGTCGAGAAGACCGTCAGTGGCCGTAGGCGTGTGTGTGGAGAAAACTGCAGGAAGTTTCTGGGAAAATGAAGAGACGCCCACAATGATGCGGGTTGGGAAAACAAAAGAAATCTGTGACGACTGACGACCTTGTTGAACGCGTGAGCGTGAAAAAATGACAGAGAGCCCAGGCGGTAACTTTCTTCGAGGAGGGCATCAAGAAGATTGTGCCGCATCATAAAAATTGCCTAAATTTGTGCGGTGATTATGTCAGGAGCGACAGTATGTGTCTAAATGTTGCGCACATTAAAACATTTTTCATCACTTTTTTTTTTTAGTTACCAAGTTTATTGGATGTTTTTACTTACGAAGTTTATCGGAAAAGAAAAAAAAAAAAAAGAACAGCCTTCGTATATTGTTTTTGTAACAAAACGATTCGCTTCTCGAGACGAAGGTGGCTGGGCTGCCGAAAAAATACGACACCAGCGACGCGGCGCGGCAGTGGGAGAAAGGTTCTCGCGTGACAGGCGAGTTAGAATGCCCGACCAAGATCAACAGAACAAGGGTGACAAGACCACAAAGACGCCGCCTCGCAGAAAAAAACGAGCCGAGGGGAACCGGACCGAGTGTTAAGTGAGATTAGGAACAAACTCCTTTAAACCGCGAAACAAAGAGAAGAAAAAAAAAAGAAGACACCACCCACTGGGGGTGAGACCAGGGGTGACAGACTGGAAAGAAAGACGGAAGGAAGAGAGAAAGAGAGAGGAAGAAGGATTGATGAAGGCGAAGAAGGGGAGAGCAAAGGCAGCGACCCCTCAAATTAGTTCCCCAGAGGGGCATCAGATGGCAACACTGCGGATGAGCGAAACAGGATCGGATGTCGTCTGCTCCCCCCCCCCCCCTCCACCCCCCCCCCCAAAAAAAAAAAAACACACACACACACAAAAAAAAACAACTGCGGTTGAGTTTGAGAGCACATAACGGGAGTACCGGATATTGTAAAATGCGCACTAACCTGCCGAATAAGCGGCAAGTGTTAAAACAATTAATGTTTAACACAATAAACCCCAAACTGCGCCGATGAAGAAAAGAAGGAAACAGGCACTAAATTTTTCACTCTAGCTTATATATATACGCTCAAAATTCGTTCAAAAATTGGTCCCTTAATTTTTTCCGATAACATTTTCTTCTTTTAATATCACCATGTTCAAAATAAAACGTGTTTTTTTTTTTTTAATCTAGGAGTGATCGAGAAGCAAAGAGAAAGGGAAATGGGAAAAGGGGGGGTGGGGGGTGGAAGAGGTGACCACACGACTGCCTGTTGTATCCCTTTGTGTTGGGTGTTGACAAGAACTCAGTGTTGAGTTCTTGTCGTTTTTGTTTTCAAAATATGCTTTCAATTAAGTGTTTTGATGTTTAAGCACTATTGCGGTTCATTTGTAATTGAAGTATTGTGGTTATCGACATTATGAACTTTAAATGCATTCGCGATTATGGTAAGAATAACAGGGAGGGAGGAGAGAACACTTTGTATTTTGAGTTTTCAGCAAGCTGCTTCTATACTCAACGTATTAGAGAGCGGGCTGGTAATGTTTTGCGGTCCTTCCGACCACTGGTGGCATAAGGAACAAAAGAACAAAGAGCACAAGAAAAAATGGATTGAGACATTTCTTGAACTATACTAGTAGTTCAAGAAATGTCTCAATCCATTTTTTCTTGTGTTCTTTCTTTCTTTTCCTTCTTTTTTTTTTTACGGAATTTAGGTTTGCAGTAATGGTCCCCCATTTACTGGGGCCACGAAACAAAAATTAGGTTTGTATGTTACGCACATTACTCAAACATATGGACAGAACCGCAGCACGAAAATACTCACACGCACGCCATCAAACCAGAAAACAATTTGCATTCGCGACTTTCAGCGTCCTATAGGGAACGCCACTATATCGGACAAACATGGCGGTCTAATACAGGTCGTGCCGTGCCACGTGCTTGCTCAACAGACAACGGGGCTTGCATCAGCAAGCAAGCGTTGGACTGGAAATGGTTTGCCCCGCTTTTTATCCTCCGCGTTTTCGAACCTGCGGCGATCTGTTAGCGTAAAGCGAGCTTCCAGAGGCTTGACGTTCTTCGAGGAAGCGATGAGAGGACTGCCTACTGTCCTTCCACGGTGCTGATGAACGTCGATAAAGGCGGATTCTCGGGTTACCGCCGCGGTTGCGTATCGGTTGCGTGCAGAGCAACCTGGGTCACAAGCTGTACAGTCACGACAGAGTCACCGGGACAACTGTTCTATCGCGCAAACCACCTACAACATGTAATCATGGAAGCCACAAGAGACGAGGTGCCGCCCGTTTTGCTGGAGTTGCGAATACCCGCTCGAAGAAGCGAAGCGAACTATTTCTTTCAGTTCCTCTTTCGCGAAGGTATAGTCCCGGGGATCGCCATGTTGACGCAGTTCCACAACTGAGGTAATGTAGTAACGTTGGCGTCAACTAGGCTCAGCACATGTTGATAACAAGCGCTGACGTCACCGTTCGGAGAGGACTCGGAGCCAATCACGCGCTTCGCGAGCAAGCAGTGGCGACCGAACAATGTTGCTCGATGGACTTTTGAAAAAAGCCTATTACGCAAAGAGAAAAGAAAAAAATTGGCGGCGATTTTTACCTTTAAAGTTATAAAATGCATGAATTGCATTATAAGGAATCGGTGAGGGAGTTGATCTGTCACGTGGCGTATATTTTCCCACTAAATTTAGCAGGTAAACTGAGATAAAGGGCGCGGATTTGGTTGGTTTCGGTTTCCACGTGCACGCGGCTGTTTTCCTCTTTTTGCCGTATTTTGCTTAATTTTGTGATACACTGCGTTCCTTGTGGCGCACAAAAAAATGAAAAAGAAGTAGTACTGAGCCACATTGAAAACTACGAATTTGTATCAAGCCTCAACTACAAACAATTTTTTTTTACGGACTTTTTTGATGTTTCCGATTAAGTTCATCGTTAATTTCGGACATGATCGGTGGCGAAACGACTGTATCGATGTACAGGGAGGATCACCATGGCAGCGTTGTATAAGTAACTATTCGCGGCTGCCGGGCCACGTCGTACAAGCCTATAGGCTTTGACGGACCCCGATTTTCTGTATCGTAAACAAAGAACAATAAAATATTATTATTATTATATTATTTATTATAACGGGAGTACCGGATATTGAAAATGCGCGCTAACCTGCCGAATAAGCGGCAAGTGTTAAAAAAATTAATGTTTAACACAATAAACCCCAAACTGCGCCGATGAAGAAAAGAAGGAAACAGGCACTAAATTTTTCACTCTAGCTTATATATATACGCTCAAAATTTGTTCAAAAATTGGTCCCTTAATTTTTTCCGATAACATTTCTTCTTTTAATATCACCATGTTCAAAATAAAACGTGTTTTTTTTTTTTTTAATCTAGGAGTGATCGAGAAGCAAAGAGAAAGGGAAATGGGAAAAGGGGGGGGGGGGGTGGAAGAGGTGACCACACGTCGCACGACTGCCTGTTGTATCATCCCTTTGTGTTGGGTGTTGACAAGAACTCAGTGTTGAGTTCTTGTCGTTTTTGTTTTCAAAATATGCTTTCAATTAAGTGTTTTGATGTTTAAGCACTATTGCGGTTCATTTGTAATTGAAGTATTGTGGTTATCGACATTATGAACTTTAAATGCATTCGCGATTATGGTAAGAATAACAGGGAGGGAGGAGAGAACACTTTGTATTTTGAGTTTTCAGCAAGCTGCTTCTATACTCAACGTATTAGAGAGCGGGCTGGTAATGTTTTGCGGTCCTTCCGACCACTGGTGGCATAAGGAAAAAAAGAACAAAGAGCACAAGAAAAAATGGATTGAGACATTTCTTGAACTATACGAGTAGTTCAAGAAATGTCTCAATCCATTGTTTCTTGTGTTCTTTCTTTCTTTTCCTTCTTTTTTTTTACGGAATTTAGGTTTGCAGTAATGGTCCCCCATTTACTGGGGCCACGAAACAAAAATTAGGTTTGTATGTTACGCACATTACTCAAACATATGGACAGAACCGCAGCACGAAAATACTCACACGCACGCCATCAAACCAGAAAACAATTTGCATTCGCGACTTTCAGCGTCCTATAGGGAACGCCACTATATCGGACAAACATGGCGGTCTAATACAGGTCGTGCCGTGCCACGTGCCTGCTCAACAGACAACGGGGCTTGCATCAGCAAGCAAGCGTTGGACTGGAAATGGTTTGCCCCGCTTTTTATCCTCCGCGTTTTCGAACCTGCGGCGATCTGTTAGCGTAAAGCGAGCTTCCAGAGGCTTGACGTTCTTCGAGGAAGCGATGAGAGGACTGCCTACTGTCCTTCCACGGTGCTGATGAACGTCGATAAAGGCGGATTCTCGGGTTACCGCCGCGGTTGCGTATCGGTTGCGTGCAGAGCAACCTGGGTCACAAGCTGTACAGTCACGACAGAGTCACCGGGACAACTGTTCTATCGCGCAAACCACCTCTAGGGCCAAAAACCGCTGCATGTGAAACACGCTTAACTCGAAGAAGCGAAGCGAACTATTTCTTTCAGTTCCTCTTTCGCGAAGGTATAGTCCCGGGGATCGCCATGTTGACGCAGTTCCACAACTGAGGTAATGTAGTAACGTTGGCGTCAACTAGGCTCAGCACATGTTGATAACAAGCGCTGACGTCACTGTTCGGAGAGGACTCGGAGCCAATCACGCGCTTCGCGAGCAAGCAGTGGTGACCGAACAATGTTGCTCTATGGACTTTTGAAAAAAGTCTATTACGCAAAGAGAAAAGAAAAAAAATTGGCGGCGATTTTTACCTTTAAAGTTATAAAATGCATGAATTGCATTATAAGGAATCGGTGAGGGAGTTGATCTGTCACGTGGCGTATATTTTCCCACTAAATTTAGCAGGTAAACTGAGATAAAGGGCGCGGATTTGGTTGGTTTCGGTTTCCACGTGCACGCGGCTGTTTTCCTCTTTTTGCCGTATTTTGCTTAATTTTGTGATACACTGCGTTCCTTGTGGCGCACAAAAAAATGAAAAAGAAGTAGTACTGAGCCACATTGAAAACTACGAATTTGTATCAAGCCTCAACTACAAACAATTTTTTTTTTTACGGACTTTTTTGATGTTTCCGATTAAGTTCATCGTTAATTTCGGACATGATCGGTGGCGAAACGACTGTATCGATGTACAGGGAGGATCACCATCGTCTACGGCCGTACCTGATGACGCTAGTTTTCAGGCAAATGAACGGCGCGAAGGGACTAATACATAAATGTGAAGAAGCAGGCTAACTGTTTCAGTAGCAATGATCGGAATCAGGAAAAACAAACACACACAAAAAAAGATGAACTCGCGAGTTTACTATTCACTGTTTGGTTTTCTTGGACACCCAACTTTTTGTAAACTTCGCAGACCCAAAAAAGTTTCGTATAATGACTCACAGAATATAAAATAAAGTAATATTGCCTCGGTATGTCTTATTACAAGAAATTAAGTACTCGAGAAATATTTCGACAGTCCGATCTAGGTCGAGTATGAAATTTCTTTAATTATCGGCCCTGCTATAGTACTCAATAGCAGCGTGCACAACTTTCACCTTGGGCTACAAACGGTTTATTATATGGACATTCTCTTTTACGGCGTCTTAAAGATGTGATATAATTGACGGGCCCGCCAAATTAAGTCTGAAACTTGTCTTCCGTAAAATTGGCCAAATAAAATGAAAGGACAAGTTCGGCTGAAGTTTAACGCTAGGCGCCACTTTATGAACCTATGTAAACAGATCTTCATTATTTTTTTTTAACAGATGCGCTTTGCACATTTTTGCGTCGACAGCCACAAAAATTAAATCTATATTCGCCATCAACGCTGAACTCGGGTGATTCTTATGGAGAAGGCCTTTGCTCAACATCAAATATTGCGGACCCGAGACACTGTCGAGTTTTAGAACAGCGTATACGCAAAATCTTTCCGCACACACACACAAAGAGAAAAAGAAATAGCGTTGTCACCATTGTACGTGCGCCAAGCCCGAACTGCGGTTTAGATGGGCGTATGGAGACGATGCTATTTATTTACGTACGGAAAGATTTTGCGCACGCTATTCTAAAATTTGCTACTCTTAAAGGGCCACTGAAAAGAAAAAAAAATTTTTTGTTTGAACAGTCGGGAGAACCGTGACGAAAAATAAATTTTTACGCGAAAAAAAAAAAATAGAGCAATATTGACAGCGTGAGATTTATTTGAAATTCTGCGCGCAAAGTCTATGACGTCACGGAAGGGTCCCACACTCTTTCGACCTCAACATGATGGCCAAGCCCAGGGCCGGATTAAGGTATACGGGCTAAGGGGGCTGCAGCCCAGGGCCCCCGACTCTCTGGGGGCCCCCATGACGGAAGGTTGATGACGCAGCTCGTAGACAAAAAAAAAAACGAAACCTAAAAATATTTCGGAAAGCGATGTTGCTTTGCCGCAGCATTCGAGAAGAGGGATATACAAAGACAATGGCGATGTCAGCGAGGCCAAACGCGCACTTCGCGTAGCACACTTCTGTCCCTGTACAAAGCCGGCCCTTTGGGTGGGTGACCGGCGCCTTAGGGTGCTTGTCCGCTTTCTTTTGAAAGCGGCTTCGAGCAAACGAAGAAAACACGCGAGGGGCCCCACAATCTGGAGTTTTTCGCTCCTCTTTTTTTTTTTTTTTTTTTGTCAGGAAGGGAAATGTCATAAACACCTCCCCCTTCACCCTACTCGGGCTCGTGTCTCGTGCGCGCAAACACGTGTTTTTGAGCAGCGCTTACACTTTGAAAGTGCGGCCTTCGACGCTGCTGGGGAAGGGAACAAAGCTGCATGCCGCCTCCGCGGTGGTCTTGCCGGAGTGCTCCCCAGTTGAAACCATACGGGAATGGTAAATTTGTTTTTGTATTTTGAGGCTACTTTTTATTGATTAAAAATAAAGGAAACTGCAGTATTTTCCAGGTTCATTGCCTTAACCAGACATCATTATCATCATAATCGTCGCCATCATCATCATCATTAGGGCCCTTGAAGCGTCCTTAGCCCAGGGCCCCGAAATCCCTTAATCCGGCTCTGGCCAAGCCGATCCACCTCTCTCCTACGCGCCCGAAATGCCGAGGGCTTAGAATGTGGCTTAGAAAGTTGGTGGCAGTTTCAGGCTCTGTAAGTCCCAGCCTTTTAAATTAGGCGAATTGAACTCATCATCTTAAGCAAATCATTAAATCGCTTGAAAGTCTGGTTGCATGGGAACGAGCACGGTTTACAGTTTCTTAAACTTAATGAATGCATAGATAAAGCGAATGTTTATATCGCAAAAAAGATTGATAATGTCAAACACTCAGGTGGGATATTATGAACAAACAAATCACCGGATGTTGTCGTACCATTATTCTTAGCATCAGATAAAATGCAAGCTAAACGCTCGTTCCCTGACATAATCAACATAACATTTTTTTCGTCTATGATGAATACAAAGGACGATGCTTTCAGGAAACGCGCACGACCTCCTTCGCTGACTATTCTTGCCACCTTCAAATCCTAAATACGTGGTCATAAATATACGCGCTTTTTATTGCGAATGTTCCGCCACTATTAGTGAACAAACCTGAGTTGTCAGAAGTATTTAACCTTTGAACCGTCGTGTCGTCTTAGTCATCCCTCAATAGATCTCAGTGCTAGCACTGATTCCATGCGCCTCATCCTCCTGCAGCGCATTCGGTACGGCGACGTCGAAAATAGTCGAATCGTGCCACAAAACTAACCGCGGAAGTTGTGCAGATTGTGATTAATGTAATTAGGTAGTAGATTTAAGTATGGGGCTACACTTTACAAAGTAAAGCAAGAAAACGCGGTAAAACGAGAAATAAAACCACGAATACAATGCATTCGCTGAGGCTCGGAGGAGGGATCGGAGCGACGAGTTGAAGCAATCTGCAATGGCGGCTGCTTCACCTGATTCCAAGATGGCAGCGCCCCTTGCGACGGAGGATTAAAAGGTCTCTGCTAAGCTTAGCGGGGAAACGGGGTTGGTGTCTAGGTCACGACTCACAAGGCGTGAATTTTCCAGCTAAATTTATCAGGTAACTGAATTGGTCACGTGACATCAATTTCCCGCTAAATTTAGCGGGAAAAATGAATCCATGTTTTTTTGCCACAAGATGGGACTTTCCCCGCTAAACTTAGCGGGAAATGCGCAGACGGAATGACAAACGTTTGTGGTTGGGGGGTTGCGTTAAAAAGCACCTCACGCTTTAAAACGCAGGATGGGGACGCATTGACTGTCGTGACTGGTTGAGCCGCGGTGACAACCTTGATCGGAGTGGAGGGTCGACTACCAGATTGCGAATCCATTTGACTAAAGTGTGACTAACCGTTTCAAAGAGTTTGGCCATCGCAATTAAATACAACCTCATCTAATTCAGTCCACTTCAATTCAATCCAATTCGAGGTTGTGGTCGGGGTAAACGGAGGTGAAACTTTCAAAGCTCGCTTCACTTTTGGATCGAGTCTCATGTGGTCGAAAAAAAAAAAAAAAAAACCGTTCGCGATTGAAAAAAAAAAACAAAAAAACTCGAGTCTCATGTGGTCGAAAAAAAAAAAAACCGTTCGCGATTGAAAAAAAAAAAAATACACGATACATTTTTTTGTGCAAAATTCTCTCGGAAATCAAGGTATGAGTAATGAAAGCTGAAAATGGCGCGCGTCTTTTTCTCGTCAAATTAAGTTTTTTTTTTCTTTTTTTTTTACAGATTAGTGCTCACACTAAGCGGAGCGGCGATACAAAAAGGCGTGACGCAAACCGAAGTGTATAGCTACTGCGGTTCTTGCGGTCCCTTCGCGCGGTCGGTCGGTCAGTTCTTCACGCCGTCGCGTTTGCAGCTGGGCGGCAGATTTCGGGAACGGGGTCTTCTTTTGCGGCTTCGCCGGCGGCGGCTTCTTTCAAAAAAGCCAGAAGATACACAGGCTCGGCATTTTGAAACACACATATGCCCGTTCCGTCGCACGACCTTTTTCCGCGCGTTTTTGTTTGTTTGAGCTCTCCCACCCAAAAACCTCAATGTTTGTCTTCGGCGCGCAAAATAATCCATCAGAGCTCAAACAAGCTTACCTCCCCTTCCCCTCCTCGAAAACCGCCGTGTTGAACTAATGCTAGACTTTCTCCGGAAGCTATTTTGTGAGCGAGAGACGGAGGTTATTACGAGAGACCTTATTTGCCTTGCCATGTGTGGGTGACTGTGTGAAAGCGTAGATTCTCCGTTCGCCCCTAAGCTGACAGTGCGGTGTAAGCTACGTGCCCGTTGGACCAGTCATACTCTTTATCTATCGTCACGTGATCACGCTCCCGCTGCATACCCGCCAACGAGGTTGATACCCGCACGCAGAAAAAGGGGGAGAAAGAGAGAGAGATGTCATGTGACGAAAGGGAGGCGGGTGATTAGTCCGGTGAGGGCGTACGTTCCAGCGCACTGTCAGCTTAGGGGTGAAGCGAGTTTGTGTGTGTTTTCGCGGGAAACGGTGGGAGGTTTCTGAGGTTGTCAGGAAGGGGGAATGACCGATGGCTGTCAGGTGACAAATAGTTAGCGTAGGTCCGTGTGCGCGGATTCGGGCAAACCAACTTCCTAAGGTATTTTTGTTTTGCTTCGTTTTGTGTTTTTTAATGTCTCACGATGTCTCATGGTGAACGCAAGGCCTATTGCATCGATTCATCGTTTTTTTGTTTGTTTTACGTAGACAGTGTACACTAATTATTAATTATCATCATCAGTCGTTACAACACAAAGGTGCATTACACAGTATGGACTGCTAATGAATAGAGCTAGTGCTATAGTCATTGTGGTCATAAAGAAAAACCGCATCATAAATAATGTTTGCAAATATCGGGTAAATTCGCAGCCATTCTTCCGGCCTCGCTGCCGAGCGGGTAGATTTCTGCGGCACAGATTTCGCACCATCCAATTTGATTTTTCGCGGCAACGACAAGTAGAAACGACCACCGGCACGGCGCGATGACGTCACGGGCAAGCCACGTATATATAGGTTTAAGCGATCGTACCGATACCGCTTCCGCCGTCAAAACCAGAAAAAGCGGAAGAAACAGAGACGGAAGATAGGCAACTTTCTCGGGAAAAATAGAACGGTCACGTAGACGAACCGAGAAACCGTCAGTTCCGTCGGCGCGCCTTGAAAACGCATCAATTCAATTCCCACGGGTGTCCCTCGCGAGATCCCGTTCGAATTTCACACGCTCGTGAGGGGACCCTGCCGAATGAAATATGCTCTCGCAACTATAATAAACACGTCTCTATTTTATTTCGTCTCGGTTCCACCGAAGAACTAAGCTGTTTTGCGAGGCGCCTCTTTAGCAAAATATATATCGGATGTTTTTTTTTGTTTTTTTTTCCTTGACTCGTGAATACGGCTCACTTTCTGCGGAATGGCCTTCGGCTTTTCCTTTCTCCTCCACCGCCTCTTATTATTTTTATTATTGTTTTGCTTGCCCTCGAAGTCATCAGGTGGCATGAGCGCCCGCGCAGCCAAGATCAAAGAGCGCATCTTGACGAAGGTAAACAAACTAGGAAAAGCTTCATCATCCCCGCACTTCTTCCAGTGACGTTTCCGTATTTGGCTTTCGAGCCCCCCCCCCCCCCCCCCCCCCCCCACACACACACACACACACACACACACACACCATTTCTCTCTCTTTCTCTCCTTCAGCGTTTGGCAGAGTATCTTTCTTTCTTCCTTTTTAATAACAGAAAGAAAAGAAAATGAGCTTCTTTTTGACACATGGAGCAATCTAGGACGGACAAAGCGTTCGCGAAATAGAACGCAAAACATGGAAGGTAAAAAAGGAGACCGCAGAGAGTGTCGTTTAATTTCGTTGTTTTGGTCGGCGGCTATGTGACACCTCGAACGCTAGGGAACCTCCTCAATCTCCCCCTCCCCCTCCCCCTCTATCTCTCCTTTCATTCCTCCACCCACACACACTCTCTCTCTCTCTGCTTCTGGAAATGCGGTGGATCTGGTTTGGCTTCTGTTGTATAACTTACAACGCCCAACGAGGCTTGTCTTGCTCTCGTCCATGATTACCGCATTTTTGGTTTGTTTGTTCTTACACTTTGCACACCATGTCGGTTTTGCCCGCGCCGCATGTTACGAAAAAAACGTTAGCTAAAAAAAAAAAGTTTTGCGCATTGTTTATACGTTTCGCGAAGCAGCTCTTGCAAGATTTGGTTGTTGGAGGAAAAAGCGAGATGCCTTTTTTTTTTTTTTTTGGAGGGGGGAGGGCGGGGCGGGGGGGGGGGGGCGTTTGAGACGTGTACGTCTTAATAATAGAACCTATACCTAATCTAAGTCTCACGTATAGATATCTTAACTCTCCTCATGAAGCGGGAAATTAGTAAGGCTCCGCAAAGAGCTGGACTGTTTTCTTTACTAGGGTTTTTGAGGTGAAAACGAATTTAGTTAAGTTTGTGGAAGCTACGCAGTGGCGTGCCAACAAGCTTCCCATGATTGCAGGATTAATACGGTTGAATCTACGCTCTCCTGTGGCCAACCAACACACTTCCTAGATGACTGTCGCAGATTGCTCACGAGCGATGGTTCAGCGTTTCAGCTGGGACACGTGTCTTTATCATTACTATTATTATTACTAGTAGTAGTAGTAGCAGTAGCAGTAGTAGCAGTAGTAGTAGTAGTAGTAGTAGTAGTAGTAGTAGTAGTAGTAGTAGTAGTAACAATAGTAGTAATAGTATTCAGCACTATGACTGTGTTATGTAGGAGGTGTCACCTAGCGCTGGTTGTGGCAGCACAGCTATCTGGGTAGGCAACAGTGTGGGTAGGGGGGGAACTTGGCTAGACTTGGTTACGGTGGTCTACACACGATTGAGTGAAACTTGACCGGATGAACCGAGCTGGCTATAATGACGGACCATCACTTTGCCTCCTTGAAAGAACGAGGACGAAGCCATCGGGGCGGTTTGAACGAGTTTCCAAGATGACCAGCTTAATGTAGTCTATGTAGGTAAGCTCTCGGCGTTTGATAGCTGCATCTTGAGTGGAGGCATGTAGACGTTTTCACACCCTTCACATGCCATCGAGTAATAGCATGCCATACCTTCCAGTGATAACCTAATCAAAGCCCCGGCACCGGGTTGGAATCTGTCTGCTTGCCTATAGACGAAGTCGTCTTGAGCATAAACGTGACCATTCGTCTGACACAAAGCCCTCGCGATTCAAGCTCGCAGTCGACTGACTCCATAAATAAGGATCTTTGGTGAACATGTGAAGTTCTATGCCATTGCACGCAGCCACACTCGCGCTGCAGCTTCTTGTGCCTATCGCACACTTTCCGCGATTGTTCTTATACGCTTATTAAAATGATTTGTGCACCCGACGACGACGCAGTGATAGCCAGACTACCGTAAATATTTGGAAATTGTAACACAGTAAAAAGAAACGCTCGGAACTAACTCACGCGCGACGTCCGTCTCTAAGCTTCTTCGTCCATATCCTTGGCGGTTGCATACCCTGTGTCAGCGGGCGATCCAAAAATGCACCGGGTAGAGGGTGCGTCAGTTGCGCGCTGGTATGTTATGCTAAAAAAAAAAAAAAGGTTTATACTAGAGCAAATGAGCTACGCTGGGAGCACAACCTACTGTAATTACAGTGGGTCGTGGCTTACTTAGAGTATCGGCACTCTGTTACCCGACATTGTTGTGGGCGCCGCCATCCCGGTGCTTAGTGCAGAGCAGACGCAACTGCCGACTTTCATAATTCAAAAGTGCGACTTCCTCATCATTATATTGGGTGTTGGCAAGCTCATGCAATATTCATATGCTCTGTCGCGAACTGTTTAAACATTTGTGGAGGACGGAAAAGAGTTTCCTCTGATTTCAGATGCAACTTCAAATAATTGGCGACCATGATTTTAAAGATGGCTAAGTGTCGTTACTCTGAAGCGTAGCTTATGTAGTGGCTCTAGTCTTTACTTCGACTCACTCTTTGGTGAAATACATTGTACTTACATCTACTAAACCTCCTATGACCTTTCGCCTGTAGTTTCTTTTTTCTTCCTTGGTTTTGTAAGACTGGGAACTCTATCTCCAACTTTAGCCGGCACGTTTACTATTTACTCCTCAAAAATGTAATAAAGTAAAAGATGACACTCGCACGACAAAAGCCGCCTAAAGTATCCATGTCCTCACACGTTTGAGCGCTGTCAGGAGGGTGTCGTCGAAATGCCGGGGCCGGGTGTGATTTACGTCAGTGGATTAACCACGTGTCACCGCGCGGCCCCGCGGGGGACCAAGTCGAGCTAAATAGGCGTGTTTTAAAATGCGCGGCCAAGATAGAAGATAACGCGGCCGCAACCGAACCGCCGGCATAAAATTGCTCGACAAGCTATAAACACCGTTTTATGTACATTTTCCCGCCCTCCTCTCCCCCTCCCCTCCTCCCTCCACAAAAAAAAAAAAAAAGAATCTGCAGCTGCGGTTGAGATAAGCCGTTGCTGGTCTTAGCCGCGGCTACTGACGTTTCTCCAGTGGTTTTATGAAATCTCGGGATCACTCGTCACTTTGAGATGATTGTAGTAAACAGCGATCGTGCTCTCGCAACGGGAACATGCCCCTTGTGCGAGAAACATGGTTTAGAAGCATCCACGCCCCCGTACTCATATATTTTCATCAGCGCGTTACTATGTCGTACAGGAGAACTTCGGCCGGAGTCGCCATCTGGTGGGTCTTAGCCAAAGCTCCAGAGTGGGGATAGCTTTCCGGCTGTTCGAAGCAAGAGCCGATACACACAAAAAAAAGTACAGCGATAGGGCCGTATCGCTGCACTGCATGTGTAATTTTTCAGAATAAAGGTCTGAGGAGGCAGTACTCGCGACTCCAACCATAGGTGGCGCCACTCATTTTCCAAAATGGCGGTTATCCACCAACTCATGTTTACAAACAAACCGGAGAGCCCCTAGCGGACGCCACCGGCGCCACGCATGCGCGATGGGGGTGTGGGCAAGAAGCTCGCCGTCGCCCATAAACAAACCATTGAAATGCGATGTTGTCGGCGTCGGTGTGAGTCCCCCTGCCCTTTTTCGCGTTCGAATTGTTGATTCTACGTCTTCCTGGCGATGTCTGACTATCTTGAGCGGAGTCAGCGAAATTACCGAGGCTCGTCACACCGTAAACCTTCGCGTGAATAATGTGACATGTGGCGATTCATTCCGCGTGGACGCCGCAGTATGTACGCTAAAGCCTGATTCGCGTGATGGGATTTCGCTCGCAATTTTCAGTCGCGACGCCACTCGGGCTGCAAAAGCGTGAACCGTAGCTGAGATGGTCGACGTTGATACTGAAAATTGCAAGCAGAATCGGACCAACTGCATTAGGCATAACAAGTCGGTGATGGTCACTGGTAACTATGATCAACATTTCCTTGTATCTACTGTTTACATCGAGCCTGCTTACCAACCTTCAAATTAAAGTCTTTTGAGGCCTGCACTTACTTCTTATCGCAAGTACCGGGCCAACATTTGGCCTACGGGCCGGCGTCGTCTAAGAGAGCAGACGACAAGCAGAAACGTTTGAAAGAGCAGACGACGGTTCGAACGATCAGGCGGCCGTTTGAACTTGAAGACGCACTCAACGTAGTCCGCAGGTGGTCCGCACAACTTGACGGTTTTCTGGTGTTCATGTTGGAACAAAACAAATAAATCTGATGACCACAAGTATCCGTGAATTCAACCCAAAGTGCTTTCCGCCCGAGCAATCGTTGTCCGACGGTGTCTGCTTTTCCCTTTTCACGGCACATATCCAGATTCTCGGACGAACCGAGCACGTGAAAACTGACCTTCAAACCTTTTTCGACACTTTTGGTACGGCCCCAGTCGCGGTGTTTTGACGATAAGGCAGGTTTTTGTCTGGTTCCTTTCAAAACAACGCAGGAATACACGTCTGGCATGGGGACTTCTGCCCACAGCCCCAGACCGGAAGTGCGACCGACGCGCCACCACCGCGCCGTGACGTCACAGAGTTGAGTTCGTGTTATAGGGTCGGAGATGCGTCCCGCTGTTGAGCCTGCCTAGTGTGCTGGCTCACTGAGCGACTCAAATTATTTCTGGAAATACGAGGAAGCTAGGGTGTTATGAGCGCAGGTCACCTCTTTACCCTGAAAACAAGAACGGTGTTTAGCGTAATAGTTGCGCAAGGAAACGTGTTTTAATTCTGGAGCGAAATCGAAACTAACCTCTATTTTGGATTTAATTTCTCGATATAGGTCTTAATTTCGGATTCTTTCATAACTCAAGATGCGTCTCACGTCGTAATTATTTAGTTTAAGAAGTTGTTCTCGGAAACTTTATTCTGTGACATACATGTTCGATCCAGGCTGATATTTCTAGCTGTTGAAAAAATCAGTGCTGATATTTATGCGATCTCGCTGCCTTTTCTCGCTCACATAATTGGCATGGGAAATGATGAACTGCAAGCCTTTTAATGTTTTTTTTAGTATTTAGATGATTAATTGGTTTAACATTATTTCCAGCACAAGTATAAGAGAATAATTTCAATTTTTACAATATGTCCGCAAAACGTATAATATAATAAACGCTGTTCCCACTGCAACAACTCAAAGACGGACTCCAAGTCAGACAGCTGAAGTGTGTGTGTGTGTTTTATAAAAACGCGTGCCGCATAGGACTTTATATTACATCCAGTGTTTGACTCTTTGTCTATCTTGATAACGATGTCAGAGTTTTTCATATGCTAAAAAGAAAACAAAATTGTACCTTCCTGCAAAGACTATTACGGTTAAATGGCGTATTTTCGGGATCTTGGCGTTAATTGGGGGCATACATTGCCGCGACTTGTATTATTAATAATAATATTAAATAAATCAGATATTTTAATACGTAATTTTACAAGCTCTAGTATAATTTGTTGCTTATGAACTAATTTCAAACGCGCGAACAAATACGACAATCAAAAGTGTGCTAATTATCGTCACTGGTGACAATTGCAGCATTTTTAATTACCAAGTAATAAAATAAAAAAAAAGGTCTAAATCAATGAAAACATTTTAGTTAATGTGAGAAATCCATGTAAAATTACATTAATTGTGTGTGAAGTATATTTTGCTATCAAAGTCGCGACTTTTGACAATTGGCAAAACGTCCAAAGTCGCCGCCAATATCATTCCAGACCAAATGCCCAAAAGCAAAAAAAAAAAGAAAAAAAACAACAACAACAACAACAACAACAACAACAACAACAACAACAACAACAACAACAACAACAACAACAACAACAAAAAAGCATATATTATTTTTTTAATTATTGATCTTTTCATAACATTTAGTTACTTTCATTTTTCTCAGCCTTTCCAGTTCGAAGGAACGCCTACCTGCTTGCACGTCTGCTCACTGCTGCACGTTTCGTTGGCGTTGGAAGCCGGTGAAACAGTAGTGAGTTTGAGTATTGCGTATACGAGTGAACGCAAGCGCTGTGTGTTTGCGTTAGCTTTGCGTGTTCCATACTGCGCGTGCGCGGAGGAGCCCGAAATTGCGGTCTTGGATGGCACACGGCGATGAGGCGCACGCAAAACGTGGGGCACGCAACTCTGACGCAAACGCACAGCGCTTTCGTTTGCTCCTATGCGCAATACTAAAACTCTCCAGTAAGGTACAATCCCATACCGGCTGTAGCACTACGTTGGGACAGTGAAGAGTGTTGTTTGCATTCGGAAATGACATTTCGCGAGCCATGATCGCGAGAAGTTCCGCCGTGCCCGCTGAGCAGAAGAATCAGGGAACCCTCACCACTAGAGCGCTTCCCGATTCCACCGCGGGAGGGCGAGCGTCGAGCTGGAGACGCTTATAGTCTCCCCAGAAGTGTGGAACCTTGTAGTCCGGTAAATAACAACGGTCATAATAGCTAAGGTGGGACTTGTACTTAACACACACTTTTTTTCGATCGATAACGTTTCATTTGACATTTGACAACGCGGTGCAAAACATGAGTGATCACACACACCCACACACACACACACACACACACACCACACACACACACACACACAACACACACACACACACACACACACACACACGCACGCACGCACGCACGCACGCACGCACGCACGCACACAGGCACGCACGCACGCACGCACGCAGACACACACACACACACACACACACACACACACACACACACTCACACTCACACTCACACACACACACACACACACACACACGGTGTTTGCTCAGGCTGCAGTCATGGTGACAGAATTAAAGACGTGCGAATTCGCTTGTGTGCTTCATATGTGTGCATCGAACATGTTTGCAGACTGTGTTTTGTACGATGTAGTATCGATCATGTGTGACCCCGGCTTAAGGCGACAAAACTAAATAAGCTTTATTTTAATTTTGTTTCTCATTCATTTACCTCGAGGACCCGTTTACGGGTATTACAGACGGGAGGGTAAAAATACATTGTTTATAAACACAAAAAGATAAAAACGAAAGAAAACAAGAAGAAAGAACATGGTACAAATGTTAAATGGCGATAACAACAAGTTGACAAATCACTATACGATATTATAACTTATTCGTGTGATCCAAGAAAACACCGAGAAATTTGCAAAACTTAGAGGTGTTAATTTCTATCACAATGTCGTTGGGTAATGAATTCCAGTCGTCAATAGAAGGAGTAGCGTGGAATTCTTGCGAAAAACAAGGATGAAGTGTGGATGGATTTGATTTTACGCATATTGTCAACCCTAGAGAAAAGTCAATCTGGGGCGCTGAAAGGGGACATTTTTATCTGCGGTTTGTGATAGTATATTTTATGAAGGAGGGCATGCCGGGAGAGCCTCCGACGAAAAGAAAGTGTTTGGAGACCAACCCGAATACGAAGTGAAGTGATACTTGTGTAGGAAGAGTAGTCGGAGTAAATGTGCCTTAGCGCTCTGTTTTGAATTTGTTCTATAGTTCGTTAGAGAGATAATTTTGAAATGGTGACCAAATCGATTATGCAAATTCTAGTTGGGACCGAACCAGGGTAAGCTAGCCTTTTGATTTTGGGGTTGAACAGAGTCTGAGGTTACGTTTTAGGTCTCCAAGTATGAAGTTAGTTTTTGAGAACAAATTCGTTAACGTGGTTATTCCATGTGAGATCGCTAGTGAGGTGAAGTCCCAGGTACTTATATGATGTGCACTGACCAATGCGATTGATAACTAGTTGGTAAGAAAAATTAGACGAGGTGGTACGACGTGTGAATGTTAGTAACTTGCACGTTTCCATGTTTTGGCTCATTTGCCAATTGTTACACCATTGTTCGATTACATTGATGTCATTTTGAAGTGTTCTATGGTCATCTGGTGTTCTGATGGCTCTGTATATGACGCAGTCGTCTGCGAAAAGACGCACGGGGAATGATAGAAGCTTTTTTTTTTTAAAGTAATTGATGTATGTTACGAATAATAAGGGGTTTAGTACCTTTCCCTGTGGGACGTCTGAGGTGAGAGAGGACCTGCACGACATTGTGTTATTGATGACTGCATATTGTGTGCGATTTGTGAGGAACTTTTTGATTCAGTCTATTATGTTTGGAGGAAGTTTAAGGGAAGATAGCTTTTTAATGAGGCGTTGATGAGGTACCCTATCAAATGCTTTTAAGAAATCGATGTATTTGCCGTCATTATGGTGTCTGTTATCTAGGTTAGGAAGAAGTTCACGTGTAAAGAGTAACAGCTAGGATTTACAGGAACCCATGTTGGTTCGAACACAGCAAGTTATTATATTCAAAGTAATTGATTACGTTTGAATATATGATGTGCTAGAGAAGCTTGCAGGGAGCACCGGTGATTGATATGGGGCGATCGGTGGCTATTTGATTCCGGTCCCCGGTTATGTGAATGTACAATATTTTTTCTACTTTCCAGCCGTCCGGTAGCTTTCCCGAATTGAATGATTGTTTAAATATTTTGTACAAGTAAAGCGCTTCTGTTTGATTTGTATTTTTCAAAATCCTTGAATTCATCAGGTCCCCACCAGCGCTAGAAGAAATTTCTAGATTTTCAGTCGCTTTCACAATGCCATGGCATAAAATATCGATTGGGTCCATTGGCGCATGCTCAAGACTCTAGCGTCTTCAGGTTAGGTACCAAGAGATTCTTGAGTGAATACTGAATTGAAAAATGCGTTAAGCTTTTTGTGCGTTTTCTTCATCTTCAAATTCCACATCGTCGTCATCAACAAACGCCAAAGCGGTCGCACGTGTAGGGTTTATAATTTTCCAAAACTTCTTCGGGTTGCTTGTTAGAATATTTTTCAAGTCATGTTGAGAAAACTTTAATTTTGCTTATGGGATTTCATTTTTATAAACCTTTGCATGACTTGAATATTTATCCCAAAGAATGTCTTGAACGGCGATAATTTTGCTTTCTTAAAAGGTTGTGTTTTTTTCTTGTTGATCATACGGCTAATTCTTTTCGTGAACCATAAATTCACTTTATCTGATCGAATTCTTACTCGTGGTACGTAGGAATCGCAAAGTGAGCACATCATATTTTTAAAGCGGGCCCAGTTCTCATTAACTGAATACTGGTCAAAAATAGACATAAACGAACAGTAAGACGATTCTAAGCTCTCGTTTATTGCCTGATCGTTTGTTTTGTTATAATTAGGGCTGGTCGTCGATTAAAAGTTTTAACCCGATTAATTGCCACCCTTTAATCGATTAATTAATCGATTAATAGGTCTCGTTAAATTCCATCCATAATTTTTTTTAAATTGAAATCAATATTTGTTTTTGCATTTGCTAATATGATGACAAGGGCGGATAATTAAATATTTACTATGAATCAACCTTGATGTGCAGTTAAGAACAGTTCAAAGGTAGTCACATTCACATAATATTACTTCAGCTGCATGAGGCAGAAGTTTGTTGATGTTCTCCGTCAAGAGCGCCACTTATTTGATTGTTCACACTATAGTCTCTGCTGAGCTAAACGGACACTGGAACGGCGCTGAAGTGGCCGGGACACGTATTACCTTCTGCACTTCTCAGGAGTTACAAATGTTCAGACATTTTTCTACCCCTACAGTTTACTTTAGGCCACATTTTGATCTAAAGTCTGCCCTTGATACAGGTGTTCTCGTCCACGTCTGAGTGGTGAAACTGTTTACTTTTTACTTTACTTTGGTTCGGTAAAATATTACCGATTAACCGGTGAAAAAAATAATCGCGATTAAAGCATTAATCGATTTCTCGGTAGGTTAATCTATCAATTGCCCAGCCCTAGTTATAATTTATGATGTATGTACGGTATGCGGTGTACGGTGTACGGTTTAAGGGCTGCAGGAAGTTCCAGCAAAAAATATATTATTAATTGATCACTCAGCCATGGGAGTTAAGCTGTTGATGTTGCCGGGATGGGACGATGAGCATAGATCAAGGGTGCTGCAAGCACCTAGAATCCTGGTTGGTTGATTTATCCTTTGAACTAAGTTGAACGTTAAACATGTGTCAATCAACGCGCGTGAAATAGCACGTCGTGATGACAAAGAAAGTCAGTCAATATATGGATAATTAAAATCAAGCTCTAGGATTCTTTTTGGAAGGTGCGTCATAAAGTTCCGTAACAATATGCGAGTTGTCTGGCGGTCTATAGCAAACTCCTAGTAAGGCAGATGCGATCGTGACGAGGCAATCACCCAAACCATTTCCAACGATGATGGCACTGCTACTTGATTACAAGATACTGTGTTTTTGGTGGTGATAAGAATGCCGCCAACTCTTCTTCCGTCTCTATAATACCTAAACGATACAAAATTCATGTTTTTAGGGAACGCTTCCAAATCTTTTATTTCCGGACGTAACCGAGTCTCCGTTAGAAACACCGTGTGAGCGTTTGCCGATTCAATCAATAAATGCAGTTCGTCTCGTTTGGAAAGTGTACTTCTAATGTTTGTAAAAATAACAGAATGCGAAGTGTTTGGGAAAAGTGGGGCGGTATAGACTAATTTAAATGGGAGCCCGCACTGATATCCATCCGTCGTATAAGCCGTGGCTTAGGGGACAAAATTTCTGGGTTGCTATTTCTTAAAGGGAGACGTCGAGACTCGAGATTCTGCAAGGCAGAAGATCCTCCTCACTCAGGGGGAGGAGAAAACAGGCAACTTTGGACAGGGTGGAAGGGGCGAGAGGAGGAAGTGGGGTAAAAAGAGAAAGCGCGAACTGGTCGTCCGTCTTTAACTTCAACCACTCTCTGTCTAAATTCTCGTCAAAGAACAAAGCACTTGTCGCCGAGGTACAATTTGTCTACACGAAGTTCGTAACGAACATCTTTCGTTTTTGGCGAATTCCAATAGTCTCCGTCGGGCCACCTGCACAGGTCGAGGGTAGTTCTCACCAATTGCAAGGCCACTGTTTTTAAGTTTCGAGCTCGAACCCAAAATCGCTTCTTTCTGTTTATGAAAACAAAATTTGACAATATAATTGGCCTATTTTTACCTGCCCGAAACGAGCCGATACGGCGTGCTCTGTCTGTGTGATCGGGGCTTATCTGTAGTCAAAATTTAGTGGCACACAGCTCGACCAAGTATGATTCGGATTCCGACCATGTTTTGTTTTCTTTATCTTTATCGATACAGTGTGTTTTTAGTTGTGCGAGCTCTGTCTGCGCTGCTTGCAACTCAGATTCGGCTTTTACAGCGAAGCTGTTATGTGCTATACTCTGTTTCACCTTATGTTGTAACGCAGGAAAGGCTACAAGCGCGAGCTCCTTGCTCAAGGGCACATCTCGGCGGCACAAGCTCTCGTGCACCAAGGGCAGCTGCCAACGCTATGAGCTCGCGCTTCTAGCCTTCGCTGCGGTACAACATAAGGTGAAACGGAGTACAGGATCTGGAAAAAAATGCGTCCATAAATGCAAAAAAAAAAAAAAAAACACGTTTAGACGGCATTTTTTTGTGTGTTCCGATTGGTCCTGGCAAGTATAAATAAAAAGAGGGGGCAACCCGCGTGAGTCGTCTTCATTGGCAACCCGCGTGAGTCCTCTTCATTGGCATTATTAGATAGTGAGGTCCTGATTTCTTGTTATCATCTACGGTCACCGACGTATCTCACCTAAGAGTGCGCACTGATGACGCTGAGGGCAGAACGCGCCGTTCTAACCTTCTTTTCTGATAAAGAGGCTTAAACTCAATCGAGAAAAAAAACTGTCCTCAAGGTGTGCCTCGAAAAATTGGGTTTAGAACTTGCCCATAAGTGACCATAAGGCAATGATCCCTTTAGTCACGAAAAATTAAATAAAGACAATTAAACAACGAAGTCGTGTACGTGTCTTCATAGCAGTCATATGTAAATCGTATAGATGTCGTATAATTGTCGTAAAGTTGTCGTAAAGTTATCGCAAAGATAACAGCTTCGATGGTCCTCCATCTTCACGTGAAGTGGATGGACTCTACAATTTTTTTGCATGGTCTCTCGGTTTGATCGGGTACTTGGTAAATCTTTCTCGAGTTGGCTCACGCGTGCCTTCCAGTTCGCGTACCAATTGTTCTGTGTTGTACTATTTTTCGGTGAGTGCCGAGATCTGTCTCACTGGCTCCGCTTCACCAGACTTGTGCCTATCTTAAATACTCTACTCAAGATACTGTATCTTAAATACTTTTTGGAGTATCTTGGTATCTTACAAATACCTTTGATGGAGAGTATTTAATACTCTATTTTAATTACAATTCCGAGTATCTTGTACTCATTATCTTAAATACATTTTTGACATTCCGCCATTTTTCGAGTTTTTCGGTATGAAGTGGCGTGGGCGTGGTACGAGCAAACGTGAACATTCTTTCGAGCAACCGAATCCTGTTGCTAGCTCCGATTAGCTACGGTGACTTTAACGGAGCTCGTGAAAATATCGCTTTTTTGCCGACTGTGACTCATATTTCAGCCGAAGGTTCGTACAATGAATGTTCTCCCCTCGCCTTCCCAAAGGCGCCTTTTGTTTCTATCGAGTTTCCCCCCAAAAAAATCCTCAAACAAAAGGTGTGGTTTTACGGAAGTAAAGATCCCACCCTGAGGCGCAAGCAGACCGGGAAACGACCTACGAAAACAATGCAGACTTCAGTGTCAAGAAAATAACAAATAGAAGAAAATGAGAAGTAGACACACAAAAAAGTAGACATTTTTGTTTCGCTTTTTGTATATTTGATCCTGCTCAAGCAAAACGTTGAGGTTTTTCTTTCTTCTTTTCTTTGTGTTGTCAGTCCGGCACCTATTGCTCTCGCGAACATTGATAACCCGAGAACAGTACAGGAAACGAACTATAGGAGCTGGATGATCTCTCAAAATGCCAACAAAGTGTCCCTCGACGTTGAGCGCTTTTCTGAACGCAACCTACTTGAAGAAGGTGCGACCACTGCCGTGGCTATTATGTGGGTTCTCTTTGTTATTTATTCACTCATATCCGTGTCCCAAGTTCGTTTATAGTGAACCCCGTATAGGGAATATGAACTCTAGTTAAACGCTGCGTCTAAGGTGCGCCGCAGGATGTGATATTAGCGATGTCACTATTGACGAAGCGCTCTGACCCGTTTGTCACCCACACACCTTAGTGTTTACCCAACACAAGGCACATGCCCACAGGCCTTGTGGGCATGTTCGTGTCATCTTTTCTAATAGAGCGCAGGGCAGTGTAATGAAAAAATACCAACAATTAGTGAAGTGACGTTAAGTGCCGGATCTCCCCCGAAAGCAGTCGTCAGAGGATGCGAACTTGACCCACTTGGGCTTTTGTGCTGAGCTAGGACCGTGCATGCTTTCTGCATTGTTCATGCAGGCCGGAGTGGTAACAAAAGAGCCTTTCTCCCCCTCACCGGAGAACACGAACTCCAGCCGAACGCTGACGCCGCGTCAGCCGAGCGCTCAGCCATTGTATTTGTTGTCCCCATTTATCTAGTTCTAAAGTTAACCGCTTGGGGCGCCACGGTCTGATCTCCTCCCCAATAGCTAAAGCGACCTCTTTCCTGTTGTCCCAGAAATGTTTTGTAACATCTATCAGTGATATTGCCACGCTCGTTGCCCAGCGAGCGCGTGACCGAATGGTTACCGCGCTTGGCTCTCGCGCGGAGGCTCCGGGTTCGATACCAGAAAGCGGACTTCTCTTTTATTTATTCCTTCAACTTGACATTCTGGTAAGTTCGAGAATTTTGTCGTCTGATCGAGTTACGAATGTTCTACGCGCCGAAATTTCTACGCCGAATGTTCCAGAAACCCACGCGGGTACAAAAGGTGCTCCGAGTGGCGGCCCGGAGTCAGTCTCTCCCCAGCGGTCGATCCTGCTGTTTCGCCGACATCGACGCCTGCAACGCTAGCCTTTCTTTATTTTGTTTTGGGAACAAGTTCGCCCCATTAAACGTGTAGTTTCTTCAGTTATTCGCTGCCTAATCTTTTATCATTCGTGACAATATTTTGCTCTTTATAGCGGACTGCCTAAAACAGCCCTACGATACTTTTTTTCCCCCGTTTTGTGTTGTTTCTTGCTAATAAACCATTCTGGTAACCCAGATTTGTGTAGCTGCATAATTTTCGTTGTCAATGACATCGATACAAATTAAGCTATGCGGAAGTATCTTCAAAAGTAACTGAAATACATTTCTAAGTATTTGTACTCTACTCAAGATACTTTCAGTGAAAGTAACTTGAGTAGTATTTTAAATACTTTGTGAAGCAGGTATTTAGTAACTTAACTTAAATACTTTTATCAAGTATTTTGTCCAACACTGCGCTTCACCGTGCCGAAGCCGTAAACACCGTGACATGAATTCGAGTGAGCAATTCTCCCTGGGCCTGTGTGAGAGGGCTGGGATTCTGCTTCCCTGGACCGTAGCAACAGCAAGTTCGACAAAACAACATTTGCACATGCTAGAACGCACGCTGACAACCATTTCCGCGACTCACAAAAGTCGTTTGGGCACGAGACCAATAACAAACAGCGATCACTTCTTTTGATGCTTAAATGACTTAGAGCCATTTAAGTAACTAACCTGTACAAACAAGAAGCGTGAAGCTTTATGGAGACCCGTGCAGCAACTACCCACAGTATCGCGTCTTGTGTACTTGTAGCCAACTGCAGAATGAATGAATAAATATTTAATGCAGAAAGTTACACATCTGGTCAGCCGGAGACACCCGAACATAAAGAGCAAAAAAAAGAGAGAAATAGACAAATAGAGAGAGAGAGAGAGAGAGAGAGAGAGAGAGAGAGAATAAACGATGTTGTGGAAAAGAGATATATGATTGCCTACAAGATGGCCAGGCCGGGATTGTTGCTCCAACTTGGTTGGTCCAAGTAGGACGTCGGCTAGCGTATAGAAAGGTAAAACTGACGCGTGCGTGTTTGTCTTGCATGCCGCTGCAGATCACGTGTACCCCCGGGCCGACGCTTATGTAAGGTCACTCGCATTCTCTGCGAATGACAATCTGTACACCAAACGACTGTCTTCGCGTCTTCGCGGTATTAGAAGAGCGCAAACAAGAAAGGGAGAAAGAGAGTGACATCGCCGGACCAGGCAGGGTCGCGCGAGATTTCGGTGTCCTGTTTGTCCTGGACGCAGCCCGCGGCCGTTTTGGTCCCTTCGACCCACAGTACGTGTTTGCCAAGCGTCAGTAGGGAAAACGGCCGAGCGACATTCCGGCGACAATGTTTTCCCGGGTCTCCGCGTCGTCGCCTCTGGGAGAATGCGGCTTGGATTGGAATCCTCGTTTGGCTAAACGCTTTCGTTATCTGTCCTCGCAGCAGACTTGGAAGTAATCCGTTACAAGTAACGGAATTACTTGTAATTAATTACTTTTCTAGTAATTTTGTAATTAATCCGTTACTTTTTTGAAAATGTAATTTGTAATCTAATTTCATTACTTTTTCAGTAACGTGTTACTGAAATTACTTGTTACAATTCTTCCGCCCAGTCAAAGGGAAAAATAGAGTGGAAGAAGGGCGATGCAACGGCCTTCGCGCTTTTAGCATGGTAACACAAGACGGGGGTTTGCTCGCGAAGAGAGTGCTGGCAAGGGAAAGGAATTCATGGAAACCGCGACAGCCCAGCCAGAGCCCGTTTCTGGACTCGTTCTTACGGTCAGCCAGGCTGGGAGGATTCGACTAGAGCAGAGTAGCGCAATCCTTTGATCCGCGTGTTTTGCCGACAACATGGCCGACAGAGCAGCTCGGCGCGAGTCACGTGGTACTTAGGGTTCCAGGAGGCGGCCCGCCCTATGGGAGAATACATGGAGATCGACGCAACACGGCTGATTAAAAAATAAACGGCGAGTTCACACTTTTCAAAACTAGTCTGTCGTGAAGTTAGTAAGGCACTAAACATTTTATCAAAGTTTTAATAATATCGGATGCGTGTGCAAATTTTGAGAAGGCAATTTCCAAGGCAATGGCGTTTGATGCAGACGATTCTTGCTCGCAGCGGAGGTGGGCTTTTTGGGTTGGCTGGAGCGGGTCACGTGAACGCTGTGACGTCGCCGCGTCGTCTGCTGCATGATGCCGCTCATGCAATTTTTAAAAACAATTACGTCCTTATTTGGCACACAACTCAGCGCAAATTATTCTAAAATGTTCCTTTATTATGTCAAAAACTATTGTCGTTCCGTACATCTCCACAATATTGAAGAAACAACGATTTTCTCACGTTCCCCATGCATTTCTGACCGGAGTTGGAACCTCCGGGCGTTCGCCGCTAGTCGCCAAGAGATGGCGTTCAGGATTGCGCTACTCTGCTCCGAAGGAGCTATATAGTGCTCTAGATTCGACTTTCTACATGAAGGCAACAAGCTCCGACTTGAAAACGGACGGACTGCTTCGAGCGCACAAAAGAGCGGAAAACTAATGGCCCATAAAACCGTCGCGTGTGGGTCGTGAAGAGTACGAACGTGCACACTGTGATGGTGGTGCATCCGCTCGCCCCCCCCTCCCCCCCCATTCCTCCTTTCAGCCCCACCCCCTGCATGTTGTCCCCCAAAAACCAATCAGCATTTTTTTTTTTCTTGTCACACGAGACCGTCCTTTGTTTCTCGATGTTCCGCCTACACACACCCACACCGCAGACAAAAAAAAAGGTAACGAGACCCTGACCCTGTTCATCTTTGACAGCGCTGTGAAAGCTAAATACTGGCTGGACCAACCAGCTTTGTGGCTTCTGTCACTAGACTTCGCAATAGCGGATGCGTAAGGCACAAACATAAGGGAAGCGATGGCAGCAGCTTATTGGAACAGAAAAAAATGTAGCATCAACACTAATGTCAGTTCAAACAGTAAGTTTCGACAGCAGGCGATAAGGTGGTCGGGGAGCACAGCCAAAATGGCTTAGGATTTCGAAGCTGAACCCATATTCCTAGAAAAGAAATGTTGGGGTTCTCGTCAGCGGATTGTACCTACGGGAACTTGTACTCCGACATATTGGGGAAAGAGAACACAGCCCGAGTTTTCTGAGAATAAACAGTGGCTGACTTGGACACAGGAGTTAAGGCAGCGTAAGGCGGCTGTAGACGCGTGAGATACATTGAAGCCTGCTGTTCACTGACAATTGTGCTTTTTTTCTAATAATTTCTAAACGGAAAAATCAGCTTAGCTGAAAGATTGTGGATTAATATTTCGTGTGAAGTTTCGGTTTTGATTAGTTTGATGATCAAGAAAAAAGATCAAGTGGGTCAAGGCCGGATAACAACCTTCAACAAGCGGGACTCTTTGAAATCTGCCCAAACGCAAGTACCGCATGTAAGTCCCACAGCCAGTTGGTTTTAGTGGCTAAACCAGCCCCTATTTAGGCAATATGCAGCAACCATAGAAAAACCCCATATTCAGGAGAGTCGTATTTTAAAGTTTGCCGATGCCAGATTTCGAATGGTGTGCGTGCCTTCGCCGCCCACGTGCATTCGTCGCATGTTCATGGATTCAGTACTGTCCCGGGTGGACAGCGCTAGATTCCTTTATATTGAACACCTGTTCCAGTCCTTTACAGATTTATAGATCCATCCTCCTAAAATTATTATCATAAAAGAATCGGTAGATATAGTAGTGATTCTGTTTTATTTCTGATTGGGCCCGAAATTCTCCCCACAAACACGCAGGAGATATAGCAGGTATTTTGCGTTTCTTTAAAGTAACGCAAAAGTAATTGAGTAAAGTAACGATGTAATTAATCAGTTACCTTTTACGAGGAGTAATTTGTAACGGTAATCCACTACTTTTTAGGCCAAGTAATTGTAATTGTAATTAATTACTTTTTTGGAGTAACGGGCACAAGTCTGCCTCGCAGACACGCGCGCCTCCGGTGTTCCGCGTGCACGCGCTTTTCGGCGGGCGGGAGTGAAGTTGCGTTTCGAGAAAACCGCGCTGTCGGCTTCCCGAAACACCTTTTACACTTCCTGTGGGCTGCGTTCCGCAATGTTAATGAACGTCGTCCTCCACTTTCCCCATTAGTTGGCATGCAGACGATTGGTTATTGACGTCGTTCTTGGTGTTGGTGAAAAGCGCAAGCATGGCCAGTGGCATAGCCTCTTCTATACTCACAAAGCCTGGCAGTTCGACGACGGAGCCATAGAGTGTTCGGTCGGAGATTTGGAGCGCGAGGATCTGGTAGCACAGAGCATCAAAGAGCCATTTCTCGGGAACCTGGACGTCAGCGCGCAGCTTTTGCAGCGGCGAGGACCCGAAACACACTCGTTCGCTCGGGAGAAGTGTGTTTCGGCGTCTCGCCGCAGCGGGGCGCCATTCACGTGGCTCTCCTCTCATCCGTTGTCTGCCGCTCCACCTTTTCCATTTCGGCGGCCCCTTCTCGTGACGATCTGCCAGGCTTTGTCAGTATATAGAAGGCCATGCCAGTGGCTTCGTCGACGACAGAGCACAGTGTAAGTACGACCGAGGACGTATCTGAGCTGCTTAAACCCACGGGTACGCCGCTTCTCTTTCTGCTTTTTTTGCTTCTTCTTTCTTTTAAAGTCGTCTTGGTGACATCTATACTGGGGCCGTTTTGACCTCAGACAGGTCGACGTCTCAAGCGCCGGCTAGTCTGCACTCCAAATGAAGACAGGTAGGAATACAAATCGAGTATTTGAGGATGCTCCTTTTTCTCGCCGACTGCTCCGGCGATGTGTCTGACGTCAACTTATCTCGTTTGTCTTCTTTTTTTTATGTAAAGCCGCCGTCGCTCTGCTCATACGTACTGCAAATTACAGTCTGCAAACCCTGTGTGTGGAGTGCTTCTTCGTCGCGCGGTGGTCCGGTCATACTGGTCATGCAGAAACTGCACATGTTTGCAGACATGTTCGGAACATTCATATGTATGAAGTAAACATAATTGAGTCATGTCAGCAGATGAATTTGTCATTATGTCTGCAGCAAACACCGTACTATCATGTTTAAGCAGTGTGCTTTAGGGTGCAAGTAGGTCAACATGGCGACCGGCGAGGTTTTGAGTCGGAAGTACTACATCAGGTGGAACCGCTTTGATTACTGCTTATTGGTTCTAAGAGAAAAAAAAAAAAAACGAAGAAAGCAGACGATCGATTGCTTTGGCTAAGAGTGTCGCACTATGTAATACAGAAGCAAGCGGCGGTGCACAAAGGTGAGTGAAAGTTCGGACGTGGTACTCACCGATGTACTGAAGAGAAAATAAAAAAATTAGCGCCGAATGACCGATAACGTGAAGGGTGTTTATTTGTTCCTTTCTGTTTTTGATCAATCCCTAATAATATTAATAAAGTTTTCGCCCCTTTTTATTATTGTTTCTCTCTTTTTTGTTGTTGTAAATATTGGAAGTCAATATACATCTTCGAGCACCAAGACGTGTCGCCGAACCAAAAAAAATACGAAAATCGTATCGGGTTACATAGTTTCATCTGGTGCCTATATATATACCCCTCCAAGAGAAACGTCACGAAAGTACGCAAAAAGATAAAGACGAAAAAAAAAGGCTAAACATTTTCCATGCTGAATGACATGGGTAAAACCCATTGCGTCTGTGCTCCGTCTTTTAGAAGTAGCGACAATTTACGCGCCTGACGATGCACATATGGTGGGAAGAGCAACGTGCCATCTTCTAGTTCGCCATGATATAATCTATAAAGGCTTACGAAATGCACGGCGTCTTTCAAAAGATATGAGGTAAGAAGCATGGACTTATTAGGGCACGGCACGCGTCCATTAACTTGTCAGCAACTATAGTATGTGCCGCAGTGTTCCATTCCAAAACCTGCACCGTCATGCCGGTCGGTGCTGCGAAGAAATACGACGATATGTACTTTGTGAAATACTCGAAGCGCTCCTTTCACCAAAGTTTTATACCGGAGTCCCACTAGAGCGACAAACAGAAACAAACGACAGCGACAAGCCTCAAACCAGGGTCTCTCGCGATTGGACAGGCTTCGTAAAATAAAAGGAGGCTATGCTCAAACACGAGCATCGTGCAAGCAAAAGTATATATCCTTTGGCAGGCTCGCAATCACTCGTGCTTACTTCACGAGCACCGAACGAATAAACGCCAGCCAGAGGTAGCATCGCGAGCATGCTGCATGGGTTGGACGCTTGTCGCTGTCGTTTGTTTCAGTTTGTCGTTCTAGTGGGACTCGGCCATTACGACATGCTAAACGTTTCAGGTTTCGAGTGTGTGGCTAGCATGCAAGCGTTCTCTCTCTCTCTCTCTCTCTCTCTCTCGCTCGCTCGCACGCACGCACGCACGCACGCACGCACGAACGCACGCACGCACGCACGCACGCACAGACACACATACACACATACACACACACACACACACACACACACACACACACACACATGAACATGCGCACACACACACACACTCTCACCCACACGCACACACACACGCTAAGAAATAAATACCTTTGAATTATTGTTTTCTCTTCTAAATATACATATACTACATTTATGATACATAAGAAAAGACGATAGAATAGCACTATTGCGATGCCTGGTGGAAATTTTTGTTTTATGGGAAATTTTCATCTATTTGTTGCCCTGCACATCCACGATTACGGCAAACGTGTTCAAAACAAAAGCACCAAAATCGTAAAAAGTTATATATAAGCTATGGGCACCGACATCTTAAGGAACGCAGGTCATGGTGGGCCCTGCAGCATCTCTCGTTCAATGGGATTACGACATTTTCTGATCAAGAGCGCAGAATAGCCAGTCACGAAGCGAGAATCTTGAACGTTGTAATTAAGCCTCACCCCTCGTTTCTTAAGCTGTTGGCAACAATAAGTTTCTTGCGTGGGCTTCAAGAAAACTTTTTTTTTTTTTTCAGGACAAACATCTTTCAGCAGAAGGGACACCATGTAAAAAGCCATACCAAAATACAATATTAAAACAAAACACGCGCTTCGACCATTTGTGTATGGAGAAAAAAAACAATTTTACTTGCGTCACAAAAAAAAAAAAAAAGTTGATTGAGGTAGAAAACAAAAATGGCCGACCATAGTTGACGACAGTATATAGTTCTGGAACACGCACGTCCGACATAAAACCGCATCTGCCACATAACTATAACACGAATTCACAAAAAAATAAAAAATAAATATATAAAAGGAACGGAAATGAGAGTCAAGAGGCACAGGCATACACACGCACGCACATACACAAACATCCAGCGCGCGTGCTCAAATGCGCTCGAAACGAATCAGAAATGGCCGCCTCTCCCCCTCCCCCGTTTCGAGATGCGCGTTTACAGGCCTTATAAATCCGTCACAGTTCGGGGTCTGCGAGACAGAGGAGTTAAGCCTCCACTTGACGCCCGCTTCCGGTGTCTTCCTCCGCGGTACAACACGCTTCCACGTCCTGTAAAAAGAAAGATCTTCTTACTACTTTTTCGTTTCTTCTTGGTTGCCGCTTAAAAGGAATCTATTTTATCGCATTCCTTATCGTCCCAAATGCTCGCCCAAGATTAGGCGTATCGGCCTGGTTTCCGTCAAGTGCGCATATACTTCCTGTGCGTCGTTCACATTTCTAACAACGACTGCTTTTACCGTTTCGTATCGAATCGAGATTCGACGACGATGATTGGGTAGAAAGAGAAGAGAGAGAGGAGGATTGGGCGCGCGTGATTTGACCCCGTCGATTTTTTGCGCTTTGGTCACATCCACGTGAACGTGACCAGTATCGTCCAGGTGTTATGTAGGCTTATTTGAATCTTTACTCTATTTAGAGAACCCAAGAGGGGAAAAAAGGGCCAGGGCTTTTGGGGTACTGCCCCAACAACGGTATCAAATACAAAACCAGACGTCGTACATTAACTATATATTTCCTCGAGCAACTGTGGTTTAAATACTTCATCTTTCCAATAGCTCAGTAACGTTTGATTACATTTTTATACTATTCATAGTTTGTAGATTAGTTTCAATACGTTTTTCTAAGTAGCTTTTACTCAAGTTAAACACTGAGAAAACAGCGGAGGGGTTGATTCATCACCACGGAGGTTGCACGCAGAAAGAAACAAGATGCCAGAACGTCGACTTTTATTCGTATAGGTAAATTCTATTCATGAACAATTCGTCTCGCTTCTGTAAGCTTTGCTGTTTGTGAAGCCAGATTATACTCCGTTCACCCTTAAAGGAGCTGTGCAACGATATTCAATTGGAATGTTTTTCACTTTACACGAGCTTACTGGCACTGTGGGACTCAAGGTTACTCGCACGCAACGCCACTGGCCAAGAAACTCCTTTGTTGCGGTGTAATTTCAGAGACAAAAGCGATCATTTTCATTCAATCTCTCCTTTGCAAAATTCGATGACGTTACGTGGGGATCGCAGTACACCCATATGACGATATTTGAATGCGGTTCATAGATTGGACCCGAGCATTGCGTGGGCACTCGATTTGGGCTCGTGATAATTACTAGCTCGAGAAGCATTCGGGTAGTGGCCCGTGTCCAATCGCTGCAACGACGACAATAGCCGAGCCATAACAATGTCTGGAACTCAGCGCGTGTCCTGTGCCTTGCCAACCCCAGCGCGTGGCTATGATCAACATTGGCGGCATATAATCGGCTCCAGATCACGTGGCCGCTTGTTCTGGCTGCGAGTTGAGGGGGTGAACGCTGCTCGTTTTTCTTTAATTTTTTTCTGGGACTTCTATTGCGTGGGGTGAAAAACGAACGCGTGTTTCATAGGTCATTAACGTCAGGGATCCGTTCTAAGCGGTATTTGCGCATAGTAAAAAAATTGTTGCATCGCCCCTTTAAGCTTAGACAAGAAGCTCCGCCTTCAGCGCGTGCCTTCTGCCCTTGCTAACACAAGTGTGAACGCGCAGGCACGCGCAACCAAAGCACTGCGGAAGCCAGCAAGCAAGCAAAAGCTGAACAGGTTCTTGAAAAAACCGAGTTAGAGGTGAATTCTAGAGAATTTTTATCCCGTGAATCTCAATATCACGTTCGTTTTCCTCGAAAATGTAACTAAACGTGAGAAAACACGAAAAACCTCCGAAAAGTCGTTACGTCATAAAGGGATATTTCGGCCGCCGAGCGCGTGCCGCTCGTCTGAGCAGCGCGTGCAATTGCAAGCTTGCCAGGTACATAACCCCCGCAGCAAAACCACTCGTGACGTCTTCTTTTTCTTTACTTTTTTTTTATTAGCAAAAGTGCGCGTGCATAGCTTTGATAGGCGCTGAGAATGTGCGATATCGGAAATTCCGAAAACTCCTTTTATGACGTAAGGCTCTGAGAAGGAGGGGCTTCAGCGGTACTTTGAAACTGATTTCCTGCAGCGTCCATGAGCTAGATTGAAAAAAGAATCTCGATATTCGTGATCCTGGAGGCCAAATGAAAACGATTTAAAGTGGTCATGAAACGATTTTCCTACTTCTTTCTCCTTAGCTTTAATCCTCAACTCAAATGCGAATTGTGAAATCACGTCGCCGTGACATTCTTTTGCACAGGTGCGATGACTCCTAGCTTCCACTGTGCTGTTTATGCACACCATAGAACTTGTCATTCGCCAGTGACGGTACGTTCCGTCAGGGCACTCATTGGCCACGAACGCGAATCCGAATATTCGTCGACGGATTGATTGTTGACGAGCGCATACGTCCGAGTGACGCAGTTCTCGTGTCCAATGCGTGAGCTGGGCTCGGCTGACGTCAGGTTGGCACCGCTGACGCGCTTTTGGAACCGCGGATGTATCATATGAAAAGGCGGAAAGCTTTCGAAAGAAAGAAGGTACAAAATAGTCCGCTATATTTTCAAATGTTCGTACCGAAAAGCTGGCTGTTGAATTTCTACCCTCTTTCTTTTGGCCAACTAAACGATATGCGAATAGTAAAGTCCCAATTTAAAATCATTTATCCCAGCCCAAAATTCGTTTCATGGCCCCTTTAAGTGTTTTTACTCAATTTGTTTCATTTCCAATGTTTCGTTGTTTGTTTTAGTGTTCAGAGGAAAATAAATGAACGACGTTTTCAAATCTCTGTAACGCGAAATTAGAGCGCAGCTATTGAGGAGGAGGAAGGGAAGGTATGCCCCTCTTCCTCCTCTCCTCTTTGCCTGCTCCTCCCCTCATCCTCCTCTTCCCTCCTCCTCCTCCCACTTTCCTCTTCCTATCCTCCTTCCGTTAAAGTTCCCCACTCAATTTAGCACAAACGTTCCCTCTAAATTTAGCGGCAAAATTTCCCAGCTAAGTTTAGCGAAAATGTTCCCCCTAAATTTAGCAAGAAATCTAGCGGAAAAATTTCCCCGATAAATATAGCGGGTTAGTTTTCCCCGCTAAATTTAGAGGGGACATTGACACCACGTGACCTCAGCACCAATTCAGTTTCCCCGCTAGATTTAGCGGGGAAAATGACGTCACATGACATGGCGTCACGCCACCCATAAACAAATTCAGTTTCTCCGCTAGATTTAGCGGAAAAATTGACGTCATGAGACCTCTACACCAATTCAATTTCCCGCTAAATTTAGTGGGGCGGTTACGCCAATGCCGACGTCGACGCCAACGGCAACGCCGCGAAACGCGGAGACGGGCGCCTAAGAGCTGCGCTCTAAAAAAGGTATACCCCGGAGGGGCGTAGGCCTCGACGAGCGCAGCATCGTGGCTCATTCACTATATCCGTGATAGGTTTTAGGCGGTAAATGCACAAAGGAGACGAGCGCCATGAGAATGCAGTATCGTCGCTACTTGGGTGGCTTCAACGGATCCTATGCCAAACGTAAGTTCATCTGGAAAAAAAGAAAAAGAAAAAGAAAGGTTGTGTGTATGTTTCTACAGCCTAGAACTTGGTCTGTCTCATTGGGCGACTTGTCTCTCAGCTGTCTGAGATAAGCAATTTAGCCAGCGCTACAGCCGCTAGACTGCGTGGTATCACCACGCAGTAGTGATACACGACCGCACACCGGTACGATGCTCATCCACATTGAAACGGGCTGGGGTGGGGATTGAACCCAGGCAAGTTCCTCTGTTTCTTTGGCAGGGGTTGTGGTGACGTTAAAAAGACGCCGAGCTCTGATTGGCTCTGATTGAAGGATAGTGGGAATACCTCAAAGCGAGCTGCCTTGAGGTTTACCCACTATCCTTCAATCGAAGCTAATCAGAGCTCGGCGCCTTTCTGACGTCACCGCTGCTCCTGTCCAAAAAGCAGACGAACTTGCGCTCCGCATTGATTCGGCTGGTGATGGAGTTAAAGGGAAGCTGAAGATGTCATTGAATTCGAACAAACAATGGAAACCCCTTTAAATTAAATTGTTTTAAGTTTCCTCTCGATCTTATTGGTAGGAGCGTCGTAATAGCTCTTTAGAATATCTACGTATAGACCCGGCCGTTGCGGCACGCCGAGGGTGGAGTCATTAAATAAGCTATCTATACCTGTTTTCACCTTAAGAACCGAAGTAAAACAAGTCCGGCTCCTCGCGGAACGTTACTAATTTCCCCCTTTACGTGGATAATGAAGACATATGTAGGTGAATTTTAGATTAGATATATGTTATCTTATCAAGATGTGCACGTTCCAAACGTCAAAGGCATCGCTTTTCCCTCCGACAACCGAATCTCGTGAGAACTATTTCGCGCCTCGTAGGAACAATGCGCAAAACGTACTTTTTTCTTGAGGTGAAAACAGGTATAGTGGCTCCAGCCGAGGGTAGGAAAGCGCGAGAGCGGAGAGTAAGACTATAGACCGACACGCGGCCCTGACGTCACGCAGCTGCGGTGGCGCTGTCGACGGCACTGCGCATGCGGAGGCACTTCACTGCACGCGAATTCGGTTTCTGCGCACGCGCAGTGCCCACACCCGGTGTGGGCAAAAGCGGGCTTGTTTGTAAACAGCGTGTCGGTCTATAGGTGAAGTGACGTCATCAGCGGGGTCTGATGACCCTTGCTCGCCACCAACGTTATTAGATTAGCTCAGTTACGGAACTGCTCATAGATGCTGCATGCACGAACAGTACCCCCCCTCACTCACCACGACTCGCCCGGAGTCGCTCGACGCGCCGCCGGACGGCTGCTTTGGTAACTGAATCGGGATACGTTCGTTTCAACGTTACTAGAAACGTAAAAACCAACGGAAAAAAACTCTTTTTGTAGTAACTTTTATTGGAGTTAGTACAAAATGAGGGGCGAGTGATGTTTTCTAAAATTTTTAGTTTGCAAGCTTTTGCAGCACAATTAATATTGTTTTTATACAACCATGCCTCAGCGGGGATTTCAGGTAGCGCGTCCCGACCTAGGTGCATCTTAACTTCATTCTTATATCGCGGCGCGTCCGCTGGGGAGACGGGGGTGGCACATCTGCTTCGGCTCCGAAATGGCCAATTGAAGCCAAAAATAGATGTCACGTGCAGTTCCTCGAGTGACCGCTGCGGGAGAAACGGCGGCGTTGTGATCGCCATTTGGCTAGGGTGCCTACATGTCTGTCTGTCTCAGGGTGAAGACATCCATTGTTGCCCTGAATGTGCCAGCGCGTGACGTTCTTGCGCACTCGGTGCGTGACTTGGGCGGTAAAAGGGCGTCTATGCATCAGCCAAAGATACGCGCTCGAGCTGACTGTCACCGGATTACGCGCACTTCAAAATGCATAAAAAAAAAAACGATTGGGCGGAAAAATGGCTGAGATGTCACCACTCAAGCAAAAGCGCCCGTGTGTATGAAGGCACTCTACATTTGGCGCTTCAGCTGTGGTTTTTGGAACTCACAGTTCTGAAATAAAAATATAGATGGCGCTTCGAACGACTCCAGGCGGAGTGAAGTGAGTGAGGGGGGGTACCCCCCTCCGCGGGAGTTACACAACTGAGGTAATCTAGTAACGGTGCTCGCCACTAAGCCAAAGAGTAATATAGTGTGACGTCAAGAGTGGCCGCTGGAGCCAACGTTACTTGACTACCTCAGTTGCGGAACTCCCGCGGAGGGGCGTACCCCCCCTCACTCACATCAATCCACCTGGAGTCGTTCGAAGCGCCATCTATATCTTCATTTCAGAACTGTGAGTTCCAAAAAGCACAGCTGAAGCGCCAAATGGCGATCACAACGCCGCCATTTCTCCCGCAGCGGTCACTCGAGGAACTGCACGTGACATCTATTTATGGCTTCCATCGGCCATTTCGGAGCCGAAGCAGATGAAAGGGTTACAGGGTGCCACCCCCGTCTCCCCAGCGGACGCGCCGCGACATATCAATGAAGTTAAGATGCACCTAGGTCGGGACGCGCTACCTGAAATCCCCGCTGAGTCATGGTTGTATAAACACAATATTAATTGTGCTGCAAAACCTTGCAAACTAAAAATTTTAGAAAACATCACGCGCCCCCCATTTTGTACTAACTCCAATAAAAGTTACTACAAAAAGAGTTTTTTTCCGTTGGTTTTTACGTTTCTAGTAACGTTGAAACAAACGTATCCCGATTCAGTTACCAAAGCAGCCGTCCGGCGGCGCGTCGAGCGACTCCGGGCAAGTCGTGGTGAGTGAGGGGGGGTACTGTTCGTGCATGCAGCGTCTATGAACAGTTCCGTAACTGAGTTAATCTAATAACGTTGGCTGGAGCCCTACATCGCGGCCCAGCTGTTAAAATTCACAACCTCCGCTAGATGGCGCAGTCGTGCCTAATTATTTATGCATTCGTTATGTTTGTACTCTTAAGAAATAGTTTCCCTTTACTTTTACATATTTATAATAATATCAGTAGCTTCGAACGTTAAAAAAAAAAATATTACGACGACTGCGACTGGGGCTTTGGCTAGACGCACGACGGCAGCTAAGGTGGCGGGGGGGAGGGGGTTGCGGCGTGCTGTTGCGGTCGTCGTGTGGATTTTTCGACGTTCTTTCTTTGTGGCGAAGGTGAGACGGTTAAACCGCAATCAGGTGGAGTGTTCCAAAGGTCTCTTGAGCGTCAGCTGCGTCGTCGAAAAGCTTTTGTTTTGTTTTATATTTTGTTTGCATAACATGTTGTCTTGAACGACGCGTTCACTTCACGAGCGTGCGTCTATTACACGTTCGTTTGAACGCTTGAAGCGTCAAGCTCGCTCTCGTTGCTCGCCCTAGTTATTTTTGTTATGGTTGTCTTTGTGGTCACAATAAATATTGGTGCATTACTCAATTCTCTTCTTCGGTTCTCCCCTTCTTTTCTCTGTTGAGTGCAGTGGTTTTAATTTTACATGGCATATGAAGCGTGATCTGCTCTGGAATTTAGAATTTACGCGCGCAATTAAGGAATCAATTCCTACCTAAATTCAAAATTCTAGTTAGTCCCTGCAGACTACAGGTGGCACAACCTACCACCTGATACGAACGTAATCAATGATATTATTGATCCACCCATTCAGGTAGCAGCCATTTATGTCTCCTCCAGCCGTGCAGTGAACGGAAGCGCCTAAACAAGAAGCCGAGACCAACTTCGCAACAGCCGCTAGGTGCGCTGACAGTCTAGTGAGCCGCAGGCACCTATGGTAGTGACCACTCTTTTACGGCATTGGCATGTTCCTAAAAAATGCAAGCAAGATTTTTTTTCCCTTCTTTTATTTATTTTTTTGGCGTACGACACGTCTATTGTAACGTTATGGAAAGGTCGGATCGATCTCATACCAAATCGGCCTTCCAGAGAAAAAAAAAAAAAAAAGAGGTGACAACGCGAAGTTTGTGTGGGTACAGACAGCGGCAAAGAAAAGCACGCTAAAACATTGGGAGCAAAAAATATTATACCCACGGAACACTTTTAGGGCAAACACAACTAAAACACAACTACACAGCGTAAAAAAAACAAAAAAAAAAACAACATGAATAAGGAAGAAAAGAAAAAGGGAGGAAAAAAAGGGGGGGGGGGGTGGAATCCAACGGCTCGCACGCATGACAGATAGACACGAATCTATCGGTTTTTGGGCGCCTAGAGAGACTCGACGCTATCCCCGAAAGGGAAATTGAGCAGGTGAGAGAAGAAGAGGGAGGGGAGCTAAAACGGTTTCTCTGCTCCGGAGCCCGCGCGGCGCTTTAGCGAACCCCAAAGTGCGACTATGTCGACGACGGTGTCGGAAATCGATCATGGAGAGGACCGACCGACGCGTCGGGGAAAGCGATACGTACTCTTCGTCGGATTGCTAGCTATTCGCACAACGGGGATGATTTGTATTTTATTTATTTATTTAGAGCACTAAGTCGTCTTAAGGAAGGACGGTTTAGCGAACGCGTTGGTAGCATTTAAAGACAAAAAGTGCTGCTTATGATAAGAGTGCGCTTGCAGCCCTCAAGATGCGCGAAGACTTGCGCAGAAATTTGTTTTTAGAAGCGGCGGAGCTTCTGCGTACGCGTCACCCCCTTTGGCGTGACGTCGGAAAAACGAGTTTGGGAAAACCATTCAAATTAGCAACGCTGGACGAAAAGCAAAAAAGAATCTGGTTAGAATAATTCGAGGCTCCAGTAAAAAAACAATTTCTTTCTCTCTCTCTCTCTTTTTTTTCCTTTTCGTCCATTCGAAACAACGTGATATCGACAGCTCAGGGCACAGAAACGTACGCATTGCGGCAGGACGCGAACAAGCGATCGTTGAATTTTATTGTTCTTTTTTTCTCTTTGAATTCAAGGGTTGTCATCAAATGTATACCGTGTGGTCGAAAGTTCCTGTTTCGGGACCTAACCTATAAGCGGTAAAATTGTATGTCCGCCATTACCTTTAAAATGTGAAAAAAAAAAAAGAGCGGCGACGTCGTGTTCGCGCTAAGAGGGTCGCCCGGTATGCGTGCTCCAACGATTGCCAAAGCTCATCAAGCTCATCTCGGTGATTTAGGGGCTCACGTACGTGCGCGGACACCGAACTCGTCCCAAAACTAAATGTTACTGTTTAACACGCAGAAACGCGTTACATCGCCTTGAAAGTAACAAGTTTCTTATCTGGTTACTTTTAAACTTCGAGAAACAGAACCAACGTTGATATGCTAGAAAATACAGGTGCGGTTGCACGACGTAACACCACAACCTACCGATAACTCAACCGAACAAACCAAGTTGATTTGATTTGTTGTTGGGTTTTTGCGAGGAGAGCTTATTAAAAGCAATCGGATTAATTGAAGGAATGTAGCAATTATAGGCGCTGCCATAACTGCCCACTTTTGCGAGTGCTTGTCAATATTTTTATTTTTCCAGCGCTTTGAGATGTGACACGAAGACAGCACTAGCAGGGTGTTGTATCGAGCATCCTGCTATATGCTAGTGCTGTATTCAACACCATATGCTAGTACTGTATGCAGCACCCTGCTATATTCTAGTGCTGTATTCAGCACCCTGCTATGTGCTAGTGCAGTATTCAACACCATATGCTAGTAATGTATGCAGCACCCTGCTATATTCTAGTGCTGTATTCAGCACCCTGCTATGTGCTAGTGCAGTATTCAGCCCCCTGCTATATGCGAGTGCTGAATACTGCCCCCTGCCATATGCTAGTGCTTAATACAGCACTAGCATGGCTCTCTGTAGAGCCATGCTAGTGCTGTAGTGGTTTTTGGGAAATTAGACGCTCTATACTTCGTCTCACCCTAGAATGGACTAAAGGTAAAAGCTACGGGCCACCAGACCGAATCACAAGCCACTTGGAAATTGCGTGGTATTTCGCTTCGTTGCACGTGTCGGTGTCTGCGTCTAGGATCACAAATGGGTATGGGCGAACAGTGGAGCACGGAGGGACTTTTCAATTTTACATCGCAAAGAAAGCCACGGTATTCAGACTCTTTGCAGTGTCGAAGCTATAGAAATGATGCAGCGCTTTTTGATTAGGAGCATTATTCGTCCACCCCTAATCAATGTTAAGCATGGCCGTTTAACGTGTAACGTGATTGGACCTAGCGGCCCGTGGCTTTGGCCTTTAGTCCATCGTAGGATGAGACAAAGTATAGATTCCTTAGAGTGATAAGGATCGACAAAGTCGGTGTGCTGCACGTTCTTTAGAACAAAATAACTGAATTATGTTACTCGGCGCTCCGGTCAAAACTTCACTAAAATACACTGATCAGCCGAAACATTATGACCAGGGTTGTTACATTGTGACAATGAGCGCGCTAGACGCGGCATTCACGTTATCTACCATCGTCTGATGCAGATGGTATAGATAACGGCTGCGGGGGATATAGACGGATAATTATGACGACTCCGCGGTGTGTGTGTAATGAGAAAGGCTTCCGATTTAAGTGACTGACAAAGGGCAGATCTTGATGTCAACATCACTGCATACCACCATGCGGCTACACCCATTCGCGGCCGGTCTTCGCCACCGGAACTGAAATCTTCCAACAGGGCAACGGTCCAAGTCACAAGGCCGGAATAGTGCTACGGTGAATTGAAGAGCACAATGATGAATTCCAGTGGATGTCCTGGACGCCTAAGTCGTTAGATATCAATCCCTTTTTTAGCGCGTCTGTGCTGTGATGGGGAGCCAGCTCAGAACTCACGAAGCACCTCGTCGTAATCTACAGGAATCGTGCGACCTGTGCTTATTAATCGGGTGCAATATTGCTCTAGGCCCTCGGATTTGTAGAATCTATGCCGAGAGGGGTTGCAACCATGGACGTAGCCAGGGGGGGGGGGGGGAGGTTTTATGGGGCTTCAACCTCCCCCCCCCCCCCCCCCCCCCCCGAAAAACATTTCTGGCCACGCCACTGGTTGCAACTCTTTTGCGTTCAAAAGGTGGACCAACACGGTATTAGGTGAGTGTTTCGTATATGAGGCGTTGCTGACGTGGATTAGAACAACACTGAAGGAATTTTATTGAATTTTCGTCTTTGTCAGTCTGAACCCTCGGCGCGTGGCTAAGCCACTGCCGATACATCTTCCTTTCTCTAAACGAGCTGAACATTATTACGTTATACACAAAGAAAACAACAAACAAAACACACACACAATAACACACGTAGAAACTCTAACGCAGCTGAGAGTAGTCGCGGGACTCGAATTCAAACTGTAGGGCTATACTACTTGTTTAAAGTCTTCATTATATGTCAGACGCACTGGTGCCTTAATTGTCCTTCCCGACCTACGAACTTCCAGTGCCGGAGGTTGGTCTGGTCGTGTCGGTAGGCAAGCGTGACATGATGGCGACACTGGAGGCATTACAGCTGACGACGTTTGATGTGCTGACTCGCTTTCAGTTTCAGGACCTTGCTCGCGCATGCTTGTGTCATCAAACTCTTGAATTTGATGAAAGTCCTCAGTGGTCTTCCTCAGGTGCTGTCGATTACGGCGTAACTCTTTTCCTTCCTCTGTCATTACCCGGTGTTAAGAATGAAACCTTCGGCAACCTTCTTCCGAGTTTCAACGCTACGGAAACGAGTCCCGAAACGAGTCCCGACGTGTTCAGGACTGATGCCCACCTGTCGAAGGCTGCCCAAAACGTGTCTCAACGCGTCCGTGACGTCAACGGGACGTGTGTGTGTGTGCGTGTGGGTTCGTGCGCTCCGGAAGGGGAGAGAGGCCTGGCCTAACTGCGGAGAACCTTGGCTATGACTCATTTCTGACTGCGACGCGGCGGACCCAGCTGCAAAGCACGTGGCGGTCGCACCTGCTGCCCTGGCGGAGAGAGAGGGAGAAAACGGACCCCTATATAAGGCGGGGCGTGAGGGCTCCATTTGTTCTCTTGGATTTGACGACTGTATCGCTACCATGTAATTAAACCGTTCGTTACGTTACCAATTCTCCCACCTCCACTGGACCCCTGGGTTCTTCACTTCGGGGAATGGTCGTCGTCACGAGCCAGGAAGCTCCCGGACGTGCGGCCTAAGCCCCGCCTCGAACACCGGTAGGACCTTGGCGCCACGGCTTGCTGGACTTGAGCTGGGTTGCTCCACCCTTTGTCGGTTTGCAGGCGCACGATGTCTCCTCGTTGCAAGGTTGGGAGACTTCGACAGATCTTTGTGTCCTGAACATGCTTCTGAATGACTGAAGAGGCGGGCACGCCAAAGTCTGGAATTCGGCTTCTCAACCTCCGTCCCATTAGGAGTTCTGAAGGACATCGCCCGTCTTCCAGGGGTGCTGTTCGGTAGTTCAGAAGCCCGATCCAGAAGTCCTCGCTTGCATACTTGGTTTTCTTCAGCAATCTCTTGATTACTTGCACACCCTTTTCCGCCAAACCGTTTGACCTCGGGAACCGGGGGCTGGAAGTGACATGCGTAAAATCATATAGATTGGCAAACTTCCTAAACTCTTGGGATGTAAATTGTGGGCCTCCGTCGGTGCACACCTCAAGCGGAATTCCGTGTCTGGCAAATAGGCTTGACAATTTTTCTATCACCATTTTACTCGAAGTAGTCTGCAGAAATTCAACCTCTGGATAATTCGAGTACGCGTCGTAGGCAACAAGATAACTTCTGCCCGCGTATTCACAAAGATCGACACCCACACGGGCCCATGGCAGCCGAGGCGTTTCCCTTTTGCATAAAAACTCTGAAGGTTGTTTATAGGCAAACTTGCGACATGTTGCGCATTTCGCGATCATGTTTTCAATGTCCGTGGTCATGCCAGGCCAGTACATTAAAAGCCTAGCTCGTGCCTTGCACTTGTTTAATCCTAAATGTCCTTCGTGAAGGCGCTGAAGCATTTCTTTTCTTAATGCTTTCGGGATTACAACTTTAGGTCCGCGCATTACTATGCCTCGTACGTAAGATAGTTCAGATGAAAAAGAGGCCATTTGGCCTTCAACTGTGTTGTGTGCATGGAGAGCTTTTTGGACTTGAAGCAATTCTTCATCTTGCGCTGTCGCGGAAACTATCCTCGACATCATTGTGTCGCTTACGATGCTCGTCAACACCGCATTTGCGTGGATAGACACGTCTTCGGTACAATTTCCTGTATCAGATTGAGGGGGCGCTCGTATGCGGGACAATGCGTCAGCAAGCAATAACTGCTTTCCAGGCACATACACGAGGTTGCAATCGAATTGCATTAACCTGAGGAAAAATCTCTGGAGCCGTGGCGGCATGTCACCAACATTCTTCTGTGCTATGGCCAACAAAGGACGATGGTCTGTTTCCACGGTTATGCTGTGACCATATATGAATTCTCGAAAGCGCTCACAACCAAATGTTATTCCCAGGGCTTCTTTTTCAATTTGTGCATATCTAGTTTCACTGTCCGAAAGTACACGAGACGCATAAGCCACAGGTCGCCAGTCTTTATCATGTAATTGAAACAATGCCGCCCCCAGGGCAAAACATGATGCATCCGTTGATACTTTCGATTTTTTCTTAGGATCAAAAATGGCCAATACTGGAGCACTAGCTAGCATGCCACACAGGTTCACCCACTCATTCTCATGCGCTCCATTCCAATCAAAAACACTCTCTTTCTTTGTCAAGTCACGTAAGTGACGAGTTTTCTCGGACAAGCAAGGCAGAAATTTTCCAAAGTAGGTAACCACGCCCAACAAACGTTGTACATCCTTTTTACACGTTGGACGAGGCATGTCTTTTACACACTGAACTAGAGTTGCGTCAGGCTTAATGCCGCTTTTGTCTATCAGGTCTCCCAAATAATTAATTTGTTCGACCCCAAACATGCATTTGTCTAAGTTTAGTGTTAATCCTGCAGCTTCTGCAGCCTTCAAGGCTGCTCTTAGTCTCATATCGTGTTCCTTGCGCGAGGAACCCCAGATGAGTACGTCGTCGATGTAGACACGTACGCCTTGCAAGCCGTCTAATGCCTGGCTCATTGTTTTCTGAAACACCTCTGGTGCTGATGCAATACCAAACGGTAACCGCAAAAATCGATATCGCCCGAATGGCGTACCGAACGTACAGATCTTGGATGTCGCATCATCAAGAGGAATTTGATGAAAGCCAGCATTTGCGTCTAATTTACTGAAAAACTGAGCTCCGGCCAACTCAGACTCAATGTCCTCCCGACGTGGAAGCTCATAATGTTCTCGTTTTAAGCCTTGGTTTACATGACGGGGATCCATGCATATGCGTAAACGACCATTCTTTTTAAGTACTACAACGAGAGGGCTCACCCAATCTGAAGGTTCGTCCATCTTGGTGATGATTCCCGCTGCTTCCATCCGCTCTAGCTCTTGCTTGAGCGGCTCGCGCAGAGCGTGCGGCACGCGCCTTGCAGGCTGAATTACTGGCCGTGCATCTTCCTTTAGAGTCATCCTATAGACTCGGTGCGAACATCCTAGTCCTTCAAACAACTTAGGGAACTCATTAACAATCTGCTGTTTCAGTGTCTCTGCAGTGGAGAGCTCATGCACACGTGAGACGAGCCCAAAAGCTTCACTGGCTTGAAGTCCTAGAAGAGCTTTGCCTTTTTTGACAACAAAAAATTTAACTAGTTCTTGTTTCCCTTGCATTCGTAAGAGCAGAGCCGCCGTGCCAAAGTGTTGAATGGCACTTCCGCCGTAGTTTGTCAGCTGCGTGTTACATGGACGCAACGTTTTCTTTTGACAAATTTTTGTGAATAAGGACTACGGAAACAAGTTAGCTTGAGCTCCTGTATCAACCTTTAGATGCACGGAGTGCCCTTCCAACATTCCTTTTACAAACCAATCACTCTGGCTTGACACTTCTCCTATACTAATGTCTAGAATTCGAAAGTCATCTTCTGGCTCTTCCTCGTCTCTTGAACTTTGGTGCTCCACCTCTTGAACAGTTTTCTTTTGCCAACAGCAGGCAGCGACATGATTTTTCTTTCTGCAGATTCCGCAGGTTTTACCCCAGGCTGGGCATTTTCTTGGCTCGTGGATGCTGTTGCAGAAACCGCATCGACGAGTTTGTCTGCGCTTCTCATTGTTGTTTTGTTGTTGGCCTGGTTGTTTCTTGAGAACCGGACCCACCTGGACACTAGGGTTTTCCCAAGCGCTGTTTTGCTTGGCACCAAGTTCTGCGGCCTTGCAGAAGTCGACAGCTTTGTCCAAGGTCAGCTCTTTTTCTCGAAGCAGGCGTTCCCGTAACTTGGTGTCTGCAGTTCCATACAACAGGTGGTCCCGAACCATGGAATCCTTTAGGTCACCGAAGTTACACGTCTGAGCCTTGAGCTGGACGTCCCGAAGGAATTGTTCAAATGGCTCTCCTTCCTGCTGATGTCGCGCTCGAAACACGTATCGCTCCTACGTTTCGTTTTTCTTCGGCATGCAGTACTCTTCGAACTTACGCACGATCAGATCATAGTCTTCTTTCTCGTCAGGTGCGAGCTGAAACGTGTTGTAGACGTCAATCGCTTCCTGTCCAGCGACGTGCAGGAAAATTGCAGCCTTCTGAGCTTTCGTCCGCCCACTTGCTGTTGCTGTTGCTGCAGCAGTTGCCTTGAAGTAGAGCTGAATACGTTGCCGAAATTTTTTCCAATTCTCGGCAGCATTTTCCGAGAGGACGAGATGCTCTGGAGGAGGCAGATGTTCCATCGTGCAGCAGATCTCCACGTTTAGGCTTTCGGCTTGAGCACTTCTGACACCATGTTTCGTATATGAGGCGTTGCTGACGTGGATTAGAACAACACTGAAGGAATTTTATTGAATCTTCGTCTTTGTCAGTCTGAACCCTCGGCGCGTGGCTAAGCCACTGCCGATACAGTGAGTGGTCATAATGTTTTGGCTGATCAGTGTATGTTATTCGTTTCTGTTCTTACAAAAGCGTAATACAATCGTGACCCTCATTACTTCACGTATTAAATAAAACGGAGCAACGCGTTACTTTGATGACTTTCGGAACAACCTGCAGTTGGGAAAACTTTGCGCAGCAGACGTCTGACGTCAGCGGAACGCGTGTCACCTCACCGTGAAGTCTGACCGTGCACGCAGCAAGGCTCTCAGACTGCGCCGGTGACAAATGCATCCTCTCACACCGACCCGGCCGCCCTGCACCAAGTCCGCGTGTGTATATTTATGCGCCCCGGGGCGTGTGGGCACAGTGCAGCCTTTGTAAGCCATAACCGGAAGTGACGCGCTTCGGTGCTACCGCTCGGTTGTCCATGCAGACGAGATATAATCGCGTCTTCAGGTGTAAAGAACGCTTGTCTCGTTAATTTTGCACTTTGATGCTTTAGACCGATGTTCCGGGGGAAAACAACCGGTCACCAGATGGCCAGGAAAGCGTGCTCTTCATGGTAGCCTCGTCAAAATGTTTGGCGCTGGAGAAAATCAGCTATCTGTGTAAAGTCCCCATTTCGAACCCTTTTTGTTCACGTTGCGGCCATTGAAAAGAACGGCAAAGGAGCCCAAGCAGGCACCTGATCTCGCCACACCGCCGTCTCCTTCTGCACGATAAAGTCCGTCTGCTATGCTCTGCGTCACCATGGTAACGAAGCGTCTGCTGAATGGACGCACACGCCAACGCAGAGTCGGAAGCCAGCAACAGCTTACGCATGATTCCCAATTTAAACGCATCAGACGGCTAGTGATTACGCGAGCGTACTTCGGTGTATCCAATTATTTTTGCGACTGCGGTAGTTATATACCTCGCAATCCCAAACATCACAAAGAGGGTCTCTGTACAAACTCTCCGTGTGATGTAATGCCAGAAACTGCAACAACGACGATCTCTACACAACTCGCCCAACGGGAACACACCGTTCCGACCAAGAGCACCGCATCCTCAAATACCGCAGCACCGTTATAAGACACACTCTCCCCTCTCAGTTGGCTCAGGCACCTCCCGCACAAAAGACGCTCTTTGTGCTTGTCAAAGCCTCGCCGCTGGGCGTGAAAAAAGAAAACAAACAAAAACAAAAAACATCTTGCTCACATGTGGCCGACATTCAGCTCCTCTACTTCGTTCGCTCCAAAGCTGACAGTACGGTGGAAGTTATGTTTCTGGTTAGATCAGATCATCGTTCACCACGTGATCAGGCTCCCGCCCATCACCACCTGCAGAGAGCGCAAGCATGTGACGAAAGGGAGGCGGATGATTGGTCTGGCTAACGCGTAGCTCCTACAGCACTGTCAGCTTGTACACGGGTGAAAAATTGCACGTACTCCGTTTACACGTAAGTTGACAGTGTGGTGGAAGCTACGTAACTCGTTGTACCAGTTATACGTCTGTCTTTTGACGAAAGGGAGGCTGTTGATTGGTCTAGACAGCACGCATAGCTTCCAGCACGCTGTCAGCTTGGGGGTTAACGGAGCCTAGAGATACTTTCCCGACTTCGCACCCTAGACTCGTGTCCCTACGTGAAAGTGAGAACGAGGGGGAGGGCAGGCAGAAGAACACACGAGGGTTTGTAACTGTACCAAACATTTGGCTACACTCTCAGGACGAACATTCCAGGTTGTATTCCCGGCGGCGCATGCAAGGGCCCGCTGCCGCGCGCTGGCGCGGGGATCTAAATGAGACACTTTGTGTCGCGGCGCCTCTCTCGTGCTTTTATACTTTTGTGCGGGGGTTGGCTCTCTGTATGTAAAAACTGTGCTCGGCGAATAGGAGCGGGGCGTCGTGAACGGTTTGTTTGTCGTGCGTATACCGAGTGCTGAGGGTATACGGAGGTGAAATTAGCGACGCTTATACACGCCTTCCTGTATCCTGTGTCCTGTATCCTGTATCCTGTGTCAAAACGCACCATCACGATGTTCCTCATGTTTCTGAGTGTGTTCTAGCATCGCTGAGTGAATCATAAACAGAAGTGGCCCAGCAACTTAATTGCGCTCTTGTACATAGACTGTTTGTACATAACGTTTTAGAAGTAACCCGTTACTTGTACCGAGTTCCCTTTTAAGTAACGAAATTGCTACCTATACTCGTTTCCGCCCCGAGAAACGTAGGAAGTCCGGCTCCACGCGGAGCATAACTCATTTCCTCATTTACGTAGAGTATTATGATATATGTAGGTACATTTTAGGTTAGATATGCGTTATCTTATCAAGACATACCCATTTCAAACGCCGAAAGCATCACTTCTTTCTCCGACAAAGAAATATTTTAAGAACTTGTTCGCGTGGCGTATGAACAATGCGCAAAACTTCAATTTTTCTTCTTGAGGTGAAAATGAGTATAGTTAGTTCATAAAGGGAAGCTGAAGGGGTTCTGTACTTGAGTGAAAACACTTAAATCGTCTTCATTTGCTTTCTAGTATCATGAATATTGAGATTTTCTTTTTAATTTGGTGTACGGAGGCTGCAGAAAGCCATTTTCAAAGTACCGCCAAGCCCCTCCTTTCCAAACCGTTACATCATAAAACGAGCTTTCGGAATCTCCGTTCCCACTCGCGCACTCACTATTTAAAAAAAAAAAAAAAAAAAAAAAAAAAAAGGTCAGAAAGAGACGTCACTATTGTTGTCAGTGCGGGGGATTGGCAAGCTTGGAATTGCACGCGCAGCCCACACTAGCGACACGCGCTTGACGGCCGAAAGATCCTTTTATGGCGCAAGGACTGGTTGGAGGTTTTTCGTGTTTTCTCGTGTTTAGCTACATCTTCGGGGAAAACGAATGTGATATTCAGATTCACAGGATAAAAATACTCTAGAATTCACCTATAAACTCGTTTTTTTTAGATGCGGAGCATCTCTTGCTCGGGTCTATGTCCCGCGGCGTCGTAGTCCGCACTCACACTACGCATGCGCAACTCTCCTCCTTCCCTCTCTCCAACAGCTGCGCGTTACCGGCGTTACTCTCTCCGCTCTCTCTCTCTACCAGCTGTGTGCACTTCGCGTGCGTTCGCTTCTACTCACACCGCGCGCGCATGCGCAACTCTCCTCCTCTAGTCTCCTCTCCTTCAAGTGTGAATATAAGCAGCGGTAGCGCGCTGCGCGCGTTCAGTTCAGCGCTGTTGACTCCACTTAATAATAATGACTTTATTTACCATACAAGTATGGTGGGAGCTGAGGAAAAAAGCTGTGCAAGCAGCTTGACTGGTCCTCAGCCCCCCACAGGTGCACAGCATTGGGGAAGTCATACACAAGAATTTATATAATACAAAATACTTAACAACAACAAAAAATTAACAAGACAAAACTAAAGCAATAATCTGCTAGCTAATCAACAGCAGTAAGGATTGTTTAATTTGAAAGAAAATAATCCTTAAGCGCACACATATTGGAAGATTCGACATCAAAATTAGAGCCCATAAGAGTGTTCAGTAATGTTGGCAAGGTTATTTTAATAATTTGGAGGCCATAATCTGTTCGTGATGTTTCTACTGCCCAAACCTCCGAGTGACGGGTGGAATATGTTGCAGTTTTTTTTTTGAAGTGATGATAATGACAATAAAATACTGTTTAACTCGCGACATTCCTGTTTATACTTTATGGTAAGTCTGAAAGCATAGTGATCAAATATCTTCACTACACGCAGCTCTCTAAAGAGTTGGTCAGTGTGAGAATCATAAGGCACGTTACACACAATTCGTAACACTCTTTTCTGCAGTAGAAATAGTTTCTGCAGATTGCTTTTTATCGTCGTCCTCCAAACTAAATGGCAGTAATTCAGATGAGATAAAAACAATGAGCTATACAAAAGCAACTTAACTCCTTTTGGAAGATCATGACGATGTCTATGCAGCATACCAGTGATACGAGAGAGCTTAGAAATAATATAGTCAACGTGTTCAGTCCAAGACATGTGCCTAGAGAAAAACACCCCCAAAGTTTTAAACGTGCTTACCACTTCGATAGGCGAAGAGTCTAGAAAAATATCACTCGTAAGTTCAGGGTTCTTATTTTTGGGGCAAAATAAGGTCGCCTTAGTTTTCTTCTTATTAATTATGAGATTATTTGATTTAGCCCATGTGTCTAAAGCTTTTATGGTGTCATTAGCTACGTGCGAAATTTCATTATAATTCTTACCTGAAAAAAAGAGGCTGGTGTCATCCGCGTAAATGATAAACTTCACTTGCTGCGCAATGTTAACGATGTCATTAATATATATATTGAAGAGCAATGGCCCAAGGATGCTTCCTTGTGGTACCCCAGACTTAATTGGCTTGATATCAGAAAAGTGACCTTGAATACTAACATACTGACGCCGTTTTTCTAAATACGACTTAATGAGAAGCGCTGCATGTCCCCTAATACCATAAAACTCTAATTTTTGAATGAGCAACTCGTGGTTAATGTAGTCAAACGCTTTTGTAAAATCGATGAATATGCCCAGTACTATATGCTTATCTTCAAAGTTGCGCAGTATAAATTCTTTTTGGTCAAGCAAAGCTAGTTCCGTAGAACGTTTCTTTCTAAATCCGAACTGAGATTCTGTAATGACGTTATGCTTTTCCAAAAACACGATAAAACGATTATGTATAATTTTTTCCAAGCCTTTCGAAAATACTGGAAGAAGTGACACAGGTCTGTAGTTGTTTATGTCATTTCTATCGCCTTTCTTATAAAGCACAATCACCTTGGCTATCTGCATCTTTTAGGGGAATATTGCCGTTTCTAAACAGAGATTAAAAATGTACACCAGGTAACGGCCGATAATGTCCAAAACGTATAGTACTGGGCGTATCTGTATACCATCGGCGTCGCAACTGTGACTAACGTTTACGTTACGAAACACTGATACCACTTCATCTTCAGTGACTGGATTAAAATAGAAAGTTTCCAGAATTCTTCGGTTCATATAACTGCAAGCATTAGTTGTATTAGAGTCCCCCCCTAGATTTACAAAAAAGTCGTTAAATACATTAGCGAGAGAACGACCAGTCAATTCAACGTTATTTTGTGTTATAGATTCAATGCTGTTTTGCGTGTGGTTGCGATTTAAAACAGAATTCAACTTCCTCCACATCACGTCAGTGCGGTCGGGAATTGAGCTGAACAAATTGTGGTAGTAGACGGTTTTGCATTTCTTTAGTTCCTTGTTCAAATTGTTCCTGAACGCCTTAAAAATTTTAAGCTTGTCTGGGTCTTTTGTTTTAATGAAAGCTTGATATAGCTTGTTCTTTATTTGTACCTTTGCAATTAATTCTGCCGTTATCCATGGTTTCCGGGCTTTTTTTAGTCTCCTTACTTTTCGATTGGGAAAGTGGTTCACGTAAATAGTTTTGAAAATATGGAGAAATTCCTCGTAAGCTTCATTCGCATCGGTTTTGTCTAAAACCCCCGCCCAGTTTGCGTTCCTCAAGTTATCTTTGAAGTAGTCAAGACGGTCAGTGGTAATACTTTGTACTAAAGTGTGCACTTTAGGGCCTTTGCGTTTACTGATATCATTACATATACATAGAAAAGTTGCGAAGTGATCACTGATATCGCAAGCTATCACACCTGATGTCACGATTTGCTGGTCAAAATTAGTGATGAATAGATCGAGCAATGTTTCTGATGTGCTAGTAATACGTGTCGGTTGATTTATTACATTCATGCAGCCGTTTATCTGGAAAAGAGTAGTAATATTTCTTTTTGGACTATTATCGCTTAACATGTCAACATTGAAATCCCCACCCCAAATCACGTTGTACTGGTTATCTTCAATAAACACAAAGAAGCTATCCAAAAATTCACAAAACTTCAAAATATTGCCATTGGGGGGACGATAGAACACTGACACAACATTTTGGTTTGTTCTTATCGAGAGTACTTCATAGTCATCGGTCGAGAGACAAAATTCTGAGAAAAGTTCGTAGCTCATATCATTTTTTATTAACATTGAAACACCACCGCCACGCTGAGATAGCCGATTTACACAATGAGTATTATATTCGGGAAGTTTGAAAACGTCACTATCGCATCTGTACCAGGTCTCAGATAGCATGATAACGTCGAACGGGACGTCAAGTACATGGAAAAAGAGTTCTAAATCTGCGGATTTGTTTCTGGCAGATCTTGTATTTAAATGAAAACATTTAGTTGAGGGGGCATTTCCTGTGCCCAAACAATCTTTCAGTTCCCGCGGTAGAATGATGTTTGCATTAGCCATCTCACAGGAATTACCTACAATAATACGTTAGGCAAGAAACGAGATGCGTTTAACCGATTTTTTGAAGGTCATCGACGGTTTTTACAACGATTGCACGGTCACCGTCTTTTGCGCGAACGAAGACCTTTCCGTTTTTGTGCCATGCGTATTGAAATCTTTTCGCAGTCGCCCACTCTTTTGCAGCACGTAGGAGAACCCTATTCAGCCGGGTCATGTTTTCTTGAATGTAGATCTCCTCACGATTTTTTCTTAGCTCCTTCTTTTTTTCGAGCCAATGATCACGGGTTTGCTGTTTTGCAAACCGGACGATGATAGCTGGGACCATCCCGGGTTTTAGAGGAAGCCGGTGTGCAGACACCACCTCTGGTTCTGAGAGTTCTGGTACACCTATCCTGGATCCAACTTCGTTCACCTTCTCAAGCAAGTTTTCGTTATTGGTTTGCGGAATGCCGTGAAATTCCAGGTTCAGTCGCCTGCTCCTCCATTCAAGTTCGTTCAATTCTTCTTTCAGCAGTCGAACATCACCTTCGCATTTGCTCGCCTCAAGATTCGTCACCCGTGCTTTAAAGTCAGTGATGTCTGCGCATTGGGCGGCTAGTTGGGTCATGATCTCGTCATATTGGTCAGACATCATCTGCATGAATTTTTCTATGCCGTCAACTGTTCCTTTTAGGCTCGTGAGAATTTCAAGTTTCTGGCTGATCGTAACGAACATACCGGCAATATCCGCCTCCGATGGTATGGTCCCCTTGACCGACTGACTCCTCTGTTTGCCTTTTTGACAAGTCGGACATTTCCACTCCTCCCGAGCACTTTCGCCTCTCTTTCTAAAAGTAGCTTCAGATACCCCACTACACGCTCCAAAATGATAACTATAAGAACATTCAGAGCACGTTGCGACTGTTCCATTATGTGGAAGGGGTTTGCCACATGGTAAACATTCGTCATTTGCGTTTTTCATGCTCTATACACTCTATGGCTGTATGGCAGCAGCAGCGGAAAGAAAAGAAATGACAAAAAAATGTGTGAAAACCAACCTGAAAGTACAGGACGTAGTTTTTAGGTTGCGTGCTCAGTGTCGCCGCTGCTGCCTGTGCGGGGGCCAGTGGGAGACAGCCGATTATGTAGCGTCGGGATCCGAGGGCCACCTCGCGGATGATTGAAGCGTTGCTGCTCTGGATGTTGACTTTGCAGGTGGTTGCGTCCTCCGCTTGAGCCTCGATGACCGTTGTTTGGCACGTTTTCCTCGATGATCAGTACAGGCGTTGCATCCGCTGGTAGATGACTTGCACGGTGCTTGTTGCAAGGCCTGGCTCCCGGATGGTCGAGAGTCCGGCACGTGTTTTTCTGAAAGTACAGGACGTAGTTTTTAGACATCATGAAAAGGGAACAGCGCGAAAATAAACGAGGGACAAGAAGAAGAGGTAACGACAGACACGGCGTTTTCGCGCTGTTCCCTTTTCATGATGTCTTTTTCGCGCTGTTCCCTTTTCATGATGTCTAACCAACTCGCCCAACTTTATGCGTCGTAGTTTTTAGGTTGCGTGCTCAGTGCCGCCGCTGCTGCCTGTGGGGATACCTGTGGGAACTTCACTCCGTTCTTCCGATGAAGTGTGATGGAAGCAACAGTCCCGTCAGTTAGTGGGTTGGCGCAAGCAAGCGTCAGCACCACCGACAAACTAACAGCAACGATACGTCCACTGAAGAAAAAAATTACACCATCTTCCCGAGGGGAACCATGGGGTGATGCGGAGCATCGCGAAGTTTGCAACAACGTTCACGCGATGTGTGGTGACCAACGCAAGTTAACAACGTAATAACACGCAAGTTAACAACGTTACTAACAACGTTACTAACACCGTTAATAACACCGTTAATAACGATCCGTGATGCTCCGCATCACCCCATGGTTCCCCTCGGGAAGATGGTGTACATTTTTTTTCAAGAACCTCTTCAGTTTCCCTTTAAAAAGCAACTCCACTCCATTTTTTACGATGTTTGGGTTTATGATATGTTTTGTCGAAGTCGGCGACCGTGAATCACGAGATATAATTTGTTTGTCCGTATTGTGTATAGCTTTGCAGATATCGCGTATCCAAGTTCCGTTCCGGTGGCACGGCGAAACCGAAACTACCGGCTCAAGCAGCTTGGCAACGCTGATAATCAGCGGCGTGTCGACAGCATGACGTAGATCTCGTCCCGCGCCCCTGAGCCGATCGCACCGACACTGCCGGCTCAGTCGCACGTGGAGTTTTAAAAGAGAAGGTAAGTTGCACATTTTCTTTTTTACCGCTGCACTTTGTAAATATGCCCCAAATGTAGTAAGTTTTAGTGCGAATTTATAAATTTTCCGGCCGGAAAGCGAATACGACTGCTATAAATATGACGCGGTTAGTGCCGGCGTGGCGTGACTATATTTGTTTCTTGATCGAGGACCAAGAGAAAAAGAAATGATGGGAGACAGATGGTATCCCCCACAAGCGGTCTGAGTCGTTAAAGCTAAAGTGCCTTTATGTGCACGCTAGTTAGATCAGCTGCGACCTGCTACGACCGGCCGCTCGTGCTGGAGCAACCGCTGGACGGTACGCGAACAGCGACGGCACCGCATCGTTCTTCAAAGACGCGTGTTTCGTGGAGAAACCCGGAGCAGTCAGCAGCCGCAGATCCCGTGCGTAGGTGTCTGGCGTAAAGTGCTCGGAGCAGAACTTTGCGTTGTAGCTCGGAGTCCATGGTCTTCCGAAGTCCATCCGGCGAACAGCACCGACCCGCAGCTTGTGCCTCTTCCGGTCTCTTGGGAACTGGTGGAACCGCAGCTCCGGGTTGCGCACCGGGTTGTCCGTGCAACCCGCAGCAGTACAAGTAATGCTGGGCATTGCCCAACGTGAGTCCGGCGAGTCTCTCCGGCTCCACGACACGCGTGTGAGCGAGCAGCGTCGCTTTGCTCTCTTCCGCGCGGTCGCAGAAGCTATGCTGGAGTTAAATGAACTGCCAGGATGCAAACAAAAATAGAAGAACACAGGATAACGCGGTAAGCACCTCTTGGCGTCAGCAGAATCGCAAAATGCCTGGAGAAACGAAGCGTCCGCAGCGTCCGTACGAGAGCATACGACGAAACCTACCTCATTGCCCGGTGTTGCTTCAAGCTCACCCGGTGCCAGCGTTGCTCACCTGCTGTCGGGCCGCTAACCCAGCCGGTAGAAAAAATTTTAATATTGGTTTTAATCGGGAATGCGGCGTCGGTTTGACGTGATATTTTGGGTATGACCGTATACTTTAACCCCCTAAAACGATATCAGCAATTTTTTATAGGGACGACATTTTGAGTGGAGTTATCCATTTAAGATAAGGAACGGGGTAACGTATCTTCGTTACTTTTTGATGGCGTAACGACAAACGCTATTTAGTTACTCACGGAGGCGAACGCGTATAACACAAGTATCACAGCTATAGTTCTCCCCCCATGGCTCGCGCCTGTAATTTCCACGACGAGAAAACGCTACATAGACCTTAAAAAGATCTGCTCCCCAGAATGAACACGTTCAGAAGCGATGAATTATAACGCCAACAAACATTAAAAGTGGCTACTGCGTCATGAAAGAAAAAAAAAAAACGAAAAAAAAAAACACATTTAGAGTAACGCGAAATAACGCGTTACTTTCAAGTTGGCGTAAAGTGTTCCTTTTTTGAATCGCAGTAACGAGCAACATATATATTTAGTTACATTTTGAGTGAGCAACGCGTAACCGTATTTAGTTACTTTATTTCAGTAACGTGTACGCATCTTCCTGCGCCTTTCACGCTACCCGATTTGTCCACGTTCCCCCGTAGCGTCGACTGCGAGCCTGGACTTGAGCCGAAACGAAGTATTCTAGGCACTTTTCTTCAGCGCGTGTGCAGTGCAAAATGCCGAGTCTCGGGATGACCCCTTCGGAAACCAAGTAGAGGACGGTTTGCACTCGAGTGTCGAAGCGAATCCTCCCAGTCGTGTTTCTCGCACTAGATCAGAAAACCTCAAAATTCAAAAAGAAAAAAAAAAAAATATCGGTAGACACGTAAGACTGCTTAGTGTAGGAATGTCAAAGCATTCCTAGACGCAGCGCATTCGTACAAGCAGCGCTCCATGTCTTCCTTTTTCAGACGGCCCTCCGGCGGCGACATCACGCTCCTCCACTGCGCAGGCGCGGTGCGCCCGCCGGCTCCACGGCTTCCGTGAAGACTGCGTTGCTGTGCTTTTCTTTGTGTTTTATTTCTGAGGCGCGTCCGCTTTGACCTTGAGCGGCCCGCCGGCTTCCGTGACGAAGCATCTGATATGACGCGTCGGAGCCAATGGGACTTTATATGCCGTTTCCCTCATCCAATGGGCACTTAGGTGCCTGTTTTCGCTGCTACAGACAACGGCTACAGACGCCGCTGGCTTCGCTCCATGAAACAGTTAATGATTTCGCATTAAAAAAAAAATCTATCCAATTTGCTCGGTTTGTTTATTGTGTTCCTTTGCTGAATCAAGCCGCTCGCTCCTGACCGAATTGCCATGATCACTGTCTGCCTATAAGAAAAGCGTGGCGCGCAAGTCCCTTGCATCTCATTATCGCGCAGTAGCCAATCAGGTTGCGGCTTGAGTGGATAAGAACCTCTAAGAACCAATAACGAAGCAAGGTAGAATCGATTAACATAAAAAGGCCCACCCCGGGTTTCTTAAAATGTCGCTGACTATATACAGCTCGGCCAATTACCAAATGAATCGCGACATCACGTGACGCGACAACTCTGTATGCACTTCCGGTCCGGTCCGTGCCCAAACATCCGGGTCGAGCCTTCCGATCAGAGTACACCGGAACAGAAACGCGACAGAGCGAGCTCGGTTGTCGCTCAGACGTGAGAGAGAGAGGAGCACGCGGACCCAAAGCGAACCCGAATATACGCGAGCACCGCGAACACTCGTGAATAAGTTAGAATGCGGGAAGCGGCCATATCTATTATCACTGCGCATGTGCGAGGTCGCCTCGTGTCCTCCTCTCCCGTCCCCAATGCGTGTAAGAGGGCGAGAGTGTACGGAGGGAGCAAAAATGGCGGCGAGCGTTTGTACGTTTTGTGTGTTTCCGCCGTCAAGGCGGGCCTGCAATCACACACACACACATACAGACACATACACACACGCGCACACATAGAGACACACGCACGCACAGATGGACCCATTATTGACACACACACACACACGCACGCACATAAACATACACACACACATGCACACACGTACGTGGAGATAAACACACACGCACGCACGCACACACACATATATATATACATATATATATATATATATATATATATATATATATATATATATATATATAGAGAGAGAGAGAGAGAGAGAGAGAGGGGCAGACACACACACACATAGAGGCACGCACACGCACGCACGCACAAAGCCTTTTGAGGCGTGGTTGGGTCCTCGCGCGATCGCATTGTGCCACTGTCATTCGAGCTTAGAGGCCCAGGAACTCTTTATTAAACTTGACGTGCGCTCTCTTTTGTGAGGGTAGAGACCTGGAACCGCCGAGTTATCTACATTATGTGTCCCCGGGGGAGATGGGGCTTTGATACCCATTTTATGGGCGCCTGTTTACGATGTGCCCCGTGAACTGCATAAGCTCTCCTCTCTCTGATGGGTTGTTTGTGGTGGCTCCTCCTCGCGTTGATCGACGCGGACGTCTCGTCGTCTTGAATTGGATGCGCGGACGTCCGTCGGGGAGAAAATAATATTCATTTTGTACCCAGGGGAGCTGGCGGCCGGCGGCCCTATTTGCGCACATGCGTGTGATACGCACGTTTTGGGTCGCCGATAAAACTAGCAACAAAAACTAAAACGCACGTGCAAAAAAAGATAGTCGGTAATCGCACACGAAATTTGGAACATGCTCTAATTCTTCTGCACTATTAAAAAAAAAAAGAAAAAAGGAGGGCCTTTATTGCGCGTGGGTCGCATTGAGACCGGTGTTGTGCAATAGCCTCCCATATATTCACAAAGCCTGGCAGTTTGACGATGGAGCCATAGAGTGCCCGGTCCCAGATTTGGAGCGCGAGGATCTGGTAGCATGCAGGGAGCATTTCTGGTATTCAGCGCACAGCTTTTGCAGCGGCGAGGACCCGAAACATGGTTTGCAAACCCGACGAGAAAAGAAGCGGTAGAGCGAGGAACGCGAGGAGCACGAGCGGACATTCCATCGCTCGGAAGAAGTGTGTTTTGGCGCCTCGCCGCAGCGGGGCGTCCCTTACCTGACTCTCCTCTCATACGTCGTCTGTCGCTCTACCTTTTCACTTTCGACGGCCGCGTCTCGTGGCGATCTGCCAGGCTTTGTCGGTATCGAGGTGGCTATGGTTGTGCACGTTCCTCAAAAAGAGGAACAAAACCTCGTTCCTCGTTTCTTTTGATTTTTGGAACGCGTTCCCGTCACAAATTCCATCTGCGAGAAAGGAACTCGTTCCCGTTACCAGGCACGTAGCCAGGGGGGGCCCGAAATCTTCCATTTTGCTGGGACCTCCTCTCCCCCCTCCCCCTCATACAGGCTTTTGTCATGGGCGGCGCCCCCCCCCCCCCCCCCCCCCCCAAAGCAAAATCCTGGCTACGTGCCTGCCCGTTCCAGTTTAGAAAACAGAATGTATCGTTACATATACGTTACATTTGTATTTTGCTAATTACCATATTAAGTTAAAGCAAACAAAGCTTTTTTAAATCTATTTATTTCATCAAATGGCAACACACGAATTTGAATATCGTGATGGAAGGACAGCAAGAGAAGAAAACAAGCGGAAGTAAGTTTTCATTTGTTGAAATATTCACCTTTAAAAATCTCAGTGTTTAACCATATTCATGTTTGTGGTGGGCGACTGCAGACGAGCCAAATGTACTGTAACACCACCTTGCACGAGCGTTTTACAACAACCTTGTGCGCTTCAATCGAAAGGTCCCTACGCACATTAACGTTTGAGAGCGTTTGAGTGCGTTTGGCTGCGTTGCGGCTGCGAGAAACCAGGACATCCCTGCATCTTATGTCGCGTGCCATGCTATTCCTCTATTTGGATTCTACGCTTCATATGAAGCACAGAAGTGCCGATGACTCGCTTTCGTTTCGCGACGCAACGCAGTCAAACGCACTCAAACGCTGTCAAACGCGAATGTGCGTAGGGGCCTTAACAAAGTCCCTCGTTCGAACATAACAACAGCTGCTTCTCGATGTTGCCGTCCGCGAGACGAGCGAGTGGAGAACAGGGTAGGGCTTCTGGAAGGTCAGTCTCGAAAAATACCAGTCATTCTTCATGAAGGTTAATTCGTTGTTGAGTTTGAAGGTGGGGGAGAAGGGGAGAGGGAATGAAAGGTAAGGTGCGTGTGTATTTTAAGTGGCCAATGTTCGGGATACAAGGGTGCGTTCGATGTCTGGTGCCTGTTCTTATTTTTGTAACTGTAGGTCTCTTTGTGGAAGTTCAGTGATTGCTGTAGTCGACCTTAGATTTCGGGGTGTATGAGGAATCGTGGAAGCAAAGAGTGTAGCTCAGTTAGAGGCGTCCCCCTTTCTGTGTCTTTTCCTTCGACAAAAAACGTTTGCTTTTTGTACCGCAGTCTCGGGCACTCAGAAAAAAATTCACTAGCTCTCCTGCACCCGACTCTTACCAAGCGAGGACCCCACAAAATAAACCCTTAGATAAGTAACGAAAAAGTTGACAAGATCCTGCTTTCCGTAAAGATATTGTTTTTATACTTTTTTTTTTTAGAATTTTACTCAGAAATAAAATAAAAATGACCCCATTGGACGAAAAAAAAGGAACGCCGTTCCTCTTTCTGTTCCCGTAAAAATGTAACGAGTTTCAATTCCACCGATGCAAAATGGAACGGAGGCGTTTTTTCGTTCCTCATAAAAAGGAACGCTTTCGAGGAACTCGTTCCAGGAACGCCGTGCCTTAGAACACTGATTGAAACGCTCGCCTGTCATCTTTCTTCTGTTTCTTCTAAATATATAATCAAGTTTCCTTCCAAGTCTCAGGGTGTAAACATCACGATTAACACTCAAATACAGTATCGTTATACCCGCATTTACGATCTCTGTATCCCATCGAGGTCAACGTGCGATCCTTTCTCTAAAGCCGCAGCTACGCTTCTCATACGATCACGCAGAAGACACGGAGTTCGATGCAGACTATAGGTTACAGAATTATCTGCAGACGTATCCGCAGATATATCCGCGGACAATCTGCGCATTTATCCGCAGATAAAAAGTCAAGCACGTCGGAAGCATGTTTGTTCCACACGCTCGCTTGGGAGCATTCCTGCAGTACAGCCTTTTGTGTATGAGCAATGTGACCGTCATACAAGGAAGAAACCCGCCTCGGACACTGTCTGCGTACTGGATGGATGGACGGATGTTAATGGCTATACCCTTTGTAACGGGCGGTAGGTTGCGCCACCTATAGCCTGTCCTTCGTACGATGTATTGGCAGTGTAACCTCGCAGCGAGCACTTCCAGTCAAAACATAAAATCTTCCATTTCGAAACGCCCAAGGAGACCAAACGGCCAAGATGTTTTCACGTAACATCTGTCGAGAGTATACGCATAAATACTCAACTGTCCTTTTTTCTAAGTACGTTATTATCAGCGTCGCTGAAAAACAAAGGAGATACGAGGACTGCGGGGCAAAAAGGGCGGCTCTCGTCCAATCAAAGCCGAAAGCAAACTCGGCCTCACTTCTTCTAAGCGTATAGATGATAGCACAGCGTGGATTGCAGAAGGGCGCGCGTGCGCCGCCATCATGCGAGTCTTCCCCCCCGCGCGGCGGCATCCGGCCCTTATTGGAGGACGGAACAGCGCCGTCCAAAAATGGCGCCCCCATAAACGCGCGGCCGTTATCTTTGTGTTCGTTCCGTCCTCGCCTCCTCTATATACCCTAATCTCGGGAGGGACTGCTGATTTTATAACGGCGTGAGCACCCCCCAACGTCTCCAGTGTTTGCGAAGCGAGCGACCGACACGCCGCGCTGTTTTCGCTGTGGATATATACGTATGCGTGCCGCGGGCGATTTCTCGAATCGCGGTAGGCCGACGTGCACGTTACCGATAAGACACATCTCGTCACCCCATATTGCTCGGTTCGCATTAAGTGGGCAATCTTTTAGTTATTCATTCTTTTGTCAGAAATTGGTCTCGGCGTACTTTTAGATAAGTTGACACTTTTGTTTTTCACCTCTGCTTTTTTGTTACAAGCACTACGTTTGTAACAGAAAAGCAGAGGTGAAAACAAAATGGAGGTATTGGTCATACAGGGTGTTTGAAGGTTTAATTTGTATAGAAATTTATTAGAAGAAAAAAAAAATGAAAGACGTTTACAATCTCCTCTAACGCCGAATTAGAGCGCAGCTTTTGAGGAGGAGGAGGGAAGGGTACTGAGGGGAGAAGGTGGAAAGTCCCCCACTACTGACATGGATGTGGATCGACGTGTGCTTAAAGGGGCCCTCCAACAGTATTTGAGCATCCACTTTTTTTTTTTTTTTGCGGTGGACAACGAAAGAGTTTAAAAATATTAGCGCATCATATTTTAATTTGACAACTCGGAAACACCTCCTCCGACGGTGGCGCCGCGAGGTGCCGAATGCGCGCGCATAACGGCACTCCCTTTCACTATACGTCACATTCACTGGGTTTCGTGATTGGCGAGAGCCGTCCCAGAAATTTTGAAGCGGAATAAAGTATATCACACGTTAACCGTCATTATTTCTCTAACAAGTCGTTTTTAAAGAGCTAATAAAGTTGCAAATTAAAGTTCAAAAAGGGCGAAAACAACGCCTCGTCGCTCATGCGCGCCTCCCAGCGGCGGAGTACGTCCTACTCGCCGAGGTGGCTCCGGTGGCGGAGTTGCGGGAGACGAGCCTTCCGCGGCTGTCGAAGCGGACTGAGGCAGAGACGCGTCGCGGCGCTTGCGTGGTGTGTCCTCGTTCGGCGCGACGCCCAGCTCCGCACTCCTTTTCAAGAATTCGGCGCTCAAAATCCGATAAGCCCGGTAAATTCATCGATGATGGCAACCCGATTCCAAAGCTACGATGGTTGCAGCGAGGCCTAATGGCCGACCGGGCCGACGGGCTATCAACCAAACTCGCGTCCAATTGGCCAACCGCTTTGCTCCAATCGCTAAACTGTTTCATTTTACGTCATGAAGCGCAATGTTTTGCTTATTTAAAGTTGTTTTCTGCAATATTTAATTTGCTAATAACTCACAAAATATTGCGAATTTCTGTAACATTTTTTTCCCTCGGTGTTCCTGCTTTCATGGAGCTCCGTTTCAGCGCGAACTTCAAACCAGTCAAAAAATTGTTGGTGGGCCCCTTTAACGCAAGTCGCAGAAAATGCACATCTTTGGTGAGAGCATCGCGTGTAAATTTGGCGGGAATTTAGCGGGGCAATTTTTCCCCCTAACTTTAGCCGGGAAATTTTCCTCTACATTTAGCGGGGAATTTAGCGTCACCGTCATCGTCACTGATGACGTCATCAGTGACGTCACCAGTGTCGTCACGTGAGACGTGATCGCGCGGTTACGCCGACGCCGGCGCCAACGGCGACGGCAACGGCGACGGCGACGCCGCTCAAGCCGGAAACGGGAACCATAAGATCTGTGTTCTAAAAACAAATCCGCGAAGGATACAGTAATGCGGTTTGTGTGCAGGTGAGTTCTACGGCCAGGGGGACATCATATAGGCTGCCAGTCTTCGCGGTAGGTCGGATAATTAACTAACATCTCTTAATTAAATATCTAATGGGTGAAAAGAAACACAAAGTTTTAATTAGAAATTCTCTCAGCGTCATTGAAAACCACTAAATCATTGACAAATTTAGTGGTTTTCGATGATGCTCAGCGAATTTCTAATTAAGTCATACGTTTAGTTTCACGAATAATTATGAAATATTAGTTATTTATCCGATTTATCGCAAAGATCAGCAGCCTATATAAAGTCCCCCTGACCGTATCTCACCTGAACAAATCTCATTAAAGTATCTTTTACGTTTCTTTTTTTTTGCAATAAATCTGATCGTATTAAAATCAAACACCCTGTATATCACACCTCAATCGGTGCAGCGATTCCCGCAAAAAATATCCTTTAAAGAAAGAAAGAAAGAAAAAAAAAAAACGCGCGACGAAGGAGATGAAAATTCCCCCGCGCAAATATTTTGAGGTCCTCGACAAGCACGGCGGCCCTCGATTGCCATCGGCGCGCCAACGGAATCTTTCCTCTATCAGTTATAAAAGCCTTCTCCGCGAAGTGCAAACATTCCGCTTAATGTAGACAAGAATGGTGGCAATAGACGTACCTCCAAGAGGTTTGCTTAATTTCGTACTTTATAAGCGTTTGGTGGGATACAGCATTCGTAATAAAAACAGTTTGTACACTTCGTGTCCGAAATTGTAGGTTTGACTAATACCTGCTCGAAAGCGCGCAAGAATTGATGGAACTCGAGTCAAATCAAATTAATTAAAATTTTACTCTACATCTATTTCTACAAGATGTCGGGAGTAAGGCAAAGATTGACCAAAAAGGCCAGTTTACTAAGCCTGTCCCCCCCCATCCCCCCAATCAGAATTAGCAAGCGTTTATGAAAAAGTTTTTCAATGGTACTTGGAGCCTACCAGGGTGATATCAATATAGAACACATACGAGACCGAACGAATACACGTTAAAATATACCGTGAGTTAATACGTAGGAAAATACTATTTTTAGGTAGTTAAGTAGAAAGTATTAAAAAAAAAGGCTAACAGTTTATGGCAACCTGGATGATGGCGATTGCTTTGCGTGGTTCCGGTATGCGTTAGGAATGTAACACGTTTTACAATGGCGAGTGTCATATGCTTTGCAGTTTCTCACCAAGTTAGATCGTTTGTTCGATAAAAGTATTATTATATATTTTGGTTGTTGTTGCACAATACCGCTTTATTCGAGTGTCTGGTGCATATAAAGGAGCCCCGAGCCTTGGTCATTATGGTCAAAAATGTTCGCCTTATATTACTCCAAATTACAATAAACTGTAAATGTTGTAAGTCACGAGATTCACTGTAAAGATTGTAAAGTAACTGTAACTGCAACTGAAACAGTAAAGATTACAGATTACAGGATTACAGACAAAGATTAGTGCCAATAACCTTTTAATAGAAAAGTAAAAAATTGCGGTGGCTTAGCTCGGCTATGCCAGGATATACGTAGCGTGAGCTTATGCGCACAAAATGAGAGGCGCTATCAAGCGGCCCCGGTGCAGCGTCAGACTTTGCTACTGCGCAAGGGAGGCGCACAGCTGGGCACGCGGCGGCGCCAGTGCGTCTGCCGCGGCTATGACGTCACTCCTCTGGAATGCGCAGACCGGCGAGGCGCGCGCGGTGGCGGCGGAGCCCGCGGCGGCGGCGGTTCTGGCGCGCCAGCTGTGCGCCGTGTGACGTCACTGCTCCTCGCGCTTGCGCAGACCGGCGAGGGGCGCGCGGTGGCGGCGGAGCCCGCGGCAGCGGCGGTTCCGGCGCGCCAGCTGTGCGCCGTGTGACGTCACTGCTCCTCGCGCTTGCGCAGCACGGCTCTTTGTTAGCCACGCGAAACTGGTCAACCTCGGCCAGTGTAGCTCACGCTACAAAAAAAAATTAATGTAATTAGTCAGTGTCTTGATTGTTCATAAATGTCTCAGTTACACACACACACACACACACACACACACACACACACACACTTATTGAAGTTTTGGAAATCCGTGCTTTGAACTGGAAATAATAGCATATTTCCCCTTTCCTTCTGCGGCGTGTGACCTATTAAAATAGGTGTATATTATATCCATTACTCGTTGACACTTGGAATGCTGAGAAGCGGGTGATTTGTTTTGCTTACGTTTGTGGGATACATGTGCCTATATTTGAGACAGCTATCAAATGAGTCGTCTTCGGGTGTATTATCACTCACGTCATACCCCATTTAGGAATGTAGCATTTGAGGTTTACGAAATAAATAAAACGACATCAATAAAAAATTGAAAGACGTTTACAATCTCTGTAATGCCGAATTAGAGCGCAGCTCTTGAGAGAGGAGGGGAGGCTACGGAGGGGAGGGTGTGCCCCTCCTCCTCCCCCGCTAAATTCAGAGTCCCTCTAAATATGGCGGGAAAATATTCCGCTAAATTTAGCGGGGAAGTTTCTTCGATAAATTTAGCGGGAAAATTTCCTTGCTAAATTTACCGGGAACTTTTCCCCGCTAAATATCTAAAATAGTATATTACATACACTAGCATTGATATGACATCTGAAATGCTGGGTCGCGGGCGATCTTTCCTATGCTTATACAACGGGAGAAGCCATTGCTCGGCTCGCGCCTCGAAAAAAAAAAAACACAAAAAAAACAAGAAAACAAGTACCTGGACGGCCATATGAGATTTCGCTTATTATCACTACCAAGCGCGTTATGTAAAAACAGCTGCAGGCAGAAAAAAAAAAGAACAACGTCAGCATTGCGAAGCAAACACGCGAGACCAAAATTGGTTTTCGGAAAATATCCCCGCTCCCCCTTCCTTTTTTCGCATGGAGAGTTGCCTGCCGTAATTAAAAACAGAACACGCCAACAACCGTTGGACCCTGTGTCACGTGATTATTTCAAATGAGGTCAATGAGCTGGCACTGCGTAATGTTTCAATGACGTCACGTCGTCACCGTACGACCCATAGCCCATAATACCATATATGACATTGTACGGTTCTTTCTCAATAAAGAACGGCAGAGGTCACTTTGACGTTTTTTCGTTCTTGTCTACCCTATTTTCCCGGTCAAATGACACGTAAATGACACCGTTTTCTTCCACTCGTCTTCATAACATTCCAATTAGCTATATTGTAATTATGCCCGAGTCCCACTAGAGCGACCAACAGAAACAACGGACAGCGACAAGCTTCAAGCCAGATTCTTTCGCGATTTGACAAGCTTCGTAGAAAAAAGGGCGCCGCGCGCAAACGCGAGCATGATGCATGCGAGGGTATCTTTGGCAGGCTTGCAATCACTCGTGCATTACCTCACGAGCACCGAACGACTAAAAGCCAGCCATAGGTACCATCCCGAGCATGCTGCCTGTGTTGGAGGCTTGTCGGTGTCGGCTGTTTTTGTTTTTCGCTCTAGTGGGACTCGGGCATTAGAGAGGTGTGGCGCACAGCACCAGGAATATTTGTATGTTAAATGTGCATGATATCCCGCATAAAATAAGGAAGATTTTCTCGAACCACCTGAAATTATGAAGTCCGCTGATAAAACGGCTTGATTTTAACATTTTTCTTAGTATATCATTATGAGATGTGGGTCATATATACGATTTTTGTTCTTGTTTCTGTTTTCGGAGTGGATTCATCTAATAGAGAACACGCGGAAAACGGCATATGCAATAAACAATAGGCGCGAAATAATGGAGTAAGGAAGAGAGGGATAGACATTCCCCAAAGTCTTCCCCACCGCCCTTGAAAACCGGGACTCGGAATTTGAGCTGAGTCACCGCGCGGAGACCCCACGTGTTCGGAACCCTCCGGCAAATATTTTTCTCGCACGTGCCGCCGTGCACGTGCGATCGTGGGATATGCATGCGTGTGTGTGCGCGCTGACGCCCGAATATTCTGGCACTGCTGCCATTAAAAAAAACATAAAAAACAGCAACAACGAAAACGGTGAAAAAACAGGGCGGGATGAGAAGAATGGTTTTAAAGAGAGGAGTAACTTCGCGTTTCGGTCCATTTTAGCCTACTTTGGCTATAAACCGGGAGAAAATCACCGATTTTGGTGGTTCGTCGAATGCCATCACAAATTAGGAAAAATATCGATCGTGTTTTATTTTTGAAACCAACTGCGTTTTCACTTTTACCTTTGCACGCTTGTGTTTCTTTTGGTGTGAATTGACGCTTTTATCTAGTGCTGCAGGGCTGTGGGGCACTGCCAACGCTGTTGACTTTATGTAACCGAGCATTGTATTTTGAATGTGTGTTGTACCACTCCTGCCAAAGCCTAGAAAAAGGCGAGCAGTGTGAAATAAGTAATAATAAATAAAACAAGTATGGAAAAAGTGTGGAAGGTGATTTTTTTATCCCTCCTAATTTATACCAAGTTGTAGGGACAAATAGAGATTGATAGCAGACCAAAGGCGGCAAATTGCTGATTTTGGTGGTGCGGTAGGGAGAAATAGGGAGTGATAACATACTTTCCCAATTTATGCCTCATCGTATACGGACAAATCGGGTGGGATAACAGACCAAAATCGACAAATCGCTTATTTTTGGTGGTGCGTCGAATGTCATCGCGAATTAGAAACACAAGTATGGAAAAAGTAGGGAAGAAGAGTTTTATCCTTCCCACCTCATACCTCGTACTAGGGACAAAGAGGGAGTGATAGGAGACCTTCCCAATTTATACCTCGCTGTAGTGACACGAATTGGGGAGTGATAACAGTCCAAAATCGGCAAATCAACGATTTCGCTGGTGCGTCAAATGCCATCACGAATTAGGCAAACAAGTATGAAAAAAATAGGGAAGGGGATTTTTATCCATCCCACTTTATACTTCGTAGTAGGGACAAACAGGGAGTGAGAATGGACCATTTTCAAAAGCGCGCACCTTATCTAGTAGCTGGTGTGGCAGTTCAAGTCCGGGCACACACACCGAGCATGACGCACCATCGTTCGGCTTGAACTCGGCTTAGCCCGTATCAAAGATCAGAGCTGCGACAATGGTCGGCGAGGATTCGGATGACAATCACAGAACACCTAAAAAGAGAAGCGTCCACCTTCTTCCGTCCGGGTCTATTTTTGCGTTTTTTTTTATATAGGTACCACGTGCCAACTGACCCAAATTGCCGTTTTACGAAGTAATCACACGTTTGGTGCCCAAGGATGCTAACGGCTGTACACATTTTGCGACTGCCAATGTTTGCTGATGGCGTTTTCAAAAACGGCCCATTTCACGATATGATATCTACGCTGTTTTAATTAACGCGACAGACGCGTATTAGAAAAGGGACAAACCATCCTGTTTCTTAGTATATCGGCACTTCTACATGTAGTTTTGTGTTCAATAAAGGTATAATTATTATTCTTATTCTTATTCTTATTATTATTATTATTATTATTATTATTATTATTATTATTGTTTCATTTCCCGGTCATTTTGTGGGCTCCGCAATTTTGGTACCCAGTGGAAGTAGCGCCATTGCCTTCCCTGCCTATTAGCAGGACACAGACAGACACTAACACACAGACGACCAAAGCTTGCAAGGTGATTGGCTGATCGGCATAGGCTGCTATCATACCTCAGCAAACCTCACTCATGAGGGCCCTCATTCACCCTCACTCACCCTCATCTTCACAGGTGAGGCGAGGATGAGTGAGTTTCTGGACCCCAAAAATTCATGAGTGTGACGGTGAGTGAGGACCGCGGAGGTCGCGACGTTTGTGAGGGCCGTGAGGGCCATAGTGCTGTGAGGGCTGAGGGCCGTGAGTGCGTGAGGGCCATGAGTGCGTGAGGGGCGCGAGGGCCGTGAGGTTCGGTGAGGGTGAGTGAAGGGCTGAAGGTGAGTGTGACTGTGAGGGTGAAGGTAAGTGAGTTGCTGAGGGTGAGTGCAGCTCTGAGGGTGAGGGTGAGTGGGGGGTTTGGTGAGTGTGCTGTGAGGGTGAGTGAGGGCGACCCTAAAATGCCGACCTCTGGTTGCCATGGCGATCGCCATTTTCTACCTTTCAACTCTTCGAAGTTTCTAAAGGGTCGTTCCAACCAGTCGCACCAAGATCGCTAGGAGCATCATCGACTGAAGCGCCGTTGCTTCGAAGCGAACGTTAGTCCGTTGTAGTGGGAACAATAATCTGCTGAGTAAATCGACGGGTTCTTTTAATCAACGCGACAAACTCCATCGAAGGATGAAACGGAACTTGATTCTTGTTGGTATTTGTTTTTTGTTGCTTTGCTTCACTTTTGTGCTTGACCACACGACAGGTCGCGGCCTTTGCAGACACCGCGGTGCCATTTAAAGATTTCCCGCCCTTCAATCACACATACACAAAAAAAAAAAAAAACTGCATTGGGTGCTTTATTTTGAAGCTTGGAGAAACTGTCTTTAAATCAACATTACCAAAACCCGAGATTGTGGCAACAGTAAAGGGAAAATCTCCCAATTTCACCAGCTCGCGCTTCTACCTGACCGCGTGAAGATGTCAGGTTGAATCCTGACTGAAAAAAATGTCAGGCCAAGTCTTGATCTGAAATTGGGTCTGAACAAATGTCGAATCCTAATCAAACATAATGTCTTTTTATACAGAATGTGGACTAATCCACGGGCATGCGCTCATCTTGAGAGTGTTCCCTTGAAATCTAGTCCGAGGCATTCGAATTTATAATGATTTTGGTATTTCCTTTTGTTTTTATTGAAAGAGAGCAACGCCTCGAAGCAGGCACGTAACCAGGATTTTGTTTCGGGGAAAGGGGGGGGGGGTGCCCATGACAAAATGCTGTATGAGGGGGAGGGGGGAGAGGAGGCCCCAGCAAAATGGAAGATTTCGGGAGGGGGAGGGAAGAAAGACCCGGGCCCCATGCCCCCCCCCCCCCCCCCCCTGGCTACGTGCCTGCCTTGAAGTGTCAGATTGTAAAATTGACCACTAAGGATAGATAGACCAACTTTAAATAAATCTGAAACTATTAGTTTAGCATACTACGATATTTTAACGTTTATAAAGCCAAAGTAAAAAAAAAAGAATACTAAGATGACTACAAACTAACTTATATATATAAAAAAAAAAATTAAACGTCCCGATGTTCAACGTTTTTGTTGATGACAGAAAAACTCCACGCATCTAGGCTCAACTCCACCTCGATGCATAGGAAACTTCTGGATACTATTCATAACCTCTGATTATAGGAAGCTTTCCTTTCGATCGTTTTCCAAAAGAAATGCACCACATAACCGTTCCTTCGTAATCAATAAATAAAAAAAAAATTGTTTTGTATACCAGACTGATTTGGCGATGTGTTCAAAGTGACTCCAATTCATTTCGTCCTCATTGTATAGATACATCGAGGAAGCCGGTGAGAAGCGGAGTATTGGATGCTCTTACGTACGAGAAATCAAAGCTAGCACACGCAGACATATGCAACCGCCACCGGCAATTTGTTATGTTCGGCTTTCCGCCAGAGAACGACGAGAGAGGGTGGTTATACGATACACAAAGAAGCAGACGGTGACGGAACGGAGGAAGCGTGGGGTCGAGAGTATATTTTGAGGGGGGGACCGCGTCGCCAGCCAATCAGAGTGCTCCGTAGCAGACGTGGGCAGGACAACGGCGAGCGCGCACACACACTCTCGCCGATGCGACCGCCCTCACTCGGCGGAGAGTGAAAGCTGTGGCAGTCTGGAAAAGCTCGATTGCTCGCTCCTGCCTTTGGCGTTGTGATGTTGGTTGTGTGTGCTGCCGGCCCGCCCGCCCGCCTGCCTTGTGATGCTGTTGCTTCTGTCCATTGTTGCCACAATTGTCGGATCCTTTTGTTTTTTCTGCGATGACGTCGAGTCTGCGCATGCGTGCCGCGCTCTCTTGCCGTCTATCTCCTTTGCAGAAAATGCTCCTGCGCGGTTGCTATGCGCCGGTCCACGGAGATTGTCAGGTCTGTTTTTGTTCTTTTTTTTTTTAGTCTATGTATTTTTTTTTGTCAGTCAGTTTCGATTTCATGGTTTTGTGTCGAGATTCAATCGTTATTTCTCTTTCCTGTCTCGAAGAGAGGGTAGATTGGATACTGGGGAAAGTGGCTTTTCTTCCCTAGGGGAAAACAAAAAGAAAGGGGAAAAAATAAGGGAAAGTAAGGTGGATGGGAAAGGCTATGGGGAATGCGGAGTCAACGTGAAACCCTGATGCTAGAGACGCCCGGATACAATAGAAGCACCCAGGGCCATTTAAGCAGTGACGAAGCTAATAATGCACGCCCCGGGAAACCGCAAAGAGGGAGGAAGTGGCGAGGGAAAGAGGGAAGAATAAGGGGAGGGAGATTGGTGGTGTCGCGCTGCGGCAAGGCTGTTTATGTTTCAGTTTTGATGTTATCTAAGACCCAAATGGACGGAGGAGGGAGGGGGGGGGGGGGGGGGAGTGCAAATGAGTTGAAAATTACGTTAATTGATGTTCGCTGTCTCCATTAGCAAAATGCTACAGGTATATAAATGTGGCCGGCGGTGTGTTTGGCGTTGTCTTAGTGCACTCATTGAATGAAGGCTGTCTCTTATGTTCCTCCGGTGATTAAAATGCAGAGGACGTTCCTCTACATCGCGTTTTTAATTTGCAATGTTTACAAAAGCTTAAATGCCGTGGTTCGAAAGCATCTTGAGTCGATGCGGGGGCCTCGAGCCCGGGTCCTCGTGACCATCCTCATCTCCCTCTCCAGCTGGTCACTACAAAATGTTAAGTTTTGTACTTTGGAGCACAACGAAGAGAGCTTTCGACGCCCTTGCTATTTAGGTATATTCAGCTATTACAAATTCTACAAAATATTTAGCAATTACTTTAGCTTTTACCTTTCCCGTCTCTTGATAAACTTTTGTGCTAATAAATGAATAAATATAAATTGCATTGTTTAAAGGGACGATAAAACGATTATAGACAGAATTTTACTGAGATCATATCGTTTATGGGATCAAAACTAGCACGCGAGATTAGAAAAGCTAAATCAAAATTTTTGGCATGAAATTTTGGCAAATAAAAGCCCACTATCTCCGTCGAACGTTCTCAACAAAGCTGAGATTGTGAATGGGTAGAATAATAAATGAGTTGTGGCGAAGCTTTTTTGTATGGACGGTAGCTTGCGCCACCTAGTAAAGTAACCGCAACAACCATAGTGTCGGAATTCCCCCCCCCCCCACCCCTTTTTTTTAGTACGTCAGTTGAATTTAGCTTCATTATTGGATACGAACAATGTATCATTCGAACTGTGCTCGCAAACAATGAAATTGCCGATAAGTACCATCGGCGGAAATGCTCGAGTTCAATATCCAGTTGCATAAGCCGCATCGTCAAGGAGAGCACGAAAGGTTTCTCCGCGCGGAATTCTACTAGAAATTTACACCTTCGTTTCTAGCGTTTTGTGTTCGCGCAGTCGAAATGTGAACCTACCATTCTGTACTGATGACCGTCACTCCTCCGCGGCCGATTCCGGCGCCGAACTGCTTCAGCCTTCATCAACCGAGTACTCGTTTTGGCGCGTGGGCGTTCCGGCGTACGGAACAAGGCCCATACTTTCACTATGCTGAAACACTTCAGTTGCACTTCACTCAGCTGCGACGTATCCATAGCCGTGGCGTTGATCGCACAAGCGTCGTGGACCAACGAGTCCGAAGCAATCCGCGTTCATGGAAATCGTGACGTCGTTTCGACGTCTTTGCGTCGAAACGTCGACGCAACGCGACTAGTGAGGCTCTAGGGTGGGTGCAACTGCTAGATCGGGGATCACGGGATATAGACGCCATTTAATTGCTAACTTTTGCTGGGAGTCTACGGGGCAAAGGGTCGTTTTATTTCCTAACTCAGGTCATAAGAGCCCATTAAGGTGCTTGAATGATTGACGCAAGGTATAAATGATTACTTTTCTATAGACACCAGTTTTGTTCGGATAGGTTAAGTATTTGTTTAACGCAAAAAATGGTAAATTTCGCCATCTTGTACGTTGCTGCTCGTCTGGCAACCCTGCTTTCTCCTCTCGACGTTTGCGATTCCCGGAGCGAGAAGGAAGCGAGAAAGGCTACGCCAGGGCGTTCGTTGCTTGCAATGGGAGGCGAGAGGAGGAAAGGCGCAGGGAGCAACAGAGTTGCAACAGAGCGGGCGTCTGCTCTCGTGCAGGCAACATTGGCGCATAACCTTTCCCAATCCTCTCCCTCAGGCGCCGCCATTAAATTGCAAACGCTCTGCAGGTTTTGAGTTGCACCCACCCTCACTAGAGCCTTCCTAAACGCGACGCTTGACTGATGCGGCTCCCTCGCTCGGCTGGGAGAACTTCCGTTTCCGGTAGAAAGGCATGCTTTACGTCAAGGCCACGTGATTTCACATGTTGGTGGCCGAGTCCGGTCGAGTCGAGGACAAAAGCAAACTTAAATTTTCATCTTTTTGTTTTGTGCGAAACTGGAGGCAATAAAAGGAAAACGGAGCCCTGCTCCAAGTTTCATGAACAGTGACGATTAATTGGGGTCTTCATTTGGAAAAAGCTGGAAAATCATTTCATGGTCCCTTTAAGTGAAAACAAGCGACTTCACAAAAACTACCGTTGGCGCCATGTTAAACGCCAATCCAGAAGCAAAAAATACAATAAAGGATAGTTTATCAGGTTTTTGGCCTTGTTTTCCCAAAACAAAAGCCCCCCCCCCCCCCCCCCCCCCCCTCCGTCCAATATTGCTCGCGTGCTTTGGAGCCTTATATATTATTCCAGGATTTGTTTTCTCCAAATACGTTTATTTATTATATCCATCCAAGATCACTGGCGCAAAGGATTGTCAGGCGAATCACTCAACCACGTTATACATGTGGGAACACGACAAAAAGGACGTCTCTTTTCTGTTAGCCAATTCAAATAGTGTGCATAAAAGAAAAAAAGAAAAATATTACCTATAATAACTTTATGACAATCTTGCACTAGACGTCTATAAAAAAAAAAAAAAAAATAAAGTAGCGTAGTTACCTTCAGATGATCAGAATTATAGTCTCAGGCACCCCTGGTGGTGGAGTCCACTGTGTTGACGATGATGATGATAATGACTATACCGATCGTTTTTTTTTCTGGGGTGGGTTACACGCTTACGTGTTTAAATGCCACGCCAAAACAACATGTTACAAAAAAACCTCATGAAAAAAAAAAAGAAATTTCAAACGTAAAAAAATAAAAAAGAACATCTGTATTTTTTTTTTTTTTTTTGCACTCTAAACGTTTTCAAAATTATCTCTCTCGCCGACATTGTGCACACTACGCGAACATGAGGCGAACGCTATAGTTGGCAAACCCCGCCTTGAGCGCATTCTTGCGACGCTATACCGATACGAATTGAGGGAGACGGCGGAACACCGAGCTCGGGTTGGAATGATCAGATGGGTAGACGCAAAGCTGCCTTCGTCTCTACTCGTTTGAGTAGTGAGTTATATAGACGATGGCAGGCTCGTGGTCAACTTTCTGGGACATTTTATGTAATAAAAAGCTTTCGAGGAAATATCAAAATGTTAATTTATTTCCGTTCTATAGGATACCCAGGCAATTATACAGTCCTCGGGAACATTACGATCTTTTGTCAAGCAGGAATCGATCATTTTGTTGAACGTGGCCTATATGATCCAATGCAATAAACCTTGTACTGGCTTGGAATGAAAACTATAGGCATCCAAAAGTTAAATTACTGCCTTTTGATATTTTACGACTCTTTGTGTGTTTCTTGTAAGCTGCTTACCCGCCAAAGTGTGTATGGGAGAAGCTATAGGACCTCGTCAAGCAGCAGTAGCAGCTTTTTGTCCTTGTTTTTACCTTCTTTCACCGTGAAATGAAAAAAAAAGTAAATAAATGTTTTTTTGTTATTATTATTATTATTATTATTATTATTATTATTATTATTATTATTATTATTATTATCTAAAATACTCGGGGAACATTGCAGTGTTTGTGTTCGGTTGAAATTCTCATTTTAGTGCATGCATGAGCGCAAGTCGTTACATCTAAGAAACTTGGGACTGATGATCAGCTTTCCGCCTACCTAATCAATCAATCTAATCAGTCCGACCAGAGCTCGGTGTTCTGACTTCTACTCCGCGCTCTAGACTTCTCCTCTCCCTCCGTTTCCAGACGTATATAGTCATTGACAGGATTAGAACGGCGGGAAGGTCTTTCAGCCGTTCCGCCTCCAGCACGAGCATCGTATACCTTCGATAACGCTTGGGTGTTTCGTGAATCTCGAGCATGCACGCGCTCGAGGCTCACGACTAGACCTTCACAGGGTTTTTTTTCAGCCCCTGTGAAGTGAGCTAGCTTGTGTTACAAGGCATAACTCCAATTCGAACACGACAGGCAGACGCAGCTGCCCGAAGAAGCACAAAACCTGCTTCGTTGAGTGTGTAGAAGAAGTCATATATTCCGTCCCATTATCGTGTGGGCGTCACTATGTGGGTCAGACGGGGAACTTCCTGAATGAACGTTGGGGGGAGCACCGATACAGCGTATAGTTAGCGTCGCTCAGGGCATCTCGGGGTGCACTGCCGAAATTGTGGCTGCACGCCATTCTTTGCTGACTGTGCTGTATTAGACAAAAACAAAATCACACGAGATAAACTTGAGGCCCAAGAAATTGGTAGGTTGGGGCTGCAGTGTGTCAGCACAACCTCCGTATCTTTGTCGAAAAAAATATTGAGCACTGTTCCTCAACCAGGGATGACTAGTCTGAGATGGTTTGATGAGTGATGTCACAATTTTAGCCTTCTAGCAATGTGTATTAGTATATCTTTCTTAACTCGTTTTTGTTGGCGCCGGTATATATATATTGAGTAGGCACGTAGCCAGGAGTTTGTTTCGGGGAAGGGTGGGGGGGGGGGGGGGGCCCGCCCATGACAAGATGCTGTATGAGGGGGAGGGGGGAGAGGAGGTCCCAGCAAAATGAAAGATTTTTTGGGAGGCGAGCCCCATGCCCCCCCCCCCCCCCCCTGGCTACATGCCTGATATTGAGTGACAACGAAAATAAAGTTCAGTTATGAGTAGCGCTGTGTCTGTGTCTTCGTTTCTGTCCGTTGTCTTGTTGCGCTATTTAACCACTAAGAAAATGATCTGTTTGCCTCTATAGGGGAGCTCTGGTCGGGGCTTCAATTATACCCGCTCCTTTCCTACGTAGCATTTCTGAATTTCTGATGACAGCCTTCAAGCCGAGAGATCAAAACAAAAACCCTGTATACATTTATATATACGGCAGAACCACCCACGACCTCCGGCGGCAAACAGTTTACCAACCCCACTTCCTCCTCCACCTCCGCTCCCTCTCCCTCACCTCTCCCCCAACGTCCACCCGGTGTACATCGTTCATTCATACTTCGAACTTCTCCAACTCTAAATATCTTCCTTCCACCCTTCTGCCGATCCCCAAATTGGTTGACAAAAGACCCGAGCAATCCCCTTCCTTCTAAACTGCCCAACTCCTTGTGCTCCCGCCATGTAATTCCAGCCCCGCTACCCCGCACCTCCACCAGTTCATGTTTACAAATCAGCATGGTCACGTTCTACATAGCCTCCACCCCCCCCCCCCCCCCCTTCCCCAAATCATCCACGCTCTCTAATACATCCTCCAAACTCGTACAATAAATATATATACTAGTATATACATATATATATATATATATATATATCAGACAGGAGAAAAGACGAAGGCAGTCCTTTTCTTTTTTTTTTTCTTTTTTTGTAAAGGTGGGGGACCCGGTTCCAAAAGGGGTTTAACACTCGGCAAAGACCACCGGCCACAAAGGCGATCGACCTACGGCCAGTTTATACAAATGTCACACAAAGCCTAAACGGTCTCAGCGTCACTAAAGGAAAACTTCATTCTGTGACGACTCTTTATGGTCGCGGTATATAGAGGCTATACGTGGCATGCCGGTGGCGGCGGCGGCGGTGGTCCCCTCTTTTGGGAGTATTATATACTGTACCTATATATATATATACGGAGGTCTATAATCGACGGTCACGCTGAAGGGGTGGGGGGTGGGCGAGTCTATAGACCATCCATAGAGCTTTTGTAGAGGCTTGACGGCCTGCGCACGAGCTGTTTTGAACGGGGCGCGAGTGGCGCGGCGTTTCATTCACGGGTTTGCAGGGGCGGCGTCGTTTGTGAACCTGGGTGGTATATACGCGTACTATGTGTTTACGCGGGCACCAAACGCGGTTCCCACGCGAGGCTGGGTCCGTGTGTAGCGGCGCGTAATAGGGGACAGTTTAGCGGGGATAACCTTTCGCCCCGGGGTGGCCTCTTGTCGGCTCCGCATGCTCCCGACTGAGGGTGTGCCGGACAAAAACTCTGCCCTCCTTTGCGCTCTATTATATGCAACCTCGTTGTTTATACTAAGCAAGCGCACTTGAACACGGGTGGACAAGTTGCGCATGCGCAAAAATGTTTTTTTTTTTTTGGTTTTTTTTTTTGCGAAGAGCGAAGTGTTTTTGCGTGTCCCATTTATGACCTTGGGTGTCTTGATGTCACTGGATAGTGGATACTGAGAAAGTAGCATCATACCCCTATGGTCGCCGTTCTGGTTCATGAAATGAGCAGTTTCTCTCCATCCTTGGCGAGCCAATCTAAATTCGCATGGTGACGGGTAGCTTTACAGAGATATTTCTTGTATACCGAGATTTGGTTATCCGTACACCGGCGAAACAAGCGCACATCTTCGCATCTGCCATCGTGCGTGTACGCAGCGTCGGTGATTGGCGGGATTGAAAAATAATTTTAATATTTTTAAATACGCAAAACAACATTATCATTGCAAGAGATCTGTGAAAATAAGCATGATTGATAAATAAATTGCTAACACAACGCAAAAAAAAATATTTGGACGACGCTTAAGCTTCGCTTTTAAGAGTGGAACACGATCGCGTTTTTGGGTCCTGTTCGCCCCGCCTTCTCATTCGTTTTTCGTGCTCTTCCTGCAAGTGAGCCGGAAGTTCGGCGGACATGGCCTGTCTGGCTCGCGACCGAAGGGTCCTGGGTTCCAATTCCGCCTAAAATTCTTCCAATTTTTTTTAAGGCAGAGGAAATATTTTATAAAGTGAAATCATTTGAGACATACGGCGACCTTGAATTCGCATTACATGTCATGTTTTAATCACTTCTATTCCACGCGTGACTTCACGTGAACGTTGAGGGTCGTTTGAAATTCACGCGCGAGGTCATGTGGGCGTGACGTCATGGCCTTATTGACCAATCAGGATTTTCGCGTCACGCCACCGTATCCGGATTTTTTGCCACTCCACCGGGGCCGGCTTTTCTGCGACATCCTTTGCGCTATCGCTCTTAAAATGCTTATGAACGACCCTTTCGGTGCTTCGAAGATTTGAATGGACCAAAATGGCGGTTGCCTAGGCAACCAAGACTGCTCACCCAATCACCTTGTAAGCTTTGGTCGTGTGTATGCTAGTGTCTGTTTGTGTCCGGCTAGCAGGCAGGGAAGGCAATAATGGCGGTATACTTTCCCAGGATCCAGTAACTTTAGGTGTATCTGGTTAGCGGACGCACAAGCGTGCGTGGTCTCGCCTTTCTCTTTTAGCCTTACAAGCCACGCTGTAATAATAATTATGTCGCACGTATACGTTTAGAGAGCCGGTAGTTCGCCAGCGTCAACGGGCATCTGGTGTCTCGGTTGTAGATGAGAAATTTAGCCGGTTCTGGTCAACCGCTAACCTGGGGTCTTCAACGTGCACCCCGCAGTATATAATGATACACGCGACCGCACGCCGGTATACGATGCTCGTCCAGATCCAAACGGGCAGGGGTTGGGTTTGAAACCAGGATTCCTGTCATTCTGCAGCGACACCTTTCGCACCAAGTGTGTCGAGCTGTGGACCTGCGGTGCGTTCATGCACTCGGTCACCGATCCCCTCGGAGCAACGTTAGTTTTCGAACAAAAATTATTAATACTATGTTTAGGAAGCCTAAAGAGATACACACGCGGCCCCGGCCCCTTTTGTGTGACGTCACAAACACGAGTCGGCGCATATACCCCAGTTTCAGGTCTTTGACTTTTTCAAAGTTGTTTCCGCTTTTCGAACTTGCAAAGGGAACCGTGGCCACCGACCGCAACCTCCCGCCTCCTTCTCCACCTCGAGCCACTCTCTCGCCACTAAACGGCTCCGGCGTTTTCTTCATAGCCCCCGATTTGCCTGAAAATTTGCTAAACACACATCGGTAAAATTGTAACCCACATATTAAGCCCCCCCCCCCCCCCCCTTAAAAAAAAAAAAAGAAATTCTTTTTTTTTTTTGCGAAGTTAATGAATTTACAATTTTGGTCCTTACCGTGTTTTTCAAAGTGAAAGTCTCTACTGAAAACAGCGAAAAGTGAAGTCAGGGGAAGGCAGGAGTTCACTGTTTAGACCGGAGCATTTCTTCCCAAATAGAAGCAATTTCACGATGTTAAATGAATGAATAGGAAGCTCGCTCCAGCCCCTTCGCAGAAGCACGAAATAAATGCTCGGCAATCGGCATATACACTCCCTTTTTTTAGACTGCCCGCTCGACCCGCAAGTCAGCCTTCCCCTGACGTCGCGGAACGGAAAACTGAGGGTATACATTTGAATGTCGGTTTTTGGGCATCATTTTCACTCGCCGATTTCGCAATATATAATTCTTTATTTTGTGATACTGAATGAGCATATCGAAAAGCGAAAGGGCCGCGGTGATCCCGAAAATATAGTTACTTGTGGTAGCTCAAAAATTCGCCCTTTAAGGCTGATTCACACACTTGGGACCGCTTACTGGAGTCCCATAAAACCTCTCGCTAGAGATCTCTTATCACGAAATAATATACTTGCGCCATCTCTCGGGTTGCCCTGGTACTCTTAACATTTTCCTATATTTCCTTTTTTTTTTTCGGCATCATTTTTTATATTATTGGCTTTAAAAAACTTTCGACAATGTTCTAAACGTCTCACAGATAGATACGTACACTTGTTCTCGAAAAACCACAACACCTTCCATCTAGTGAATTGAAATTTCAGGGTCACATCATCGATGCAATGATGGAAGTGCCGCACCATTTTCCGCCAAATTGCGCCGCGAACGAAAGTCGCCAGAGTGCCGTTTTTGTCAAGAATTGCGCCACACCTGTGCGGAGGTGGGCTTGAGCGAAGCAAAAAAATAAAAATATTTTATATCTGGTCGATTTTAATATTCAGAAACGTGTAGGAGGAACTGAAAATGACACAAGTATGTATTTTACAACGTCTCTACTCATTGCATTGTTTGTTTCATATTTGCGTCGCGCTTTGACGCTGTTTGGTTGGTCCCACTGATCTCGCAGCGTCGGCTGCCCTTTGAATCACGCCGAAACGCAGTATTGAGCCTGCTCGTCAACAGCACTGGCCGGACGATGCGCTCGCGGGGGTTCATCGCCGACATCGTCTCAATCTCCGGACGATGTCGGCGACGTCAGGAGCTAGAAGTCGCGAGAAAACCCTCGCAAAATAGTTTAGGATCGGGGCTATGTGATAAGACGGAACCAGGGTCTTGTACTTCAGCTGATGAGATCGCTCGATGACCGTGTTTTGCCCTTACGGGTGCCGCCGTGCCGACTCTCAGTCCCTCCCCATGCGGCGCTCGTACGTCGAGCTTCGCCGCTTTGCACCAGAGTGCTAGGAGCAGCGGCTGATACGGGTGAGCGCCCGGGTTAGCTCAAAGCAGAGTCTGGCTCAAAGAGGCTCGGAAATTATAATCGGTACTATTCACCGATTCTACCTTTTTTTGGTCTTGATTATAAGTTAATCTCTAGAGTACAAGTGTATACAATTGTACTCTAAAAGTGGCCCTGATCTTTAGCGGCGCTTGAACCAGAGTGAAGTCCAAAACAACCATCCAGAAGTATTGAGAAAACTTATACGTTTTCTCAATACTTGTGGATGGTTGTTTTCGCAGTTTATAATATTAGAATTTCGAGTTTGGTATGTTTGTACAACTTGGGGGAAGCATTTAGAGGCTATAGGCGTCGATTAAAAATGTTAATCCGATTCATCGTCACCTTTTAATCCATTGATTCATCGACTAATCAGTCTCGGTCATTTCAACTGATTAAAAATAATAAGTAATATATGCTCCAGTATCAAAAAGAACCCCCAATCATTATCAAAAATAAAATCATTTAACGATGCAATCACTTTTTTTTTTTTTTTCATTTTCAAGTGATATGTGTGAACAGATGTTGGCATCTGCTGAAAAAGCGCCAGTTGGCTGCTCCAAAACAATATTTCGCCTCATCACAAAACCTGATACAAAAGGTCAAAAGCCGCTTCCATTACTGTAGAAGTCACCAGCGTGCCAATGTCTACAAGAGTGGCTACTCGCAAGCACCCCAAATTACCAGCACTTGTATGTCCGGGCAAATAAATTCTCCACAGGTCAGATCTACTCGTCAAACTAACCTCCGGCGAGGATTGGTAAGCAAGACGCACACACAACCTTCTACAACCCCTCCCCTTTGCCCCCATAAAAAACAAAAATCAAGTTCAGGTGTTTTTATTTTGAGTTGCTTCGTCTTCCAAAATCCGTGGAACCTGCCTGTTACGATGGGACGTCGTCGTCTTCATTCAGCAATTGCCAAGACGCGCGGCCTCAGTTCGGGCCTCTGGACTTTAGCACAATTTTAAAAGCAACCGATTCCAGAACAGCACGTGTGTGTGTGGGGGGGTGGGGGGGGGGGGGTGTGTATGTGTAGCGACAAGTGATTATTAACACTGATCATCGGCTTTCCTCCTATTTCCTTCCTTCCTCCTTCCCCATCTCCTGTTTCCTTTCTCTGCTCTTCTTTACGTTTCCCTCTGTTTTTCGGACGGGACATCGTTGGCGTTTTTCCCGCATGACAAACTCCGTCTTCTCTACTACTTTACGGAATTCCTCCTCCTCCTCATCCACCACGCCCCACGCACTGCTCCTGGTTGAGCTAGCGACATGTTCGCAGGGCTCGTAGCTCATTATCAATCTCTTGCAGTCTTCTCTCGTAAATAATATGTAAATAGACCACCCCTTAACACTGGCGACGAGCTATAATCTGGTTTACCGGCCCGGTGCACTCCATGGAAATGCGGATGCCCTGAGCCGTCTTCCACTGCCCAGCAACGTGGACGAACCACACGGTCCAGCAGACATCCTCATGATTGAGGCCCTCGAGACACCATCCCTCTCAGCAAAGGACATAGCCCGTCTTACGGCTAAGGACCCCCTCCTGGCGAAGGTTATACCAAGCCGTCCAGTCTGGAGCCTCCAAATGCTTGACCAGAAAACAGTTCGCAAGCTATATGAGTCAATTTAACGAGCTATCGAGCCCACAAGGGATGCGTCTTATGGGGATCACGTGTGGTTATTCCGAAGGAGGCAAGCCAGCAGCCATGAAACTCCTGCACGCAAACCATCCAGGAGTAACAGCCATGAAACGCTGTGCACGAAGTCATCTTTGGTGGCCTGACCTCGACAAAGAAATCGACAGCTGCGTCCAACTCTGCTCAAAGTGTCAGCAACAAGTACGCGCTCCTGTTGCAGCACCAAGTCCAACTTGGGAACGCCCTCAGGAGCCATGGAGTCTACTCTACATGAACTTCGGCGGTTCTTTTGAAGGAAAAATGCTGCTGATAGTTGTTGATGCGTATTCCAAATGGTTGGAAGTCCAGATCTGCTCGTCAGCAACTGCTGCCACCGTCATTGACGCCCTCCAGTTCATGTTTGCCACATTTGGCATCCCGAAAGTCGTCTGCAGCGACAATGGCACGCCATATTTAGCCAAGGACACGAATAAATTCCTGCAAGCCAATAACATCCGGCACATCACAAGCGCCCCCTATCACCCGGCAGCCAACGGCCAAGCCGAACGAATGATTCGGGAAACAAAGGAGTCGCTCCGCAAACTTTCAGAAGGGAGTCTGAACTGCCGATTGGCACGGTTCTTGTTTAAGCACCATACAACACCTGGGAAAACACCAGCAGAGTTGATGTTCGGACGACAACTGCTTTGCCCATTGGATAATATTCATCCGCGGGGTAAGGAAGGTGAAGAAGGCTACAAAGACGCTAAGTTCAGCAATTCACAAGCCGTCTTTATTAAGGGAATCGCGGGAGAACCGAAATGGATAGAAGCTAAGGTGCTCCGCCAAATTGGTTCCCGATCATTTGAAGTAACGACGCCAGATGGAAGAATACAAAGAAGACACATCGACGGCATGCGAAGCCGGTTAGCCCAATATTTGGAGCAATGCAGTTCAACATCGTCTCGAATTGCAAGTTATCTAGTTTTCGACTTGGATCCCAATGAACAAAAATATGTATGTTCTCAGGCCAGGCATCTTCAGAGACGGAGTCCTCAACGGCGAACACCTCTGGTGCGTTTTCGCTTCCAGAGCGTGCACCGATCCACTATAGCATCATATCTTTCTGAAAGTCAGACGTATAGACACAGGATGAAAACGTTTTGTCCGGCTTCCCGTGATCTCATCCACTGCGAATAGAATGGACTACTTCCAAAAATCCCTGCATGCAACACTGCGCGCGTTGCATTATAGGATCTCTTCGGCCATAGAAAGGAGTGGCAATAACTTCAATTTCGATTGCCCCGTTGACTAAATGCATCTAATTTATTCATCTTCGTGAGGAAGGTATTTCTTTCGTTACTGCGTAATTTTCTCTCAACGCGCTCAACTCACATTGCCGCGTCCCATATACCTTTCTGGCGGCCTGCCTACCTGCCTAGAGTGCATCATGACCCTCCAAAGTCACGGAACATTTAATTAAAAAAAAAAAAAAGCCGTTATTTCTTTAAGGATTGAAAGTCACATATTCGAAAATGCATACACTGTGGTCATGACGGGATTTCGTAATTTTGAGGTTGACAAATCGAAACCGAAACGGTGGCCAAAAGGTATACCCATGATGCTTTGCGCGGCACTGCGCCGTTAGGATCGCTTCGACTTTGCAAAGAGGTCTGTTTGAACGTAAGAAATATCATAATCTTTTGTAGCCGGACATAATTTCGGGGCATACACACGTGTAGTTGTATCTTTATGAGTGTGACTTCGTCTCGCAAGTTGGCATTCGATACCGTTTTTTTTTTCTTTAAATTAAAAGTGAGGTTTGTAGTTAAGAAGTGGGCGAATCCTTACCAACAACCAAGCAAAGGCTTTGTTCACAAATGTTGCGTTTGGTACTGCAATAACAAAGTTTGATAGAGTTTTTTTATGACACAATGTGCTGCGTCTCGTAAACATATCTATACGTTCATGATTTGAGACAACCCTGAATCATTTTAGTATATCTACGTAGTGGGCACCCTTCCCTTTCATGTTGATACATATCGCGCTGCGTTACGCGGCAAAAAGATGTAGACATTAATTTGATAAATCCAAAATGTGGGGCGTCATTCGACATTTAAGACCGATGTCGTGAGGAAATAACTGATAGGAAATCAATACTGTAGTAAGAACTTTTTTCACTAAGAGTATTCCTATAGTACCTATTTAAATTCCTTTCTTAGAAGTATTACTGTAGTACTCAGCTTCCATTATTAACAGTATTACTTCAGTACTCAATTTCCATTATTAAGAGTAACATTCTACTACCCAAATTAATATAATAAGAGTACTGTGTATAAAGCACGATGTATCTTACATTTGCGCATTTTGGGCAGTTTAAAAAGCGTCGCATATCGAGTACTGCCATCCGGCTCTGCTTAGTGCAAATGCAACAAAAACCGTACAAAAGAAAAAAAAAGAAGAAAAAAGTATCGATATTTGGATTTTGCTGCTGCGCATTAATAATAATATTAATAAAATATTATAAGCAGTGGGTGAAGTCGATGTTTGCGAACCTATACACACGTCTTTCCTTCCGTTCTTTTTTTTTTTTTTTTTTTAATCGCGAATATTTTTATGCACTTAAAATGAGCTCCATACATGCACTTTGAAGTTACATATCGGCATAGGCTCAGTTTTTCAATCTTAATAAATTTATTTTATGTTTCTATGACGTGCATTGTACCGCAGACGTGTTTGACGTTTGCGAGAACCAGGGAGAACTTCGACGATGAGACTATACGGATGCAGCGACAATGCCCCAAGCGTCCGAAACAGCTGGCGTCGCTTTCTACAAAGGTTCAACAACAAGGTCCTTCGCTATATGACACCTCCGCGATCAGCTATATTCGTCGCAAACGTCTCTTTCCAATACTGGGAGAAAAAAAAGATGACAATGTATTTTTCGACACGTGTGCATAACAAACAACCTGTCAAATATTAGACGAGAAAAAATCCTCTTATCATTTTTTTTTCAGTTTTAAAAAAAGTTACGAAGAAACACTTTTTTAGGTCTCCCGACGCCCCTTAGGAATAATTTAAAAATGACAGACCCAAACTTTTTTTTCTTCCCCACACTGAGGATGGTTTAGTGCCAACGTACAATACCTGAACGTTTCAGACTAACAACATAGCACCACAGAACTGGCATGTTAGTGATTCCGGCAAGCCCATACACTTCGCTCTTTTCTTTCACTCGACACGCTCTTTCGAAGCGTCCTTTCCCAATCTTTCCTTCTTTCCCTACCCTCCTTACAATCGAAGATCCCTGGGCAAAGTATATACCTCTCCCGCAAGGGAAGCTATATGGATAACTTCTTTCTTGTCAAGATACAGCCCCCCCCCCCCCCCCCTTCTCTCTCTCTCTCTTGTGCTTATGTGAGGACGCAAGAACGCTTCACCTTGGCAAAGAAAAATACTAAGAACAAGGAGAAGAAAGCGGCGGAGACGGGAAAGATGCCCCAGAAACGAAACCGAACCGAAAGCTCTCGGCTCGATGCAACGCCGCGGAGCAGTCTGAGAGAACACGCTTTCTTTCCCCCTATGCTCCCTTCCTCATCCCCACTTGTCACCCCCCTCCCCCTTTTCCTTTTCCTTCTTTTCCCCCTCTCTGTCTCTTTTCAACAAGGAACAGACCTCAGGACCGTGCACACAAGCGTATATATCTCCGCCGAAAAGAAGCAAATCGCTCGAAAACGATAATAAACGCCCGGACGCGATAAAAAAGCAAACGAAACGTTGAAAGAGCGCCGCGCCGTGCCGCTGCCATTATTATTATTCCCACCGCAAGAACCCCGCCTCCATCGGTGGCCCGTCGCCGCCGAAGGCCCGAAGGGGGACGGAACCGAGAGGCGGGACCTTCCACGAGTCCCACCTACCACCCCCCCACACTCCCTGCTTCCGGCGAGCCGCCAGGCGTTCGTCCCCCACTCCAACAACACACACGCGCCGCTGGAGAACACCCCAAACGTCGAGCGGAGAGTCCCAAAACCCCGGAGCACGGATACGTCGTGCGGTGGTGACGGCGACGACGACGACCACGTCGACCCTTGCGCGGCGGACTTGAATTCGATGCGTGACGCCGTCGAACTCAGCCTGCAGAGCTGCCGGGCCGCCGTGGCTGGCGGCGCCCCCCGCTACGTCAGCCCAGTCCAGGGCTTCACCGGAGGGCCGGTGAGACAGCAGCAGCGGGGCGCAAACGGCGCCCCCACGCTGGCGTCGTACGACCGCCACGAAGACGTGTCGCATTCGCAGCAGAACGCCAGGACCTACCAGGAGCCCGGGAGGTCCAAGTCCAAGTCTTCGTCGTCGGGTAAGTCGAGGCCCAAGGAGAGCCCGTCTTCAGGCAAGAGCACCGCGAATGGGGGCAGTGTAGACGGCAAGACACCTCCGGTCAAGCCGCCATACTCTTACATCGCGCTCATCACCATGGCCATTCTTCAGAGTCCGGAGAAGCGGTTGACGTTGTCTGGCATATGCGAGTTTATCCGGAACCGTTTTCCTTTCTACCGGGACAAGTACCCAATGTGGCAGAATTCCATCCGACACAACCTGTCTCTCAACGACTGTTTCGTGAAGATTCCGCGGGAGCCTGGCAACCCCGGCAAGGGGAACTACTGGACCCTGGACCCGGCGAGCGAGGACATGTTCGACAACGGGAGCTTCTTGCGGCGGCGGAAACGGTACAAGCGGACGCCACCGGACCCCGTCGCCGACGGCTTCTTTTTCGGCGACTTGCTGAGACACCATCCGTTGTTCCCGGCGGCTGGGCTGGTGCCCCCGCTGCCGTACCAGCAACATCAGCAGTTCCTGCCGCTTCCGCTGCACCCGGCACTCCACGTCCTGCCGCCCATGGTACCGCCTGCGGTGCCACCGCCGTTGGTTCTTGCAGAACGCCGGAAGTCCCCGCTGACTCCGACCAGCTTCAGTATTGACAGCATAATCGGAGACAAGCTGAACGCTCAGCAGCAGCAGCAACAGCAACGGCTACAGGACGCTGGCGTTCTTGCAGGCTTCTGCAGACCTTGTCTTCAACAGCCATGGCCGCCACGATGATGACAATGATGATGATGATTGCGAGTTGCAAGTCGTGATGGCATCGTTGAAGGTCCAGGATGGCACAACCGACTCCGCGGACGTCGACCAACAAGCGAGTCTTCGACAAGCAAGGTATAGTGTCTCAAATGGTGTCCTCATTAGCGTGGACTTCTGCTGATGGCATGACTTGCCCCGCTGCGCGGATTGCTCGAGCAACGACGTTTACCAAGGTAGTGACACCGGTGTGTGATCATCATGGCCCCCACTCGATGACTTGTTCTTGGCCACCGGACGACGGTTGGTGACACATGACATTGCGGAGGCACTGGAGCGACATGACAGCGTGCCATTTGACGGACAAGTATGCAGCTTAAATGGTGATGACGAGAGTTGTCCGGGTTCGTGCCAAAGGACACCTCTCTAACGCCGTGCGTCCAAACGTTCCATGGAAGATCTGAAGAGTAAGTGTTCATCCTGAACCGCGGGTGATGTCTGCGCCTGGACATGGCGACATCGATCAGTGGTGTCTGTCGCCCTCCGCCCGCAGCGCACGTGGTCCATGCTTACTGCAGCATCATCTATGCTTAGGGTATATGCAGTCAGATGCCAACTTTGGTTCAGAATGTGGAGTTCATTTCAGAGGCATGTGGTCAATTCCAAACTCTTGAGACCTCGACACTCATGTAAATTACCTGGACACTTGCTGAAGTTTACTTTTTGTTAACTTAAGTCTTGAGTTGTTTTTCTTCGCCCGATGCATGGTCACTGGAATCTCTTTGATGGTACGATCGGTCTTTAGATACAACAGTAATATAGTTACGGAGAATGCTTAGCCAGTGGAAGGGCTCATGTACTTTTTTTTTAAACATTAGCTACTAAATGGCACACCAAGCGGCGCGGCTGGTACGCGCAATTCTCTTCGCAGGGGTCGTAAGAGACCTTGCATGACTGATCTGATCGCGTGCACTTTTTCGGCCCAAATTGAGGACCATAATAAAACTAGCCAGTGCCATATACGTTCTTGTGGCGCGCTTATTTTATTTATAGTATTATTTTATTGCATCCATATTGTTATTTTGGCAGGTCGTATCAGAAATGGATTCAAAGGATGTGTCGGAGTGTTGCCGGGACGTTGTGCTAATTGTTCCTATGTTTGTTCGTTTGCTTGTCTCTCCTACGTGAAAAGAGAAAGAGAAAAAAAAGCCCCTTAACCGCCTATTTGGCGATAAGTCACTTCTTCGCGGTTCATATACTTCTGGTCGGGCCCGCATGAATTCGCTACAATTTGAGTTTAGACGACGTGTTAAGAAATCCGTCAATGAATTGTAACAGTCTGTGTTTCTGATTGTTTATTTAAAAGCGTACGACACAAAGCACCCTTTTTGTTTGTCTGCTCACTTCTTCTGCGCATGCGCCGGATACACGAACATCCCGTGATTTGGTTATGTTGATAAGACAGTGACACGAGTTCGGTGAATCATCGACACTTACACATTTTCCCATTTCGTGAAATCTTGTCCTCTGAAGTCACTGACCCCTCTATAGAACCACAGGGAGTAGGGAGCGGCTTAATATAGGTTCACGCTCCTCACTTCGTGATTGGTCGCCAGGTGTTCTTATCGTCTAATGCAGCAATCTGATTGGTTGCGGAGTGGTAAATAGGATACACGGGATTCGCCCTATATTCTGCGTTTCTTAAGATATTTGTGACTACAGTGACTCTAATCAAGTGCGACCCAGTTACATGTCATAACTTTAAAGGCGTATGAATTGCCGTTTAGCTGGACGCGTGCACAGTTCAAATTGAATGTTTAAATAGTATTTAACACGATCAAGTGCTCGTAAATTAAAGCGGCAATTGGCCGGAACATGTTTAGTCAGCTTGCTTTCGCTCATCCATGAATTTCGTTTGATCGCAAACATTTAGTTGCAGACTAAATAAAAGTCGAGCAGGTGCTAAGTTGAAAGCCTTTAACTCAACTGGAATACATTTACTATTGCCTGAAAATGTATGCACCTGACTAGTATACAGCAAGATTAAGGGCTGGAAAGGGTTATACTTGAATGGACCGTTGGTGCAATCGTAGTCAACGGAACCTATAGAGAAAAAGGCAACCCAAATCGCAATTATGGCGTTTATCATTTCGCTACAACGTACAATAAACCACAATAATTCCTGGAAATTGCCTCGAGGAAATAATTAGCTCACCTTATAACTCTCACAGGATCGCGACTCGCGAACTGAATACCTTCCGTTTTACATCTCTGCACTATTAACACGCACTATTAATAATAGGTGACAAACGCCCCAGTTGGCAAGAAGCATATATAGTTTCACTGCCTCGACAAGATTCCGCCAACGAATTACTTAATTATTGCTCGGCTGCTGGTTATCTAGACAGTATCAGGAGTCCATATTCGAAGGTGTGAGACCGGTTAAAAAGCAGAAGATTAGGTAACGATCGTAACCACCGCGACATCGGAGGAGGACCAGTTAGCTTAACATAGCCTAATTCAAGGTCGATTCACAGTTTATATGTCTCTTGGTCATGGGCCCTGAAATCTGCTTGTTTTCTTCTTTCGGTGGCACATACTACACAGTTAAAGCGCCAGTTAATAATGAGAGAGGTTTAATTCCCATCAAACAGCCCATGAAAACATTATCTTTATACTTTTGGGGGTACAGAAATATCTCGGACCCTGACGATGTTTTTTTTATTTTTTTTCTTACTCCTTGAAGACGAGGAGAGTAATGGCTTGAATATGCGTAGCAGAAGATTACCTCTGGAATCGAAATGTACATAGAAATGTGAATGTGTGCGCCGCAGGTCGCCGTTGGAAAGCCACGATAAAAGCGGCCGAGAACTTTAGGTATCCTTCAACACCTGTTTAAAAACTAAGTTTATTTCTTCTCTTGGTAAAATGAGAGTAGTTTAACTGTTTTTTTTTTCAATAAACAACTTGGCGTTTATCCAAGCTTTGTAAAAGTTACCAAATCTCCTGAAGTCCGAATCATGCGCGCTTCATTATTCTACTAATGGCAGTTCCCCAATCTTGTGAACATCAAATAATATCTACAAAGGCATAGAAGACACAAGGGCAGCCACTTCAACTATTGGGCCATATATTTACAAGCAATTGGAGCTTGGCTTCCGCTGTTACAAAAACGCTGGTTTGTGTTTTATTTATTACCTGCAGCGCTTAAAGGGCACTACAGCAGAGGGGCACACGTATACATAACGTTCAACCATATAATAACATACAGTATAACGTTGAGACATATAATAATAAAACACATGTAGCATATAATAACGTTCAAGAATAACAAAACAAACCCAGCAAAAAATTGCACGCAGTTTTTACACATGATCAGTAAATCAGCTGTAGCAAAAGAATGACTTTATAATTCGCTGGAGTTTCGAAAAAAAAAAATTACACTTTCCAAGGTCACACTTTTACTCAGCAAACTATTCCAACCTTTATTGTTCGTGAAAAAAAAAATGGTTACGGAACAAATCAGATTTTAATGCGCATTCGCGAACTTTTAGTTCGTGATCTTCACTGCGCGATACATAAAACGGTTCAAACAGATCTTGCGAGTTTTCAATTTTTGACAAACTATAAAAAAATCTTGTGAAGATATATTAGACGCAAATGCTTACTTACGCCTAGGAGCAAGTGATTTTCATTGCAGATCATTTATTATTGCGGAGACACTACTTTGAAAAGTATAGTTATTTGTAACAAATCTCGCTGCACGGCTTTGGATTATTTCAATTTTGTCTATCAGCTAGGTATACTGTTGAGAGTGATCCCATACAACACAGGTATATTCGAGGATAGGTTTTACGCAAGAAGAAAAAAAGTGTATGTTTTTGGGTACTAGAAAAGTGTCTCCGTAGAAAACTCAAGGTTCTAGCTCTTCTCGTTACATAATTTATATCTGGTAACCATCTTAAATAATCAGAAAACTATACCTCAATATACTTAGCTTCTTTATTTGACCTTTAAAAGTTCTCTGTGAATAGTGTGCATTGACTGATAATAATAATGCTTTCTTGTGAACCTTACATGACAGCACTTTGAGACGTTCAAAGTAATTTTCCTTCGTAAACACCACAAACAAATATAATCTAAATCGCTTTGAAGTATGTCCGAGTCTGAATTGATTTGCCGGTAAAAATGCAGTCGTCAGTGTATTGCCGCAGATGCGAGTCGATGACATGGATTATGTCATTTACGAAAGTTAACAAGAACAACGACTGAGTCCTGTGGCACTCTGGAAGTTACATCTACTTGTGCAGGCTCCACTCCACTTATAACAACAGATTGTTTACGCTCACTCAGGAAACTTGAAATCCAATAGTACACGTTCCTATCAATATCCAGCTTTCTTTCTATTTTCTCTATAGAATAAAGTGCAAAACCGTATCAAAAGCTTTTCAAAAAAATTGCAATCGACTTGTTTTTTTATTATCTACCGACTGTGCTAGGCCATGCACAAATTCATTTCATTGAGTACTGCACAAACACCCGACCCGGAAACGGTACTGGGGGGGAGTAAAACACAATTGGTATTAAAGTGGGAAATCAAATTGCCGTAAATAATACGCTCCATTATCTTAAAACAAACACTAATTAGCGATATTGGTATATAATTTTGAACACTGTTCCTACACCAGATTTATGTACTGGTACAATATTTGCATGCTTCCAGTCCTGAGGCAAAGAACAATTTTGCAATGACCGCGTAAAAATAATAAAGAGGTATCAACTAATCATGTCTGCGCGTGATTTGAGCACATGGTTTGGAATACCGTCGGGTCCTTTTCTACTTTTAAGGTTGTTCAATAGGCTGAGAATGTTGTTGTGGCCGATTATTATCTCTGGCGTTTTGTCGTACATACCCTCATTCAAATACAAAAGGTTTTTCAGCCAAATCTAGGTTGAAAATAGATCGAAGGTAGGCATTAACGCAGGTAGCCTTAGCCCGTTCTTCGGTCTGGAACGAGCCTTCTACTATGAGGGGTGGGATTCCAAATGTTTCCTTGCGATTTGTTTTAACATATTTTCATATTTGTTTCGGATTTGTTTAAATCTGGACGTCAAGTGAGTTAAGGTCAATCTACTTTTCGCTATTTTAGCCTAAGACTTGAACTCAGTTTGAATATTGCTTCAGTTTAACGTAAGCACTTTTATCGTTACTGGCTTTAAATTTGCTATATGCTCGTTTTTGTTTTTTTTTTATGTATTTATTCATTATTATTACAAGATACTGGAGGCCAGTGATCCGGCCCAAAAAGGAGTGGATACTGTTTTTTTTTTTTTTTTCACATGGGGATACCCAGAATTTCTACATCAAAGGAAATGGACGGTGGATTAAAAACACATAAAACCACATAAAACACAAATTACCCTTCAAAAAAGCTTTCAATTGATCGTAGAGTATTGTTCGAAGTAGGCAAGGAGTTCCAATCTGTTACACTTCTGGGGAAAAAGGAGTATTTAAAATCATTTTTGCGAGCAAATATGGAAGTTATATTTTGTGTATGTTCATTTCTAATCTGTCTAGTAGATGATGACTGAATGTAGGATGAAGACTCAAGGCACAGTTTGCGGTACCAAAGCTGAAACATGAATTTTAATCTTGCTAGCTTCCCTGCGGGATTCTAGAGGAATGATGTTGTTAATTCTAATTAATTCGGTAGGAGAGTCATGCCGGCGATAACGATTATATATATAAAACGTACTGCTAGTCTCTGGACCTGCTCAAGCATGTTAATGTCTTTCTTCATAAAAGGATCCCACACAGTGCAAGCGTGCTCTAACCGAGACCGTATTAGTGTGCTATAGGCCAGAAGTTTGACATGAGGGCGGACGTATTTAAGCTTGTGCCTCATAGTTTACGACGTGCAGATGCACATATTCGTTCAATGTGTGAGGACCAAAAGATGTTGTTTGTAATCGTAATGCCAAGGTACTTAAAACTGTGTTTGAGAAATGATTGCATTGCCAATAAAGTAATCAAACACATCGGGGCACTTTTTGTTGGTGATACGCATAAACACAGATTTGTCTTGATTACGTTTTATTTCCCAGAGATCGCACCAGTTAGAAATTGAATCCAGACTCTCATTCAGCACAAACTTTTCCCTAATAGAGTTAATAACCTCGAACAGTGGGCAGTCATCTGCGAATGAACGAATACCTACGCTCTCTTCGATGCATGAGCTTAAATCATTAATATAAATTGATAAAAGTAGCTGTCCAAGGACACTTCCTTGCGGGACACCAGAATTTATAGAAAGGGGATCTGAATGATGACATGTATACATCGACAAATTGTTTGCGCATTTTGCCAAACTACCCAGTTCTCTGGACATGCATGGTTTATCAATTTTACACCTCGACCTGGTAATACGCGACAGAAGAGGGGAGGCGCTCATTAACCAGCTCGTGAATTTTGCTTTCGAAGATATTGCATATGTAGTCAATGTCATCACAATTACTTAGAAGCTCAAAATTGGAAAGAAAGTCAAAAAGAGAGGTTGCAATGCTTGTAATCTTCTCTTTCGTAGATATGCACATTTCTTGCACAGGGTAACGGATTGTCCTAGGAACATGACACAGTGGTCACCTCAGCGTCACGGTAGCTTATTCCAGGTATAACTTGTGTAGACTTAATGGCGTTTACTTTATTCCATACTACCAAATCGAACACACTAGAACTGTTATCTGTCTTTCTCGTAGTCTCGTCAACAAACGGGTATAGCTCAAAATCTTTAATAATGTCGAGACAAGCCTTCTTCCTATATAAGCGAGGATTGGGATTTCCTCACGGGCTGAACCAGGGAACAAATCCGGGGCCCCTGATTGATTCGGGACCCCGGATCACAGTCCCCTAATCCGAGATCCCTGATCCAGGAACACTGATTCGGGGGACCTTGAACTGGGGGCCCTGATCTGGGGACCCTTTGGCAACTCTACAAGGCACGCGGCGGCGACGGTTTTCTTCTGACTTCACCGCACGAACCAATAAAAAAAAAAAAACGAAAAGACGACGCGCCCCGTCGGTGAATTTATTTGTTCATGTCGCAGGGTTTAGATGACGATGTATCCTAGCCACCTCGTCCGCACACTTTCGCTCCTTGCAGTTCCACACGTCCCCATAATTTACGCGGTGGGAGAGAAGGGGGGGGGGGGGGGGTACGAGGTTTAGGTAAACACGCCGCCATTGTTTCACGCGTGTACTCGGACGCCGCCTTGAGAGATTTGCGTACGGCCTTATCGGGAACCGACCATCTTCCCGTGCGCTCATATCGCGCGCTTATTTTGTCACGGGCCGACACGTTTAGCGCGCACGCTATGTTTTTTTTTTTTTTTTGGCCATCAGAACTGTTGTTTTCCCGCCAATATCGCCAGCTATCGTGTCGCCGCCGTCCTGCTTGTTCTAAAGATCGTCATGGTATACGTCGCGTCAACGCTATACTTTGGCGTGGTACAACTTTTCTTGGCATTTCCGGGGAGAAGAGGAGAGCGCGCGACTCTTTTTAATCGGCGCTCAAGATGGGAGAGGGCACGCGCGCCCGTATCTCTGACTGCATTGCCAAGGAAAGTTATCCCCGAGTATAACTCCTCGTGAGGTAGGGTTGACTGTTCGGTTTACTCTATCACGAGCCGTCTTATCTCCAACAACGCGCTGGGGGCGGGATGCCTGAAAGACCTTCCTGCCGTTGTCATTACATGTCGGCGACCATTGGCGATTTTCATCGCATGTTTTTGAACCTATACTTTCACGGCTTCGACTTTAGGCTGTCACGGAGATTCGCGCCGGTGAGCGAATCTCCGTGACAGTTTCCTGTTCTAGCCGATGGGGGCCGTAGAATTGGCAGGAGTTGACAATAGGATAAACACGAAACCGGAACCTGGCTTACGCAATTTCACACTGAGACTGGATTCGGGCGTGTCCGAGAGATACCTCCGAGAAAAGCAGGCACAAAGCTAGCAGTGGCAAAACGCGGATGATTAGATTATCATCGCGTTCCGCCACTGCTAGCTTTGCGCCTGCTTCCCGAGTGGTAACTTTTGTGCGCCCCCGAGTTTCCCACGAGATTCAAGTCGTTCTAAAATAGACTGATACAGTGTCTTTCGATTATGCTCAGCGTGTTCGTAATTGAAACCATATGATTATTTTTAATAATTTAAAAGTTAATTAAGGAAGTTTAGTTTATCATCCGACTTATCGCAAAGATTACCCAAACTGTATTAGTGCATCTTTTTACGGATCTTTTTTTTTTTTTTTCTAATAAATCTGTTCGAATTAAAATGAAACACCCGGTATATATTCATTACTTAGCTTGTGTGTTATTAGTTTATTAATTACACGGTTATTCTTTAAGGCTAAAAAAAGAATCGGTATATGTACGTGCAGGGATGGGCAGTATTTTAAACACAAGTATTTTAAATATGTATTTAAATTACGTTAAGTACTTTGTATTTATTACATACTGAGGAATGTGTTTGTCCATTGTATATAAATAATTGCACAAAAAATATTTGAAATACCGCCCAAATACAACGTTGGGCACTGTTCTTCGCAATCAAATGCGATATTGAACACTCTTCCCGATGGGATCGTCCTATGCAATGAACGTGAAACTTTTCTAGTTTTGGTCATTATAAACATAGAAGGAAAAAAAAAAAAGAACGAAAATTACTGACTTTTTGTTTTACTGATTTACATTTATTTATTTATTTATTCATTTAATTATTTCTAAAGGCCCACAGGGGCATTAAATAGAGGGGAAGATAACTCAGCCTGAGTATAGTGCATTTTTATTTTTAGAGCTGCAACTTTCTTTTTAAGTGTTTGCTTTATATGAGCACCTTTTCGTAAAGGTTTTTTTTTTTAAGTTTAAGACGTTTAAGACCTCAGATTATGGAATAAAAATGTATTTGTAAAAGTATTTGAAGAGGATCAAATACTCTCGTTGTTTTTGTAGCTTGCATTTAAATACTTTTCCAAAAAGTGTACTTGAATTTGTAATTAAATACCTTTCTGTCGTAGTATTTTGTATTTGGATGCCTTTTGACAGTATTTCGTCCATACCCGTGTACATGTATTAAAAACGCCGTATTTGTTGTGTACATATCGCGACACTGTCAGCGCGAGCACGGCATCGGCGCATTTTCGCATTTTGCTTGTAAATAGTATTAGCAAGCACGACATTTTATCGCTTACATTAAAGAACTAAACGAGCTCTTTCCGTATCAATAACAACTTGGATGACATCCCTTGGTTTCAAAGAGAAAAGCTGGAAAAACCGGCGATCGACCCCCCCTGAGCAGCCGTCACACTGGAGAAGACAACCATTCATAAAGCAACAGTCTGCCGCCGCTCGAATGATTTTGCCTCAGCGTCCCTAGCTACTCCAGCTGGTCACATCCTTCTCTTCAAAACAAATAAATTCTCGTTCCGTCAACAACAGAAAGGAAACTCTAGGTTTGGAAGCGTTGACATTTCCACGCTTTGGACCAAAACAAGTGAGTCAGCGGTGGCCGGGTGCTGACGTGTCGTTAATTGGAAATCCGACGTTGGTTTGTGAAGGAATAAGATAACGTTAATTTTACCGGATTAACTTTGATTACATGAAGAGAGGTCTGTTTTGCGTCCATTACGTGGCGTGCCTCCGGTCGTTCTTTTCAGAGCGGCTTCTTCTTCCGGGGCAGGTGCTGGGTAAGGTTCAGTTCCCCGAATCACGCTCGCGAAGCGTCACGTGTTCGAGGATATACATTACACATCCTGCCGAAGCCAGGCAAACAAGCTGAGCTAAGCGTCACGTGTTAAAAAACATTACACGTCCTGCCGACAGTGAATCTCTTATGAACCTGATCAAGGCAATGCGGATTTCTTTGTTATTATTTTGGCGTTAATAAACTTTTGAAATTTTTATTATTGTGTGTTGTTTTGAATTGTTTATCTATATCTTTAATTGCTAGCTTGTGCTGTTTGTGTGAGTTCCTAACATATAAACGTGATCTGCACCCCACTCCTCTGCTGTAACGCCCCGGCGCTGGAAAGTTCAAATAAATAAATAAATAATCACTCCGAACAAGCGTATTGTTGCCGAATTTTATAGAGGCGGTTGATTATAAACAGCTGTCATATACTAACAGTGAAACACAAAGTAACGACCAACTAATGTAAAAGTAACGTCCTCCAGTAATGAAAAGTAATGACACCGGTATTTCGTTACATTTGCAAAATGGTAACGGAGCTCTGTAACGCGTTTGCTTTGTAGCGACTGGCAACAAGGCGCCGAGGAAAAAGACAAACTGGCGTGTGACATTCGAATCGCGGATCCAGCTACTGGTTTCGTGGAACTCCAGCACCCGCCGGCGCAGCTACGAACGCCCAAGATTTTGAATTATGTAAATGCAGTAAATAATATAGTTGAAGGATCGTAAAAACCCCTCAGCTTTTTTCCAAGCTAGGGAGTACCGCTATTTCGTTACATATTTTCGGTAACGGGCACAACACTGATGGCAGTTGACTCGCGTATAGTAGTCCAAGTCCAGCCGTAACATGGTTTACGAGCACCCGAAGGCAATTTCAGTGCCTTGCTACAGCGTGATGCAAGTTTAAGACCCCGCAGGCTATCAGTCGTTCTGCACTGGTCATATTTCTCCAGCGGAAGTACGAGACGCGCGCCTTGAGGCAGACTAACATACCGCTCTCTATAAACATATACCCCTCAACGCAATTACAAGCGGAACTGAAATTTGTTTGCCGTAGTAAACGCTGTAGCTCCCAGAACTAAATTATTTCCTTTTTTACTTTTTTTTTTCTTTTTTGATTACCGTCATATTGCACGCACACCACGAGCCTCCCCTTTTTTCAATCCTACAACTTCCTCGCTCAAGTGATAGATTACGCGACCGAGGCGTTACCCGCTGCCACGGACGGTCGCCCACAGACTGTGACCATTTCTCTCTTCACCGCACATGCAGTGTGGTGTTCCGAAAAAGCCGGGCCGCAGCTGCGCGTCGAGCCAACGAGCAAGAAAAGCCAACGAGCGAGCCAAGACAGGCTCGCTGCCGCACGCGGCTGTGTAGCAAACTCCGGTCTTCGTCCGAGCATGACACCCCCTCCGACACCGGAGAGTCGTCGTCGTCGTCTTGGTCGCCGACACCACGGTGTGAAGAGGACCCTGGCGACTCCCAGACACCACAACATCGTCTTCTCGAACCTTCTTCTTTCGCCCGTCGCGTTTCCCGCGTTTGAAGAACGCCGCCGCACCACCCACGGGCGACGCGATGCGCCCGCGGCTATCAATGGCGGCCTTTGTTTGCCACAAACGGCGCATGCGCCGAGTGGTGTTGCTGCGCGCGCACGTTTTGGAAAGGCGGCCGCGGGGAACGGATACAGGCGCGACTCTCGGGGTTCGCGCCGGGGGTTCGTGGTGGGCGCTGCAGGCTGCACGAGCCGGAACGTGCGCGGACGCTTCGTTCGTCCAAAAAGGGGCGTTCTGCGCACGCGCAATCGTAAACCCGTTTCTTCTAAACGATATACGAGTTTGTTAAGAAACTGAACGCAGAACGCACACAAAAAAGTAGGGCTGAAGATGAGCATGAACAGGATTTCAGTTTACCCCAACGTTTATTTCGCACCAGCAAACCTCGACTCCAGCCAACAGCGTAAAGCAAAGGTATCGATGCTGCTAAATCGGTTTCTGAACGTATCGAGCTAAGATTTTATGCGGAGGTGGCCGACGAACCTGAATTAAGGTTATAAAAAATGTAAATAAACTAACTTACCCGAAATAATAATAATAAAAAAAAACCTAGAAATCCCTATTAACGGCGTCTGTATCGAGTGCCATTGACGCAAAAGTCAGTGGCACGACAATCTGTAACCCGGTCTGGCCTTCGGTAGATAACGTGTACAAATCAACACAGCGGCCTTCTATCTATTAGCCCCGATGGATGGATGGATGGATGAATACGGCTGAGCCCTTTGGATCGGGCGGTAGCTTACGCCACCTAGCCATTTTGTCTTACCCTTTAAGCTTAGAATATTTAAATATGAAAACTATATTCACTCCGTACTGAAAAGAAAGTGAGGCTATAAATCCCCCTTGCCATCAGTTAATAAGAAAATGCCTAGTTTTCTCTCGCTTTCTGCCACCATTCACTTAATCTTTGCTTGGTAATCTCTACTGTCTTGAAATCCACTTTTCCTTCGCTGTCTCTAAAACCCAATGACCTTATTAAATCTATGTTGTCTTCGGTATGCATAGGGTGAAGCCCTTTACAGTAGAGTATCAAGTGCTCAGCCGTCTCGTCCTCCTCTCCACAAGCAGCGCACACTGTGTCCATTTCCTGGTACTTCGCTCTGTATGTTCTGGTTCGCAAAACACCTGTCCTTGCCTCAAACAACAATGAGCTTCCCCTAGAATTGTCATAAATGCTTTCTTTGGCAATAACTGTTTTGTTTAATCTATAGCCTTCCAGAGCCTTCTTTGTCTGCATTCCCTCTAGCCACCGATCTCTTTCTGTGGCCTTAACTTTCTTCTTAACTGAGACCTGCTCTTCCGTAACCCCACTATAGCCTAAAAACTTTCCTCTTAATTTCCTAGTGCGCTGTCTCCATTTTGTGTTTATACTCCTCATGTATAAGTAGCCGAAAACCTTTCGTGCCCATTGCTCCCCACCCATTTGCCTCAACCGATCCTCAAATTCTATCTTGCTCACAGCTTCCCTGCCCTCAAATGACGCCCATCCCATGTCTCCTTGTACTCCCTGTTTGGTGTTTTGCAATGTGCCCCCAAAGCCAGCCTACCTACTCCACGCTGTTTTATTTCTAGTCTTGCATGCACTTCGGATTTCATGCATAGCACTGCGTTTCCAAAAGTCAAGCCAGGCACCATGACCCCTTTCCAAATCTCTCTCACCACCTCATACCTGTTGTAATTCCAAAGTGCTCTATTTTTCATTACAGCCGCATTTCTGTTGCCCTTACCTATTATATACTTTTCATGCTCACTGAGATATTCTGCACCACCACATATCCATACTCCTAGATACTTGTATTTACTAGCTCTCTCAACTGTAATATTTTGTATCTTCAGTCTCTCAACATCATCATTGTTAAAAATCATGACTGCTGATTTATTGTCTTCCAACAGAAAATATATTGTCTTCCAACCTTCTTTGTTTCCGAAACCCGTTCTGCAACTCGCCCAGTATGCCCTCGCAATCTACCCATTCCTCCAGTCTGTTCTTTATAATCTGCATTACCAAACTGTAAATAACTGGTGTAACGGTTATGGGACGATAATTCTTAATGTCAGACTTATCTCCCTTTCCCTTATATATCATACTCATCCTACTAAGCCTCCATTCATCTGGAATATTTCCTTTTGTTACCATAGTGCTCACTACCTCCCTTAGTTTTGCCTTAGATTTAGGACCCAAATTCTTCACCAGCTTGATTGGGATACCATCTGTGCCTGTCGACGTGCCACTAGGGACTCTTTGTTCCGCCTTTTCCCATTCTCTTTGTCCAAAATCCGCGATGTCAAAAGCTGGACTGATACTGCCTTCGGTTCTCCTATCTTCCACATGTACCCGTTCCCGAAATTTCTCCTCCATCACTGCTTCTATATATCGTATCGCATCATCTCCCTCTAATTGATCTCCCTGATGCGAGAGTATGAACCTCTGTCTAGCTTGCGTCGTTTCACTGAGTGAGTTCAAGTGCTCCCAAAACTTCTTGGCTGCGTTTCTATCTTTCTTGCTTACATTACTCGTCCATTCTCCACCCTTACTCTGAATTTTCGCATTGATCAAACTGGATGCCTCTCGGCGACATGTTATAAAAGTGTCCCATCTTCTTTTTACTTCCGTTTCCGACTCCCCACTACGCTTGGAATGCCTGTGTTCTCTAGAGGCTTCCTGACGTTTTTGTATCGCTTGCTTCACTTCTTTGTCCCACCAGCCTTTTGGTCTATGTCTTCGCTTCCCCTTTCGTTTACTCTGAACTTTGTCTAGTTCCAGAACAAAAAGCCCAGTTAGGCTCTCATAGGTCCAATCTGTATACCGTTGCCCTGAAACTGCTTCCTCTATTCTTTCAGCAACTATTTCCAACTCTTTGTCGCTGCAGGAAGTCTGCTTTGAATTATGTTGTCTAGTTTCAGCATTTACTTCTCTGGCAAAATTCAGCTTAATACGTTTATGATCACTACCAAGACTTTTGGAACCTTCTTCATCTATTTTCATTACTTGTAACTTACCATATATTTTGTGTGACATAAGTACGTAATCTATAGTTGAATGTAGATTGCCAGTTTCCCACGTTATGTGCCCGTCACACTTCTGACTGGTATTACATAAAACTAAGTCATGCTTTTCCACCAGTTCTAGTAATATGCTTCCAGTTGAGTCCGTATACCCATCCAGACCCTCGATATGGGCATTCATGTCTCCCATAATAATTATTTCAGAGCCTTCCCCTAGCTCACTAATGTCTCTTGATATGCAATGAATCATTTTTCTGTTTTCCTCTTTAGCACCTTTCCCTGTCCATAAGTAAACAACTCCAAGGAGTGTAGATTCCCCAGCGACTTTTCCTTTCAGCCACAAGTGTTCGGCGCACTCCTTTCTGATCCTTTGAAAGTTCATGTTCTTCTTAATAAATGCTCCAATTCCACCTCCCTTCCTCATTCCCTCCGTTCTGTTGCATTCTTCCCACACATAGTCAGGGTTGCAAGGTGGCTGCTCCATGTCTCTGAGATGTGTTTCCACAAACCCATACACCACTAAATCCTCCTTTCTTAGTTGCTCCTCTACCTCTTCCCATTTTAACCTATTTCTACCACCCTGCATGTTAATATATCCAATGTCTGATTGTGTTGTTTGTTTATACCTGTTCTTACGTTTTCTCCTCTTTTTAACCCTGGGTGCCTCTCCTGACTTTGTTGGGTTTTCAGTTACTTCAGTACCCCCAGGGCCCTCGGTCCCCCCAAAAAAGCAGTCACCGTGCGGCCCATCCTATCCCCCACCCTGTAACCCGCGGCCTCACTGTAGTGAATGCCATCTGCAAAAGGGCGGGAGCCAGCCTCGTACACCTCCCTGTTCACTTCCATTACGTCGTACCGAAGCTGTCGACTCATACCCTTAATTACTCTGTTGGCTTCGACAACCCTCCTCTCCCTTACCCCGGACTGCCCCCGAACTTCTGGAATGGTGCACACAACCACGTGCACATTCTCAGACACGTCCCTCAGCTTACGCATTCCCACGTTTAGCTGCTTTCCGAGGTTCTGGCTCCTACCCTGGAGCACATCATTAAGCCCCGCGTGAACTATTACTAGGTTCCTTCCCTCCCGGTTATCCCACACCCCCTCACGTGCTGCGGTCATAGCATCCACCATACACTTCCCTGGCTGGACCTCTACGGTTACCCTCTGGTCTCCCTTCACCCTGCTCAGTACACCCCTCTTAACCCGTGCTACGTTAGAGCTCCCCACTACCAGTACCCTAGATCCCCCTGGTACCTGCGCGCCCTTGTCCTGCGACTTATCTGCTGTCACCTGACTGCCCGACGCCTGCTGCTCGAAGGCGCTATTGAGCTGAGGGACACTTAGCTCTCCAGCGTCGTCGAGCCCGTCGGTCAACAGGCTGGACTCCTGACCACCAGCGACCCCAGCCTGCGGACCGGCGGTTCGTCCCGCTAGAACTGACACTTCCTCCTTTCTTCCCTCGCTACTCTCACTCGCTCGAATTACCCCTTCCAGGCGCTCTACCCTACTATCACACTCCCTCTTACACTCCTCTAAACCCGCCTTCCATACTTCCCCCAGCTCTTCCACCTGCTTCTCGAGACCGACCCGCTGCTCCCTCTCATGATTAAGCTGCCTAGTCAGCTCCTCAACCTGGGCCTCGAGACCCACCCGCTTCTCTCCTTCTGCCTTAAGCTCGGCCTCAATCTCCCGAACTCTACCCTCCCATTCCCCAGTTACCTGCTGAAGCTTCACACAAAGCCGACACTCGAAACTCATCCCCTTCGCCTCCTCCAGACTCCCGAAACCGGTCTCCTCTAGGTAACACCACCGCCCACACCCCTCACACTGCACCAACTCGTCCCCACCCTTGTCCTGCCGACCCAAATCTAGACCCATATCTAGACCGTGAACAAACCGTCACTTCCCGCCAAAAATTAAAACAGCCTACGAAACTAACTTCGTAGTAGCCTCTACTAATCCCAACTGCTGCTGTTCAAACCTAACACTGCTACCGCATAGTCGCTTCCTATCAACTCTCAAAAAGAGAGAGAAAAGAAGAAAAACTGGCACTTAGCTTCGGATGCTCGAGGAGAACCAGGAAACACGTCCGCTCACCGCAACGGCCACACGAGAGAGCCCGAGAAGATAAAGTGGCGCCACCTGGCGGCTCCTTGCCATGACGTAGTGTTAAGGATCACGTGACCGCTTTTGCGCTTCGTTGGTAGCATGTAGGTTGAAGGGTATCGTTCAAAATTCGTGCTTGATTCGTTCATTTGAACGAGAGTTTGGGGTTGCGTGTGACCTAGCTAATTCTTTCGTTGTACTTATCGTCAAAATTAAGCTCGAGCAGCGCGACAACAGTAGCGTCGCTTTAGAGAGACACACGTATAATAAAGGTTGCGTACCACATGATTCATAGCGTGTTTATTTTAGCTTTACATCAAAGAGAGCAGATATAGAATCGACGAGTGTGTCACTGCGACGGGAGAATCCGCCACCACCCCACAACACTCAGAAAATGTCAAGGGGACGACGAAGAGATAAGACTCACCTAACCGGAAGATCTAAGCTAAGGTTCAAGCTATTCTTACGTTATGGGTCTACTTAAAAAAAGAAAGGGTCGCGCGAACACATTCACTTAACGAGGCTGCTGGTCCGTAGCCAGCGAGTGGCGAGCACCTTGCTAGGCCTTCCGATTTTTTTTATTTATCTATTTATTTATTTCAAATACTGCAGGCAGCAGCGCTGCCCAGGCAGGAAGGGGTTACATCAGGTGTGACAAAACAAGATGCTCAAATGTATTCACATCTATGCTTCCAAAAGAGCGATTTTTGAAATAGTTTACACTGGCAAAGTATCGTCGAATTACTTTAGTGTGATTCAGTCTTGTTGATGTGTGAAGAGCAGGAAATAAACATGTCACACTTGATAAGCCAGATCTGTTGTGAACGATTAAATAAAGAAATTTTACCCTTGCGTTTTTGTCGGCGTATAGGTGAAGCGGCTCCAGTTCCAGCTGCTCTAACGATGAAGATCGATAGTCTGATGAGATAAACCGAGCAGCAAGACGCTGGATACGCTCCACCTCCGTAATGCCTTTAATGAAATACGGAACCCACACGATTGAGGCGTACACTGGGACTGGTCGGACTAGAGAATGGTATGCTTGAAGCTTGGCATTCGAGGGACACCCCTTTATTTTTCTTCGTAAAAAGCAGTTTCTCGAATGCCCTAGAGCATATATTTCATTTCATTTCATTTCCTTTATTTTCACCCTTAAGGGCCCCGTTAGGGAATTACATAAAAGGGGGACGGGGGTGGGGCAATGTGTTGAATAACACTCAGAAACAATAACAAAATATACAAAAATAAACACAGCAGAAATTGTACTTGTATTCAATGAAAATGGGCTAGTGAAAGATTATCAAACTCTGTTGTATCAGTGACGCTAACGACGAAGGATGGCAGTTGGTTCAATTCAGCGATGGCATGAGGAGTGAATAATTCGTTAAACGCATTAGTTTTACCGGAGATTCGTTTAATTGGACAAGAGTTATTCAGGCGGGATGATATGTTATAGGGGTGTGAGAGTAGGGCGCTCTTTAACTCTGGGGTGGGTATAGTAAATTTTATGAAGAAGACAAAGATGAGAAAGCTTCCTCCGCTTTTGAAGGGGTGAGAGTCCAAGCTGTCATTTTAGAGAAGAAGTACTACTGGAATAGTCGTAGGATGATAAGCTGAATCGGGCGGCTCGGTTTTGGATTGACTCTAGATGGTTGATTAAGTAGACTTGATGAGGGCTCCAAATGACGGAAGCATATTCTAATTTAGGTCTTACGTAGGTTTCGTAAGCCATCTTTCGGGCATGAGATGGTGCGTCTCTTAGATTACGTCTGATGAATCCGAGTGTCTGAGAGGCTTCTGCAGCAATAGCTTCGATGTGAGGTTTCCCTGTTATTTAGATGCTCTAAATCCCACTTAAGGTTATTTTTTTATGTTAGACCCAAATACTTCACAGACGAAACAATCTGAACGCATTTATGACCAATGTGATAAGTGTACGATAAGGAATTTTTCTTTGTTAATACAATCATCGTGACTGTTTTGGAAAAGTTATTTTTCACACTTTGCATTTCGCACCCGTCCGCAAGTTTACAAAGACGGTCATTCAGCAGTGCCAGACAGGAAGCGTTGGTGATAACAGAATGACACAGTCGTCAGCATACCATTTGACGGTAACACTTTCATCAATGTCTTTGGCAATGTTATTTATATAAATTAAAAATAGTAAAGGCGTAAGCACGGAGCCTTGCGGTACTCCAAACAAAACGTGTAGGTCATCAGACTTAGAGCCGTTACATTCAACAAATTGCGTTAGATTGTGTAAATATTTATGTATCCAATGACAAAGCCTATATCAGAAAGTCCTACCTCTTTTGGTCTATCAATCAGCAAGCCATGAAGCACACGATCGAACGCTTTTGACAGATCTAAGAAAATAGCATCAATCTGTTGGTGGTTGTCAATCGCTGCGGCAAAGTCATGGACTACAGATATTAGTTGTGTCGTTGTAGAAACATTGCTCTGGAATCCGTGTTGATTTTTGATAAAAAAAGTTAATTGGCTCCAAGTAGCTGAAAACATTATTAGCAATTATGCGCTCAAGAAGCTTGCAGCATGTACTTGTTAACGATATAGGTCTGTAATTCCCGGTCTAATTTGCCACCCGTTTTAAATACAGGAACCACTCTAGCCATTAGCTAATCATTTGGCAGACGACTATGGTTTAGGGAAGCATTGAAGAGCACGTAAAGGTACTCAGAAATCATCTCAGAGCAGGGACGTAGAGGACCAGATGGTTTCTTGACATTGATACTCAACAGAAGTGAAAATATACCCTCACTAGTTAGTGCCACGCCGGTAGGAAGGCCAGGCCTTCCCAGTGACTTGAGGTGCCGCTGAACCCGTTGGGACTATTGTCGTTGCTTCCGGAACCCACGTGAATCGAGCCGCCTTCCTCAAGAATTGTAGTTTCGAGTATGTATTTCCCTTCGTTTGCTGCTAAGTTAGGAAGCACGCGAAGAGCACGTATGCTAGTTCGTCTGCACGGCGAAGTGTCCGAGCGGTATCGGCGGCCATAAGGCTATCATAGGATTCAATCGTAATTTATACAGATTGTTTCGCTTGGCGTATACGTATTCGGATTAGTCTTTAGGTTTCGTCCTGCGCACGTTTTGCGTGATAGCAAAAACAAAATACAATTAGCGAACAGTTTCTGCTGCTACGCGCTGAAACACGCAACCAAAGCGAAGCAAAGCGGAAAAAAAATATCTGGCCTCGTCACGTGATACTTGTCACTACGTCACCTTCGAGCGATCGCAGCGCTCCAATCGGTCCCGCTCGGAACTAATAGGTGGTGTTGCGCCAGCAAACTTCGGTTGGGAAAGGAGAAGGCTGGTAGAGGGAAGGGGAATGTGTAATAACGGGTGGAGAAAGGTGAGTATTGGAGAGAAGAAGGGTGAAAACGAATACAGACGCTGGGAAACTGACTATCAAAGGGACTGAAAATACAAGCGCATTTTCCACATCATCGTTTCATCTCACCGTGTTAGATAATCACTCCACTCTCACATTCGTCACTTGATGTGATCCCTTTGAGCTCGTGCACCTTGCCATATTTATTTTAAGGTAGAGCTGAGACTTCGCACTCTGGAGTTTGTGTCAGTGCGTTCGTAAGAACGTGGTGCACCCTTCTGTTTTTCGAACCCTCTGCTTTGCCTCGCAGGACTTGCCATGCATCTTGCCATAGGATCATAATGAACTCAAGCCAAGAGTTATCTGAAGATCTCAGTGCAACAGCTGTTCTGCTCCTCTAGGGTTTACAAGGACCATGCTTCGGATCATCCTGGGGCAGGATGATCCGAAGCATGTCCTTTATCTTTCTTCGGGACACAGCAGCGCAACTACTTGAATGGGTCCGTGATTTTTGGGAAGTTTTTTATCCTTTGCTCTTTCCTTTTTTTTCTTAAAAAAAGGCGGATTTGTTTTTCTGTGTGCATTAGAAGAATTGCTTTATCCATTCCTGTCGGTTTCTTTAGAAGCCTTTCGGGTCGCGTTGCCATCACATTACATGATCATGTTTTATTTCTTTTCCTCCGTATTCAGGTTGCAATTTTATTTTGTCACCATACTCTTTCAAAAGAAAAAGAAAAGATAGTGTTAGCGCGAAATTATGAGCTGACGAATAAACGAATGATTATACCCCTCAGGATTTTCTTTGGTATCAGTAGATTTAGGGGCAATTTCAGGAGACGCAACAAAACGCACGGTGTTTCCCAAAAAAGAAACACCAATTTTTTTCCACTGCGGAGTTCACTTCTGTTGCACGTTCAGTCGCCCCAGTGATAGGTCACAAAGAAGCAAAAGTATCAGCCTAGAACGTTATATAATTGAATGTTAGAACATGTAGTTACTGACAGGATAAGTACGGCGAGGACGTCTTTTAGTTATCCCACCTCCAGCACGAGCTTCTAACTTCGATACCGCTTTGACGTCATGAGCCTCTAACGTGCATGCAAAGCCAAGGCATGGAGGAAGGCAACAAACGCGTTCTGGAAATCGGGCATCCCAAAGAGCCGCCACGCCGTTCTCATCTCTCAGTCACGAGTTTTAGAAAATGTAAAAGCCGAGATTGCGTCCGCCAAAGCCCGCGGCGTGAACAACTCAGTGGCGACCAGCGTGCCCATGTGCTGCCAGGAATAGACGCCGTGTTCTCATAGAAACTCTTCGATAAAAAAAGAAAAAGAACACTGCTAGCTTAGCAATCGAAAGACGTTAAAATATAAAATTCCGACATTTTATGACAACCACAGGCTTGATACAATCAGGCGGACTCTGAACTCTTCCCTCTGCGTACCTTTATTTCTGCGACGCGAAAACCACGGTTCGTTTTGCGCAAGACACACCGTTCCTCGTTACACATGTGGGTATGCCGCAGAAAACCGGGAGGGGGCCGACACAACTGACAAGGCGGGCGTCCCGCTTATGCAGGCGAACGCATAAACGATACTTACCTTAGTCCTCTCCCTCCTCCGATCCGTAGTATTCATCTATCTCCCTCTCCTGTCCTCAGGGGGAGCTCGTGTGGCGCATATAATGGCGTTCTCCCCTTTCCAATGTGAGCTCCCGCGGGCGCCACCCCAAAGTTTTTGTGTGCATTTTGTATTCGTTCGTATACGTGTGAACAGACTTGTATATGCGTTGTTGCGTGTTGTGTATCTGTGCGCACGCATTATTATGCGTGTTTGTGTAGGCTGAAAGCATGGGTCGGAGAATCTGACGCGCACCATTGTGTTTTGTTGTTGTCACGTATGTTTTTTTGCTTCACGCGTTTTTGTTCGTTTCGGAACAACGAGGGTTGTGTATCAACGCCTTTTTATTATTATTCCAGTCGTTATTATATTATTATAATCCCTCGCTTCTCCAATCCTCTGTCGCACTGTATACTGCTATAATGAACTCAGCGTTGCATATATCATATATTAACGATGTCACATCAACGGCATGCACACTTAAACCCATCTGCTCAAACTTCAACGTACATCCTCATGCAAAAAAAAAATATGGATACGTCTAAATTCTTTTAATTGGGTGGTGGCTTCCGCCACCTAGCGGAGTTAACCAATGAGACGGGTCAGCTAGCGCTATTTAAAACGCTTCAGACACGGCAGCAAAAAGGTCGGAGTTGCCTGGCAGCCAACGCCTAATACAGAAAAACGGTATTTTTTTTTTTTTTTAACACGGAAACGATTTGTCGGCTTTGAGTATTCGCTTCGAAAGTAACAAATTCGTTACAAAGCGATATCCTTGCACGACAATCTTGTCACATTAGGCCAACAAAAACTGCACGCAGAGATGTTCGAAACACGCGTATGTATGTATGTATGTATGTATGCATTTATGTATGTATGTATGTATGTATGTATGTATGTATGTATGTATGTATGTATGTATGTATGTATGTATGTATGTATGTATGTATGTATGTATGTATGTATGTATGTATGTATGTATGTATGTGTGTGTATGTATGTATGTATGTATGTATGTATGTATGTATGTATCATTTCAGACGAAAAGAAGTCTGAAGTGTGTTACGAAGCAAACGTATACTTCGAACACTCTTGAAGCGTTTCCACAGATAATTCTGCTGAGAAGTGGGCCCGCGGACGAAGTTTCAAAAAGTTGGCACCCCGTTTTCTTGCGTCGTGTGTGTGTGTGTTACGTGTATACGAGTGCACACGGTGCTGTTTTGTCAAGACACTATATACGTTGAAGGCTCAAAAACCGCGGTGGCGAGATACAGCATCCATCTCACGCATGCGGCGAGCCAAAGATAACCGTTGTGGCACCGCTGTCCCGGGACAGGAAGGATCTGGCGCCACGGGTCCCCCTTCGGAAATAATGAGAAGGCGGAGGCACTAAAAATGGCGCCCAAACCGTGGTTCTCCCTTCTTTTTTTTATATTTTTTTTCCGAGTCATTTTGTTCTTCGTAAAAGCTACACTGAAAGAAAAAGATTAGTTACGTATAAAACAGTAACGGTATGAAAACGGGGTGAATAGAAGAAAAAAAATAAACTCGAAACGCGTCGAGTCGGAACGTCTGTGCGCTCTATTTTGGGGGGGGGGGGGGGGGGGGGGTGTCTCCGCTCGAAGAAGCCACCCACCGCGACGGTCTCCCGGGTTGTGTCGCTGGAGGAGACGAAAGGGGTGAAGATGGGAGCCCACACCCCCGGAATTAAACGCGCCTCCCCCCAAATATGTAGCAACATGAACAAATGGCACAGCGCGGCTATTAAGCACAACCGCCAGCGCGGGCGGAACATGGTGGTGTTGCCGTCGTCACTGGGGCTAAGCACAACGTGTATTTTTTTTTTGTATTATTAGAGATCGGGTCATAAAATTAACAGTGGATACAGACGTGAATAAACTAAATAAGAAAAAAAGAACCGCTTGCTTTCAAAGGCGTATACACCTCTATAGGTCGTATACATCAAAGGCGACGCAGTGAAAACCTTGGCGAATTCGTTCTAGTTTCTTTTTTATACCACCATAGGTTTTTTGTTTGTTTTCTTCAAACAGTCATGTAGTGAATTAAAGGAACCTTCAATTCGGTATATGTGTACCAAATTGAAGGAAAGTTCGCTATATAACGAATTCAATATATGACGAATTGCAGCTTCTAGTCTTTTTCGATGATCTTCTTCGGCCTAGAGATTAACCGTATTAAAAAAAATGGCGCATAACATTGTACCATGATAAGCAAATAAGGCACGTTCTCGACTCATGAAAAAAGTATAACGTCCTGTCTCTAAATGAAATCTCGTAAACAATTTTCTCTTGAGTCTTTTTTTTTTTTTTAATGCTGTCGGGCAAGGATGTACAGACAGCGCTAAGTCAATATGCCGTGAAATGAGGTGACTTTCGTACCCGCCTGTTATTAAGTAGCCTCGAGCCCGGCCCTAGCAATACAGACGCCTGGTGGTGGCTGAACAACGATTGCGTGTATTTCGGGCGCTCGTAGTTTTATACGCAGAAAGGGGGCGATCAGCTCGTATCACGAAAGAACACAACACGAATAATAAAAGAGTAACTATACTTCGTCTCACCTTAGCATGGACTATTGTTAGCCGCGCGTGCCAAAATCCCGAGCTAGTTGCTTTGGATGAAGCCTCGGCGACTGCACGAGCGCTCGTACAGCGAGTGCTCCAGTCAAGGCAGTCGAAGCTAGCCGCTCGCGCTTGCACAGCCTTCGCAGTTAGTCCGTGCTAAAGTGAGATGAAGTATAGATAAAAACCGACACAAAACCAGTAAGAAACTGCGTTTCTACACTGCCGTAAATAGCCATCTTCGTATTTCTCTGAATAAACCCACTACTAATATTGACCGGGGCATGCAAAACTGCTGACCCACGCATCTTGAAGGCGTATAACACGACTCATTCTTTCCTTGCACTAGGCTTTACTTGATTCGCGGAATTGTGTGCACTGCTCACTGTGGAAGGCATGACCCACCTTTCAGCCAAAATATTTTCATAGTATATAAATGGACAGCCTAGAACGACAATATAAAATTAAAAAAGAAATGAAAGCAGGAGATGCATTTCTCTCGTTTTTCGCCCGTGATGCTCCTATATATACGTCGTCTGCTTTAATTAAAAAACTTCAGCGGCCATCAAGCCGCTCAACACGATGTTCGCAATCGTCACTTACCAAGAAAAAAAAAAAAAAAAACTCACAGAGCGGGTGCAATACATGAAAATAATTATCCTTCTGAACCAAGTCATAATAAGTCCGAACACAACAAAAACTAACACAGTCAAGAGACAATTTGCGATCTAGAATCAAAACAAAGAAGAAGAAAGAGGTCAGCAATAAAACCAAGGCAAAACCAGCAAGCGAAACCGGGATCCGGTATATGAAGCGGCAGCGAGTCTCCTCCTCACCGCGTTAATATCGTCAATATTAAAGAGGGGTGACTAAAGGGTTAAATATCCGAACGAATTATGACCCTCTCGACTGGGAACCCCGACGCTCCGTTTGTACGCGTTTCAGACAAAAAAGCGAGCGTGCATGCACGTGCACATGTGTGTGTCTGTATGTTTGTATATGTGCACGCGCGTGTGTGTGTGTGAGAGTGCGTTTCTGTGCGCGTGCATGTATGTATCTATGTCTGCGTGCGTGCGTGTGTGTTTGTGTAGTATGTGAGAGTGAGGGCGTCTGGTTATGTGTGCGTGTATGTATATGTGTCCGTAGGCGTGCGTATATGTGCATGTCTGCGTGCGTGCGTGTGCGTGCGCACGTATATGTTACGTATATGTGAGAGTGAGTGCGCGTGTATGCGCCTGTGAGAGCGTCTGTCTGTGTGTGTGAGTAACTATGTATGTGTTCGTTTGCTTGTGTAGTATCTGAGGGTGAGTGCGTGTGCGCGTGCATGTGAGTGTGTAGGCGTGTGTGGGTCTGTGCGCTTGTGCGTGTCTGCGTGCATGCGTGTACTGTTTACGTGAGAGAGAGAGAGAGAGAGAGAGAGAGAGAGAGTGTGTGTTTGTGTGTGTGTGTGTGTGTGTGTGTGTGTGTGTGTGTGTGTGTGTGTGTGCGTGTGCGTGTGCGTGTGCATGTCTGCGTGTGTGCATTCGTTTGATGTATGGGTACGTAATACACGAATATGCCCGGTCTGCCGGCAGGATATTCGGGCGGCCGCGGGGTGTTTATGCGGACATTTTTTTTCGGGCGCCGTTCCCGCGAGCGTTTTCCCGCAAAAGGATGGCGCTGCGGCTAATAGGACTGCTCTCCTCTTGGCGCACTTTGGGATCGGTATGCAAATATGAGTGAAAGGCTGATTTATGTGTCTGGCGATAGAACACGCACCCTGGCGCCGTCGCATTCTTTTTTTCTTCTCTTGCTTTGTTTCGCTTTGATTAAAAATACGACGACAAGGGAAGGGGTGATCTCAGAAATTAAGCGTGTATGGGCTGCGAAGCCCCGTTAGGGCCATATTAAAGTCGTACAAAAGGGCAGCATGCAGGCGAGGCCCAACTTGGGACACGTCTTGGAACTTCGATTTACTACTTTCTGTACGTTCGTCGGCTCATGAAATTAACGAGTGGACGAGAAGTGTGTTCGGTTTCATTCTTATTTTAATGATCCGGAGTGCGCTAGATGATGTATATGATATATCTAAGGTATATATATCAAAAACGCGCTTGGAGTTCTGATCGTGAAAAGGTGCTTTATTTTCTTTTATATGATTTCATGTTCGAGACAGTTAGTTCCACAATTGTGCTAAGCGTTTGTGTGCTCAACTCAACTTCGTGCTGGTACGCACGACTCGCGTTGTGTGGGTGAACATTTGTGCCACGCAAACAACTTACCTTCAGTGTCTCTCATTTCTGTGCCATTTAGGATACTTCGAGACTCGAGAGCGCCAACCGAGTTGCATCGACGCGTTCCCCGACGGCGCGCCGCCTGCTGTCGAGACCTGCGCAGTGCGCATGAGCGTCCTCTTTCATCCTTCTTTTAATCCCCTGTTCCCTTCCCAACTCAGAGTATAGTCAACCGAGTCAGGCCCTCCGGCACGCTACCATAGACCGTTTTTTTTTTCCGTGGCGACCGCCATGTTGAATTTTGACGCAGCTGTGGTGGGTCAAAATAGCAAATCATTTCATTTGCCGGACGGGTAGGGGCTAAAATTTAAGGGGATCATTCTAATAGTTATACTTTTTTTCTTACTAGAATTTTTTAAATTGTAACTAGGCTTAAACAAATTGCTTTTTTTTTCTTTGTTCCCCAACCCAATTACGTCAAATTTCAACATGGCAGACGTCACACGAATACTCGCTGTGACCTCAAGTACGAAAAGAAACGAAAGTTTTTGTGCATTGTTCACACGTTGCGCGAAGTAGTTCTTACAGATTTTGGTTATCTAAGGAAGGAGCGATGCTTTTGGCGTTCTGATAAGGTAACATATATCTAATCTAAAATTCACCCACATACATATTACATCTCCACATTATCAGGGCAATCAGTAATGCTCCGCGAGGAGCCGAACTACTTTGTACCACGGTTCTTGAGGTGAAAACGAGTATAGAAAATACCCCCCCCCCCCCACACACACACAAACACACACACACACTCGGGAACAAGGGCGCTAGAAATATAATTAGTTGCAAATTCGGTGTTATCAAACATATACACTTCGAAATGGCACGCCTGGGGTTTAGTTTCTTCTCACGGTCATTGTATTACATATCGGTAGTTGTTGTGTACCAAGGTGGTGTACTGAGAATACAAAAATAAGGTATGTTTTATCTATTATGAATTTCCTCCAAAACCACGACTTGTGCCATCCTCAATTTCAACGGTTTTTGTCGTACACAGATGCTTATTATGGAGATGTCCAGTACAAACAAAAAACAGCAAATATTTTGCTAGATCTTTTTTTTGTTTCTTTAAGAGTTTTTCTTCTTTTCTTTGATGGAAGGAAGCGCTTGCAGAGGCTTCTTGAACCCGATTGGCTGTTCAACTTGGCAATTCTGGTTGATATTTCACATCACGCGAATGACCTGAAGACAAGATTGCAAAGGAAAGAGAGACTCATGGCGGTATGCTCAGACGCGAACGTTTTCAAGCTGGAGCTCAATCTCCCAAAAGAAGGAATCTCCTTCAACAAGAAATCTCTATTATTTCCTTTCTTAAGAAAGCTTCTGTAGTAGAAGCGATACCAATATTTTATAAATAAAGTATCTGCGTGAGAGTGCGTACACGATCTGAACAGAGACATATTTCGTGATTGAGAAAAATACTTCAAACGACATTCGCTTTTTTCAAAAATTGATTCAAGACAGACCTCGGCCAAGTTCAGGAGATTTGCTAAATAGAGTTCACTGATTCGTTAATCATCAAACATACATTAAGTTGTAGGATGAATTTTGAGACAACCACTTTGTTAAGTTTTGCTTAAGTGAACAGGGCGGCGACATGTGCCACGTAGCCAGATTAATATTTTTTTTTTCCAGTTTTTTTGCAAGCGCCATTCCGTGACTGCCGTGGCTTTAAAATGATTTGCGCACGTTGCAACCCGCGGTCGTTGCGGTGTCTCGGCACTTCTGCGGACACCGGGGGGATCCACATCTGGAATCGAAAACTTCGCAAAAATTAGCAGGTCGTCCTCGACATAGTCCTTGAGGCCGAGAGCGACCTCAAGGAAGTCATCTTCGACGTCCTCGACGTCATCCTCGACGTCGTCCTTGAGGCAGTCCTAAACGTCGTTTTCGACGTCGTCCTTCAGGACGACGTCAAGAACGTCGGCAGTCGTCCTCTAGAATGTCATCTTCGACGTCGTTCTTGAGGTCGTCCTTAAGATCGCCATGAAAGTCGTTTAGCCGTCGTCCTTGAGATCGCCATGAAAGTCGTTTAGACATCGTCCTTGAGGTCGTCCTTGAGATCGCCCCAGGGGTCGTCCTAGAGGTCCTCTTATACGTCGTCCTCCACGTTGTCGTAGACGTCGTCTTTGAGGTTGTCCTAGACGAATGCTATCGCAATTCATAGGCAACCAACAATAGCGAAGAAAGAGAAAGTAAACAGGCGAGCTGATTGATGTCACACGTATTTGACAAAAAAAAAAAACAACAAAAAAACGGAAACGACGGACAAAGAGGGGGACAAACACAAAACGTCTCAAAGACGTTTTGTGTTTGTCACCTTCTTCATCCGTCGTCTCCGTTTTTTTTTTCTTTTTTTTCAAATATGTGCAACAATCGTGGTTTCTGCTCGTTTGCTGGTTTCAACGCGACGCGCTCCTGCCCGATTGAAAGATGGCGATAGACGCCGCTCTATAGCAGCCGTGATTCCACAATCTTCGCTTGTCGCTCTGGACAGCGACCAAGCGGCCGAGTTCGCGTCCTCTGCAGTATGAACAGTTCTCGCGATTCTCAAGCGCCACTCAGCGAAGCGTTCGCCCTTCTCATTTCATGTGCCCCACACACGTAGTTCTACGGAATTTGGTATTCCTTTTTGTGAGCGCAGCAACTTTTTCGATGATCTCATACTGCAACAGTCTCTAGTAATGCTAAGCTTCGGTAGAGGCAAAAAGAGGGGCTTCTGTCCGCCGCCATTGTTTTCAGCGCTCAATGCTTGCACGTTTTTTGTTTGTTTTTTTTCGATTGTAAACTTGTCAGACGCACTAGAGTTGGGTGGTGAAAAGTGCACGCTGGACTGGGGATCGTAAGTTAAGAATGGTTAAGGTGATTGTTGGTTAAGGGGTATTCATTTAAGGGAGACATCTTTGCAATCGGCGATATTTTGTTCGCGTGTCTGGAAACTTTACAGATTTTGCTCAGAGAGATACCGGCGGAGGCATCGGGAACGCCTAAAGGCCGCCGGTTCAGACACTTGCGTTTGGGTGCGTTTGACTGCGTTGCGTCGAGAACCGAAAGCGAGTAGCCGGCACATCTGTGCTTCGTATGAAGAGTGGAATCCAATTCAAGGAATCATCTTGGCACGCGGTATAAGCAGCAGGGATGGCCTGGTTTCTCGCAGTCGCAACGCAGTCAAACGCAGTCAAACGCAACTGTTTGAACCAGGCTTAATTTGTTGTGGCTTGCGCTGTTGCCCATGTAGTCCAACGCACCCGAAGAAGTTCTCGATATTCGTCAATGCCGTCCTCTGGTCGCCCGTCATACTAGTACTGGCTTTGGATTCCACGATCTTTGTATTGCATCCACCCATTCAATAAGCATCTTTCTTTACGCAGGAAGCAACTCGTCGTGTTCGGCATCTAACAGCGCTGCTGCCATAATCGAGTATTGCCACTTCATGTATACGCCTCCCTGTTTCTACTGTCGTCAGCGCGCACCGAGCCCTGTTGTCGAGAGTGATACCGCTAAATGGCTAAATGGGAAACGTCGGGAAATTTAAACCAGTTGGTTAGAGTACTTCCAGTTTATTTTCTTAATACTCACCTAACCAGGCAGATTTTGCCGAAATGTTTACTTTTCTAAATGGTCCTGATAACATCGACATCCCCTCGGCACCCCGCCCTTCGTGTGAATGCTCGAGTCGGGGAGGGAGATCAGCTGGTTACGCCGATCACTGACGTCCCACTCATCTCTTCCCGAAAAGTATCCCTCGTGTGAATACCCTTTAAAAAACGATTAATGTGATCGCTGGTTAAGCATAATTAATGTGATTGTTGTATAAGAAGTGATAAGGTGATTGTCGGTTAATAATGAGTCAGTTTGTTTTTTCGTTACTCTCGTGAATTGGATGACTGGTCGATTGTGCTCCTAAAAAAAGGCTATTGCAATAAAAAAAATAATACAAACAAAAATACGTAACGAATTGAATGACACACAGACACACAGAAAAAAAGTAAAATGAAATGGAATCCGAGGAGAATCTAGTGGGCAAGAAAGGAATTAGCGGAATGTCTTGGGGAACATGTCTGCCGATAATATCAATTAGAAAGGGGCTTTGATTAAAAAGACTGTCTCGCAGGCTGCGTGGGTTTACTTCTTCTTTTTTTTTTTTCAGCGACATGTTTTTTTTTTTATATTTTTTTACACTCCTTTGACATCGAGAGTTTCGAAACTACTGTGACAATAATAATGAAGAAAAATTAAGCAATATTAAACTTTCCGTTAAAAAAATTAAGTACGTATATACATTGCTATCGTCTGTGCCTATAATATAATGTACAGGGACTGGCGACCGAAATAAAACAAGAAATGTAACATGTATATATTTGTTTTCCTATTTCTTTTTAATCGAAGGTTCTTGGAGCGCCTAGCAACGGATGAGCGACACGACGTCCCAACTTTCATTAATGTCCACCGCCATCTGGGCATCACGACACGCCCGGAGACAAAATATTTCCCCCGTAATTAATTAACGGACAAGACCAGCGTTTATATCCGCCTATCTCTACGGTGCTCTAGCTCTCTCTTTGTGCTTTTTTTTTTTTTTTAAGAAACGCCGAAACGATTTGTCAGTCTTAAGTATTTGCTTCGAGTGTGGCAATGTTCGCAAATCCGCGGCCAGTTTGCAACGAGGACGATTTCTTTGAAAACAGTAACGAATTTCGATAAAAAAAACGATATTTTAAGCTGCAACACTGCTAATACAGCCTACAAAAGGACGGTCTGATGCCTGAGCCGTGTTTCTTCCTTGTACGACGATCCTGGCACATTGATCGTAGAGAAAGAGACAACGAATCTCTGCAGCCATATGTTCAAAGCAGACTTGAAAAGTAATCCGATACAAGTAACGGATTACTTGCAATCCCTTACTTGTTCAAGTAGTTTTGTAAATGCCACGTTACTTTTTTTCGGAAGTAATTTGTAATGTGATTTCGTTACAAAATATTGGTAACGAATCAACTTAATTACTCCTTACTTTTTTTAAAAATATGAGCGCACTACAATAACTGGAGCAATACGAGCGCAATATTCAGCAGCATAAAGAGAGCAAGTTCAACAAAATAGAAAACACCAGGAAGGGGAGGATAGCCGAAAAGAAAACACGATTCTTTGTATGACCGGTCACTATAAAACCACTAGAATGGACAACGCATGTACAAATATACGACAGACAGAGATCAAGTAAAAGAACGCCGATTAGGCTCTCCGTTACCTTCCACCGTGTTTTTTTTCCCCGGGCAGGAGAAAGCTCTTTGTGTTTATTTGTTTTTCTCTTTTACACCGTTTCCCCCTTTCCAACTTCTTCGACGTCTCCCGCCACCTGGACAGACATCAAACGCGGGTCCGTACCCCCTCGATTCGTGGGTTCACAACTCGCGTAACAGACGATGTAGCCTCGCGCGAGGGGGTCGAATCCTCTTTGTCTTTGATGTGCGCTACTCTATTCTAGCACGCTCTTGAGGCACGGCTGAAAAGCTCCCGATGCGAGGCTAAGAGCATCGTCTTCGAGGGTAATGACGATACTTCTTTTCGTTTACTTGTCTGGGCATGGTGGTCGAGACCACTCCTCACTTTACAATCAGCTGTCAACATAAAAGTGGGGGAGAGGGGTTAGGCCATCTAAGGAGTGCTGACAGAGAGAGAGAGAGAGAGAACTCGTAAAAGTGGTGTGATCCTCTATTGTTTTGTGAGACCTATGGCCACCGCTTCTCTCGCTTTCTATGCCCTCCCCTCCCCTGGCCTCTACGAATATTGGTATGAAAGTGAGAACCGATGAACGATCGATAACCCGCAACCGACTAACCGCCACTTTTTCTCTGACTGATCGAGTTTTCGGTCATGGAGTGTTCGTCGTCTCCATGGCCATCTCGTAATGAGATGTTCAAAATTCAGTGCATTAAAGAGAACGGAAACCTAGAGTTTCAGTGCATACTTGCCAAACAAAAGACAAAAAAACACACACACACACACACAGATTGTTATCAGCAAGGACACGAAACTCTAATCCACGGAAACACATCAAGGTAAGCTGAACACCTGCATTCTGCATTGGCTATACATTGTAACGTTAGAACCAATTTTTTTTTCTTGTGAATAACAGGCGAAACACCCAAGTCAGAAGGCAGCTTTCGTAGATCGCTTCCTTAGCTCCGAATCTCGTAGCGGAGGTAGACTCTGCTACTGGGCATACGCACCGCTAGCTTTGTCAGCACAATTCCAGGCATCATTTCCGGAGGCCGTAAGCTAGCGGGATGGCGGGTGTGGTTGCAGCTTTCGGTGCCTTGTTAGCTTAGAGGTGAACGGAGTGTACCTACACTTTTTCTCTTAAATGCAATATTTTATTTTTACAAGGACTACCATAATACGGGCGTATGAGAAATGAAGAGTAGTGTTGCTGGAACCTTTAAAAAAATATATATCAAAACTCTTTTTATTGTTTTTTGGATAAGTGTACGGAAAAAGTAACGTTAAGTAATTTGTAACGTAACGAATAAAGTAATCCGCTACTTTTCAGCGAATGTAATTTGTAACAGTAATCCATTACATTTTTCAAGTAATGAGCACAAGTTTGCTTTATAGTAACGACACTTCAACCATCTTGGAGCTTAAAATGGTGGTGGCCAGTTATCTGAAGCTTTATCTGAATAGCAGGAAACGCTTTCGCGGCACCCGGGGCCCCTATGTCTTTCGTAGCAACCCCCCCCCCCTTTCACTCCCCGAGATCACAAGCAACCAGTAAAGCGTAAAGCAGGCCGGGGGGGGGGGGGGGGGGGGGGGGGGGCGGCGGGTGCTGCCAGAGGTGTCACCCCCACACATGACTGGGATAAAGCCCGACTGAGACGCCTGGTACCCGGGACCCAGGGCCCCCCGGCCCCCACTCCCCGTTTCTACGCCACTGTTGTGGCAGCACACCTATCTGGGTAGGCGACGGTGCGGGTATAGGGGGAACTTGGCTAGACTTCGCTATGGTGGATACGGCTGGAACTTTTGCCGGTTGAATTTAGCTGATTCAGAAAAAAAACCAAAAAAAAAAAACACTCCAAAATCTTTGTCCTCGTCCTTTCGAGGAGGCATGCAAGACCATCGCCTTGCCTCCTCGAAAGAACGAGCTAGGACGAAGACGGTGGAGCGTTTTGATTGAGTTTCTACAATGAAGGAATATATGTGCAGTTTAACGTGGCGTGTGCTGGTAAGCTCTCAACATTTGATCGCGGTATCTTGAGTAGTGGCTCGACATTTTCATACCCTTTCCATACCATATGGTAATAGAGAGTTTTAGTAGATCGTTCCGATACCTCCGATACTGCCGATCACGGTACTCCGCCACTGCCTCCCTTGCGCATGCATAGTATCGTTATCGGGGCTATCGGAGGTATCGGAACGATCTACTAAAACTCTCTAATAGCATACCTTGCAGCGATAACCTAAAGGCCTGTTCACACATGCAGCGGAGCGCTACAAGCATAGCGCTAACCTCGCGCTAAGCGCGTGCTGACCGGAGCGTTCACCAGCTTTGTATCGCACCGCCTAAACTGTTGCTCGTGGCAGGCGATAAGTCGCTGACGGTACGTGAGGAGTGCTACATCAGCGCTTCGCTCCATGTGAGAACCAGCCTTAATAGGAGCACCAGCGCCGGGTTGGAATCGGTCTGCTTGCCTTAGGCGAAGTAGTCTTGAGCATAAACGTGGCAATTAGTCTCATAGAAAGCCCTCGCGCTTCAGGCTCGCCATCGACTGACTTTATAAATAAGAATCCTTGGGGAACACGTGAAGCTCAATAACCTTGCAGCCACACTCGCGCTGCAGCTTCTTGTGCTCATCGCAAGCTTTCCGCGATAGTTATTGTGCACATTAAAAGTAGTTGGACACCCGACAACGACGCAGTGAAAGTCAGACAACCGTAGATTTGCAGTGATCATAACACGATACATATAAACATTCGGAACTAACTCACGCTCGCACGACGTCCGTCTCTATAAGCCTTTTCGCCCGTGCCCTTGGCGGTTGCATACCCTTGTGTCAGCAGGCAATCCAAAAATGCACCGGGTCGAAGGTGCATCAGTCGGCTCTGGTATGACGTTACGCGAAAAAGGTATACAGACGCTTTTCAGCAGCTATGCATGGGCGCCACCATAACCGACCTTCAGTTTTTGTTTCCTCTCATTCAGTTTACATCACTTCATTACCACAGCAAGACTGCTTATTGCCATCTCATATGCTACTGTGTCCTTCTCTCCAGCATTGGCCTTTTGGAGGCTCGGGAACGCCCGTTTCAGTTATTTCGGTAAGACCAGCGAGGATCAGCAATGGCGGCCGTAATCTGGAGCGCGTTTGAAGCGTTTACAGACCGTTTTATCAAGTACTTTACCCCTAATAAAATATTTGGTGTTATCATGGGTAGCGCTTTCCTCCTTGCTGCCGGCGCTTTCCTCCTTGCTGGGTGGTTAGAAACGAGCGGAAACCCGGATGAACGCAATTGACGCGAGTGTTCTTCAAGTTCCGACTTGTTTTCTTCGCGGTTTCCTCCATTTTTTTTTCTTACTTCCAGATTTAATTAGAATTAGCTGACTCAATGACGACAATCTCCCGTCATCGGGACAGCCTTGTTCGGTGACAGGCTGCACGAATAACAACCGAAAGCGCAGCATTTTAACGGAGGACATCTGTATCGCGCACGGGATTCGACAAGGCAACTGCGGCTGTAATGCCTTCAAACTCCGTCGCTTTCCAAATGACCAAACCGCCGGTGGCAGCGGGCTACATCCGTATAAACCGAAAAGTCTTTTCCCCGACGCCATCCTTTCGATCGGAACATTTCGTGAATTGCGCGCGCACCGAACTTAAAGCTGTACCGTCGATAGCCGTGGGCTACACTCGCGAGGTGGGTGCAAGTTTTCTGGTGAGAATTGCTGTTTGAGCTTGTAACTTTTCGGTTGCTATTATTTGCAGGTGATACTAATATTTTGCATTGGTGACATTGACTCGATTTTATCATCTACAACGCTTAGTTTAAGGCCAACTGCAGCCGCCGGGTGTGGCTGGAAATTGTCAAAAAGTTATAGTTCTATCAATTTTCCCTAATCGCGATCTCCTGCGCGATAGCAGAGAGCCGTGGATTTATCTTGACCTCATGAGGTATATTCCGCTACGAAATTACACTGAGCACGTAAACACGTAAGCTATAAGACGATATATGGTAGACAGAAAGGAACATGACATGCATGTGAAAGCGCAAACTAAGGACTATTTATTTTTCGTTTCTTCTTCTTCCTCCTTTATAGCCTAGTTTTGAATTCTCGTAGTTAAACACTGTTTGATTAATGTCATTGCGGGCAATAGACTACTTCCATAAAGCCCTGTATGCAACACGGCGCGCGTTGCACTCTGGGAACTAGTTGGCCAGGGAGGAGAGTGGCATGGTTTCGGTTTCGATCGACACGTCGACAAGAGATTACATACAGAGCGTGGACTATTAACGGCCGTTATCTCATGTTTCCTGGTCCCGAGAGCGTCACTTGTGGTCTCTAAACTATACCTAAATTGTCAGACCTCGAAGCTTTAGCACAATTCCGAGACGTATAGCTTGTCTTAACACATGCTTGTTGTATTTTTGTACTCGAGCCTTTTTGTTACCGTTCCGATCGAGGTATGTGGACGAGCCAGTGCTGAGAATCTCGACGCTGCGAAGCTCGGGGATCTTGCTTGTGTACGAATCAACAAGCTGTAGCAACCAATAAGTATGCATACATTGAGCTCGCACCTTTACATTACTGTTGTTGATCAGGAAGTTTGTTTGTTTCTTGCATTCATAGAATAAATATTACCTTCTGCAATTACTGTTTTTCTTAATACGGCTGAGTACGCAAGGTAAAACTCGGAGGCGCCATTGAAAAGCTCAATTTTAACACACTTCTTATCTCTTATCTGTACTGACCCGCAGCACTGCACGAAGTGAAGTTCCCACCCACTTGCATTTCACTAATATTCAATAACGGGTATGCATATAAAGTTATCCTGCAATCATATAGGCACATTCGCACATACAAACCGTTTTAAGAAAGCAAAAGTCGAGCACTTGTGTGAAGAATGTCGCACCGTTCGCCGGAAGTGCGCCGGACGGACTAAAACCCCTATGCGGTGCGCCAAACGAACGAAATTATTCAAAGCGTGTTTGACAGTTGCTAATGGCCATAATATTTGTTATGTGTTTGCTTTCTTCCTGCCTGAGTATGCCGAGATAATTTCAGACACACCGTTCAGGCACAGATCTTGGGCGTCAGTAAAAGCTCATCCAAAAAGGCTTAGCGAGGAGTAGGGGACGCTTGTTAGGGCCTCCGTCATAGCTAGCCGATCTTAGCGTTTGCGAAAACTTAATCTTCTATCAGCATAAAATTTGAGTGGGAGATATATGATGACACGAGGAAGACATCATAGTAACTTTTGTGCAGTAGTGAGGTTGAATTTATTGCGTTTCCTTAAAAGTTCATGCGTCAACGCTGGGCTCAACTTTGATACTCCTGTGAGGATGCGGCTTGCTTTTCGCCCAATGAAGTAACAAGAAGCGGACGTTTGGCAAGCAAAATACCTGTAAGGCTCCAGGTGACCAAATTTCAGTTGTACTTCACTGGTACCTTAGACGGGATTATTGAAATTGAACTCAAACATGCACTCATGGGGTGAGGTGACTAAGCCACGTCTTACTACGTTTGCATACGCACTCATAATACCCGGTGTTTTGGGAACAAAGGAAAGTGCCCCGGTCTTCGTTTTGCATCGTTTGAGAATGAAAAGTCAGATAATTGAAAACGCAAGCAGCGCGCTCGGGGTCGCAGCGTGATAGCATGAGATGAAGCTGCTCAGTCGAAACCGAAACTGAGTGGCCAACTAGTTCCCAGAGTGCACTGCGTGGTATTTTGCCGCGATGGGGCGCGTCGGTTTTGGAAGAAGTCCATTGTAGACAAAGTTGTTTAGAAAACAAAGAAATACAAGAGTTCTTGATGACGAATATGTACTCGAGAAATCGTGAAAATGACTAATGTCTCTTTTTTTTTGTCATTTGTAGACATTTGGTATCGACGGTGGTGCGCTTTCACAAGTGCGTCATGTTCTTTGCTGTTTACTATATCGCAGGCACGTATCCAGGGAGGGGGGGGGAGGCCCATGGGGCCCGGGCCCCCCCGAAATCATCCATTTTGCTGGGACCTCCTCTCCCCCGTCCCCCTCATACAGCATTTTGTCATGGGTGCTCCCCCCCCCCCCCCCCCCCCCCCCCGAAACAAAATCCTGGCTACGTGCCTGCTAGTATCGTCTCATAGTTTACGTGTTTACGTGCTCAGGGTAACTTCGTAGCGCCGTATACCTCATAATGTCAAGCCAACTAGCCCAAATCCCAGCAGTGCTACGTTGACCATCATAACGTGACTGGATTCTTCTTATTTTGCAAATTAATGCATAACATAGCTGGAAACAAAAACTTTAAAGGGATACTACAACGAAATTTCGGCGCTCATTTTTTGGTCTATATGTGTTCAAAGGAGCAGTATCACATCGAACATACAAATATCTTGTTAAAAAAAGTCTCGAAAAGGAATTTTAAAACGAATTAAACGATTAGCAAAGAGCACCTGGTCACTGGTGGATGTCGCTAACGCCTCGCTTGTAATGCCCGTCTAGGAAACTTGACAGCTAGTGACGGTGAGTGTCTCGCTTCGGCCACGACGAGAGAAGAGGGGAAGGAGGAACTCCCCTCTTCCCGAGAATGCCTTTTGTGTGTCGCAGAAGTCGCTATTGTCCCCCTACAAGATTATAGAAGATTAACCCGTCACTCAAAATTCGTACAAAAGCAGCCGCTTCGGTGGCTGGAACGACTAGGCCATCCTCTCGACGTCAGCCTCGCCGTAGCTTTGCTCGTCCCGAGACGACCTACGTCATGATTGCGTTGGATGTCACGTCGTCTCCGCTGGGCCTTCTCCGAGCGCTTGCCAGAGTGGGCCGTATATAACGAAAAATACAGCCTCCAGGCTCAAAATACAAACGTGCGATTGTCATTTGCGGATATTGTGGATCATATTCAACCTATTTTTAAACACGACGGGAATATTTCAAATTTCGTTGAAGTATCCCTTTAATGTCTATAGCTGAAACATGCCCATGCATCGATTTCGAATCGTTGAATCGATTGACTCGCTCCATGAATGGGCCCATCTCGACTTTGCTTTTTTCAGTTCTCGACAAAGGACACACTCGTCGACACGGGCCCCCTCAATTAATACTTTCATAAACATCTTCAAGCCGGAGGGAGCTGCCTTCGATCGTTCCCTGCAGTTATATTATTTCGCGCGTTTTTGTTCAATTTCATTGTTGGGGACGACACAAAACGCCAACATATTCTCGGTGAAGTGAAAAAAAAAAAAAGGGAACTTGAAGGGAAATTCATTCGCCGTTAACTGATACAATATTTAGAGCATACTCACCTCCGATTTCTATCGGTGCGGCGCGTTCAGTGCCGCCGTTCTCGGCATCGCCGCACTGACTGATGCTATAATGCGGGGCAATAAACCATCCCAGTGAGCTGAAAAACGCCAGCCGCGGCACACAAGAACACAAGACGCGCCCTAAGTCGGATACTCAACACTTTGGAGCACCCAACCAGCACACCCAACGCCGGAGCAGCGTCCAGAAGAGCACTTTCGCCGTCGTTTCAAACCACTCAGCATGGCCGCGATACCTGGCGCTCGCTAGATGGTGCTACGGCATTCAAAATGGCGCCGTCCCATATAAAACGGTCCATACACATCTCACACCGCGGTGCGAGCCGAAGAAGGTGTTTTGAGTGTCCCTCGCGCCTCAAGAACGGCAGAACCTAACTGGAAGGCAAAGGTCGCTCTACCCCTTTTCTCGCACCGTGGCAGTCGGTTTCATAGTTGCATGATCTCAGGTCATGTGACGTCAGGGTGTTACGTCACATGACGTCACGTGGCAACTTACGTTTTGTCCTTTACAGTTTCGCGTGACGCTAGAACCTCCTAGAGTTACAACCTCCTATAGCGAGCCCAAGAACGTATACCTTAGTTTAACAACAAATAAGCTTCAATTACTCGTTCGCTTCCGGCCGATCGACGCGGTCAGCTCAACCGCCACCGATTTCTCGTTCGCTTGGAGAGAAAGCCGAGATATTCAATCCCCCGCGGGCGGATCATCTCGGCACACCCTGAAGCAAGCGCAATAACGCGGTTCCCGCGCCAAGGAAAAAAATAAATAAAAGGTGCTAAGACCGAGAGTGGCCCGCGGCGGCCAGGAAGGAACACTGCGGCCCAGCTATGCCGTACGCTGCGAGGTGGGAAGGCCCATGCATCATTTTCCGCTCAATTACAGCGGGGCTGCGCAAATATTGATCCTAGCGGCCGCCTTGGGCCGAGCCAGCTCCGCCTGTCAACCTGCCAGTCCGCCCTGCTCCTTCTGCTCTTGCGGGGCGCTCTCCTACAGCGTGCCGCTTAGAAAGGATCCATCGCGCCGCTTAAAACGCTCCACCACCGCCTTATGTGGGTACACTCACCGTTGCTGCTAATGGAGTCCCTATTTCGATTGTTACGGTCCGTAGTTCTTTCTGCTCTTGGGGGACTTTTGGAGTGCCGCACAAAACGTTCCACCGTGCCGCTTAAAAGGCTCGACCACCACCTTGTGTGGATACGCTCACCGTTTTTGTTAATAGACCCCCGATTTCGAATGTCACGCGAAAAACGGTCTGGCGTGCCGATAAATGCAGCGGAGCAGCCTACCGCGTGCCGCATGAAAGGCTCCACTGTGCCACTTAAAAGACTCCACCACCGCCTTATGTGGGGATGCTCACCGTTGCTGTTAATAGGCCCCCTAATTCGATTGTTACGTTAGTAAGGTCTGTAGTTCTTTCTACTCTTGTGGGACTCTTATGCAGAGCCATATAAAACGTTCCACCGTGCCACTTAAAAGGCTATACTGCCACTTTGTGTGCATACGCTGACCGTTTCTGTTAACAGACCCTGCGTTCAAATGTCACGCGAAAACTGTCTGACGTACCGATAAAAGTAGCGGAGCAGCTCCTACCGCGTGCCACATAAAAAGGCTCCGCTGTGCCGCTTAAAACGCTCGACCGCCACCGTGTGCGCATGGGCACGCTCACCGTTAAGGCCCATTCACAGAAAAGTGTTTTCTTACGTTATTTTATTAGTCATCGGAACATCCGAGCTTCGTATACGTCGCATGCTTCAGGTACTCCTCGAGTTGGTTGCCGCGCTTCATACGAAGCGCGGATGTCCCGGCGACTCTCGACGTAAGAAGGCGAGAGCCGAATTCGTTCGTAATATAACGCAAGACAATCATACGGTACTGCGTGAACGGGCCTTGACGCAACGTAAGCAATCGGTTCTATGTGAACGGGCCTTTACTGTTAATCGGTCTGAACTTAGTGGTGAATGTATATCGGCAAATGCAACGGAGCAACTTATACCGTGCCGTTAAAGAAAAAAAAAAAACATTATTGCGCTGCATAGAAGGTCGCACCGTGCCGTTTAAAACGCTGAAAAGAGGTAATTGCGTGGAGATTGCGAACGTTACTATTATTGCTCTTTTTTGGCGTGTTGTGCATTATATTTTGACAAAAACGTAAAATCTTTGGGTGTAGGAGTTGTAATACAACAATGATTGTTTGAAAACGCCGTCTGACGGTGCCTCTTGGTTAGGGCCGGATTATCGATGGTTCAAAGGGTTCAAATAAACCGGGCCCTCCCAGTAAAAAAGGCCCCCAACTCCAACATGCTAAAAACAAAACAAAACAAAAAATGAAGGACGTTTACAAATTTTTGTAATGCGAAATTAGAGCGCAGCTCTTGAGGAGGAGGAGGGGAGGGTACGGGGGAAGGGTACGCCCCTCCTCCTCCATACTCTCCCCTCCTCATCGGCTCCCCCTCCTCTCCCCTCCTGCTCTTTCTCACCTCCTCCTTCTCCTCCTCTCCCCTCCTCCTCCCCTCCTCCGTACCCTCCCCCATCCTCCTCCTCCGTACCCTCCCTCCTCTTCCTCCATACCCTCCCCTCCTCCCAAGTTTCCCCGCTAAATTTAGCTGGAAAATTGACGCCACGTGACCTCCACCAATTCAGTTTCCCCACTAAATTTAGAAGAGAAATTGACATCACATGACTTCGCGTCACGTCACCCATGAACAAATTCAGTTTCTTTGCTAGATTTAGCGGGCAAATTGACGTCACGTGACCTCAAGACCAATTCAATTTCCCACTAACCCTTGCGGGGCGGTCACGCCGACGGCGACGCCGCTATACGCGGTAACAGGCGCCTAAGAGCTGCGCTCTAAAATAATGACGGCTACTGTAATTCGGCTTGCATAACACAAAACTTAACTAAACGTCAGCCACATAAGACACTGATGGAAAAAAACGAAAACTGGCAATTGCATTAATAGGTGTCTCCGTGCATCTACTATTTTAGTCTTTAACTCCTGCCTTCTACCTGTTGCCAGGATTATTTTACTAGAGACCATAGGGTGGACGACCGTGTGAACGATGACTTTAACACAGTTATCACGGACGCCTCAAAAGACACCCGAGAAAGGCGATCGGGCCAGCATGTCACTGTTGCGCCGAAGCTGTTGGTTAGGTTGAAACGCGAAACGCATTCAATCCCACCGCAGATTCGTGCACATGGCAACTCTTTTTCAGGCGTCCTTCGCTAAGCACACCTATACGTATACGCCTCTTTATCGACTTTCTGCGCGGAAGCTCTAAAGTCACGGAAAAAAAGAATGTATGGCTACTTTTGGCTACACTAGTATTTCTCTTTTCTGTGGGATTGGTGTGGTGAAGTGTTAGTTATAAATTGACCGTTCTCTCTTTTTTTTTTTTTTTTGAGAACTAATTACGCTCGTGTTTACTGCTAGAAAACTTCGAAAAATCCTCTTAAGCATTTACTCTAACAAATGAGACAGACTGCGAAAGAGGCGTCTCATCGCGTAGAGTGCACACTTCTTAAACTGCAGTGATGCCGCCGTTGTATAAACCAAATGCATACAAATCACATGAGCTAGTAAACTCTGGACTTTTGTTTAACGCCCACATTGAGTAATAACTGAGCAGGGTGCATCGTTCTGGCTTTGTGGTCTCCTGTATCTCAAGGAACAATTGTACGAAACGGCAGATTTTAATTTTCGCAATTATACCCCAGCAGGTTTAAGGGGCGTGCAGCCTTTCAGAAAGCTTTTGCACTTTTTCATCTGCCATCTCTGCCTAATCGAGGTAAAACGGAAGCCTATCGTATTGTGATACAGCGGCTTTCAAACGTGCATGGTCGATATTATGGTAAACTGAGTATTGCGGCAAGTATTGTGCATCGAAACGGAAGTATAAATTGTAAATTGAATCTCTGCTGGCGGGGGCTATTCATTCTGTGTACCCCCAAACTAGTGGCACGTATAGACGCCGTGAAATCTTGGCTTTCAGATATCGAAAATGGTCATTGGTGGTGTTCAAGGCTTGAAGTAAGTGAAATTTCTGATATTTTCGTGATGGTAGTTTGGCTTAGTAAAATTAGAATTTCACAGAAATATTTGCCTGCCATGCAGAAATTCAATACGGATAACTATTGGTATCTTTTCGTTTTAATAAATGAAAAAAAAAACTGGCAAGTTACAAACTAAAGGGGCTCCCATTATTATTATTATTTTTCACCAGGTCCTAGTAGTTTTAATACGGCCCTGCCCTTCGTGTATGCTCCAAGGCGCAGAAGGAGAGGCGTGTCACGATCATTGATTAGATTTTTATTAGAGAAATCGGCCTCCCATGAGTGCGATTTCGAGTCCGTAGACTGAGTTATCACCATAAATAGACGACCTTAGAATCCACTAGAGTGGCCCTTTACTGTATAAAAGAGTTACGGGAAACATAAATACTCTATTTGTATTTTTTTTAAGAAAAAAAAAATAAAAAAAAATATTCCGTCAGCGTTTCTCTTACCTCAACATCGTCTTGCTTATAGAACAATATTTTTTTTCTTGCTCCTTTCTTTCTTTAATTATACATCATACCTTCCTATATGTACGGGAAGCATCCATACTCAAATAAGCTCAGAAAAAAAAAAACAGTCTTGATGTATATTTGAGAACTTATTAGGTTTCCATCTGTTTGATCCTCACGCTTCTGCATCTAATTGGTAAATACGTAACGCTGCGAAGCTCCAGTATAAAGGCGTAACCAACTTCTTCTCGAAAAGCGCAAACGCGGATCCTTAATCTTTTATACACATTTAACACCAAAAAGAGACATTTAATGCGAGGACATAGATACCTGAAGAACGAAGGATCGAAAGTTGTCATACAAAAAAAAAAGGAACTTCAAAGCGGTAAAAAAACGCAAACTAAACTACCTTACTTTTTTATTTAATTATTATTCTTTTTAACCAGGGACTTCAGGTTCAGCGACCAAAGAGCAAGTCAGACTTAACTTCTCTCGAGTTGGGGATGATGATTTCCCGGAACGCCGCCTAAATTAAATTCCACCGCGCTGACAAACAACTTCGCCCTACGCCAAAACTCTTTGTTTATTTATTTTACTGCTTTTACCGTGTCTTTCTTTTTTTGATCTCCGTTTCTTCGAGTGTCGGGGATGTGTGGAACAAAAATTAACGCGACAAGGGAGACGGGGAAGTTGGCGCGAAGAGCACCCAAAAACAACGGGAAGACGATCTCCCCCCAAAATAGGGAAGACATTTCTATATACGTAAATATAGGAACCTCTCTTCATCAAAGTATTGTGCAACAACTCCTTGTGTAATGTTTTTTTTTTTTAATGAGCTTTTCTTTTGATATCGGTTGCATTAGGTGTTGAGGATGTGCGGAGCAAAAATCGGTGCAAAATTTAATAGGGAGATGGGGAAGTTCGCTGCGCGAAGAACGTCCCCGAGAAGAAGTCTTCCCAAAAAATACGGGAGACAATTTGCAAAACGCAAATAGGAACCTTTAGCCATGAGAGTACCGTGGAACGCGTTGTGCTTTATTTTGATGTCGGTTTCTTCGGGTAGTCGAGGGAATGCGCAGCAAAAATTAACATGAAAACTATTATGAAAATCGGGAAGTTGGCACAAAGAGCGACCAAAACAACGCAAATATCTTCCCCTCCCCCCTCTAAAGAAATAACTAGAAATATAGTTTGAGAAGCGAAAAAATAAGCACGTCTTCACGAGATGTCTGGAGCAGAAACTCTTCTGACGTTAAAAACAAACAAACAAACAAACATTACTTCTAGAGGGAATGCAGGGTTGGGAAAATTCTAAGCAGCACTTCTCCAGTTCTGTAATCTTGTCGGAACCCGGCCGTTATTAGTTGCATTAACTTTTCTCTTCTTTTTTTATGCGACGGCTCAAAAATAGTTTTTTACTCGAGATATTTTTTTTTTTAATTTGATTTAGCTTTGATTTTGTATTAAGTCGAGAAGGTTCTGCGAGCAGGACCTTGGTGCAGCGATAGGGGCTTGGGAAAACTCAGAACGATGGTATATGAATGTAGCATACCAATTCGTGTTTCTTGTACGTTCCATGCCAGTAGTGCACGCGCGAAATATTCGCTCTTGGGAAAGGTGGCTCATTCAAAGATCAACTCATTGCCGATGACTTATGTATGTAAACTTTTCAGTTTTAATAAAAAATATAACAAAGATAGACATCAGTCAGTGTCAATATTACTAAATCGATTCAAACCCCCAAAAAAAAACACAGAAAAACAAGACTTCTGGAAATTTTCGTTTTAAATAAGACTGTTTTTGTTGAAAACGTTCCCCTCTTAGACCAAAAATTCCTAGTATTACCCGAGATTTTTTTTTTCACCGATAAGTACCGTTTTTAGTGTCTGTTCGAAGCAGCTCACCGAAATAAACATATTCCGTAAGAAAAAAAAAATAAATATATAAACACTGGAAACACTAATTGATTTCCCTTTAAGTAGACACCGGAAAATCTACGGCGTATATTTTTAAGCAAAGAGCTGAATCGGTAGGATAGTTCTTGATGGTTTTAAAGTGCCGAGTTTTGGACTGTTAAGTTAGGCGTTTCTAGCAGTCAACATGGAGATGTGGTAAACGTGCTGGCTGCTGCGGTATTTATTTCTCGAATTTAACATCATTGAAAAGTAGGGCTGGGCAATTGATCGATTAACCCACCCATTCATCCACTAATGCTTTAATCGCGATTAAAATTTTGAACCAGTTCATCGGTAGTAAACTTCAAGGAGCCAAAAGAAAGTAAAAATGAACACTTTCACCACGGAGACGTGGACGTGTACACCTGTATGAAGGGCACACTTTAAGTTTTAATAAAGTAAACTGTAGGCGCGAGATTTGTAACTCCTGAGAAGGTGCAGAAAGTTACACATGTCCCGGCCACTTCTACGCCTTTCGAGTGCCCGTTTAGCGAAGCTGAGACGTGAACAATCAAAGGAGGTCGCTCTTGCCGGAGAATATCAACGAAACTCTTTGCCTCACGCGGCTGAAGTAGTAATTTGTGAGCGTGAATGTCTTTAAACTGTTCTTAACTACACAACGAGATTTATTCATAATCCAAATTGAATATTGCGCCGTTTATCATGTATTCAACAAAGGCAAAAAAGATATATATAAATCTGACTTTTTTGAAAATTTTGTATACAGAAATAACCGACACAAACTAATAGATTAATTAATCGATTAAACGATGACGATTAATTGGGTTAAAACTTTTAATCGACGCCCAGCCCTAATAAAAAGGAGGGGGAAAAAACATTGACATTGGCGAAGAGATCCGACACAAACCTTGTGTTGTATCTCTTCGTCCAAGTCCTTGTCCTTTTTTTTTCGCTTTTACGTGTTAAAACTTTGATCCAACTGGCCCAACTATCAACTTTGCTGCAGTAAAAAAAAAAGTTTTGGGGCAGGGGGCGTGAAAGGAGGATTGTAAGAAAAAGATCACATATAGCAGGGGTGGCCATACGGACGTATGCATAAAGTAACCAAGATAACTATATTTTAAGCGAGGAGCCGCAATAAAAGGGGGGAATGGCAGTTATGTTTCGTTTCTTTCCACCCAGTTGATGGCCCCAGTTCATTTCACCCATAAAACTAGTCATATTTGTCAGTCTATTGTAAAGCCCTTCATACGGTTGGTGCCATGTTCGTACATATGGTGGCACAAGGCTGCGTATAAACGTGTCTACTATTCTATATCTCCTTTAAACTTTATCTTTTATTTCTTTTTTTTTTTTGCGGGAGAGGGGGAGGAGGGGGGCACGCCTTTTAGGGAGCCGCGTGCGACTCGCCAGCCGCAGTTTGACCACCCCTGACATATATGGCGTCAGAAGCTGGGACCATCCGTCACATTCTATAGGTTGCTGGACGTCAACCATCCATCACCGAGGGACAATCGCATGCCAGATGGGCGGCGGCTTCACCATCATCAAGGGCGCCGTTTTCTCCGAGTGTCAGTCGTTCGGAATGACCACCGTCGCACACTATATATGATCCGCAGGGAACGACGCACCCACATTGATAATCGAGCGGACGGGGAGGCTGTCCCGTTAAAATGATACGGCGGAGTCGCTTAATTTTAATATAACACGGTCTTCTTCTCCCCTCCCCGATTTTTTTTTTTTTTACGCAGGATTTTTACACAGGATAGGGCTAAAAGTTCATAAAAAAATTAAGCGTGTCTTCAACATATTTGATAAACTCGGAGATGTACAGAATGTGTTACGAATAAGCTGGGACCATGCTGTCTGTTTGTGTTATGTCGCATAATGTCGTGTGATCTGACGTGAAGTTCGGATGACATTTGACGTCGTGGTGTGACGCGGCGTCACGGTACTTCGTACTTTCGCGTGACGTTTGGGTGACACGTGACCCCCCGACGTCGAGGTAGAAGCAATACAGCCCCTATGTGGCGTTGTTGCTTATGAGCGTGACCTCGACTGTGTCGGTCTAGCGTAACGCTCCACCGTAACGTGTCGCTTTTCTTGTAAGACCCAACAGTTGTTTACCACATTCTGCGTTAAAAAGAAGGCCCCCAAAAAGTGTAACGGAAGCATGTAACAGGTGTAACTCAATTTATGCACTAAATTTAGCGGGAAAGTTGCGTTGCACTTCCGCTACGCCTGTTGCGCTATACGTATTGTACGTACGTACGGCGAACTAAGAAAACAGAGAAGAAAGCCTAAACACTTTGCACAGCCTAAAATACGTCACACATTCTGTATCTCCGCACTTAATCCCTAAAATTAAATAGATTTTCCAGTCGAAACCGGAAGTACTTAAGTGTTTTTTCGCTCGTAACGTCGAGGGAGCCTTCATGTAGACAAACGACATGTTTATTTTGATATATAATCTCCCGTTATTAATTAAGCCTTTCATGAGCGTATGTACGAAACTGCACCCCAAATTTCGCCAGTGTCAATAGGCTGACATCCGTAGCTGCTGCGTGAAGTCACAAAACGCAAAGGTTTGTCGGAAGGCCGGGATAACAAGCGTTGGTCAACGGATGTCTCGTATTTTGTTTCGAATTATGTAGTCTCCTAGGCTCTACCCTACTGAAATACGGTTCTTCTAATGCAGTTCCCAAGCGTGTGCAAAAAAAGTCACGCCTTTTAGCAGGGTATTACTCGAAAACAGCCACAAGCTTCGAGCAAACGTATGCCGTTTCGCGCAAACACAACTGCGACGGCCACCGATCGAACTATAGAGCGCTTGCAAAGCAAAGGATGCAGATTTCGCCTCTGAAGCGGCAACTAGGTAGACGAAGCGGCATCTAAGTACACATTTCGGCGGATCCACTGGATCGGTGATGTCCGCGGGTCGAAGGCAAACGGCGAATCGTTCAAATGCAAGTCGTCACTTGACTTGGACGAGCTTGGTGAATTGTAGCCACGCTCTATTTTCACATGCGGGTCAAACAGAATTTGGCTGCACGCGTGCTAAATACAACTAAATACAAAATAATTTGGGACACAGTCAATGATGCTATAGGCCTTCGTCCAAATAAACATGTATTACCTGATTTAATCGAACAAAACACGGTAGACACTTTTAATGATTATTTTACTAATATAGGGCCACTCCTAGCAGCTCAGTTGCCGCACGTACCTGATCCCCAGCGGTCATTGACACCAATTACAAATAGCTTTGTAATGCAAGAAATTGAAGTTAATGAAATAATATCAGTAGTTGGGAATCTTAGAATAGGTAAAGCCGCAGGACTAGATACAATTCCTATTAAACTATTAAAAGATAATATTGATATTTTAGGTATTCATCTTTTACATTTGTTTAATCACACGTTAGAAAATGGAATATATCCTAACGAGCTGAAGATAGCTAAAGTAGTACCCATTTTTAAAGATGGAGATTCTTCGGCACCGTCCAGCTATAGACCGATTTCAGTTTTAAGTACAATTAACACAGTTTTTGAAAAAATAATATGCAAACGTATAAAGGACTTTATAACTAAATACTCAATATTTTGCCATAATCAGCACGGATTCAGACCAAATAGATCAACGTCCTCAGCTGTTTTTGTCCTAACTCAACATCTCAACAGAGCTCTCCATGAAAGTAAAATTGCCGTTGTTGTATATTTAGATATAAAAAAAGCATTTGACACAGTTAATCATAGTATCTTGCTTTATAAACTCCATCAGTATGGCTTTCGGGGGAAAACGTCGGAGCTGTTTAATAGCTATCTCTCTAACCGTAAACAGTGCGTAGTAATAAATAATTTTATCTCTACCCCCCAAACGGTGTTAACTGGTGTGCCACAGGGCTCAGTTCTTGGGCCCATTCTTTTTTCTCTTTATGTAAATGATTTTCCGTCGATTTTAAAATATTCAGAAGCATTAATGTACGCCGACGATACAGCACTGATTTTGTTGGGGATACGTTAGGCGAATTGCAGGATAAAATCAACGAGGAATTGATTAGGGTACTGTCATGGTTCACGAGCAATCAACTTACAATCAACCTAAATAAATCTAAGTATACAGTGTTTCATTCCAGGAAAAGGGTGATTAATTTCGACGAGATAGTTATAAAATTAGATAATACGGAATTACAACATGTTACTTGTTATAAATATTTAGGTGTTTTGTTTGATTCTGATATGCACTGGAAAAGCCAAATTAAGCACATGTGTTCGAAAATTAAATATGGTTGTTATACATTATTAAAGGCACGCGAATGTTTTGATTTATTTATTTTGCGCATACTCTATTTTGCATTCGTCCACAGTCAGCTGGTTTATTGTATTGAATCCTGGGGTAATACTTACGCTACATACTTAGATCCGGTAACTCGCCTGCAAAAACGAGCGATACGATTTATAACATTTTCAAGAAACACTAACCCAAGCAGACCTCTTTTCCAATCGCTAAACGTGTTGCCATTCAGTTGTATTTACAAATTAAAAATAGCTCAAACAGTAGTGCTAAATACACACTTCTGGTATCGTTTCCAGGTAGTCTAGCTGTTGGTTTCGGTTTCGCTGCATAATCAAATTGATTGATCTGATTTAGGCGAGGAGTGGATGGACGTAGTTTAATATGGTTGGCACAGCATCATACCTCAGCTTACGAGCCTTCTGTCCGCTTAGAGCTCAGCTCAGCTCGTAGCTCTCGTCTGTGGGATGATTGCTGCATAAGCGGGATCTCGATCTTGACGGGAACCCACTCCCTACGCACGGCGACGATCCATTTTGCTCGTCACTGCACGTCTCGCGGAAAAGTGTGGAACGTCATGTCTTGGCTCACATGTGCTGCCCGGTGGTTGTGGCACCCAACCGCGCAACAAAAATATCACCCAACCACGAAACAAGTCGAACACAACAACAAAAACGAAACACGCTGAGGCGTTCACTCGCAAATAAACGATGAGACAGAAATGCTCGCTTTGTGTTGTGTGACGTCAGTGCTCCAATGTTGCCACCGAAAGACGCGTTTACGCTAGAGTGTGGTATGAGCAGTATAAATTCAATTACTCATGAGAGGGGCATATAAAATTCAGATATTGCACGTGCGATGGGTCTCGAGGCAATAACAATGATATTCAATTGTTTTCTCGTATACAAAATTTGACCGGACAATCCCTTTAAAGGGTAACGCAAAAAAAAAAAATGTTTTTTTAAACAGCCTAATTGGGGCAAGCATGTAACAAAACAAATCTTCCGCGAGAAAACAATTTTTTCAGCAATATTTACGTCACAGGACGTAATTTAGTCGGAGCCACAACCTCTCCACACTTGAAACTCCCGCTCTTTCGACGCGCGCAAAGTGGCTGTTATACGTCACTCCGTGACGTATAGCAGCCACTCCGTGACGTATAATACCAACTTTGTAGCGCGCGATTTAAAACGGACGAAATAGCCGCAAACTAAAATCAGTCCCGCGCCAAAAATAATGCTGTAAAAAAAATTGTTTTTGTTGGAAAAATTATTTTGTGACACGCTTGTCCCAATTAGGCTGTTTAAAAATACACATTTTTTTTTGCAGTTACCCTTTAAAGTGCATGATTTTTTTTCTTTCTTTTAGGCTTAAGTAATGTCAGTATGAGCAGACGTGCACACCAATTCACACAACAAGCCTACACGTTAGTATCGATCGTGCTTCAAAGCTATGCGTGGGATATATTTTTCCGCACTCTCGCTCATTCCCCCCTCGGGGCATATCTCAATGCCGAATCAACCTTTTCCTCAAAATATTGCGCCGCCGACGCCAGTAGATATCACGCGCCGACGCGCGTACACACAGAGTGCTATCCAAGATCGAATTCCTTACGCAGAAACCCAGAATCCCTACGAACGAAATAACCAAACGTAAATCCGTATACATAAGGAGGCGACGGCAGCGGCGGCGGCAAACGGTGTCGCCAACGCCTCCTCCGCCGCCGTTGCGCGTCTTTATTTGCTCCGACCGTCGATTTCGCCCTGTTTGCTCGCGCCGCTGGAAATGCGCATCCAAAGTTTGGCTTCCTCAATTTCGCATTCGCGTATGCATCCCTCCCCCTTTTCCTTTCCTTCCACATGCTCTCGACCCACGCGGCAGGCAAAGTTGGACTAACTACCGCTGCGGACTCATAACTAACGCATAAACCCTCTTGCACACACACACACACACAAACACACACACACACACACACACACACACACACACACACACACACACACACACACACACACACACACACACACACACAGACACACACACACAGAGTACGACCAATACCACCTAAAAGACAAGGCCGGAGCCTATTCCCCGAAAACGTCATCACTCGTGGACCCACGCGGCGTCGCCTAGCTTGCGTCAGCGTCTCCGTTACTGCGGTCCAGCAATGATGACGTCACTAGCCGGCCTTGTGTCCTAGACGGTATTGCTGCGACGGACGCCAAATGTCCCTCGGGGCCGACCGGTGGGGAGAATCTTGTCCCTTGGCTTCGATTCTGGCACGGCTTGGCTCTCTGCTCGGCTATATCTTTTTTTTTTTTTTTTTTGAAGTGTTGGATTGCTTTATTGTCCCTTCCTCCCTCTCCACTTTTGCCGTGTGGAGAAAGGTGCCGATGCTAATACTGTTTGATGATGAAGTCTCCCTCGAGACGCTCCTTTCCTCTATTAGCGTATTTGTCGTCGGGCAAGTAGGTGCTTGTGCATCCTCCGACGGCTTCAGTTTTCCCGCGTCCGCGCTCACGGTAAATAGTGGGTGGCTAAATCTCCCAAAAGCTTTTTTTTTTTTTTTTTTTAAATTTCGCTCGCGTTTTTTTTTTATTAGTTTGAGTGGTCGTTCTGGAAGAAAGGGGACTGCGTTAACTGTTTGCTTGTTTATTTACTTTTTACTTATTATTTTGTTTGTTTGTATGTTTATTTATTTATGATATTTTGAGTGGTCGTTTCGTAAGTAGAGGGACTGCGGGAACCGCTTGTTGTTTGTTTGTTTAATTACTCTTTACTTACTATCTGTTTGCATGTTTATTTATTTATTTATTTATTTACCTAATAATATTGCCAGCCGCCTGTACGGTGGCCAAGGCAAGTGTGAACACTGCTCACTGGGAGTACAAACGAGACAAAAATAAATTGTATCTACATCAATACAACGCATTGTACGTAAACTCAAAATTCTACAGAGTTCCTGACATAAATGGCTAGATATGTAATAACTGCCGAGTTTATGAGCGCGTTTGTGTCAAAGGAGGAGTGTTTAAAAGTGACGGTTCTACTTGTGCATTCGTTCAAACGGTCCAATCTTCTTTGAAATATCAAGCGCGAACAATAACGCGTGAACAAAAAAAAAAACAAAAAAACTAAAACAAGGGTGTAAAGAAGGTGCACTTGGAGCCTCTCATCACAGACCCTTTCTTGTCGTTACTCTTCTTCCCTCCCAAAGGGAACACGCGGAAACTCTTCGAATAATCTCAAGTCGTATTAAGGGCGTTCATTAGATGCCGCCATCACGTTTCAAGCTTCATTTTTCCCCTTTTGCAAACAGCCACGCTTCAAGAGCTAGTCTAGCTGGCTCAGACTTGTGCCGATCTTAAATACTCTAATGAAGATACTGTATTTCTAATACTTTTGGTAGTATTCTGGTATCTTGCAAATACATTTAAGTCTAGAGTATTTTCTACTCTATGTTAATTATATTTCTCACTGTATCGTAGTCAGTATTTTAAATACATTTTTCAACCTTAGAAAACAAATTTCCCCGGAATAATCTACGGAACTAGGATCGTCAGACTGCAGGGTAAAAGTTGAACCATAGCCATTGCTATAGGTTAAGCTTTGCAATGGTTCACCATTGCAAACTTGGAGTAAAACGACCGAACAGAAAACAGGAAACAAGGCATGAGCAAAACGCAGTCTCCAAATGCCAACAAAGACCCAAGTACGCCCTCCAATGTGTGTCCTCTTGTCTTCTTTCAACTTTTTTTTCTGTCTTCTGCTGTCTTTAAATGGCACGTCACGCTTGAAGCTAGCAAAGTGCTAGGGTCGTTATTCGGATTTTACACTCGGATCCCACCTCTTGTATAACTTGGCGAACTGTCGAAGCTGCGGCCCCCGCGACCCAATAAGAGCGCCGGAGCAAGGTACGTGATAACACTCCATGGTCGAGGCCACGGGGGCTTCGTTACGTGCACAGCAACAGCGCCGTCCGCGACAAAAAGTAGTTCTAGGCTTCTTTTTCTTTTAACGGCAATTGAACTCGCGCGATTCCATCTATAACAAGAAGATATGAAGATTAAAGAATAAATAATCACAAATTTATGAGCTTCAATTATATTTAAACCAAAAATATGACGACGACACATCCGTATCTGCTCCTGATTTTTTTTTTTTTTTTCTTTTTGAAAGCGCCTTGGCTGTTGGCGATCGCCGGCGATCGCAGCCGTGTAATTGGCCGTTTCCGCTCAAAACATCGCACTGCGCCCTGGCATTATTAGCACCCGTCACAGATTCGCGGCTAAATTGAGCGTAAATGGTTGTCTCATGAACTGTTCCCGAAGTGCTCGCTATTCTAGCGGACGGATATGTTGCTGCGGTGGACGTCCATTCGAAGTTGGTTGGTTTCAGAGCAGACGACTCTTTGCTAGCAGACGACAGCCGGTTTCCTCGGGGCCTCGCGCCTCGCATTTGGCGTGGTGACACAAATGCTCCCCCGACGTCGGGTCACGTGACTCGCTCCGACGCTCTTATTGGGTCGCGCAGCCCTATAGCCTCCACAGTTCGCCAAGTTATCATGAAGCAGAGTATAGAGTGGTTCATTCAGCGGATGATTGTGACCCAAACGCTCGGTACGATCAAAATGAACATTTTTCAGAAATTGTCGGTTCAGGAGGTTCCAGTATGAAAGTGCGCGAATACGTTTTTGGGAGAGCACAGCCACTCCCTCGGCCAAAGAAAGCTAGACCCTGCTGGCTTTATTGAGCTCCAGTGACTTAGACTGGGTGTCCCCGAGTCTCCATTGTGATCTTATTGTAAGTTAATTTTTGCTCCGCAGCTCGTTCAAAAGCGTTTCTTTCACCCCCCTCCAAATGCGCGAATTGGTTCATCCTCAAAATCCTCGAAACCAGTTTTCCGCAGGTGGAGACATTTATAAACTAGTGAATTCTGATTCTGGAATCTTCACCATGCATCTAGACCTCAATGCGTGAGGAATGGTTTGAACTGGCGCAGAAGGGGGACGGGGAGGTTTTGTGGACAATCTCATGTGTTCCCCTCTTGGCCTTCCATTTTTCCCCTCTTTAACAGTCTGAAGGTACAGGTGCTTCTTCTCGCTTTTGACTGGGGGTAAGAAGTGCTCTCTCATGGTTGTTAATCAGCGACAGAGGCTTCTGTCCTCGAGTCGATGTTTCTCCTGAGCGTGCACGTGAGTCCTTCACTCGCGGACTCATCAACAAGACTAACTGAGTGATCAACATCTCGTTCGGCTGTTATGGACGTGCAATGCCGGACTACATGCAAAGTTCCCCGAATCGAGGCGGGACATATTATGAACTTATCGCGGAACGCGTCATGAGCCTATAGCCTTCCGTCAAACTGAAGCACGTCAGGTGCCATGTCTACAATACATTACTTGATTTATTTTTATATTACCAGTTTGTAAATCTTGCCAAGTATCTTCGAATGTAATTCAATTACTGTTTCAAAGTATTTGTACTCTATTGAAGATAGTTCGTACAAAAAGTAACTTGAATACTACTCTAAATGCATTTTCAAATGGGTATATAGTATCATTATCTTAAATACATTTTTTTTTAATATTTGGCACAGCACTGGTTTGGCTACATTGGATAGAAAATGCTCTGTTTGTGCGCCAGCCTGTTCGTCAGATTTCGAGACTATATACTTCAGAACGCACATAAACGGGCTATCTCTTTTTTTTTTTATTATTCCTTCCTTCTTTCGTTTAAGTAGTGATCACCAAACAAAGGCAGGACAGCGGAAGCTTGCCTTAGTTACTTAGTGAAAGCAAGAGCCTCCGCCGCCGCCGCGAACAGAGTGTCAACCGGGCAGAGAGATTAAGCCTCGCCTAGAGAAACAAACGCGACGGAGATTAAGCCGAGAGTACAAACAGACCGATCCTGTTTCAACTTCCGGCCAAAAGCGCTTGCCAAAAAAGACGTCGCGCCACGATTAAAACCATCAGCCAATCAGTGCTACCCCCGTCCTCCCCCTTTTCCTTTATCATTTTCGAAATATCGTACCATCTGTTTGTTTTTCCAGCCAGATCTAAGAACAACCCAGTCGTCGAAACCGTGTGTGGAAGGGAGGACTCATTTCAATCAGACGCGGCGGCTGTGGTGTTACGGGCGTTAAGTAAATCCTGGGCCGCGGTCGGAACACCCGACGGATTAGTGACGGGATTAATTAGTCACGGGCATCTGGCGGCGGGTTCCGAAAGTGTTTGCGGTCGACTTTCAATCCGCGGCGACGACGTGTACTCCGTTCACCCCAAAGCTGACAATCTGGCGGAGCTATATATACGTGCTCGGTGAACCAGTCCTACGGCCATCTTTCGCCACGTGATCAAGCTCTCCTCCATACCAAATATGTACGCGTTACTGAGATAGAGTAACTGAATGTGTCGATTTTATGAAGCAGTATGTAGCCGCTTCGAAATATTTGTCGTCGTTAATAATTCCTCACTTTTTGACGCGTTCATTCGGGGGGATAACTGTATACCTATACTCACGTAACTTGTGCACGGTCGTATATTTTTTTTTCTGTGGTCTATCTAGCGTTTCCTCTTCTTGCAAATATACAAGGGCGAGTTAGGGTGAGAACTGGCTTGGGTAGTTGCGTTCGACGCAAGTAACAAAATACCGTTACTCATTACTTCATCAATTGAAACGAAGATACGCCACTCGTTCCTTCACTCACAATGTAACTAAATCGTCACTTCGTTACCAAATAAAAAACACAAAAAAAAATTAGGTACGAGTTACGAGGTACGTACAAGTCTGGCGCAGAGAGAGGAAGGGAGGCGTTTGTTTGGTCAAACGAGTGCGTAGAATGTTATTGCGCTGTCAGCTCAGGAGTGAAAAGAGTATGAACAACTCTCTAAAGGTCGCGTCGTCTAAAAAAAAAAAAAAGTGTGTGTGTGTGTGTGTGTGGGGGGGGGGGGGGGGTGAGAGAGTTAGCGATACGGGGGCGGCTTGGAAAAACAGCCGGCTCAAGTTTGCGTTTCCTTCGTATACGCCTCGGTGAAAAACACGCCGCGATGGTTGTGTACACGCGCGGCCTGTCGAGATTGGGGGAGGACCGATGAAATTGTATGACGTCGGCGGCGTCCTGTTATGTCCTTTTGACGGGCTGGTCTCCGCGAGGCACGACAAGCGTTTTGGCCGCGACGACGTGTCTAGTTGCTTTCCTTTTGGGTTTTCGCCAATCAGAGCTATATAACTTTTGCGTTGTCGCTCTATATTCGCGACCAGAGGCTAAACTCTGTTTGCTGCGGAAGAAAATATTGAGAGAAATATGTAATGTGGCATATGACTTTTATTCTACCGATTTATTTAAGAGTTGTAAGATAAATAATATCTACTAATGATTTCACTACAAACTCTGTACTAGTTTTAAAAGCGGAAAAAAAAAAGAAGGGGCTCGGGTTTTCTAGAAAGACTCGCGTTGTTAAGGGAAATTTCCCCATCCTATACCATATACGTACTCGTAACGCAGAGAAGTGGAAAATGGTCACGCAGCGAAGAAATTATGGCTATCAAAAGTTAAATTTCACACCCCCACATTTGCTAAACTGTCTTTGTATCCATAATATTGATTTTTACAGTTTAACTTTCAAGGACACGCGCTTACATTTTTGTATGTGATTATTTTTTCACGTTTTGTAATTGGGTGAACTTTGGTTTGTACGCATATCTAGAGGAAATGCACGACGTCTCTACAGTATACGTTGTCGTTTGCTTATTTTCCGCATACTTGCTGTTGACCAGTGTAAGGGGCCGAGGACCAGTCAATCTGCCTACTACAGGCTTTTTCTTTCTTTTTTTTCCTTTTGGGTTTTTCATCATAATCGATGGAAATAAAATTATTATCATTATTATTATTATACAGGGCTGTTATATATACAAGGAAGAGACAGGCGACTCTCTTCCGTATATGATGTATTGGCGGCTCGACCGCGGCTGTAGTGGTAAATGTTGATGCCCACCAGATGTAGTATGTACTCTTTCGAAGTAATGTGCGAAAAAGAGTGCCGAAGTCGCGTTCGCGCCAAACGGTGTCGCGCATGTGTGTACGTAGTTTGTTCTCAATTACCCACAAAATATACCTGTCAAAGTATAGACCGCGAACATATAATTTACGCGCGGAGGTCTCTCTCTCGGCAGATAAGAAACGTCGCGTTTTCAGACAAGCGACACAAGGAAGCCGACTCCGAGGTGGCAGGAAAAGTCCCTCGGCGACGACAGTCGCGTGACCTGTCTCTCCCTTTCCCTTCCCGGCGGTCAAACAACGCGTCTGTAGCCGCGAGCGAGCGAGCGCACCCCACGGGCATCGTTGTGTATACACACGGCGAGGCTTTGCGGAGAAATCAACAGCGGCTCGGAGATATATACTACAGCCCCACTTGTAAAAGGTGTCGCCGAAACCGGCGGCGTTGTTCAAAACCGCCCCCAACGCAGTCTCGAGTGTGTGCGTGCGTGCGAGCGCGTTCGAGCGTGTGTTTGTGCGTGTGCATGGGAGTGTGTGTGCGTACGTGCGTGTACATTTGAGTGCGTGTGTGTGTGCTTGTGTGCGTGTTTGTCCGCGCGTCGAAGACAACAAGCTGTATAGACGGGGCTTATCGCGACCGCGCGTGGCACTCCTAACCCCGGCCCGAGCCGCTCGTTTTATTATGAGAGTCCGCGAAGGCGAGGCCATGCAAGCAACAACGACCGCGTGCTCCAACTTGGACGCGACTGCCCTTCTTTTATTCGCGACGTGAGCGAACAGAAGCGTCGCTGTGGTCGCAAGTCTTCCAGGATTCGATGAATGGAGTGATTTTTCTTTCTTTCTCCACGATTCGCTGAACGCTCGCTATGACGCGCTGAGTTGTATATTAGTATTGTCGAGACCTGTTATAACGAAGTCAACGGGAATCGGAAACCACTTCGCTATATCCGCTATTTCGTTATAACCGACTTCGGTTATAACGAAGTGCAAAAAGGGAATGGGGAATCGTGATCGCTTCGCTGGAGCCGCTATTTCGTTATAACCGACTTCGCTATAACCGGTCTTGAGTGTAGCATTTTGAGTAATGTCAGGCGGTCGACTTTTGACGGCGTTGGTTTAAAAACTCGGTGATTCCAATCTTCCACCATGCTTCTTTTACGGACATAATCGAACTGCCCCTTTGAAACTGATATTATTGGTGGTGGCGTCAAGTCTACCGACCGTTAAGCTGCAGTCGGCCTATATACCTCATGCATAAAAAAAAAAAAAAAGTCATTCCCCGCAGGCACGATGACATCTGCGGACGTGTCTCGAGCGTCTTCGTATCATGTTTGTTTCGCGTACGCTTCGAACGTGCTTGGAGACAGTTTTTGTACGATGCGTTAGCGATGTGACATCGTTTTAAAAGGACGTCGCTGAAACATCTCGCAGAATCTCGTCGGCAATGGAAGGATTTGGAGGGACGCCGGTGTTTGGTATATGCGTATGCCCACGCAGATTGATCTGTATTTCCTAACTTACCCATCCCGGATGAACTCCTAGACCTTTAAAGGGGCACTGACACCCCAAAGGTCGTATTTTTTTTATTGTCTAAAACGACGCAAGTTGTAGTCATAGACACGCAAAAAAAAACCGCAACGCGAAAAAACATTTCCCCGCGCGCGCGCGCGCGCCTTTTTATTTTTGGCGTTTAAATCTCCCGCCGCTACCTCCTCGCTTCTTTTGATCGGTGACGTCAAAAATCAGGAAATTTAGAAGCTTTGTAGGTGACATTTTTATAACATTTAATAACGGCAATCGTAAAACATGTTTTTTAACGCAATTGCGAACGCACTATGGCCCCTCTTTTTGAAATACTAAAAATCAGAGTTCGTTGAGATGTCCCCTCCTAGATGTGTGTCCTTTCTCAGAAAACTTGGCGGTGCTCGAGCAGATCGGCGAGTTGGGGAAGAAACCGGTTTTTTCCCGCGCGCCAGCTCGCCTGCTCCTCGCATCGGGTCAGCGGAGGTCCGAGAGAAAGTCGAGTCGCAGGAGACCGCAAAATTTGACTGACTGCACTGGCGGGGATCGCGCGGGAACTTCAAATTCGGCATTTGGAAATTGTTTTTTTTTTTAATTCACAAATACTGAATTCCCAAGTTTCGAATTTTGAGGGTAATGTCCCGGCACAGTTTTCAATCGTTTCGGATAATAAAAAAAATATGATTTTGACGTGTCAGTGCCCCTTTAACATTGTTTCAGTATCGCCCACTATAGACTGTCACTGACCGCTAGCCACGCCGTCAACTTCGTTTCACTTTTTTGTTTTTATGTGCGTCTCATTTTAGTGTTTGTTTTCTTTACATCTGCGTGATATTTTGGTTTGAGGGCTATGTTTTTCGCTTGTCATTTTGTTGTGCCGACTGCATCGCGAAGTGGTGGCGCGGGAGCCTCGTCAAAATGCTTAAAATATATATAGATAAATAGTTTTCTTGGGGTGCCTTGTTTTGTGTGCAGTTCTGTTCTGATTTTTTGTACTATTTTTGGTTCTGTTTGAAGTCCACCTTCTTTGCCACATTATAAAAAAACGTTCATTGTTATTTCGACATTTTTTTTTTTTATTGATTATCAGTAAGGTATGTTTTTACGTACGTCGTGATGAAATTTGAAACCGCTGCCTCTAAGCTAGCTTCCTGGCATTACTCGCGTGTCATGTTGGTAAGCCGACTTTCTGCGTTCAAAGCTTCGAGGGGCAGGAAACAAAAACTGCCCGTCACATAAGCTTGGAAATCCCACTGTTACGTGCGCCTCCAATAACAAATTGCACTAAACAAAGGACCGTTATCTGACCTGAGACGACTCGGAATGCCTCAATTCTGTTTTCTAAATAAATCTGAGAATTCGACAACAACCATACTCCGTTCACTTCCAAGCCGACAGACAGTACGGTAGGAGCTATACGTGCTCGTTGGACCAATCGCGCGTCTATCTCTTGCCACGTGATCACGCTCCTGCTCATACCAACGCGCAGAGAGCGGAGTCAGGTGACGTAAGGGAGGTGGTTGATTGGTCGGGCGCACTGTGAGCTTAGAGCTGAACGTAATACAGTCCCGGACCTCGAACACGCACACGCACACTCGCACCACTTCTTTCAAGCATTTCAAACCGTAGGCATAAAAAAAAAAAAATAATAATACTCGCAAACTTAGTCATAAAAATACTATTTTCGCCCCGCGTCATCGATAAATAATCAAGCTGTATTACAAAAAGCCTTTGTCCGCCGCCGGCTACAACGAAAGCAAACAGGCACACAGGGGCGCAAGCGAAAACCTCACAAAATAAGACACACGCATAAAAAAAAAAGAGCCCCCAAACTAAATAACCTATAGAAAAAAAAAAAAACCCACAAACTCGGGAGCCCCCAAAACTCTCCTAATAATCCCTAATCCGCGGCTAATCCGCAGCGGAAGCTATAGCCCCCCCGATCCCAAGCGTTCTTTGCCCCATTCGGGAATGGCTGGGGACATTATGAATACTCGGGGCTTCGGCTCGCTTCCCCACATAACCAGTGACAGGGAAGAAAAGCAAAACAAAAAAACAGAAAAAAAAATATTCCCCGTTTATTCGTACAAGCCTTGCAGGGCTTCCGTTTCCCCGATAATCCGAACCTGCGCTAAAGAACGTACACAGCGTCGAAAAAGTAACAAGTACTAAAGGGACTGACTAAGTGAAACGTTGACAATTCGGTTTCTTTCTGCTGCCGTTGTATACGCAGGACAGGGCTGTGTGCGTGTGTGGGATTTCGGCTTGCATGTCAACACTGAGGTATATGTATAAGGTCGCGATATCGCGACCGTATACGTCCGTTTGTGTGGGCGTGCGCTTTGTATCGTGAAGTTATTCTCTCGGTATACGGTTCTAGCGAGACGCACGTTGAGGTGCTTCGGAAATGCTGACTTCACAAGCTGAATGCGATCTTGTTTTTCGCGTGCTGACGAAGGTTTTTGCAACTTCGCACACAGATCGTGCTTTTTTTTGTTTTTGTTTTTTAGCTGTGAAAGATTTCGGAGTATCCCCACTGAAGAGTTTCCACGAAACTCCACCAGATGAGGCCATCCAATCTCCTCCGGATTTAGGAACTAACGTGTTTTTTTTTACTAACTCATGTGTTTGTGTTTTAATTTATTTACTTAAATATTAATTTCATATCGCACCTTCCACCGTCTTCACACGTGTATGAAAAAGTGGTAGAAGAACAATCTGAGCACGAGTACCGATGAAGTTTGTCTAATCCGCTTTCTTGTGCCACTGTACACGGTCGACTAAAACTACTGAGAGTACTTGAGAAGGCACTTTGCAAATAAAGCTTCTGGAAAAGGAATTTCGATGATGTCCTTTTCAGCTTCTTACCAGCTTCAACTGCGCCTTCGTATATCACTTCAAACGAGAGTACTGGAGTACACTGGCTACAGACCCACACCTATACCCGTTCACTGTTGTCAATAACCTTTAACAAAGAGTGCGATTTCTTTTTCTCCTACGACACGTAAGGGGAAAATAGCGTTCCGAACAACCCGCAATAAAACTTCACACCCAACCATCCACCACAAGGAAAAACATCCGCCGTCAGAGCACCCCAACCAAAATCCACTCGCCCAACTCTATATCTTCCCACTTGGCGCAGAGTATCCTATAACGAATCCTATAGGCCCCACCTCCCCCTCTTTCCACCGATAGAGGAATATACCACACTACTACGAGAGCCTGCATCAATCCAGTAAACCATATACACAGTTCCCTAAGCATCACACACTACACCCACCGAAGCGTACAAACATACAGACACACACGACCAAATCCACTCGTTGCTAAAGCCGCGCCGGCCCGACAAAGCTTTTCTAAACAGCGACACAATAGGGCAGCCTTTGTCGTTGGGTGGGTTAGGGTTAGGGGGTTGATGCTGGAGGAGCGAAGAGGGGGGGACAAGGAACGACACAACGCGTCAAACGCGCGGGCCAAGCAACAATAGCAGCCGCTGTGCCGTCTACTAGACGCTCGGTGTCCATCGATTAGGCCTAGTTTTCGAGCGCCACCTAGGGAGAAGCAAGCGAGCTGTATACAGCCAATGAGCTCCGAGTATATAAACTCTTTGCGAGCGACGGAGACTCCTTTGACGAGACCCTGACTCGACCGACGACGATCCCCCGCGCGCGGAACGGAGGCACACCGGCTTGCTTCCCCCGTCCCCACTCGGCTAGTTCGGCAGATTCACGAGGGAGGGCGCTGCTTGTATTCAAACGCCGGAGGTTTTTCGGGTGGGATTTGAAGAGCGTTCAATGGGGGAGAAGGAGGGGAAGGGGATTGGGGGATGGGAGAAGCGTTGGTAGGGGTGGTCGACAATAGCCTACAAACAGGAGGGATAGAGGAGGGGGGGGGGGGGGGGCCTACCAGTTCTAATTTGATTTTACGCCCGATCGGTCGGCCAAGAGAGCCGCCATCGACAATAGCGACGTGGGGCCAGAACTTATCATTGCTGCCGTTGCGGGAGGAAGTTCTATATCTATCGTGGAATATAAAAAGCCTGATCAAACTATAACGACTAAACAAAAAAAAAAGAAAGAAAGAACTGATTTTCTTGGAAATACAAGAGGCCTTACCATTCTTTATTCAGTCTTATTTTTCATAATCCAAAGAGAAAACCCGTGAGGTTAACCTTCCCAAAACGTAGAGTCTTAGCAAGTTTAAAGCTTTGGTATGCTTTGCTGTCTTCAGTTTGTTCCTTCCAAGCTTTCCAAAATTTACCGCCCTCCTCATTTTTTCTTTTTTTTTTTATGTACGTCGTGCTTGCGGCGGTGCGGCTTCACGGTGCGTGTGTATTGTGTTGATATTGGAATTGAATAGAGGCTAACCGAGCAAAAGGCCATTGAGTTCCACTCGGTAGTGTATAAAACGCAGAGAATTGTACTACCGGAGTTTTGTTATCGAGTTATCCGCGAGTTTGTCCGGTTCCTGTCTCGTGCTGACGACGGTCTCTTCTAAGGGTTTATATTTGAGGACGGCGGAGATGGAACAATGAAACGCGCAGATGCCAAGGATGCGGATTGTGATTGTCCAATTCGGCTTGTTTTCACCTGTTTGTTGTGTTGAGTTGACTTCCTTTTCAGCTGGCTTGTTTGTTTTTAGCATTTGGTTTTCACTCACACTGATCTCTATATCTATTTGCTGGATCGCGTTTGCTCAGCTCCGCCTATGCACAGGAATGTGACCACGGTCGGCCATCTTTCTGGTTAGAGTATATACCTACTAGACATCATATGTAACATCTTTAGACATCAGTATATAACATCTCTAGACATCAGTATACATGGCGGACAGCGCTGTGGCGGCAGGCTGCCATAAGAATTGCCGTGGCGTCTAGTACACTGTACCGTGGGTGAGATTTCGTGCTTGATTGAAGTCGCTCGACGAGGAAGATTCTTGAAACTCAGTGGATGCCGCAGAGGAAGGCCGACTATGCCGTCATGTTGTGCGGAGCGCTATTCAAATTGCCCCGATCGCGAAAAGACAACTTACCATCGGTAAGTATTCAGTGTTTTGTGGCTCTCCTAGCGCGCAGGGATACTGGTAAAGGAGAGCGAGTTGAATAAATTTGAATAAAGAATAAAACACGGAGGACAAGCACAGGACAACCACGTTTTTTCATTTAGCAACGACGTTTATTTTGGGCAGGAAAATCGCACCCTGAACGAGATCCCAACTAAGATAGGGTGATAAGGGGGAAGGCAAACTGGGAGATGGAAAGGGTGATAAGGGGGAAGGATAACTGGGAGATGGAAAGGGTGATAAGGGGGAAAGGAAAGGAAAACTGGGAGATGGAAAGGGGGAGGAAGAACCACGAGGCACGGGCAGAACTACCGTGAAGGTGTGGTTTTTACGTGGATTGCGATATTTTTCAAGTTCAGGCCTGATGAATTCTAATTCCCATCTTGATAAGGTTACTGAGGTCGATGAAACGTTGTTTTCTGCGTTCTGGATGAGAAAGGATTCGATGATTTCACGTCCGTAACGAATGCGGTGTCCCCTTTTGTCTTGGTTCCTGCGAAGTCGGGCGTTCATTGAAAAATATTTGTTTGTTCCCAAACTTTCCTGCAAGTCATCCCGCGACCCTTCAGCCGTGGGTGGAAAACGTGTACCCTATCAAACGGGCGGTATGTGTCTCTGCTTGTGTATGTGTCTCTTATTCGTCCGTGTTATTGCGCTTTTAAGACCTCTAGATCACAATGAACCAACTAGCCCAATCCATAGTTTGAATACTACTATGCTGTGGCTAGAGATAATATGACTCTACCAAAAAGATGGCCGACCGTGGCCACATTCCTGTGCATAGGCGGAGCTGGGCAAACAAGATCCAGCAAAAAGTCATAGAGATCAGTAGAGGGTACAACGCCAGGAAAGACAATGGAGTCAGTACGAGTATACCTGGAAGGCTCAGTTGAAGCAATAAAGACTTTTCAAACAGCGTGTCGTTAATGCGACGTAAAAAAATTAAATAAGTCAACCAAAACGCTAGGATTTGTACCCACCCGCTCATTCCTTGTTCTACTCTTATTTTCTTCCTTGTTTATTATGAGTAAAGCGCAGCAAGTTTCATGCTCTTTGCATATGACTAGTATCGAGAAGGCTGCAGCATAATATCGCATGCACTCGATTCCGAAGAACAGTGCCCAAAATTGCAGCTGGGCAGTATTTCAAATTCAAGTAGCTGAAATACTCAATATTCAGTATATAAATACAATTCACAACTATATTAGCCAATTTATAATTAAAAGAAAATATTCCGAGTGTATTAAATACGCCTTTCAAATACCTGTATTTGATATAGAGCCCATCCCTGCCCTGTTGTTTTGCGTTTTCCGCGAGGTTGGTGAGAGGCCGTGGCAGCTGGCAACTCTGGTCTCATACTCATCGGTCCCTTTGACAACACCCTCCAGCCTAACTTATATGTATTGTGAAGAATAATTAGAGTCGCAATATGAGGCCAGTGTCTCTGCAGGGTTACAGCCAGTAATTAGGTTGGTGACGACAAGACGCCTCACCAGAACCAAACGAAAATGTGTACAGTCACAATCACCCTCTGAAGCAAATGCTAAAAATACTTTTGAGATATTTCGGCCCGTCTTTATGTGCCCGCACATGTTTGCGCACCAGTGTCAAGTTATTTGTCTTATGTTTATGGCAACGTTGCTTTGACAACCTTACTTCATGAACTGAAAGCAAATACTGCGAATATCTTTGGGAAATCAAATAAAATGTTGACTAACATTGTATTACAGGCAATTTATAACTTTCCACATGTTGCCTGCTGTGAACAGTGTTGTGTACGAATGTGAAATTGTTGTTGTTGTTGTTGTTTTCACGCTGGAAGTGTTAATTAGTGCAATGGTATGGGTATAGTTGAACTTGTGATTTTATATTCCGTTCCTACAAGTATCTATTAGCTCAATAATGTGAGTAGTTGTGCTCGTGTTTAAGTTTTAATCTTAGAGGTTTTTTTTTTTTTTCGATGTTGTTTTTCGACAACGTGTGTCAGTGAGATAGGACTTCGTCAAGCTGCAAAGCGTCTTTCTGACCTGAATCTCTCCGTTTTGTACAAGTCCAATAAGAGAAATCCAAATCGTGTATTTACGTCACATTACATATAATAGACTATATCCTGGGTTTCCATAAAATATACCCTAGTGTTATTGCAGGATTACTTTTACTCCGCATTACAATTGACTCCCGTGCTCCAGTTGCGTGCGACTCTGACTGTACATCAAGAGGTCGAGTAAAAGGGTATAACCACGTGACAGTCACAAAGACAGAAACAAAACGGATAAAGAGAACTCTACGTGTCGGACTGACACAAGGCCTATACTGAGAGACTTGGTGTCTGTGCGTGTGATATGTTCGTGCGTGTGGAAGAGGGGGGGGGGGGTGAACCGAACCTCGACAAAGTAATACGGCGGCAACGTCGGAGCCCTGCCAAAAAGCAATTAACAGCTCAAGGGAAGAAGGGTTGCGCCGTAGTGGTTAGGCACCGGACCATCGCGTGTCTGGCCAGCGCAGAAACCTAGCAACCAGAGTTGCCGGCAGCGTGCCGAGCTCTCTCACTCTCTTTCTCTTTTCCCCTACCGAAGGGCACTTGGCAGGGAGTAGAACTAGACAATATACTCCCTTTACAGATTACGGCGAAGGGCAAGAAGACGCTACGAGCCAATCGAAGCCAATCCGATCCCACGTTAGTGCTCACGTGACATTCGGGAGCATGCGGAGCAACGTGCGGGATGCAGTCACGTGACATCTTCGCAGCGCTGGATTGGCTCGCTACAATGGCTCGTATATCGACCGTATGCTATACACCTTACGGTGGGCCGGAGAAGGCGCTACGGGCCAACCCAAGCCAATCCAATGCCACGTGAGTGTCACGTGACCTCAGAGAGGGAGCCGTAGCGATTGCGGGGTAAGTAGTCACGTGATATACGTTCACAGCGGTGGATTGGCTAGGATAGAGCTCGTACTGTCCGTGGCAGTTCATCGTAAGGTGGTAAGGATGATGGGTATAGTCAACTCTCGACGTCAAGACCACCTTAGTATACCTCTTGCGTGTCTCACTTGGATGATGGCGTGTACTTCTGCCAGAAGAGTCAGGGAGACTGGGAAGCTCGCCTTGTCCACTAAGCAAGCTATTGGTGTTAACGCGGTGCAGATTAGCAACGCGAAGAGATGAAGAAATTACTAAGATGTCTTTCTGTCGTTTCTCTGCGTGTTGCCCCGGTCTTGGGAGGTGACGGACGTGACGCTGATTGGGAAGGGGGTATAGTATAAGTCCGATCGCCGCTCGCCAAGAATGCCTGGTGGCAGCGGAGGAGAGTCATCTCAGCGAGAAACATATCGAGGAACCGGTGGACTGCACCAAATTTTAGCGTTTGTCCCCATTTTGGCAAATAAGGAATTAGGACACCACTGATGCAGTTTCCTTTTGGAAATTTACTATGGGCTCATGGGCAGTCTATTTTTTTTTTTCTGGACAGCTATGTGTTGTATACGCCATAAACCTTTTTCAAAAACTTCGTCAAGCAACATTGGTGGTTGCCATTTCTTAGGCTAGGGGGCGTAAGCTATCGCCCGTTATTAAGGGTATAGCCATTATCATCCATCCATCCATCCATCTTGGAAACGAAGCGTGTGATCTTGGATTCGAGTCCTCACCGAACGCTGATACAGCCTTCGTGTCCAATACATGTGCTCGGACTGCGTGCCCAAACAATGGCGGACTAGGATAGTGTGCACATTCGCTACCAGATGGCGCGCACTTTTTAAAAAGGGTTGAAATAGTTGCTGGAAGTTGGAAATAGTTGCTGAAAGAATAGAGGAAGCAGTTTCAGGGCAACGGTATACAGATTGGACCTATGAGAGCCTAACTGGGCTTTTTGTTCTGGAACTAGACAAAGTTCAGAGTAAACGAAAGGGGAAGCGAAGACATAGACCAAAAAGCTGGTGGGACAAAGAAGTGAAGCAAGCGATACAAAAACGTCAGGAAGCCTCTAGAGAACACAGGCATTCCAAGCGTAGTGGGGAGTCGGAAACGGAAGTAAAAAGAAGATGGGACACTTTTATAACATGTCGCCGAGAGGCATCCAGTTTGATCAATGCGAAAATTCAGAGAAAGGGTGAAGAATGGATGAGTAATGTAAGCAAGAAAGATAGAAACGCAGCCAAGAAGTTTTGGGAGCACGTGAACTCACTCAGTGAAACGACGCAAGCTAGACAGAGGTTCATACTCTCGCATCAGGGAGATCAATTAGAGGGAGATGATGCGATACGATATATAGGAGCAGTGATGGAGGAGAAATTTCGGGAACGGGTACATGTGGAAGATAGGAGAACCGAAGGCAGTATCAGTCCAGCTTTTGACATCGCGGATTTTGGACAAAGAGAATGGGAAAAGGCGGAACGAAGAGTCCCTAGTGGCACGTCGACAGGCACAGATGGTATCCCAGTCAAGCTGGTGAAGAATTTGGGTCCTAAATCTAAGGCAAAACTAAGGGAGGTAGTGAGCACTATGGTAACAAAAGGAAATATTCCAGATGAATGGAGGCTTAGTAGGATGAGTATGATATATAAGGGAAAGGGAGATAAGCTGACATTAGGAATTATCGTCCCATAACCGTGACACCAGTTATTTACATTTTGGTAATGCAGATTATAAAGAACAGACTGGAGGAATGGGTAGATTGCGAGGGCATACTGGGCGAGTTGCAGAACGGGTTTCGGAAACAAAGAAGGTTGGAAGACAATATATTTTCTCTAACACAGTGTATAGAAATAGCGCAAAAAGAAAACAGACAGCTCTGGCTGGCATTTCTGGATATCAAGGGTGCCTATGACAATGTGAACCAAAAAACTCTGTGGGACATAGTGGAGAGCTAGACCTAGATGAAGGACTAACAGCAATATTAAGGAACATTTACAAAGATAATAAGGTGATTATAACATGGGAAGGAAAGGCAACGGGGAAAATAGAGATAGGACGAGGCCTTAGGCAGGGGTGCCCGTTATCGCCTTTGCTGTTTATGTTGTATCTGAGAGGATTGGAGGATAGACTAGAGGAGAGTGGGCTTGGATTTGACCTTTCGTACAGTAAGCTAGGCCAAACAATTCAGCAATCCTTACCGGGACTGATATATGCGGATGATATCGTACTAATGGCTAACAACAGGATAGATTTGCAGGAATTAATGAGCATCTGTGGTAGGGAAGGAGAGGAATTAGGTTTAGAATTCAGTAGTGAAAAATCAGCAGTCATGATTTTTAACAATGATGATGTTGAGAGACTGAAGATACAGAATATTACAGTTGAGAGAGCTAGTAAATACAAGTATCTAGGAGTATGGATATGTGGTGGTGCAGAATATCTCAGTGAGCATGAAAAGTATATAATAGGTAAGGGCAACAGAAATGCGGCTGTAATGAAAAATAGAGCACTTTGGAATTACAACAGGTATGAGGTCGTGAGAGAGATTTGGAAAGGGGTCATGGTGCCTGGCTTGACTTTTGGAAACGCAGTGCTATGCATGAAATCCGAAGTGCATGCAAGACTAGAAATAAAACAGCGTGGAGTAGGTAGGCTGGCTTTGGGGGCACATTGCAAAACACCAAACCAGGGAGTACAAGGAGACATGGGATGGGCGTCATTTGAGGGCAGGGAAGCTGTGAGCAAGATAGAATTTGAGGATCGGTTGAGGCAAATGGGTGGGGAGCAATGGGCACGAAAGGTTTTCAGCTATTTATACATGAGGAGTATAGACACAAAATGGAGACAGCGCACTAGGAAATTAAGAGGAAAGTTTTTAGGCTATAGTGGGGTTACGGAAGAGCAGGTCTCAGTTAAGAAGAAAGTTAAGGCCACAGAAAGAGATCGATGGCTAGAGGGAATGCAGACAAAGAAGGCTCTGGAAGGCTATAGATTAAACAAAACAGTTATTGCCAAAGAAAGCATCTATGACAATTCTAGGGGAAGCTCATTGTTGTTTGAGGCAAGGACAGGTGTTTTGCGAACCAGAACATACAGAGCGAAGTACCAGGAAATGGACACAGTGTGCGCTGCTTGTGGAGAGGAGGACGAGACGGCTGAGCACTTGATACTCTACTGTAAAGGGCTTCACCCTATGCATACCGAAGACAACATAGATTTAATAAGGTCATTGGGTTTTAGAGACAGCGAAGGAAAAGTGGATTTCAAGACAGTAGAGATTACCAAGCAAAGATTAAGTGAATGGTGGCAGAAAGCGAGAGAAAACTAGGCATTTTCTTATTAACTGATGGCAAGGGGGATTTATAGTCTCACTTTCTTTTCAGTACGGAGTGAATATAGTTTTCACATTTAAATATTCTAAGCTTAAAGGGTAAGACAAAATGGTTAGGTGGCGTAAGCTACCGCCCGATCCAAAGGGCTCAGCCGTATTCATCCATCCATCCATCCATCCGGGTTCCGACCTGAAACTTTGACCTCGCCCAAAAAGAACTTTGGAGATTCTTGGAGGAAAGAAATTATTCCCTCCACATTTTAACAAAAAAAAAAAAAGGAAAAAAAAAGTAACCAGAACATGCATGCTGTACAGCATGCATGTTCTGGTTATCTTTTCTTCGATATGTCTGATTGTCCGATCTGCATCGGCGTCGGCTGTCTATATGAATTTGTCAACGGCCGATATAAGGCAGGCCCGAGTCGCAGCAAACGTCGCCTCGATCTTGCTATTTATGAAAACTTAGAAACAGAGTGAAATCAACGAAGGACAAGAACGAGAAGTGAACGAACACAACGCTGATTGGCAACCGAATTTTATTCCTGCCAGGAACAGAATGGAAAACATAAAAGATGCAAGATAGACAAAACATAATCCGCGCCCTTAAGCCACGCCCCCAAAACTTAAACGAATTTGCCAAATTTCTTGATAAAAGACACTTCGTCATTCGCCAAAGCTACGGACGGGGCACTAACACACCTGTCCGCTCTGTAGGTAGCAATAAAAAACGCCTAATCAATTTTTCTAGTCACTTTGTTTTGGTGACTAGCCAGAATCTTAATTTCCACTATTTACAGCGCACGTTCGGAACAAACTCAAAATTACCGTTACAGCCTCGTTTTTGTATGATTATTAGTGTATACTTGCGTATGCGGTCTCGGACGTTTCACAGCGCCAAATAAACGAAGGACAAGAACGAGAAGTGAACGAACACAATGCTGATTGGCAACCGAATTTTATTCCTGCCAGGAACAGAATGGAAAACATAAAAGATGCAAGGTAGACAAAACATAATCCGCGCCCTTAAGCCACGCCCCCAAAACTTAAACGAATTTGCCAAATTTCGTCATTCGCCAAAGCTACGAACGGGGCACTAACACACCTGTCCGCTCTGTAGGTAGCAATAAAAAACGCCTAATCAATTTCTCTAGTCACTTTGTTTTGGTGACTAGTCAGAATCTTAATTTCCACTATTTACAGCGCACGTTCGGAACAAACTCAAAATTACCGTTACAGCCTCGTTTTTATATGATTATTAGTGTATACTTGCGTATGCGGTCTCGGACGTTTCGAAGCCGCACATCCATTCTACAGGGTGATACAAGGAGACGCCAGGCTCTTTAAATCGACCAGAAAATTCGGTTTCTTAACCTATCGCGCTACGACTTTGTGCAGCGTTGCCCACAGATGGTGCATTTTTTTTTGTAAAATTTGCAAAAAGCGAACTTAACTGAGGAAAAAGTAAAAAAGAAAAAGGCTTAGCTCCTATGGAAACGCAGCGACGCCACCGGTCTTCAAACAACACGGCGCCGTTTCGCACGGGAGACAAGAGATGGCGCAAGCGGTCGCGACGCCAACTGCCGCCAACGAACGAGCAATCGACGCCGAGAGCCGGCGTCTTTTCTTTAGCAGACGATCTTTTCGAATCAAAAGCGGCGCGAGCTTTTTTCACATCAGTTGTTTTTGTTTCTGCGACTGTCGCCCCCTGCGGAACGCGCGCCGCTTTTGAGTAGAAAAGATCGTCTGCTAAAGAAAAGACGCCGGCTCTCGGCGCCGTATGCTCGTTTGTTGGCGGCGTTTGTTGCGCCATCTCTTATCTCCCGTGCGAAACGGCGCCGTGTTGTTTGCAGACCGGTGGCGTCGCTGCGTTTCCATAGGAGCTAAGCCTTTTTCTTTCTTTACTTTTTCCTCAGGTAAGTTCGCTCTTTGAAAATTTTACAAGAAAAATGCACCATCTGTGGGCAACGCTGCACAAGGTCGTAACGCGATAGGTTAAGAAACCAAAGTTTCCGGTCGATATAAAGAGCCTGGAGTCTCCTTGTATCACCCGGTATACTGCCCAGCCAGACTTGAGACTATAGGAAGTATTCACTAGACGCCATACTTGTGGCTGCTGTTTAGGGCGCATGCTCAGAACGAGCTCGCTTTAATAGATTGCTAAGACCGGCAACCTCGATGGTGTGAAATGCACGTTTCAAAAAGAACCGCGGAAGCTCGCTATCAACACGCGCTTAGCAGTTGCGCACACAGTTATGGCCGCCAGTCACGGGGAACTTACGTCACGCCACTGTCGGCATTGCCCATGCGCAGATGCTTCATCCCTCGCGAATTTCAAATTTTCTGCGCACGGGCAATGCCCGATGTGAACAAACGCAGACTTGTTTGTAAACAACACACCAATATAAAAAAAAAATTAAAAAAAAAACGAAGAAGGCGAGCAAGGGAGAAGGTTACAGTCTCAAAGTAACGAGACATCACAGGAACATATACAGCAAACGAAACCCACCAATACAGAGCAACCGCGTGATGGAACTGTTGCAATTTTTCGGGACTCCGGAAACACCTCAAGAGACCCGGAGGGTATGCACGCCATTCCAAAACAAAAAAACGCCGTGCAAAAAAAAAAAAAAAAAAAAAAACTTTGTTAGAACGTTTAAAAACGCGGACCGTAAACGTCTGGTGTCAACTTCTTGGGTTCCGCGTCGGCGCTCGCCGCATTTTTCTCCAAGAGCATTCGCTCCATACTCCGTTTCCCTTTAGGTCCGGCCGCAGCTTTATACAATAAATATCCATCTGAAGGAGCCAACCAAGCAGCACCAAAAATGCATCCTCACGGCGCACGTCGCCTTTGCGCATTTGCAATGGCCGACTAGACCAATCACGCGCTTCAGTATAACGACAGTGCAGCCGGACGGATGGATGCTAACGGCTCTTCCTTTTATGACGGGCGGTAGCTTGCGCCACCTATAGATTAGAAACTAAAGAAATCTCGGTGCTTAAAAGGGAAGCACGAAGAGGTCCTCAAATTCAAACAAACAGTAAAAAGTCGTAATGTAGACACCTTAGAAACAAATTGTGCGTCTCAAGTTTTATATCGATCTTATTAGCGGGAGCGCCGTCGTAATAACCATCAGTGACGTCACGACACTCTGGACAGATAATAGGTGACCGAGAGGATCGCCGCATGCGCGGCGGAATTGCAGCACGTATATTTGTTTTTTTGGTTTTTTTCAAAATAAATGCGGTTTACATTTACTTCTGCCCGAGATAAGTGCGATTACTGAATTCACGGGATAAAAAAGCTATAGAAGTCCGCTCCTAACTCAGACTTCTTGAAATGTGCTTCAGCTTCAATTTCACCCTTTAAAATCCGTTTCTTCCTTTTCTTTTTTTTTTTCGTGCCGAACGCCAGTTTTGGTCTCAATAACAAGCATGCTTCGTGAAGAATGTTTATTTATCAAAGACACACTATATTACGGGCAAAACGTTAATTGATATCTACATGCCTTCAACCTACGACATATTTCTCGTTTTGCACTTTTCGAGACATGATCGATATATACTGTGCAGAGGCACCTCGACATCGCACCCTGAGGTCACTTCGACTTACTCGGCCTTCGCTTATTCGAAACTGCCAACTTCCTTGTATCCACATTCGTCGAATACCGAGTTCGTTAGCGATTTCTCCATCTCAGTGGTCGCCGTGAAGCGGGACGTTGAACGACATGGATTCAGCATCCCGTAACAAACGAAGGAGCATACCAAAACATAAGTCGTTTAAACCAAACAAACAAAAATTGCATGCCATCAAAAAGTAACATTACAGGGTAAAATATTGCTTCCATCGCTTGCTCGTACATGCCGCTAAACAAAACAAAAAACGAAAAAAAAAAACCAGCCAAGTTGTAAAAAAGAGGGGAAAAAAAGCAAACGAAAAATAAATAAATAAAAAAAAAACACGGGAACGCGTTTAAAGGCCGACGACAAGATTCGAGATTCTGCAAGGCAGAAGATCCTCCTCACCATGGGGGAGGAGGAAGCAGGCAATGGTGGGCAGTGTAGAAGAGGGAGAGGAGGAAGGGAGGGAAAAGTGGAAAGCGCGAACTGGTCGCCGGTCTTTAAGTAAACTCAGGCGTGGCAGTTAAAGGGCCAAGGTCATGGATGACAGTCATCCAAAGCTTTATCTGAAATCGCAACGGAGAAACAAGTGTTTTACGTCCTTCAGAAATGTCAAAGCAGTCCGCGATAGAAAGCACCGTTTACAAACGCGCCCGCGTTTGCGCACACCGGATGTGGGCATTGCGCGTGCGCACAAACCAGATTAGCGTCAGGTGAAGCGTAGTGGTGTGACATCAGAGAGCGCCAAAATGGCGGCGTCCACAAGAGCGTGCTTAATTCAATTCAATTCATTTTTATTTACTCCCGTACTACAAAATGTGCGATGGAGGCAGGAGAAAAAGCTGCAGAAGTGCAGCTTGACGAAGCCCCTGCCCCCTACAGGCAGATCGGTCACAGGGATATAATTACATTATTTGAAACAGAAAAAAAAAAAAGGATATTTATGCACCACACCGAGAAATAGGTTATTAGGAGGATTTATTTCCGATGCAGACACCTTGTTTTGTGGGAAAATTCATTACTGCTGGAAGTGTGTGCTCAATCACCTGAAGCCCGTAATTAGTTCGTGAACGTGGTACCCTCAAGGAACCGGCGCTGCGCAGTTCATATGCAATATAATTAATTTTATTAGTTAATTTGGCTATTTGCCGAAATGGATGATTAGGAAATTTAAGTGAGACCACCTACATTTTTGCTAGCTTATATTTAAGATATTTTTTTGATTTTCATTACTTTATGTTTACAGGAAAGAGGTTCAGTATGTGCGCAATACGACTCACTAGTTACGATGTGAATTGCTTTTTTCTGCTGCAAAAATAATTGACTAAGGTTAGCACTTGTAGTAATTCCCCAAACTAAATTACAGTATGATATACGAGAATTAAATAATGCGTACATTGTAAATTAAAAGTTTTAGACAATATTGTAATATATAGCGATGCTTATATAGAACACATATGATACTCGAGAGCTTGATATTAAAGAACATGCGAGTCTAATAACGTATGTTCGTGAAAAATCATGCCTAATGTTTTAACAGTAGTTACAAATTTAACTTCAGAGGGATTCATCATTAATTTTATGGTGGCATTACACATCGTATCTTTCGGTTTGAAGATAATCGCATCTGTTTTACTTTCATTTATTTTGAGAGAATTGGAAACAGTCCTCCAATAAAGTTTTTCTATGCATTTTTTTTTGCATCGGTAATTAAACTATCAATGGTTTTTTCTTGAAAACAAGATACTGGTATTATCTGCATAAATGACATATGAGGGATTACTTGCGATAGTAACTACGTCGTTTATACCTAGGTTTATAAACAGGCAATGGCCCCAAGACACTAGAGGTACTCCTGTCCGAACTGCTTTCAACATCGAAGAATATTCGTTTTTTTTTTTTTTTAATACTTTGCTGCCGAAAGCTTAAGTATAGCTTTCTATTAGAGCCAGTGAATCTCCTCGAATTCCATAAGAATATAGTTTTTCTAACAAAACTTTATGACCCAGCCGGTAAAAGGCCTTAGAAAATTCAGAAATGTTCCTAAAGTTAGACACTTCTTTTCGATAGTGTGTAAGATAATTCCTTTTTGCTGTAAAAAAGCCAGATCAGTAGAGCGACCTTTCCGAAAACCATACTGAAAATCTGTAAGTACCCTATATTTTTTTTTTCGCAAACATTATTGAGCCTGACATGAATAACTTTCTCTAAGCCCTTGAAAAAACAGGCAATATTGAAATCGGTCTATAGTTGGACATCATATTTTTGTCCCCGGACTTGTATAAAACAGACACCTTTGCAATCTGCATACTTTAGTAAAAACACCAGTCGAGAGCGACAAATTGAAGATGTGTGTGAGACAAGGCAAAGTAATGTCAAGCATGCATTTTATTGGCTGCACCTGCATTTCACTAAAATCGGTACATTTACTGTTTTTCAGGTTTAAATTAGTCGGTAGGAAACAGAAAAAAAGCTTTGCGAAATTCTTTGAGTTAAACGCTTTTAAGAGCCGCTTTCTTGCGCAGGAGAAAGTTCCTTTGTGAAATAATCATTAAATGTATTTGCTAGCTCAATTCCATTTAACCTATTTCCTTCTATAATAAGCTCCCTTATAATATTATCGTGATCGTTCCGGTCTAATAAAATATTAACTTTTTTCTCAGTGACGTCGATCCTATTTTCATGACGAAACATTCTGTAACAATATGAACAATTCGCTTTTAATAGCATGCTGGTTATCTCGTTTCGACACTTTTTATACTTTTGAAGCACATCTAGGTCTCTAGTGCTATAAAAAACGTGCATAGAGCTTGTTTCTTTTAGTTATCATTCTCAGCATATCTTTGGTAACCTATGGTTTCTTAGACTTTTTAAAACTATTTGCTTTTCCGGGGATTGTCCGGTGATATCTGAAAGTTACGAAGTTTTTTTTTTTTTTTTTTTTGCGCTGGTCACGTAGAGAGAGCTTAACTATAGTGATACGTGATATTTATTTCAATAAAAGACGCTCAATATTGGTTAAATCAATTACCAACATCAATACGAAACTTCACGCCAAATTTCGCAAGTATGCGTCACATTAAGCATGCTAACGTCAGCGTCGCGGGCGTTGACTTATTCTCAGTTTTGATCAACGTGGTCGATGGTGCGCACAAAGATCATTGTCGAAAAACATAGCTTCCCTCAACACCGAAAATGATGCCTTTCTTAGAGTGAAGTTCTTTTACTGAAACAACAGTGAGGAACTGAGGTGGCTCTCTTTGCCTGATGTTACGTCAGAGCTTCCGCCGATTGCCAACGAAAACGCCGTGTTTTTGCAGGTGCAATCTGAGCCGTTGGGCTCTGTTTTGAAATTGAATTACTCCTGCAAAGGAGGATTAAAAATTCGGATATTGTGCGGACGAAAATCCCACAAAAGCAATGACAGTATGATTTAATTGTTTTCTGAAAGACAAACTTTTACCGAACAACCCCTTCGGAAAGGTTCTAGGCTCGAACCCAGCGTTCACACGCTTGCGTTCCCTTAGGACCAACGAGAGAACGCCGGAGAGCCTAAATCATGGAACACAGGAGAAGTGAAAGTGGGTGCTGCCGCGCGACACTGGCCACCAGGCGCGCCACAAACGCACCGCACCGGAAGTGACGTACGGACGCCCGTACCGGTTACCATGGAAACTGCCACGCGGCGCCCGCGTTGTCATTGCTATACTCTGTTTCACCTTATGATGTACCGCAGGAAAGGCTACAAGCGCGAGCTCCTTGCTCTAGGGCACATCTCGGCGGCACAAGCTCTCGTGCGTTAAGGTTAGCTCCCAACGCTATGAGCTCGCGCTTCTAGCCTTGTCTGCGGTACAACATAAGGTGAAACGGAGTATAGAGTGTTCTCAAACCATGGGGTGGGGGGGGGGGGCTTTTGCAATTCAATGGTGGATGCCTCCTGCGGCAATCGGTGGCAAATGCGCCTGCACTGTGTTTTCGCGAGGCGAGGAAGAAAGCAGGCGGAGTCGTTTGCAGACGATCGCAGCTTTCGTCACCTCCTTGCAGATCGTATTGCAAATTCGGCTCACAAACCACGTGACCTTGATCGAGCAGTTGGCAACTCTTGGTAATATAGGTTCTCCTAGCCAAAGTCTTTTTAGACTTATGCTAGAAGGCGCAAGGTAACATCCATTAACATTCATCCAGTACGCTGGCGCCGCCTATGAGCATGAGGTGACCCTGGAAAGACATTTCAATAGAGCAAACGTTTTGAGGTATTTGTGAGATCAAATGTACGTACTGTCCGAGAAATTATCGTTTACAACATTGCCAAATGTTTTTTTTTTTCTTTTTCAAGACAAAAAAAAAAAATGATGCGCGAAAAAAAAAAAAAAAAGTAATATACGGGAGCTGCAAGTGCGCCGCGACTACTATACACCAACTCATGTTTACAAACAAACCGGAGCGCCCCTAGCGGACGCCACCGACACCGCGCGTGCGCGATGGGGGTGTGGGCAAGAAGCTCGCCGTCGCCCATAAACAAACCATTGGAATGGGATGTCGTCGGCGTCGGTGTGAGTCCCCGCGCTCTTTTTCGCGTTAGAACTGTTGATTCTACATCTTCCTGGCAATGTCTGACTACTTGAGTGGCCTCAGCGAAATTAACGAGGCTCGTTACACCGCAAAACTCGGTGTGAAAAATGTAACATGCGGCGATTCATTCCGCGTGGACGCCGCAGAATGGACGCTAAAGCCTGATTCACATGGTGAGGTTCTGCTCGCTATTTTCGGTCATGACGTCGTTCGGGCTGCAGAAGCCTGAACCGTCTCTGAGATGTCGACGTCGATACTGAAAATCGCAAGCAGAATCGGACCGAGTGAATCAAACATAACAAGTCGGTGATGGCCACTGGTAACAATTATCAACATTTCCTTATATCTACTGTTTACACAAAGCCTACTTACCCGAAGCAACCTTCAAACTTAAACGTCTTTGGAGGTCTGCCCTTCTTATCGCAATTACCGGGTCAACGTTTCGTCTACGGGCCGCTGTCGTTTGAACGAGCAGACGACAAGCAGGAACGTTTGAGAGAGCAGACGACAGCTCGAACGATGAGGCGGCCGTTTGAACATGATGACGCACTGAACGTAATCCGCAGGTGGTCCGCGCAACTTGACGGTTTTCCCCCGTTCATGTTGGAACAAAACAAATAAATCTGACGACCACAAGGATCCGTGAATTCAATACAAAGTGCTTCCCGTTCTCGCCCAAGCAATCGTGGTCCGACGGCGTGTTTGTCCTTTTTCACGGCCCCTGTTCACGTTCTCGGACGAACCGAGCAGGCAGAAAACGCATGAAAACAGACCTTCAAATCTTTCCCGACTGTTTTGGTAAAGCCCTAGACGCGGCGTTTTGACGAGAAGGCAGGTTTTTGTCCGGTTTCTTCCAAAGTGACACAGGAATCCACGTGCCCCATGGCGGCTTCCGCCCACAGCCCCAGAGATTGTAAAAGGTTTTAGGGCACACGGTCGAAAGCAGTCACAAGTGTGTGAACCAGCCTTTAGCTGTGCAAGCTTCATTCCCCTTTTCCCTGTCGAAAACCGATCCCCCTCTCTTGCCTTTTTCTTTGTTCTACACAAGTGAAATTAAAAAAAAGCGATTAGTATGTTTATCTCGTTGCACGCTGGATATTAAAATGACCCGTTCACGATCGCCATCATCATCATCTCCACCACCACCACCATCACCACCATCAATATCATTTCTATCTTCTCCCTTTCCCTAGTTCCCAGCAGAGAGTAGGCGACGCCTAGGACACAAGTCCAGACGAATTTTAGTATCGCTTCCATTCATTCCCTAATTTGTGTCTATCGTCGAAATTCTCAAGTCATGGGGAAGAGATTACTTAGACCATCCCCCCTTCTGATCAATGCTGAATGCTGGGCTAGTTGGTATTGGTCTGATATTGTGAAAACAATCACCCCTTTACCTAAAACTTGAGTAACTGCATAGGTGTGCTCGCAGACGCAAAAAAAAAAAAACCAGTACAAAGACGAGCAAACACTTCTATTGCATTTCCCCTTCCAAACAACCGCGCTAAAAAAAGGAAAAAGAAAGGCTTAGTAGAGAAAATATTATCGCATTATCGGAAATCCCCTTTCACAGCTCCAACGTTCGAGTGCAGCGATGCTAGGAGCTTTGGAATGTGGTCCGGCCACGCAAGTAGGTTGACAGGTTCGTGCACCTGACGCCAGGGGAACGGAGTCCTTACGGTCGGCTCACCCCTCCAGCTAATCAGCGCGCTCCATCCGTTGGCCCAGGCAACGGACAGATTGGCGTCTGCAGATCCCCGATTCAGCGTATTCGCAACTCCAATGGTGTATACATGTAATCCCCCTTCCTCCGTTTCACGTTTTCGCCGCCAGGCCGCGGAAGTTTTCGTTGCACCTTGCGACAAGGCGCGTGCTCCTCAGGTTTTAAAAAAGTCACGTCTTTTGTCACTAGCATCGCAAAAAACATAGTTTTTTTTTCGTTTTTTTTTTTTTTGGAGGGGGTGGGGCCATTATTCTTTAATTTAGTAGCTGGGTACTGTGATGCTGTGTTGATCCGCTTGTAATGACGTTTCGGGAAAGGGCGGGGGGGGGGGGGCGCAAGCATCGCTTTTTAGATGGTATTGCTTCATGACACCATACTACATTATTATGCTCTCCAAGCTGACAAAAAATTAACCCTCATCGTAAAACGAATGTCTCAAAACGAAAGAAGTTGGTAAAAAAACATCACCCACCCGAAGCCTCTAAAAATCTGCGAGAATATGCAAAGAATTTTCTGTACCATTGAAAATGTGTTGAAGATGGAGTAAATAAAAATATATATACACGGATAACTTTCTAAATCACAGCTTCCCCCAGCGTCCCTAACGCACGATATTTGTTGTTTGCAGCCAACCCCGCCCAACCCTCTCCCAACCCCTCCCCCCTCCCCCCCGAAAAAAAAAAATAAAGAAAGAAAGAAAACGGAGGAGAATATTTTGAGCGTCGTCAACACAGTTGCTTGCTAGAGTCATGCTTTGAAATTATCTAAATGCCAGCATTTACCCTGCTACAAGCACTCTTGTGCTTTCGCGGGCCGGATTATGTACAACAGAAATGTTTGAAATAAAAGCTATTATAAAAGTTATTATTAAGCTCCCTCGGAATCAGATGGGACGCGGCTGCGACCTCGATTTGTTATTGTAACTTCACTTATTCTGAACAAGCGCAGGTAGTGTAAGCAGTACAGAGAACTGTGTACCACTGCGATGTATTTACCTACTAGGGGAATGCAAGCCTTCTTTCCTTCTCTCTCACTATATCTCTTTCTGTAACCTTTTTTTTTCAGTTTTGGTTGCGTCGGTGATTACTTGTTTTCGAACGTAGATGCAGTAATCCCAGAAGAACGGAATTAATCATTAGAGGTTAGTTTTGAATTTACAAAACTTGTAATTCACCAGAGTAAAAAAAAAAAAAATAGTTATGTTGTTTTCAAGTAGGCGCCATGTTTTTCTAACGTTCAATTTCCAGGCACTCATAGGACTTTCGCTCCCTTGAACAGTGTATAGACATCTTATTTTCTTTAGCATCTACTCCTCGGCACCGAATGAGTTTACAAAAACGTACTCATCCCGGCCTCTTAAAATTTCGACACAAACGTTTCTGCTCGTAGCAATGCCATTCGTAAACGGACGCTTCATAGCACTTCGTCTCTTCTGTTCTCCCCATTTTCCCCCGATGTGTCAACATAACTACCCCACCTTTTTTTTTTTTTTTTTGCGATGAAGTGTTTTTGTTTACTTGATACAGCGTCTCGCCTGTTTTTTTTTATTTTTCACTGCCTCTCTATTGGAGCTACATTTAGGATGTCCAAGAGCACACCCTAATAAGCAATTAATTAACTCGTTAATTAGATAAAATTTTAATTCTAACATACTTACACGTACCCATGAGCGTGCCATGGAAAACATGGTCGCGCACGTGCAGAATATATATAAAAAAGGTCTTGGAGAGAAAAAGAGCATTGTTGGCAGTGAGGATTTTTTGTCAGCTTATCCCCACTTATCCCTAAAGTTCCCCCCTCGCAGCCGTCGCCTATCTTTGCGCTCTCGTCACCGGCGATCGTCGAGCAACGTTGGGCGAGAATGCCCGGATGGAACGCGGCGACCAACACGCCCCTAGATATATTTATACACGGAGCGCGGCCGAGTTTCCCACACCTCTGGAATTTTTCAATATCGCGCGAGGAGCGCAGCGCTCAGCCGCCGCCGGGAGCGTTTGGGGAGGGAATTTGGGGGAAAAATGGGGAGAGAGAAAAGCGACGCTCAGAGTTGAGGGCTAGGGAAAGGGAACGAGCGGGGAACCCTCAGGATGAGGGAGAGGGAAATGGAAGGTGGGGAGGTGAAATAGAAGAGAAAGAACGTTACAGCGTGGGGATGGGAGAGGGAAGAGCAAAGATGGGAAGGCAACGGGAGATGTTAGGCGCTCCAGAGAGGAGGACAAAGGAAATACGAGATTAAAGGCGATGTGCTAGGGATGAGGGTAGGGTGGAAATAGGGCACGAGTCTAGGGGAGGGCGAAAGAGAGGACGAAGCGGACAGGATAACTAGAGATAAAAAGAAAAAAAGGAGACAGGTGGGAATTGGGGAAAAAAGGCGGCGAGAGTAAAGCGAGATGCCAGAATGGAAGAGGCGGCGAAGCGGTGTTGTTTCACGCGCGCGTACACGAACGCACGCACACAAAAATGCGATGGGTTGGGGGCTGGCCGGGGGGGGGGGGGGGGTAAATATGTGCGACGAAAAGGGAGAAGAAGACCACTTTAGGGAGCGTGCGTGCGAAAGCGCGGGTGGCGCGCGAACAAACCGGTTCATCACACACGCGCCGGAAGAGGAGGGTAAAGAGGGTGTCGTTTGATGGCGCCCGTCGACGACGACAAGTCGGCACATCTACGCGTATTGTATATCTTATTATATATACACATACCGAGTCGCGTATATGGCCGTATATATATATCTGCTATCGCGGCGTTCCTTATTCCTTCTGCCGCCGAGTTATGCGTTCGTCTGTGTGTGTGTGTGTGGAAGGGCGTTCGTCGGAGGCGAGTGCGGGGCAGCTTTTGCGGGCAGCTCGTAACTTTGCAGATGCGAGTGTTTGCAGCGCTTTATAGCGCGATCTGTTTACACCCCACGGTGCCGAGAGAAACGTCGTGGGGTGTCGCGCCGGTACTGCGGCTCGTCGAGGGTAAACTGAGAGCTGAACGGCAACCCTTCAACTCTTTTTCGCCATCACCACAAACAGAGGGTTCCATGGGGTAGCACCGCGAGAAGGGCGTCGTCGCTTGCTGCACCTTATTAGTGGTATTATACATGCACCTTATAGAGAGTAATTACGAATCAACTGCATTACTTGCCGCAAGTAATATTAAATATGAATGATGAAATAGTCCTAGTTTCAGTCGTAAATAACTATCGTTTTGGTGCAACCGTAGTCACTTTAAGTAAATTCTCCCCCAAAAGCGTAGTTTTGCCAAGTAGATGCCTTTTACTGGGAAATGTTTTTGCCGATACATAATTCAAGAAACAGTCTGCGGACACCTTCTGATGCGCGTTTTTTTCGCCCTGTATGGCGGTCACGTATATGCTACCGCACAAGACTCGCGCATGCGCAATTCGTACCGGACGGGCCCATCGCACCGTATCGGATACGCAAAAACGGTTCCCTAAATCTCTTTTTTTATTATGTAAGCAGCGAACGCCGTGGCTCTTGTATGATGTACGAGTCGTTTGACTGCGGCTTTAGCATCTGCACTGTAAAAACAAACAAGCAACAACAACAACAGCGGGGAAGGACAATCGCTTTCGCACAAGGATTTGTGGTGAGAAACCTTGTTCGGATGGACGGTGTTATATCCTAGAGAAGCGGAAGGACTGGAATGTCAACACATAAAGTACATAACTCATGCTGCGGGCAGGCGACTCGTAATGATAACGCGGCCGAGTATATACCTTTGAACGCCTAAAGAGCGTTGCTGTTGCTTTTGTGCGTGCGTCAAGGCGTTGATGTGATCGCAAGCTCCTTGGACGCCGTATGCCAAACGACACGAGGACGCTTTCCGAAACGTCCGTGAATCGAAGGATATGTTGTTATTCAAATATCCCTTGAAATGCCTTATTCTACAAACAAACATGTTCATGTTATACCTATATTTTGATTGTCTGAATCGTGCCAAGTACCTTGAGGGTTGTAGTATTTCTATAACATTATATCGACCACTGAGTACATCGTTTTATACTCTACTTCTAGTCCTGCCGACATTTCTTTTATTTATTTACTGATGGTATTAATAGACTATGACTATTTACTCCAGTTTATTTTTAACATTAACAGAAATGTGTATTTATCGGTATATTTAGTGGGTAACTTTTGTATTTTTTTGCAATGTTTTTGTTTGTGATTTATTTGTGGTTAAGATATATATATATATATATATATATATATATATATATATATATATATATATATATATATATATATATATATATATATATATATATATATATATATATATAAGTCAAAGATGCGTACTGTCGAAGCTACTAATTCGAAACTTATTACAACGTTTAGAGCGGGGACCGCTCTTCATCAGGTGATGAAGAGCGGTCCCCGCTCGAAACGTTGTAATAAACTTCGAATTAGTATCTCCGACAGTACGCATCTTTGACTTATTAACTATACCTTTCTTCACATATATATATATATATATATATATATATATATATATATATATATATATATATATATATATATATATATATATATATATATATATATATATATATATATATATATATATATATTTTTTTTTTAAAGAACGGCTGCTGGTCTGTAATGGGCGGAGAAGACGATGTCAGGCAGAAAGGCTTTTTAATATTTTTTATGGTCTGCAGAGTTTAATAATTAAACCAACAATAATAATACTGAAGAAACAAAGGTCGAAGGGCAGGTATGTACCTCGTTTCATTTAACTCTTTGACCGCCAACAATTGGTCCGGAAAAAAAAAAGTGTCTGAACATAGGCGTGCAAAGACTGTTTTCATCGCCATAAATCCGGTTTCGCTAAACAAACGAAAGAAAAAAGAAAAAGGAAACGTCGATAGTTGCAACGATGGATCGATGAATGCTAACGACTGTACCCTTTCTAACGGATGGTAGCTTGCGCCACCTAGCATAACGTGGATGCATCCCTGTTGCTATCAAACTGTTAGTGATAATATTGACTAACACGCGGCTCTGACGTCACGCTGCTAAGGTGGCGCTGCTGCTGGCACCGCGCATGCGCACACGCTTCACCTCGCACGAATCTGCTTTCTGCGCGCGCGCAGTTCCCACATCTCGTGTGGGCAAATGTGGGTGTCTGTTTGTAAACAACGCGCTGGTGTCTGTACACCGTTCCAGCGCTTATCGCCCGGTCGAAAAACTGCCGAGTCACTGGGCCGTGGACACGTGCGCGGCGTTTCGTATTCCACAGAAGAGAGCTACGGAGCACGCGCAGGACGCGTTTCATAGCCCAGGAGGCAAAGATGGCCGCGCGCAGAGGGCGATCATTGTAATGATCTATATCAGGCACCGCCAACTTTAATTATCCTCGGCGGCGCTGCAGTCTTTCAATCCAAACGCGGCATCGTGAGGTCACTGTAATCATCTGCGCGAGAACCTAAAAACCACGTTCGCCCTACGTAGCCAACTGCCGTCTTACGAGACCCAACGGTGTCACCTTCACTCCGAAAAGGGTGCTGTCTTCTCTCTTGTACCTTTAGCTCAGTTGACGGCACACTCCCTCTCTCGTGTAAGCTTTACATAAGGAACGGGCAAGTGTGCGTGCTGCAGCGTCACCTCTGCAACGTTGCGACTCAACGCCGTACCACTATTGTCAGCACGGTCCCTTGATGTCTTTGATGTGACTTTTTAGACGTCTTTTTCTTTTCTTTTTTCTTTTTTTTTAAGAACGAAGCAGATGCTTTGGTATTAAAAAAACACAAAAAAACGGTTTTTGCGAACGTGTAGTGCTTCACAACACGCTCGTAAACGGTGCGTATTTTAGTGTATAACGAACGAGATGTATAAGAAACAAAATTCATAACGAACGAAATGACAGGAGGAGCAGAATGCTCGACAAAGAAAAACCTCAAAGAAGCGTTGCGTTGCTAAAAAAAAAGAAAGAAAATGTTTGACAAGAAAACAAAAATGTCTTTTCTCAGTCGGCTAAGATCAAAAAGTAGAACGAAAGACAAAGCATTCGTTCCAGCGCACCAGACGGGTATACGTTGTTATTGGAACTCGGTGGAAGCGCCGACTGAATGCCGTTGCCCGGTTCGCAAACCTATCTTTTCTATATATACTCCCGTATATATATATACACACAAATAGACTGTCGTAATAACGTATAGTGTTGACGGCAAGGCTCTAATGGCGGGAAGAATGTTCGCAGTCGCAAACCCGCCGAGAGAAAACGTTGATTCTCGCCAATCAAAACTCGACGGTCTCGACCCTCCTCAGCCTCTTTTCTTCTTTATGTTCATCTATATAATGTATAAATATATATACAGATAGATAGATAGATAGATAGATAGATAGATAGATAGATATTATCTGAGCGGCGGGTCTGTGTTTCAATTGGCTCGGGGGTGTTGAAGACTGGCGCAGGAAATGAAGCGCGGGCGTTGCTGTATAGCGACAACTAAAAATGAGGCGTTCACGGAGCAGGTCAATATTTCAGACGCGTTTTCGCAGCGAGGACCGAAAACAGAAATCTGACTGCTGCCGCCGGAACGTTTTTCATTTACGCTCGATGTGGTACACACGGACTGGGTGGGGCATCTTATACGACAATGATGCGTGGAACGGGTAGTTTCGAAAGTTTATACACGATTTGACGTGTATGTGTTTTGTGTTTGGCTGAAGACCCGACGACGACAGAATGCGAACACGGCTGGGGTCACACGTGCTCATATATACACCCTACAAAAGACAGCCGGCAAACAAGATGTCCCCACCGAAAATATCTGCGGTTCGAATGCCGCTCGCCCAGTTGTTTCCTCCTCGAGCTCATTGCCACGACGCGGAATTCGAAGCACGCGAATCTCGCGCGGTGACTCGCGTTTGAATCTGTATGCAGACTGTCTTTTGCGTGATGCACATGAGCAGTGTGACCCCGGCTTTAACGCGTGTTCGAAGCGCGTGTTGCTTCCTACATATATGTGCAATTCGAACGTATCTGCAGTTGTTTTTTTGACCCATGTGACCGTCGTATACGAGAACGAAAAACGTCACAGACAGTCTCTGCAGACTGTCTTTTGTACACCATGTTACATCCTCCTTTTTTGTTCACAAGCATACGCGGGCCGATGATTATTATTATTTCGTTTTTTTTTTTTCAAGATGCAAAAACACTCTTTTAATTTCCACCTTGCGATGGACCGCAGCGAAAATCCAATTTATTTATTTATTTATTTATAATGTCATGTGCTTATCACGTGATGCGTTCCCAGCGCTCCAGGGACTGGCTAAAATGGCCCATTCATAGCGTCATCGGCGGCCCATCGTCAGATCGTAGTGTTCTCCGTTCCACCCAGACACTCCACCCAGACTCTCACCACTCCACCCAGACACGACCAGCATGAAACGCTAGCGAGCGCGACAAATATGGCGGGCGAATACACTTTCTTTTTTTCTTTTACATTCTCACTTGTTTGTTTTTTAACGCTTTTGGAACGCGCAACAAGTATACCGGGGGGGGGGGGGTGGAGGGAAAGGGGGGAGGGTAGAAGCCAAGGATGTCTTTTAGCATACTTTATGTAGCGTTTATCCACATGATAGGGGAATGTTATAAACAAACCCCGTTTCACACTAGGCATATTGTGTCCTATGAGAGATGTTGCAAATTTTTCTATCGTTGGTGTTGCGGTTTACTTTGCGGCACATGGAGTACGCTTTGTTTAGTTCAGAACACATGACCCTAATGCCCTGCCTCGCGGCTATCTTTTTTAATCTATGAGTAATCCCATGGATGTAGGGTATTACTGAGATGTTTTGTTGAGTTTTTTTTTTTTTTTGTCTCTCTTCCGTCTGTATTAGCTGATTTGTGCTTAAGTTCTGTACAGATCTGTTCACACACGCAAACCAGGAGACCGATCGGATACCCAGAATCACGCAGTGAGAAAATTTGCTTGTTAAAACTTTGCCCAATATTATGATTGTAGGATTTGTTTCAGGCCGATACAAGAGCAGTATTATCAACACTTCGTTTTACTGTTTTGAAATGTCCGGATGTAAAAGGAAGGAATGCTTCGCTTGACCTTGGTTCGTATTTCCGACACACGTGTATTTCATTAAATTCTAGTGTGATGTTCAGGAACTTGATGGACCTATCAACGGGTAGTTCATGGGTGAGTGCCAATTCTGGGCACCTTGTTTGGAAGCATCGTAAAACGACTTCTTTGCATCCATTGTTTTGAGCTTCTACCTCCGTTGTAGTAAGAATTAGGAAGTCGTCAACATACCCGAAGATGGCATGTAATTCTTTCACGATTCAGGTTTTTTTCGATGGCCTTGCCACATGCTGCTAGAAACAGATCGCACAGTTGTGGGGCTACGCGAGAGCCTATACACACACCACTTTTTTTGTACAAAGTGCTGGCCTTGGTGTGCAACGACTGTCGCTTTTAGGTATGCACTGAGCAGTTCCAGGAAGGTGTCCAGGTTGATCCCCGCCGTGTGTTGAAGCGATGTGCTGTTGTGCTCTTCTATGGTTTTTCGGAAAATTGTCATGAGGCTTGCATGGGGTATAGAATAATATATATCTTGCATTTCTATGGAAAAAATGAGGTGACATTATTCTATACCTCATGCAAGCCTTATGACAATTCTACCCGTTGATAGGCCCATCAGGTTTCTGGACGTCACACTAGATGTTAATAAAATACACGTGTGTTGCAAATACGAACCAAGGTCAAGCAAAGGATTCCTTCCTTTTACATCCGGACATTTCAAAACAGTAAAACGAAGTGTTGCTAACACTGCTCTTGTATCGGCCTTAAACAAATCATGCAACCATAATATTAGGCAAAGTTTTAACAAGCAAATTTCCCGACTGAGTGATTCTGAATATCCGATCGGTCCCCTGGTTTGCGTGTGTGAAAAGATATGTACAAACTTTCAGCACAAATCAGCTGATACAGACGGAAGAGAGACAAAAAAAACTCAACAAAACATCTCAGTAATACCCTACATCTATGGGATTACTCATAGATTAAAAAAAATAGCTGCGAGGCAGGGCATTAGGGTCATCTGCTCTGCACCAAACAAAGCGTACCCCATGTGCCCCAAAGTAAACCATAACACCAACGAAAGGAAAATTTGCCAGATCTCTCATAGGACACAATATGCCCCGTGTGAAACTGGGGTTGTTTATAACATTCCCCTATCATATGGCAAAAGCTACATAGGCCAAACTGGCAGATGTATTAATGATAGGACACGTGAGCATGCAGCATCTCTCAAGGGAACTACAGCGGGCCATCTAGAAGCTCATTGCCGCTGCTGTAAATTCAGCGCAGCCTTCTCATTACTAGAGCCACTAAATGAGCTGCGCTTGCCATGTGTCGTCACATGCCAAGTGTCGTTACACTGAAGCGTAGCTTATTTAGTGGCACTAAGCATTACCATCCTTGCAACAAACAAAAAACCCGTAAGCACGAATGATGCTGGAGACCATGGCGATCGAAGGAAAATACATGCATCAGCGTGCCATCCATCAAGCTTGCCACAAAAGAAAAACGGTATTTGCGGTGTGTCACGTCCTGCTAAAGCTCACCTTAAAAGAAAAACAGTATTACTGGTCTGTCACGCCTTGCTGGATTGCAGTTTTGTCGATCTGGGATTGTGGGGGGAATGTACGTGGCTTTCATTTCATTTCATTTTATTTCATCCTTGGATTGTATGGCGCTCCCAGGATGAGCAGGAAAGAAGAAGCAGGTTCAAGAAGAGGAAGAAGCATTAAATCCATAGTTGGTAGTCCAGGAATATCTCTATCTCTGTCTCTTTCTTCTCTCTTTGTTTTTCACGCTTCCTCGTCTCCCAAGTTTAAGCTGGCCCTATCCTAGTAATGCACCAACTATACTACGTTTCACCTTATGTTGTACCGCAGAGAAGGCTAGAAGCGCGAGCTCATGGCGTTGGGAGCTGCTCTTGACGCACGAGAGCTTGTGCCGCCGAGATGTGCCCTAGAGCAAGCAGCTCGCGCTTGTAGCCTTTCCTGCGGTACATCATAAGGTGAAACAGAGTATAGCTCAACTCAAGCCCGTAACTAAATTGTTCTCGCGAGCTAACCCGCGCTCCTGACTTTGAGATATGCATTTTCGGCGCAAGCGCTCGTTCTGCGGAAGAACGTTTGAGTGACCTCGAGCTCTCGTGCTTGTGCCATGGGCTATGCCACGTCCAAACAAGAACTGATATTCTAGACGCTTCTGAAATTTATATTAGTGAAAAACACTTAGCAGGAAAGAGGATATTGTTTTCTTTCTTGCTGAGAAGATTTTTCACTGAAATTGATGCACCCACAATGTCATTTCTTATTTGGACGACATAAAGGTGGACGACGCGGCTAATAGAGAAATTTCGTTTTTCTCAATCATCGTCTGATCCAGGTAACGTCATGTTATCAAACTTTCGTGTTCTATCCCAACCGCTACCGTCACATTCTCACGGTTTTTAGGCTTTCTGCGATGCGTAGTTTATTTACCCGGGCCGAAAAACACGGTTCTCTTTTTTCCGCGCAACTCCCCACCTCAGTTCCTGTGACCCCAATCGGGGCCAATGGTTTAAACGCCTGAGGCCAGATTCACGAAGAGCTTCTTAGTTTACGACAACTTACCTAAGAAGTTCGTAAGTTAAGAACATCGTAAGAAGAGGAGAAATCGGTATTCACGAACGCGTTCTTAAGTGAGAGGAGGAAAGCGGCGTTCTCGTACGGAGAAACTAGAACATACCGGTGCTGCTGCTATGGCGACGCGTCTTCGGCAGCACGAACAACCAATCGGAGAGCTCGGCATGGTTCGGAGCCGTTCGGAGCACGTGGATTTTTTAATAACAAACACAGGCGGCCTTCCGCCCTTCCTGCCACCGCTTGTCTGGGGTTCGTGTCCGTGCAGTGATATGTCGACGCTAACACGATTTAAACGCGCCCGAATGCCGAGGCCGGGATGCGTAACCGCCTCCGTTGACTGCGACGAACTCGATCGCTACGAAGTCAACACAGCTGTCATCGTTGGTAAAAGACGGCCCGTGTCAGTCGTTTGCAAAGCGACGTAGATGGAAACAAATTGCCGCGGCGTGTTTTCGCGGCCTCGGAGATGCAGGAGCGAGCCGACGTTAAAAAAGATACGTTTGAACTACGAGAGTGTCAGCAAGAGCCACGTAATACCTGTTCACACTCGGAGCGAACGCGCGCGTTTGATCGAAGTGCTGGATTCGCGCTGCTGGACCGCGAAATGGAATACTAATAACAAAGTGCACATACCGTGTGGCGAAGGTAATCCATACGTCGTTTATTTGAGCTCTATATCACACAAAACAAAGAGATAAAATCGATGAGAGTCCCTTTTCGACGACAGCGTTCGTCACCGCTGCCTCGGAAAACTAGGAGATGACAAGAGGAAGAGATTGACCTCTTAATCTAAAATTGAGGTCAGCGATACGGGAAGGGTTCACAAGGGTCGCGCGGGCATATTCCATTCAGCACGCCAGCCGGTCGTGGGCAGACGGTCTTGGCCAAAAACCGTCAGAGCACCGCTGCGCCGAGAGTGCCTGCTAGGCCTATCTGCCGAGCTCACTTGGTCAGCTTTTCCCGGGTGTTTGTGGATCCAGCGTTCTTGTTCGTCGTGGTCTGTTTCAAGTAATTTTACTTTTTTCTTGCTGCTTGAAGTCGGGACGCGTGAGAAGCGCACGTAGAAAAATAAACGTCCGTTGGTCGTCGCGACCGCGACCAGCCGCGACGCTGTCGGCCATGCTGATTTGATCGTAAGAAGTGCGTAAGACAGCTTCGGAGCTGTCGTAGGATTTCGTCGTAACCTGCGCAAAACTTACGAAAATTTCGTTTCGTGAATACGAATTTGTTCTTAAGTTTTGTCTTACGCATATTTTTTGCGTAAGATCGTTTCGTGAATCTGGCCTCTGTAGTTCGTCACCAAACGGGAGTCTCCTTTTTAAATTCGAATGTCCCGCCTCGGCAAGCTCTACTTTGTGCACGCTCCGTGAGATGGCGATACTGGTCCAGCCAAAGCATAGCCAAGGCGCTGCACACCAGAGCCGTATATTAGGAGAGTTTGGACAATAGGCGGAGCAAAGGCCGCCACCAGCGCCGAATATTCCCCCCACGCTTAGAGCGTAAACTAAATTTGTGACACAGCGTCGACCAATCAGGAGACCTCTACTCCATCTCACAAATGTCGACAGTGAAGACAAAGGCACAGGCGCGTGAGCCTAGCTCAGCGAAACGCTATTGTTTGTACGAGACCTCGTGCATAGGAGGCACTTTCCAAAGCCACGCGCTCGTGCCCATGCCTTTGTCTGCACTGCTAGAACAGCGTCCTGAGACTGGCTGAAAGAAAGCAGTGCAAAGGGTGGGGTGCGCGAGCGTCTTGAGACGCGGAGTCCCGCTCGGCACGGCTCAAATTATACTTCGTTTCACTTTACCTGCGAGCGAAGCCAAAGCTAGAAGCGCGAGACCAGCGCTTTTTGCATTTCTCCCCAGCTCGCGCGCTCGAGCAAAGCCTGAACGCACGGAGCTTCCGTGCTCGCGCTTCCAGTTTTGCCTTCGCTCGCACATAAGGTGAAACGAAGTATAGTCGTGGCACAAATTTAGAGCACGCGACCAGCGCTAGGGGCTGTTTCGCGGCCTGTGGTTGGCCCGAGATGCTCACCTATTCAAACCAATGTATGGCCAAACTCTCTCAATAAACGGCTCTGCTGCACACTTGCCAGGTCTACTGATTTCTCAGTAGATCTACCGATTTTGCACGGTGTCTGCTGATTCCCCGATAAAAAGAAAATCTATTGACTTTTTTTTATAGATAAAAAGAAATTTAGGGATATAAGAATACGCAGTTGGAAGCTCTGGCTCTCATATTAGCTAGGCTAGCAAACGCACGAAAAAAGAAAATAAAGACGAAACTATACATGTATCGCTCGATTCATTCATCTATTCATTCAAAGTCTCAAGGCCCGTTCACACTCTTGCGACCGAATACGACAGAGAGAGACCAGACCGGTTTTTAAGCCTCTTGCGATCTCTTAGGACCAGCTCCGCTGTAGCGCATCCGGTCCTAAGAGTCGCAAAAGGCTTAAAAACCGGTCTGGTCTCTCTCGGTCTTAGTCGGTCGCAAGAGTGTGAACGGCGCTTTACACGGCCAACGCAGCCGCGTGCCCGCGTACTTACGAAACCGGTACGACTTTGGTTTTGCCTTGCTTCGTGCACGCACTATGATGAGCGCCGACTCAGATAGCGGCAACCGCACCCCTCCAACAAGCTCCCTCAAAAAAAAAAAAAAAAAAAAAAGTACATACAAAAGTATAAAACAGCGTGGGAAGAAGAATTGCGATTTCGAGGATGGATCTGCAAAAGTACTAAAGATAATAATTTCGCTTTGTGCAAGGCATGTGATGTGCACTTGACCGCAGGAAAATGCGAATTAGAAAAACATGCAGAAAGGAAAAAAACACACGTCGAATGCAAAAAAGCTTGTTGGCCAGCATACCCTACTGAGCATGCCCTCGACAAGTCAAGCTACTAATTTCTAAAGAAGACAACAAGGTCCATTAGGGTGAAATTCAACTCGCTGCATTCACAATGTGCCTTTTACTATCATGGAATACATGCCGAAACTTTTGGTGGCAGTGTGTCCGGACTCGAGTATTGCTAAAAAGGATCGCACGCAGCCGAACTAAAGCTATGGCTGTCGGAAAAAAAATTTCACTGGACACCAAAGCAAGGAGGACCTGTACGAGCTTCTGAGAAAAAACAAATTCTCATTGATTGTGGACGAATCAACTGATGTCAGTTGCTCCTAGCATCTCTGCTTGGTAACGCGGGTGCTCCGCAGAGATGGCGTCGTGGATGCTTTCTTTGACCTGCTCCAAATTCAGGATGTGGTTGCACAGGAGTTGTATGAGCACGTCGTCAAGGCGTTTGCCGACTGGAACATCCCTTACGAAGAAAACACGATAGGGTTTCCAGCTTATGGGGCGAATGTTATGATAGGGACAAGGAATTCTCTCATGACGCGTCTGCGACTGGATATCCCGAAGTTGTTTGTAATAAAATGCATTTGCCACTCCTTCCATCTCTGTGCATCCTGTGCTTCTGAGAAGCTGGCACGAGTAGTTGAAGACCAGGTTCGAGACATCCACAACTATTTCCACTCAAGCCCCAAGAGGCAGGGAAGACTGAATGCCTTTGAAGCATTTCTTGAGAGTAAGCCCCACAAACTACCGCATGCGAGTTAGGACTCAGACCCGATGGCTTTCTCATCACTCCGTCGTCGAGAGAGTGCTAGAACAGTATGATCTACTGAAGTGCTTCTTTGCCGACGAAGTAGGCACATCCCGCGTTTTGGCACAACACACGATTCTGCAGAGACCCCAAAATCCACTTGTTCGAATGTACTTGGCGTTCCTTGAGTTCGTTCCTTCCGATCTTCAGCAATCTGAACAGGCAGATGCAGTCGGAGGCTCCTCAAATTCACACACCGAGGAAAACGATCTCTCATGCTCCGAGGACCATCTTAGACTGCTACATGAAGAGTAGTTATTTGGCGTCAACGCCTGCCGAAGAAATCGAGTTCAAGAACCCACTCCTGCTACATGCTACCACTTCCAAGATAGCATGCTCGCTTCTCAAAGAAACAAACCTCCCAGCACCTCTCGTCGAAAGCTTCAGACTGATATGTCTAGACTCCTACATCGAGAGCGCACAGCAGATCTGCTCAAGGTTTGCACTCAAGGATCCGGCTACCAAACTTCTGGAAATGCTTGATCCTCGTAACGCACTGGAAATGAAGACACAGACTCTTGCCCTTCTAGCTTCATGCCTCCAAAACATCGTGCACTCAAAAGAACTCCAAGCTCTCGACACAGAGTGGCGCTCCTTCCGCAACGTTGAACACGAGCCGTCGTCTGCAAATGTGGGCCTGGAGAACTTCTGGAGTATGGCCCTCAGAACGGAGTACGGAGATGGCTCTCCAGCATTTCCCATCTTGTCAAGATTTGTGCACTCCCTGCTATGCTTGCCACACTCAAGTGCAGCACTAGAAAGAGTCTTCTCAAGCGTTTCGGTTTTGAAGACAAAGCAAAGAAACAAGCTCAATGCAGGCACACTCACTGGTATCCTTCACACCCGACGCATGACCGCCCAGTCGTCGTGCTTCTCTTGTCTTGTTAGCCGCACGTTCTTGAAGAGGATGAACAGCTCACTCTATGACGAGGCCAGGAAAGATTAAAAAGCATGTTTATGTGAGAAACAACACTTTCTGAGACTTACCTTTAAACTTGTTGGTGTTCTGCAAATTGTTGGACATTGTGACATATGCTTAGGGAAGTGTGAAGTGCTAGTCAAGCTGCTCTTGGGTGGCCTGCGCATTCTGAAGTGTCTAGCGCAATCTATGACAAGGGGAACAATGACTGGAAAAAATATTGAGAAACAAGAATTTCTTTGTTTTAACTTTTTGAGCGGCCTTCATATTGTTGGACATTGTTACTGTGTTCATAGACAGAAGTGTTAATTGCTACTAATAGACTGCTCTTGGGTGGACTGCGCGTTCTGTAATGTCTCATTTTTTATGGTCTTAAATACAATATTTGAAGGTTAGTGAGCGTAAGGTAGCGTGAGCAAGTATTGAACAAAAGCTTGTTTTAGTTTCGCTCCCTTGATGGCGTCACAAAAATGATGGGGATGCCCACGAACAATTTCTATGTGCGTTTATTATAGTCATACAACATGAGAAAGACAGTGCGAGTGGGAAAAGGGCGCTCACAAGAAGAGCCGTTGTGGAAAGGAGGTCCACTCCTCTCCACTTAAACCTTCCGTTTCCGCCCTTTTCTCCTTCCCACTGTCTTTCTTATGTTGCATCTGACTACAGTACATTATTTATGTTATATCATCTATTAAGAGCGGTCGGGAATACAAACGATTATTTTTTTTTAATGTCTACTGATTGGGTGATCTACTGATATTTAGGGTGTCCATCTACTGATTTAAATTTGTCCCATCTGGCAACACTGCACGGGATACCAAGGGCACCGCCCCCGGCCCTGGGGGGGGAGGGGGGTCTGGTTTGTCCCCCCCCCCCCCCCCCTCAAAAACAAGTTGGTACGCCACTGCCGATGGAGGAGCAGGAGAGCGGGTGAACAGGTTCACCGGAGACCACGCCGCTGACGTTAGGCCTAGCTCCACCGTTGATATTCACACAGCTCTGGCAGACAAATGAGCTTACCTCACGCTGAAGAAATGAGCGTTCGGTCTCCGGAAAGCACGCGCACTTCGAATGCGCGCGAAGATGGCATTCAGTGCAGAGCAGAAATCTTTTTCGTTCGACAAAGATTTCTGCGCTGCACTGATTTGCTCTTGCTGCTTTTACGGACGTCCGTACAAGCAGCGAGAGCAAATCAGACATGCATCCTTACTGGGCGGCATCTCCACAGCGATAATATTCATAATAATAATAATAATAATAATAATAATAATAATAATAATAATAATAATAATAATAATAATAATAATAATAATAATAATAATCTTTATTAATCAAAATCAATACAAAATGTCAAAACTGCCAAAGCCAGAGTAATGTGGCGCGATTTGGCAGTGAAAGCGCATTCTTCACAATAACAAATCCGAGACAAAGGTATCGAACTGCGATGTTAAATGGGTACTGCAACAAAATCCTTGCGCCTATTTTATTATCTAAATGTCAACCACGTCATGGCTACACGCCAGAGACACGAATTCTTTTGTTCGAAAAGACACAACAACAATGTTTAAAATGAATCCTACGTGACCAGTGGCGTAGGCAGGGTGGGGGGGGGGGGGGGGATTTAGGGGTCGAAGGCCCCCCCCCCCTCCCCCCCAAATGCCAAAGCTACCTCCGCTTGCTACCGTGCTCACGCAGTCGGTCTTGCAGGGGGCAAGGAGTAAAGGGGGAGCACGGCCTATCTCCAACTTATATGCTTCCGGGAGGAATGTTTGTGGGGTAGAAAATGCTCAAATAAATAAAATAGTCAATATACCTTCATTCATGCTTATTTGATTGGATGCGGAACTTGATCTCAGATATATAGAGAATGGATATTTCGAAACATTTGTGGGGTGAAGGATGGCAATTTTTAAGGCAAAGTATAACAAACTCTCCTCACTGAAATACATAGTTAAATCAAACTAAAGTGGACATAATAAAACGCACACATGGTGATAATATAAAACAATGTCAGTGATGTAAGGAATATTAAATGAATTGTAAAAATAATTGCACTGTAAGCAACGAGTGGCGCTGCGCTCACGCACACCTTGTGTACTGATATGAATTACGTGCTTTCGACTTGAAATTACCAGGAATAAAATGGTAACTGTGACTAGTTGTTTCAGAAAGCAATTTACATGCTCTCTTGATCATTTCATTTATGCCAAGCGCCTACAAATTAAGAGGCAGCCGCCTGCGTTAACGGCAAAGAATATCCAGGATGTCCACCACTTGAACTTCAATGTCGCGGTGAACATTCAAGGAGTCGAGTGCTGCGCTGATAGTGCCAGGTTGCATTCAAATCAGCCCTGCCTCAGCGCTGGTGTTGATTTAGCACTGCGATGTATGTGTGAACTGGCCTTAAAATGGCCTATTCGAGGTATCTTCGGCCGATGGTCTGGCAAGCGGGCTACGGAAAAACAGGCACTTGCCTTACTGTGCGGCCATTGTGTTTAACTAGCAGTGTTGAGTTTAAGCGAAATGTCAGTTTTCGCTGGTACTTTTGGGCTGGCAGAGTTTGGAAGTACTTATTTGTGAACTACCTTGTCAAGAGCTTACTCTATATTAAAAAAAAAAAAATTCATAGGAATTCTTTTCTCCTGCGCAATTTGGATGGAAACATTAAGTGACTGCCACTGACTACCCTTGGCAAACCAAGGTTCTTTCTTTAAGCTTTGAGAAAATAGTATTTGTAAGCTTTGGAGTCTAGGAGACTGTCAATTTGGTATGATAGAAGTCCCTTTACAAGGTCCTTCTATTCATTCCGTCCAAGGGCAGGCATGACATTCCAAAGGCTGCTTAGGACTGGAGCTCCACAGAACTGAACATTCCAGGAGGTCATAGAGCAGCGAGCGGAGGATTTATTACGAACTCCAGGCAGCAAGAAGTGCTGGTGAAGGATTTGAACCGTGGGTGGCCACTTTCTCGGGAAATGGAAAACGCCAACCACCGCCTTTGTTGCTTGGAGACAAGTAACCCCCCCCCCCCCCTTTTTTTTTTAAATATTTATGCTATAGATAGGGAGTTTGAACTCAAGTTTGGACACCCTATCTCGCCTTGGACGTCGTATTCTGGTATTTCGAAATGGATAATAAAATTTTGCTATTGTGGTGAAATCCCCAGGGCCTGTGTGATTGCTCACTTATTATTTCAAGACTGCTAACTTGCTTATTATATGCTTTCTTTAACAGCGCACCTTCATGGACGCCGACAGCAGGGTGCAGCACCAGAGGGATATCGAGCGAGGTGTTGGAATGCCAGCAAGCTGACGATTGTCGAACAGATTAAAATAACCGAAGACTTGAGGCAATTTGGGTGGCCAACACAGTTATAGAGGACTTTGATAGATATAATTATTTTCCCTTTTGAGTTAGCCTTGGGCTTTATCCGCCCTTGCTCCTGCATCCCAGTCGCAATCCGCAATTTATGTTCAGTCTCGAAAAGTGCTTTCGGTGCCTCTGTGCTCCAGCACAAACCCTCCATATTTTCGCTTTTGTAAAGAGTCGCGGGGTTATAGACTTATAGATTTGGCAATTTGCTCGACGGTCGTATAATTCTTTCTGTAAAAACGTGTCATCAGGGCGACTTAGGGAAATGCAAGAATTTGTGGATCGTACGCACTATCTGGCGTTTTGCGTTGAAGCTTGGCTTTTGGCCCTTTGCAGGTGAAACAGATGAACCAGAGGCTCGCCAACGTCTCCAAATTTCTGGCCAAGCCGTGCCCGACCTCACGTCGCTTCCCGCTCAAGCTCGAACAGAAGCACACCTGCAGGGCGGGCTATTTTAATATTTTCAAACTTTTAATCTTTTTAATTATTTTAAGGCTTTTAAATATTTAAATATTTTAAATATTCTAATCTTCTTAATTATTTTAAATTGGTGGGAAGGTAGACATGTGGGTCTGCCGTTGTGCTCGGTTCGTCGTGGGACATTCGTGTATTCGGCTATCGTACCTGCGCTCTCAAGATGTTCGGAGACTACAGAGGCCTGATGCTACACGGTGGGACGGGGTGGAGCTTGTCTCACCGTTCTTGACCTGAAACAGACTGAAAGCTGTGCATGCATCTAGTGCCTTAGTATGTTTATGCTGCAACCTTTCTAATACTCTAATGAATGCAAATTCTTCATTTTTGTTGCAAGTCGTGTTGCAAGTTGCGCCAGGGAACGGTGACACGATACCACGGTAGGACATGAGGTTTAATATGGCGATCGGCTCAGAGCCGGGTACGTTCTAGCCACGGGCGCAAGGCACGAGTTCATGCGCACGAGCGACAGAACTCTATCTGCTCGGCTGCTCAGTGTAGCGCTATCCAACAATTTTCATGCTTGGGAGGAATGTGCGCTGTTTTCGCCTTTTCCCCCCCTTTTAGAGGAATAAAGATAATTGCAATGACAGCTGTGTGGCTACCTTACAAGTTGCTACAAAAGTACTAAGCAAACTTGTGCAGTGTGCAGTGCAGTATGTCCGTCAGATTTTCTCAAGAATATTCAGCTCCGATTAATACCCTCCCACCAAGTCCTTGCTTACGCTTTGCCAGCCCCTAGCCGCGGTGGGCGCAATTTCGTCGAGCAGCGACCCCAACCTCCTGCCCAGTACTGAACATACGCTCCTCTGTAATGAAGCTCAGCCTCCCCCCCTCCCCCCTCCCCCCTCCCCCTCCCCCTCCCCCCCCCCCCCCAATAAAGCATTGTATAACAGGCACCGTAGTAATTTTGATTTCACTTGCAAGAACTGAGCCAATCCTCCCCCAGCAGAGCTTGCCACAAGAGTGATTAAAAGTGCAACTGTTTTCCCGATCTTGCCGGCATTTCGCTCAAACTAATTCAAAAGGCTCACATGGGATTGCAAAACAAACAATGTGAACTCGTAGGAAATGCGCATCATACCCCCACCTTGATGCTATCTCTGCAGATGCACGCAAAGACAATTCTTTAAAACATTCACCAAGGTGAATCTGGGTTAGTATGTTTCCCACTTAGTGGCCGGTTGAGGGTTAGTTTAAGGAGGTAGACTACTGTGGGGTCCCCATGTGTGATCGAACGTCAGTTTGGGGATGGGTGAAAGTAGGCGTCCTCCAATTCGTAGATGCGCGTGGTGGCCATGCCCTTCGCTAGTTTGCACATAGTCGACGTGAGGGAGATCGGGCGAACATGAGAGAGGCGATCTGGTAAGTTGCGGAAACCGGAAAGCGACCACTATAGATGCTGTCTTCATGCATTGGAGTGACAATGCGAACTCGAAAACGGTGAAAGGGCTGTTTATGTCCTCTTTGCCCTCAATGGGTTTTCGCTCATCGCTCACAATTATCTTAACCCACTTATTAACCTATCATTCCAAACATATTAACCCTTATTATTAACCCGCCGGCGGGCCCAAGCACCGATGTTTTCCATTGCAGCCCCGAAAGGGCTGCAATGCAACGTGCCGGGTAGAGCGCAGGATGTACTCTACCCGGCACGGTATTTATTATTTCCAAATTCAGATTGGTTGAGAAAAGCGCGAGGCCAAAACCAACGTTCGAATTTTACTGCAGTTTTCACTACCGTGACGTCATGGGCGGGCAGGCTTGCCGGTCGCGCAGACAGCCTAAAAAAAAAAAAAAGTATGCCGCACATTTTTTTTTCTGGTGAATGCGCATGCTGGATTGAGTTTCGTTAGCATTCATTTCACACCGTCAAACTTGTAACCATTTGGGAACAAGTTCTACAGCCTAAACAGTGAGCCTATTCCCACCCGCGATGTCGCTTTTGTTAATGTTGTCAGTAAAGATTTTCAGCTTGAAAAACGGGTGACGAGCATGTTTCAAAATTTCAATACCATCGTCAAGAAAAAATGAAAGCCGTTTACGACTCCCTGTAGCGCCGAATCAGACGCAGCTCTTGAGAAGGAGGAGGGAAGGGTACTAAGGGGAGGGTATACCCTTCCTCCTCACCTCCTCATCCTGCCTGCTACTCCTCCCTCTGAGCGGCGTCGGCGTCGCCGTAACCGTGAGGTCACGTGACCCTCGTGACGTCGCGTGACCCTCGTAACCTCACGGGGGTCACGGGACCCCGCGAGGACGTTTCGGCACGGCCCGAAACGTCACCATGTCGAACCGTCACGGGGGTCACGTGACATCAGGGGGGTTACGTGACCCCCCTGAGGTAAGTCCTGAGGGGGAAGGGGGGGTCACGTGACTCCGCGAGGACGTTTCGGCACGGTGCCGAAACGTCATCATGCCGAAACGTCGCCGCGGTTACGCCGACGGCGACGCCACTCAAGCCGGAAACGGGCGCCTAAGAGCTGCGCTCTAAAAGAATTCCTCCTAATATTTGGGAAACTAATTCAGCTACGTCTTTTCATATCCTGAGCCAAGTTTGAAGCAGATTTGTGACTATGCGAAATCTGCAGCGTTCCTTTTGAGTAAGTAACGAACTGTGAACATCATCTTCCGTTTTTCTGAAATTAAAGCCCTGCCGATAGCAGCACCCTAACTATGATGTATGTATCGGCACACGGCCGGCGGGCAAGTCTGCGAGCGCTGCGCACGAGCGCGTGCTTTTGTTTCGAGAGCTGGCTGCGCTTTCGCTCCACAGCCTTCCGGAGATGTGCTCATGCTGGAAGCGTTGACCAGGCCACCGATTACTGTCGAGAAACTGGCAGACAAGACAAAAGAAGACGCTACTCTTTCCCGTGTGTTACGACGCAGTTCTGAGAGAAAATTTCGGGAGCCTCAAGGAAGACAGCTTTCAACCATTAAATGACACTGAACTGGCAACACAAAGAGGATGTTTAACATGAGGATCAAGTGTTGTGATACCAGCGTCTCTGCGGCCTGAGTCTCCTGCTCTGGTGCACTCAGGACATCGTGGAATCGTGGCCATGAAAGCCTGTGTCAGAAGTTACATGTGGTGGCCAGGAATTGACAAAGATATTGAATTATGTTCAGCGGAATATGCGCAATGTAAAAAAAAAAAGAAACAAGAAAACCAAGCTAAAAGCACCGATAAAAAATTGAGAACGACCATCAACAGCCTGAGATACGCTTCACGTGAACTTTGCGGGTCCAGTGGAAGGGAAAGTATTTCTGCTTGTTGTAGACGCATTGCATACGCCAAGTGACTGGAGTTGCGAGTAGATAGCAGCATGGCATCAAGCGATGTAATCAAGAAGCTGCGGGGATTATTCGGCATATTTGGAGTGCCAAAGAAGGTTTGCTCAGACAACGGGGCTGCGTTCATCTCGGAAGAAATTGCGGCGTTTTACCGCATGAACATCATCGCTGTCACGAGCGTACCGCATTACCCGGCAACCAACGGGCAGGCTGAGCGGATGCTACAGGAGTTGAAACAAGCTTAAGCTAAAAAAGGAAGGGAAGACCTGCCGTGCGTTTTATCGAGTTTCCTATTCAAGCTACACACGACAGTGCACGACGGCAAGGATGGATGATGTACGGCCGAGAATCGCCTTCTGCACTGGATCGACTCAAGTCGTCCCTCTTCAAGCAGTTGCCTGAAGAAAACATCGATATCCAGAAATATACGCATGGACAACCCGTGTGGATTCGACAGTTCCCAAACGAGCGAAAGTGGATGCCGGGCTCCATCGCACGCCGCGCGGGTCCACGATCCTGTATGGTTGACACGAAGCGGGGTAAGGTCAGACGACATTTAAATCATATTCGACATCGCGCTCCGATACCAAATTCGAGCTGCTGGGAAACACCTAGGAAAAAATGTCCCCGGAAAGAATGTCCCCGGAAAAAAAGTTCCCGGACAAAATGTCCCTGGAAAAAAAGGCCCCAGGTGGAAAGTAGGAAAAAATGTCCCCAAAGGATTCTCTATCTTTGGCTTTCCCCGAACCTCATGGCCTTCGGGCGGTCCAGTCATATGTCCTTGGAAAAAAAAAAAAAAGCGCCGTGTGGCAAGTAGGAAAAAACGGCCCCAACAAATAAGAAAATATACGATTCCCCGAGGTACACATCGCGACACTGTTGGCGCGAACACGACGTCGGCGCATTTTCACAATTTACTTAGAAAGAGCATTAGTGGGAACTAAATTTTACAGTCTGCATTATATCCCCAAATAATCACTTTCAGTAGCATTAACTTTGATGACAATTAACCTTTTCCTTCTATACAAAAACAAAAAAACTAGCGAACGCTTGTTCGTGCTAACCTCTGATCTCTGTGGTGCTAACAGTGTCGCGCTTCTTGCGTATTTGGAAATGGTACACAAGTACCTCTCAAATTTCCCCAAACACAATAATTTGCCATTTTAGTGAAAAACCCGAGACTGAGGTAAAGACAGACGACGACAAGGAAGAGAAGGAGAACGTCTCAAACACAATAATTTGGTTTTGGCTAGAAGTGTTATAAATGTTGATTTCGAAATGAAAAACAAACAAAAACAGTTGAGATGCAATAATACAAAATCAGGAATGAAATGACGTACTCTAGATTCATACACAAAAGTCAAAAGCGGATCGTATGGCCGACCGCACACATGAAATCTTCAGTTCCGATTGCCCCAGCGGCGTACGGGCAGTTTCAGGGAAAACTAAGGAAAGCGGAAAAAATGGTCCCTTTGGGGACATTTTTTCGTTCTTTCCACCTGGGGCCTTTTTTACGGGGACATATTTTCCGGGGACATTTCTTCCGGGGACGTTTTTTCCGGGGACATTTCTTCCGGAACCCAGCCGCCACCACCACTATGGGACATGTGCTTAGACGATCACCATGGCACACGTTCGGGCGCGAATGGTCCAGAACAAACAACTAGACAGCACAGCCCAGACGACGACGTCTCCGTTCGCCCATTACCAACAGTTGGATCTGAAATATACGAAAAAGTCAGACTAAGAGGACGGACAAGACAAACATCTTTCGCCTCATCAACCGCAACGCGGGTGAGCTCCCAGGTTCGTCGACCACCGGACAGATACGGTGCCCACGTCTAACGAGGAAGGGGTGTGATGTATTTACCGGCACACGGCCGGCGGGTAATTCTGAGCACCAGCGCGTGCTTTTGTCTCGAGAGGTGGCTGCACTTTCGTGTTCATAAAAAAAAAAAAAAAAAAAAAAAAAAAAAAAAAGAAACGACCGTTTTCGGATGGTTCGAATGGCTGTCTCGTCATTGGCCCAGCTAAGGCCTTATACCTAGCTAAGGCTATTTTACACTAACCACAAGGTATTAAAAAACATAAACATTGCAACCAAAGTTTGGACAACAAAATTTAATTGCACAGTCATTCGTAACAATAGTTAAACTAAATCATATGCAGAAAATATTTAGTATGGAGTGATGCAAAACTTTTGCCTCAGTTTGATCAAAAACATTAAGCAGATAAAATTCTTTTTACCAGGAGGAACTAGACTAAAAAATTATCACAAGCCAAACTGGAGCTCCATGACTAGTAACATCAAAATAATCAAGCTATGTTAGAAGGGAATTCACATGTAGCCTTTATATTACACTTCACAAAATGGAGATCACAGGGCCACGATCTTTAATAACTAATGAAAATCGCAAACATTTCACCGCAAAATTACTATAAAATAGTTTTTAAATATTTTAATACCTGGTTGAATAAAATATTGTCATGTAGGGGCCATAAAAATCAAAGCTTTTGCATCAATGCAATAAACTAGAAAAATCAGTGTGTTTTGAAAGAGCTGTGTAGAACAATAAATTAATTATAGTCTGTTTCACACTTAATGTACACTGACATGAATCTGTCTTTATCTAGCATCTAAATTTGCATGTAAATGAGAGGCCAGACAACAGCTTTGAACACTTTTTTGACACACGACCTGTGAAGCATTTTAACGCTATCCGGCGATACCTCCCTCCCCCAAACACACACAACCTGGGCCGAACATACCTATTAACGAGCAAAGTCTGGTCTCGTTCTTCCGCTTTTCTGGTGGGAGGGTTATGTCTTGCTAGTTTGGCGCACCTAAATTTTTTTCAGGAGCTTCCTTAGGCCCCGTGACTCCCACTTTCTGCAACTCTGCGCTAGAAAACGCCAGATGCATGTGCCAGTAGCTCTGATAGCATTGTACATTATGTATGAAACAGAGTACATGCAGTGCTTTCTATTCACAGAAATTGCAAAGCCTGCATATGCAAAAAAGAAAGGTGTGCTCAGCATTTGTCTAAGCCAGCACCTTGGTGGTCTCGTCCGGGGTTGTGTTCTTCATGCATTGCACAATGGCTCCCAGATACTCGGCATCTCCCATTTCACTCATGTGAAAGAAGACAGCGTGCAGCCGCTTCTCCTTTTCTGCGTTAGCCTTGCGGGGCGCGCGTGCTAGCTGGCCGTGCAGGATGCTCTCCATATCCCCCTCAATCTGGTCCTGCTCAGCCCGCAGGTGGCGCAGGAAAAGGAGGAAGCCAGGGTGCGTCTCTCTGAGCAGGACCCCGAGCCGCCGATGCCATGCCTCGAGGCGGTTCGTGCCTCGAGGTTGGTCGTTTTCCATGAGAGGCTCTACGGTCCACAAGGCTGGTGGAAACTGTGGTGGAATTCTCGTCCCGATCCCGTGGTTGGTGCGGAGCTTCCCGAGGATGCAATACTCTTCAAACCAGTTGAAGATGACCATGACGTCTTCTTCATTTTCGAACTGAACCTTCAGCATCTGGAATGCCTTTACAGAAAAAAATTGTCATGATTATTTAAGGCACCAATGAAGAGACACACTTATAAACCTAAAAAAAAAAAGTTTTTTTTTTTCTTTTTTTTTAAGGTTTGGAAATGTCAGTTTCGAGGGGTTTCAAGCCCAAATTCTAGTTGATCAACACAAAATGTTTTTAGGGGATGGTTTCCATGGGAAAGCTACATACAAGAGCATCAGAAAAAAGTGTAGCAAAGAACACTTACGTGGTCACGTAGCTTCATGCCACATAGCGTATCAACTAGCCGATTTTGATTGACTCTCTCCCGGTCATGTGACCTGCGGCAGCGAGGCCTGCCAAGCTCACTGTGTCTACATGACATCCAAACTTGAAATTTACTGCCTATTCTGTCATCCCAGTCTAACTGTATTAGGATGTATTTAAGTTTTTTATTCAACAGAGCGTCTTCAACTTCTGGCACTCTTGTTTTTATATGTGGAGGGGGGGGGGTGCACCTAATGTACTATCGTCAACAGTAAAAAGGTGGCACCTGCAGCGGCAGCTGCAGGGTGATTTCAGATAAGATCGACCAAAGGGTGGCTGGTCGACATTTTTAAATCAACTGATGTTTTTATATGCCATCGTCTAGTGTCTGGTATAAACGAATCCACACTTAGTTTTGACCAGAAAAAAAATTGGAGACAGGAAAAATCGTAAGGCATGGAGAGGTGGACAGTTGCAATAACGCGCACTGATGGAGGGGGCACGTTTGAAAGTGAATAACTAAAACAATAAAATTACGAGAATTTTAATACTTTTTAGCAATAAACTATGAATGCAGTTTGCTTGTAATATATAATATTAATATTTATTTACATTATATTTATTTTTATAAAAATTGCCAAACATGCCTGCTCGAACGACAAATGGCAAAATTTGGAGGTCTGTATCTCATGAAATAATTAAATCATTATTATATAATTTGCAGATACTATTCTACTAATATATGGCTATTATTTAAAAAATAAATAAGGTATCTGAGTGATACAATAGTTAGGATATATTTAGGCAAACATGGGAAAAAAATTAAACAAAGACAAATTTCGATGCGAATAAAAAAAAACACCACCTTCGATTTTTTTTTTAAATTTGGGTACCCTGTTATACTCTATTTCGGCATTCATTTCTATTAAAAACATGTTGCATTATTTTATTGAGAAAGAAGAAACAACTCCCCAAAGTAGGGTCTTTTTTTTTAAGCCTACACTTAGCAGTGTCCTATACAAGAAGTGACTCTGAGTTCCAGTTTCATGAAATCAACACACATCTTTTATATATTTTCATTCAGATGAGGCCATTGATAACTATAGAAATCGTTCACAGACTAAAATTTAGGAGAAAGTACTGTGTACAAAGAGGTATCATATTACGGACTAGTAATCCGAGAAAAGATCATGCAGCCATCGGCCACTAGGAACTTTGTTTACTTTATTCTCCTGCGACACTACATGCACTTCTCTCTTCCCCTTTATCTCCATCTATTTTCTCCCTCTCTCTCTCTCTCTCTCTCTCTCATATATATATATATATATATATATATATATATATATATATATATATCCCTGATTTATATCCAGAACAAAAACATATTCAAACATTCCTTGTCTGCGTGATAGTGTTCTGTGGCTAGCAAAAATCATTTCCTCGCTAAGCTCACGATTGTGGCGCAATAGTTGCCGGAAACCGCAGACCACACTCGTCGCTAGTTCTGGCAAAACGGCCGATACAATCTGTTCTCGCATTTCCCAGCTCGCTGTCAAGGACAAGGGTGTTCGCTTCAACCAGCAAAATATGGCCGCCGACGCCTGTTTACTGAGCAGTCATGCCTGCCGCCATCTGACTCGCTGGTGTCACAGGCGATAATATCAGGCACAAAGGGGCGCACAAACCGACAGCAGAATCCCCAAATACTCGAGCCTCGCGTAAATACAAGAGAGTGTAAACGCTGTCGCCATGTTAATGTAGTATGACTCCCCCCCTCCCCCCTTCCCCCACTGGGGGACTGCAGTACGTCTCCCACGGCTCAGAGGTTATTCACCACCCGATCGCCAAACACGCATCGGAATGTACTTCCTGCTCGGCCGTCCTGCCCTCTACTACAAGAATCGGGGGTCACACCTCGAGGTTTGGCCGGGAGATACTAGAAGCCTTCGCCATGCGTCGATTCAAGGACAACATCGGCTCCCCATCCATTGCCCTTTCGAGGAAAGAGATAAGATTTCTTATTCCGGAGCTTTCTCCCCTCCACGTTCCCGACAGCGACGTAGCCTTGACGGCATAGTGCTCCTCCTTTCCACCATTTTTTTTTCACTTCCTTTCTTTTCTAGTAAATAAGCAAACTCTTGGTGTCAATAAATGTTGTTGCCAGTTGGAAGTTTGTGTTTGTCCGTCCATTCTCGTTTTCTTCCTCAAGTTTAATTAAAGGGTGTGTGTGTGTTTTCGTTGCTGACACCAGCCGGCGATAAGGCAGTGCAGGCGGTAGCTCAGGACAGCAAGGGCTAATCCAAGTGACCATCAACGTAACCCCACCGCCAACCCCTCGCGAACCGGTCGCCGACATGGCTCAGGCTGTGTCATGAACCACGTGGTAGAAGCTAGGGTGCTTTCATATCAGCGCGTCGATCGGGACGACTGTGCAATTCCTGAAAGTCTTTTTCAAAGGCCGCTGACAAGATTTTCTGTCTGGAGACTCTCCCTCTTTTTTCCTTTGACGTGGATCAAGCTTTGCTGACTGCCTCAGTTGGGACCTCTCTTTTCAAATGTACGTTTGCAGTGAGTGAGCTCCTCAGCCTCGGACTTGTCACTTGTGCACCCTCTTCAGTAGTTCTTTCACTTGGCAATTATATGCCATCAGTTTGGGTTTAATTTCTATTATTTATGTGTGCGTTATGAAGACGTCCTGGAGCTCCGAACGAGTGTTCTGTGCAGATTACTTTCGCAAGCACAAAAAGACTATACCAAAGCAGCGGAATTTTCGAAGTGTTGGCGAGTTGGACCTAAACTCGTTGAAGCAAATTCTTCCACCTGACTGTTCCACCAAAGTGAGTGTTTTCACACCTCAATTCATTACGTGTATTGGGCGGTGACCATTTTTAATTTTGATGAAAAAAAAATATTTTGCTGGCTCTATGCCCAGAAGTATAAAACCAACCTTCGTCTTGAAATGTGTGTGTGTGTGTGTAAAACGTTTAATGAGAGAGGGGAAAAAAAAAGAAGTGGTCGCACTCGCGCGTGACTTCTTTCACGGGACTTTCCCCTTAGAAAGCCCCCCTTCTAGATGTCCTGACGTAGGTCGCCCGATACCGTATAATCGAGCAGGGTCCGTAAGATCCGGACTCGTCTTTCAGAGTCGCTAAACGGTCTGATCCACTCTTCATAGGAGCTAGGAGTGTCTTCGCCCAGCTGGGCCCAAGCATCGCTTCTGTGTGTGGCGAGGGCCTCACATTCCCAAATCAGGTGGTAAAGTTTTGGGAGTATGCCGTCTCCTTTGCATAGTTGACATCTTTGGTCGGGAGGTTCGTAATCCGGGTTCAGCTTTCTTTTCTTGATGGTCTCAAATTTTTGAGTCATGTATGGTGTTGTTGCGCCACCCGTACGAATTCGTCGTAATATCACCATTTCCTTGCGTTTGAAGTGGTTCAGTGGAATGGGATTTGGTTCGGGGTTCCAGGATTCCTTTAGTCGGTGCTTCCATTCTTTTTTGTGCATCCGCATAGCTTCAACCGGGTCGTACGTTGTATCGGCAGTTTCAGAGTTAGTCGATGAGGGGTCGGATTCTCCTGGGACACGCGAGGGGTGAGGACTGTTTAGCTCCCTCGCGGCCGCGTCATGCGCCGCCTCGTTGCCGTGGATGCCCGTGTGTCCCGGGATCCATCGGATGCAGACCTTTGTTTGGTGTACACGGAATAGGTGCAGGGCCGTGTGGAAAATGCGTTTGATGGTTCTGCACGTCGTGGCTCCGTGTCTTTTGCATTCTCGGATGACGTGCTGCGAGTCCGTAAATATGTATAGTTGTTTTGCGTCGTGCTGTCTTTGTGTCACCTCTAGGTGTCTTAAGTGGCTCTCCATCGCGAACAGCACTGCCTTGGCTTCGGCGAGTTCGGGAGAGTAAGGATCGGCTCCTCGGGGTTGGGTTGTGGTCGATATGGATGTCCCCATTAGGTTGTCTTTAGAATAGAAGATGGCGGCGGCTGTCGTGGCAGCCTCTGGGCCGGCGATTTTCATCGCCGCATCAGTGTACGCGACCGTGATGGACGGGTCTGCCAGAAACGTTCGAACTTGGACTGCGTGGTTTCGGGCGTAGTGTTCCCTTCGTTTAGCGTGTTTCTGCGCGTCCATGTTGGGCGGGATTGACTGGGATTGTGTGAGGTCGATGAGGTCCCATGGGGGTGCGGGTGGTGGGATGTCCCCTGCATCATTCTTGCCCTCTGGGTTGAGAAGCTTGGCTATCTTTCTGCCGTGCTCCGTGTGTTTCAGTCGAGTGTTGTGTGTGGCGACTTGTTTCTCAAGGTCTAGTCTCCAATCGGTGAGCTGTACGCACTGCTTAGTTGCTTCAACGTTGGCAAACCTTGGCAGTCCAAGTATGGCTCTCCGTGCATCGGTGTATAACGAGTCAAGCTTTTTCTTGTGACGGTACGTGAGCTTGTAGAACCGAACACCGTACATTATCTTGGATACCAGGACTGACTGTACGAGAGTCTTTGCGGTTTTCTCTCCCGCACCACCCATTCTGTGGGATATGCGCCGGATAAGTTGCAAGCCTTGTTTCCACGTTCGTGTGATAGTGTTTAGCCAGTTGTTTGCCACGTGCTTGCCGTTTCCGAAGTGCACACCAAGTAGCTTGACTTCTGCTTCCTTGTCGATCCGTTGTCCGTCAAACTTGAGGTCTAGGTCAATTCTCTGATAGTCGTTCCCGAAAATTGTGTATTTCGTTTTTTCTGGTGATGGCGCCAGTCCGACTTTTTTCAGGTAGTCGTAGATGGTGTCAAGTCCCTTCTGTATTGTTTGTTTTTGTTCCTTTGAGCCTCCTGTGTTTGTCCATACGGTGATGTCATCCGCATATATTGTTGCCTTCAGCTGTGGTATATCGTATAATTTCCACAGCAGTGGGGCCATTACGATGTTAAAAAGCGTTGGCGATAATACCGCTCCTTGCGGGACGCCTACACCGTTGGGTTTTGTTTGGCTTTCCTCGTCGTTCGTGCCTGCCTTAATTGTGAATCGCCGGTTCTGCAAAAAAGATTTCACATAATTTAGCGGTTTGCCGCATATGCCTTGGTTCCTCATCGCGTCGATCACTGCCCCGTGTGGAACCGAGTCGAAAGCCTTTCGTACGTCCACCGTCACGAGGACTCGCATTTGTTTGCGGCGCGGGTGGTAGTCGGTGACACCTTTGTGGATGAGCGCTAGACTGTCGTGTGTCCCCAGGTTTTTTCGGAAACCGGTTTGTGCAGGGTGAAAAATTCCTTTCGTCTCGGCAAGCCACTGAATGCGAGCTAGGACTACTCGTTCCATGAGCTTGCCCATTATAGACGTAAGTGATATAGGTCTTACGTTCTTCGGGTCTGTCGGTGGCTTACCCGCTTTCGGGATGGGTGAGACACAAGAGATTTTCCATTCGTCCGGGATTTTACTCGTTACCCAGATATCGTTAAACCATTGCAGCATCGCTTCCCTTGCTTCTTGTGGGGCGTTTCTTAGCATGCTCGTAGTGACGCCGTCCTGCCCCGGAGCGCTCTTGGCATTGCTTTGTGTGATGGCGGCGTCTAGCTCCCAGGGTGTCAGGGGCATGTCTTCGTCTGCCGGACCGTCTGATGGACCCGGTGAGTAAATAGTCTGGTTGGGTGGGTTCGGAGGCTGCGGGAAGAATACTGAACCCAATTCTTCTAAGATTTCCTTCATGCTCTTATCGGCCAGTAAGGCAAGGACGGGAACCGTGTGCCCCTGTTTTCTTTTGCCAAACATGGCGTTGAAGGTGTTCCATACTTTGTTGAGCTGCGTGCTCTTGTCAAATGATTCGCAGTGCTCTAACCAGCGTTCTACGTTGATATTCCGAGCGTGCTTGCTTGCTTGCTCTGTGACATCGTTTACCTCAATGAGCGTGCTACGTTGTTTGTCCTTTCGGTATTGGGTTAGAAGCGTGGTTCTTTGTTCCCATAGCGAGAGAAGGTGGGTATCTGGGGTTGGGGTGTCTCCGCTCACCTGTCGTTTCTCCGTGGCTGCTTCTGTTGCCTTCGTCAAGAGTTTCGATAGGTCCTGGTATTCCACTTGGTTGATGTTTTCCCTCACGTAGCGTCTAAAGTTGTCCCATATCACCGTACGGGTTGTGCGCTTGGTTCTTTTGTGGGAGTCAAGGGTTAGTGCCATCTCTATTGGGAAGTGGTCGCTACCCCAGGCATCTTCTCGGACGGTCCATTCGAGTCGGTCGATCGTATCTGGTGAGGCCCAAGCCAGGTCAAGTACTGTGTCCTGTTGTCTGGCGCTGATTCCGTACCGTGTAGGAATTTTTATGTCGTTGACGAGTGTCATGTGCGCTTGCTCTTGCGCGTCGTATAGCTCGGTACCCCTCGTCGAGGTCTTGTTTGAGCCCCATGCCGCGTGCATCGCGTTAAAATCTCCGCAGAAGAGCGTGTAGTCTTCCGGGTATTTCTTTCTGAGGTCCCTTATCCAGTTAAAGTCATTCGAACTACGGTGTCCAGTTTCGGGTCTGTAGTATGCCGAGACGATCAGTAGTCTTTTATTGTCACTGCCTCCGAGATCGATGCGGACTGCGACCACTTCGTGAGTTGCGCTGCACCACTGTTTGGTGTCAATCTGCACATGTGGAAGTTTTCTCTTGACGTAGACGCCAGCCTGCGCTTCTACTTGTGTTTGCTGTCCGCCAGGATTGTCATCCTTGCGGTTTCTTCTCTTCTTGTGTTCGATGGTTGGTGTGAAATGCTTGACAAATCCACGTAGGTCGGTCGTGTCGGTACGTGTCTCCTGCAGTAGAAGCACGTCGTGTGGCTCTAGCTCGGCGAAACGAATTGTGAGTTCGTCGCGCCTACTTCGAAGCCCCCGACAGTTCCACTGCAGGATCCGTATTCTCCGCTCATTGGATGAGCATTCCATCGTGGCTGTCCGAAGGGGTCGGTGGTGCGGGCGATGCTCCGTACATGCTCGCGTTAATCAGCTCTCGCATTTGTTCACTAAGTTGCCTGTGAAGCTGTGGTATTTGCTGTTGAATAATTTGTTGCATGGTTTGTTGGATTAGCATGATTTGTTGCTGCAAGATTTCCATGGTAATGCCCTGTGTTGAAGCAGGTTCGGTTGTCATTGGAGCAATGGGATGGGTCGGCTTTGTTGTAACATTTAATTCTGTCTCGTTTTGTTCTTGTCTCCCACGATTGGATGGGGTCGGCGAGGGTCCCCTTTGTTGCTGGCGTCGTAGCTGGTAGTGCTCCTTCTGTACGGTTGCGATCTTTTCGTTGTGTGCCTTTATGCGTTGGCGCAAGTCGGCCTCTCTTGCGTGTCTAATCCGATCGTCCTCTTCGTGTTGTTTTCTACGTGCCTGAATCTTGGCTTCAAGCCTTTTCAGGTCGTCCTCGTCTTGTTTGAGCCTTTCCCTTGCTTGCTTACTTGCCTCGGCAATGGAGCGAAGTTCATCGCACCACGCTTTTGCTTCAGCATCGCGGTCCGGGAAGTAGCCAGTCTCCAGTCGCTCCATTATAACGTGTGCGTATGTGGGCTTCCGCACCTGCTTTTGGGACTTGCGACTGGAGTCACGTCTTTGGTTCTCCTGTCGCCGTATCGATCTGGATCTCGATCGACTTTTTGACGGTTTGGAGCGTTGGCTGTTGCCTCCTTTTAGGCGGCTGGGAGTCCTGCTGTGGCTTCTGCTTCTGCTTCGCTTGTCTTTTTCTTCGGAGAGGAGGTCGTAGCGGTTTTTGGCCTCGAGGAGTACAGGAAATTCGTCTACCTTAACGCGGAATGGTGAGTGGTTTCGTAGAGTGTCTCTTTGCGTGGAGTCTCTCCTTCGGCTTCGTGAGCGATTTCCACGTGGTTTTCGTTCATTTTGCCGTTGTTTAGGGCGGTTCCCACGTCTTAGGTTGTTGGCTCTTTCCTGTAGTTGCTGGTCTACTTCTAATTTTGCCGGGCAGCGTGGATTGGTTGCCAAGTGTCTGTTTGATCGGCAATTGACGCACATGATACGTGTACACACGTGTTCCTCTTCGAGAATGTATCCGCAATCGTTGCATCGTTCCGGATGAGTGCAGATGTTCTGTTTATGTCCCAGTGGCACCGTCGACATACCATGGTTGTTGGTCGATACGGTGCGACGGGCATGACTCGTCCGTTATATACGAGATGCCTGGGAGGGCGTGTGCCCTGGAAGGTGATGAGGATAGCTCCATTTTTTCCCAATCGCCTAGCATCTAAGATCTCGTGGGTCCTGCATTCCAGGGTTTGCAGCAGGGTTGATTCGGATTCCTCCTGGTCGATACCTCGTAAAACTCCTCGCGTGGTGCCTTCGTATGGAGGGCTGTGGGATACCACCTCAACGAATTCTGGGTTTCCTCCTGTCTTCAGGCGCGTAGTACCCAGGAGTCGTCTTGCGTGTTCCTCTTTCCAGACCGTGACAGCCACCGTATTCGTTTTGGCGTTTAGTCTGTAGTGAAAGTGATCCGTCGTCTTAGCATGTGTTTCCGCGCCACAGATTTCGAGCAACTGTTCTCGAATGGCTTTGCTGCGCAGGGTCGTGATGTCGAATCTAGTCCTCGGGCGGAAGATCACGTTGTATCTCGGTCGTGTGTCCACTTGCTGCGGAGGCTTAATTTTCCACTTTCGTTTCTGGACTTCGGTCCATGCGCCTTCGTTGGAACTGATTTCGGCGTTGTACTGCAATGTCCTTTCGAGGTCCTGCTCCATAGCGGTGGACGTCGTGTAGACAGAGGACGCGTCGTCTTCATCGTCGGTTTTGGTTATGCGTCCCTCTGGGCGTTTGGGTTTCTTGAGTTCCGAGTTTTCCGCTGGGTTGCGTGCGGTGGTTCTCTTTCGTCTTGGGACCTGCGCAGGTCGCGGGGTGGCCGTTGGGGGCAGTTGTATTTGGGTGCAGTTGGCGACGGTCGCTTGGCCGAGGTTTGCACCAGGCGTCGTTTTGGTTGTCATATCGCTGCTGTGCGCGTCATTTCCTTTGGTAGCGCAGTTTGCCGTATTAGACAGGGGCGCAGCGGCAAGGTATGCCGGGTTCGTGGTTGCATTGGGGAGGTCGCTGACTTCTCCTGGCATGGTAATGGTGAACTAAGCCGAGTAGGCTTAGCTTCCCACAGTGTGCATCGAGTCTAATCCGCTCTATGTCGCAAAAAGGAACTCACTTGACGAAATGAAATTTGCATGTGCGAGGTCACTGGACCTTCCGATTAAGATGGCGATTGTCCGCTGATTCCGGTGGATTTCGGAAGTCACAAAAAATTAGAATATTTACCGTACATATTATAAACGTTAATTTGGGAGAATTTAAAGAATATCAAAGATGGCCTCTTTTTTTTTTAATAATCTTCAAAAAAATGCATATTTAGCTAAATGCCCCTGTGTGATGAATTCTTGTAAATTTCTCCCGCTAACCAGGACAACAATATTTTACGCAAAGATGAACTATATACAGGGCAACACAGTGGCAAAGATTGACGACCTTAGATTTTATATACTTATACGGAGAAAACAAATCTTTAATCCAGAGCGATATTGCGCAATGTGCCGCGTTTGGGATTTTGTTTCTCAAAATAACGACCCTAATACTCGGTGATTAATACTTTTTCGTCAATCCTTCCTGTGCCTAATGTGTCAGTAAATATTTCTAGACCCGTAGCCAGAAAAGTTTTTTTTTTTTTTTTTTTTTTTTTTGGAGATGCCGCCCGAAATGCCAACATCACGCGATGCGCAAAACGCGCAAGTGTCTGAGAGGGTGCTTACAATATTTTTTCGCAAAGATAACATTTTTTATTTTTTTTTCCAAAACAAGGATTGGGGTTATTCTTCTGGGCATGGAGCCAGCAAAATATTTTTTTTTCCATCAAAATTAATAATGGTCACCGGACAGGGTTGTTCGATCTTATCTTAAAACGCCCTGTTACACTCGAGAATAAAACTTTTTCAGATTATACCGGGTGGTTAAGCAAAAGCTTAAAAAATTCTTAAGGATAGAGTAATTGAAAAACAAAAAAAAACTCTTTTCGAAAACCAGATCCCAGCCACGGGGGACGTTGGGAATTGTAAAGTATATAAAAATTAGCTCTCTAATTAACTAAAGCGCTAATAAACTTCATAATTATCAGATTTTAGGTCCATGTTGCAATATGAATATTGAAGGTTACCACCATGGAAGGCTAAAGCAATTTACGGAAAGTAAAAAGAAGCAACCGGCTTGAAGATATTCGCCCACAAACGACAAACTTTGCACCGTAATGGGTATCATAAGACAGTTGCGTGCAGTGATATCAAATTTCGCAAATCGTACCCATTACAGCGCAAAGTTTGTCGGTGAATATCTCCAAGCCGGCTGCTTCTTTTTACTTCCCTAAGTTGCTTTAGGCTTCCATGGTGGTTACCTTCAAAATTCTAATTGTAACATGGACCTAAAAACTGCTAATTAGAAAGTTGATTAGCACATTTTAGTTAATCCTATAGCTAATTTTTATCTTTTCTGCAATTCCTAATTTCTCACATGGTTGAGATTTGGTTTTCAAAACGAGTTTCTTTGTTTTTTTCAATTACCCTATCCTTAGAAATTTTCGCAAGCTTTTGCTGAAACACCCGGTAGATTGTAACATGCAATCAGTAGTGAATGAAACCGATCAGCAGCCCGCTATTTTAAATAATCTTACATATTTTTTTATGTCATTTCCTTATCCAAAACCTCTCGCCTCCCATTGCAAGCAACAAAGATGGCGGAATTTACCATTTGACTCAAGATGGCGGAATTTACCATTTTTCACGTTAAAAAATTACTTAACCTATCGGAAAAAATCTGATGGCTATAGAAAAGCATTTTAGTGAAAAACCTGAGACTGACAGACGACGACGTCGTCTGTCAATACCTCAGTCTCGGGTTTTTCACTAAAATGTTTCATATACACCAGCTCACTTGCGCCCTTACGTTTTGTTCATAGAAAAGTAATCATTTATACCTTGTGTAAGTTATTCAAGCACATTAATGGGCTCTTATCACCCGAGCTAGGAAATAAAACGACCCTTTGCCACATAGACCCCAAGCAAGATTTAGCAATTAAATGGCGTCCATATCCCGTGATCCCCGATCTAGCAGTTGGGCCCACCCAACTCAGTGGCGGATCCAAGGGGAGGGGGGGGGGGGGGCGACGGGGGCGGTCACCCCCCCCCCCCCAAACAAAGTCAGCCCCCCTCCCTCCCCCCTTCTCGGAGGGCAACTTGACATGGGTGGACCCCCCTTGCACAAGAAAGAATGTGAGAATAGTATCCTTAAAAATTTTCCGCCCCCCCCCCAAAAAAAAAAAAAAAACAAAAAAAAACGGAGTTCTGGATCCGCCCCTGACCCAACTGCAAGATCATCCCTACTCCTACTTCATGTGTCCAATTTATGAACGTGTCCCTGTTTCTTTCTGTTCTCACGTCATCAAAGGAAGAGTCCAGGGGAAGCTCCTCCCACCTCTTTCCACTTTAACAAAGCGAACGCTGGAGAGGAGGCGACCCCCCTCTTTAGGATTCGCTCTGATCAAGTGGAAATAGGCAAAAATAGGTGGGAGGAGCTTCAACTTTACCCCTCGATTTGGTTGTCGTCACGCTTCATTAAAAGCACATCTCTCTCGGTGACTCTCGACGTAAGCCGACGTAAGCTTTCCTGACATAACGCAAGGTAAGAAAACGGTGCTGTGTGAACCAGCCTGTTTACAAAAAACGCAGACGTACCCTGTCAGAAGCACGGTGGTCCGAACCCAGAGTCAAAACCCATAGCCCAGTGGACGTAGTAATACTCAAGACATTTTCTCTTGGGGGTATTTCATGTCTGCCTCAAAACGAAATCTAGGGTCATTACCATTGTAAGTTGTATCAGTTCAAACCAAAGTCAAACCAGGTTCTACCGACCAAAAAATTCGCTTCTCACGCAGACAGATGTCAGAAAAGTCTGCTAGAGAAACAGCGTCGCCATCTACATATGTAAAGCGCTACTAACCAATCGTCCCAATTTGACAATGCTCAAGCGCTCGTTGGCTTGCCATATTTTAATTTTTATAAAAAGCTTTACACAAGGTAAGGCCTTATACAACATGCAATGTGTTACATTTACGAGACCGCGTTTTGCGTTCTGAAAATAGCTCAAACATTAGGCCAAGTAAAGGCGATTTCAGCCGTTCCTCAAGCAACACTGTGCAAGGCATATTTTTAAATGTTGTTGCACGATGTGAACTTTGAGCCTTCGAGCCGTTTCGCGGATAAAATGAGCCCCTATACCGATGGCCAGAAACGAAGAAAAACAATGGGCAAGGCTGAATAGGCTCCACCTCGAGAAAGAAAAGCAAGGTGAGAAGGAAACACGACACCTCTTTAGCCTGTGCCAAAATGAAATCCTGTAAAACCGCGCCTTTTTTTGTTTGTTTTGTTTTTAAGAGTACGTGAATGCTCATCCGAAGAGACCCAGACTTGTGAGAGACAAACTTTCTTCTTTCAAACGCCCATACAGGAAGTCAGGAAGGAAGGTGTGAAGTTTACGGCTTTTGCCCACTTGTGTTCCAGGAATCACTGAACACCGTAGCCGAGATCAGGACCTGGCTGCCAGATGTTAAGAGGGAGATTGACTTTTGTCTCAAGCAAGCTCAGGTATTGCGTGCCACTCTAGGCATTCGTATGATACGTGGTTCCCGAGCAATGTACTATCGCGGGCACTATTAGCCATAACACGTCAGCCGTGGCCGTTCCGTATCCCCAGCGCCACAACACCGGCCGATGCTTGCTTCACAGGCTATTATGGGCAGAGGTCGGCATTTTAGGTCGCCCTCACTCACCCTCACAGCTATACTCACCTAAACTCCTCACTCACCCTCACCCTCACAGCTACACTCACCTTCAGCCCCTCACTCACCCTCATCCTCACAGTCACACTCACCTTCACTCACACTCACTGAACCTCACGGCCCTCACGCACTCATGGCCCTCACGCCCCTAATGCCAGGGGTTTCCCCAGGATTCTAATCAAGGGGGGGGTGTCCCAATGGCTCGGGGGGGGGGGGGGGGGGGGGGAGGCTAGATAAAATATAAAACTGTTTCTTTTTTAGTCCACTAGCTAAATTACAGACTGTCTATTAACCAAATGCTCATACCCGTAATGTATGTTTCCCTTTCTCTATATATACACCTGAGAGGTGGTGTTTTCTACTTAATCTGAAAAAAAGAATTTTATTTTTTCCTTTTTTTTTAGATTCAAGGGGGGGTGTCCAGGAAAACTAGGGGGGGTGTACCCCCCTAGGGGGGGTCTGGGGAAATCCCTGCCTAATGCACTCACCGCCCTCACGCACTCGTGGCCCTTACGTCACTCACGCAGTCATTGCCCTCACACACTCATACCCCTCACGCACTCACCGCCCTCGCGCACTCACGGCCCTCACGCACTCATACTCCTCACACACTCGCGGCCCTCACGCCCCTCACGCACTCATGGCCCTCACACCACTCAGGCCCGCTTCAGACAAGGAAATTTCACCCAGCAACTTGACGTCACAACACCAGCAACACGGGCCGCCCGCTCCAATTTGCCATCATCATCATGAAATTTTATTTTTCTTGCACTATTTAGACACACAGTTACGCGCTATATGCATGTTTTTATGCATTTAAATCTCGTTGAGAATACTAATGCATCTTTCTGAAACAGTTTATTTCCAAAAACAATCAATTTCAAACCAGAACCAAGTCATTTGTTGTCATCATCACCGGCACAAGGTATCATGTGAAAATATTCCGTCCCTCCCTGATTGGCCTGCAGCCGCTTCAAAGGTCTTCGAATCGCTTCGAGTTGCTCGCCTCTTTCGAGCCAGACCCAATCTCAGCAATTAGTGTCGATCTAGGGAAAGCTAGGGAACAACCCGCCCGCAACACCAAAATTGCTGAGAAAGTTGCTCCGTCTGAAGCAGGCCTCACACACTCACCGCCCTCATGTCCCTCACACACTCACGGCCCTCACACCCCTCACAGCTCTTACGGCCCTCCCGCACTCATACCCCTCACACACTCATGGCCCTCACTCCCCTCACGCATTCACCGCCCTCATACCCCTCACACACTCATGGCCCTCACGCCACTCACCGCCCTCACGCCCCTCACGCACCCACCGCCTTCAGACACTTACGGTCCTCACAGCCCTCACGGCCCCCACTCACCCTCACACTCATGAATTTTCCTGGTCCAGAAACTCACTCACCCTCACCTCACCTGTGAAGATGAGGGTGAGTGAGGGCCCTCATGAGTGAGGTTTGCCGAGGTATGATTATGGGTGCTGCTTTCGGTACGGATATATCCCCACTCATGGAAACGAGTCGGCCAAACATCCAACGAAGGGGACATACCGAACTAGTCATAACTGAAACAACAATTCTGACACACACACAAAAAAAATGATGAACAGGCATTTGTTTAAATAATAAAAGTAATCTACCGAGATATGTATACAATAATCGGTAACGATTATGCTTAGCTCGATATGCCCCGTTTGCCCCCTTCGTTGGTTGTTTGGCTGACTCGTTTCCGTGAGTCAGGCAATCATCATACCGATAGAGGCACCCACAAAGGCCTGGGAAGCAAACATCAGCCAGTGCAGTGGTGGCGTCTGTTTTGCGCCTAGCAGATGACAAAGAGAGTGCGTTATCGCAACCTGCAAGAATAATTCTGCCACACAGTGTAGGCGGGGAAGGCACATAGGCGCGGTGTTCTAGACTGCCCCTGCTAAGTGGCTTGGGGGTGCGGGATGACCAAGGCTGCCGTGTTATAGTTAATAGCGTCCGTGATAGTACACCTTTGCAGTGTTTTGAAAATATGACAAGCATGTACAAAGCAATTATTGCGATAGTGTGTACCCCATAGACATCCATGTCTTGCATGCGACGGTGGCTATTCCCATTTTTGTCAGCTTTCGAAGTACCACACGGAAAGAGGGATACTTATTACATATTACACTATGAAAAGAATGCTACCAGGTTCAGCCCAACATCTGACTTCCTGCAATCTTCAGATGACCTCAAGGCATGGAAAGCTTCCTGCCACAAAAACAGGTTTCTCAATGACACTAAGGTTGAGAAAATGTGACCTCGTTCCCACAAAATTTAGCCTTTGCGATCAAAGTCGATTGGCTGTGGCAAGTTAAAAGTTCTCAGTTTCTTTTCCCGAGAGCCGACTTTCCGTTTAGGTAGACAACTTAACGGAGCAGTGCAGCGATTTTAACATTGAAAGAATTTGCGTCTTCTACTTTTGACATTGTTTATCTTGTCACAAAGGACAGAAAACATATCTGCGTCCTTCGAAGTGTTGCAATTCCGCCGCGTAATTGCGAGGCAAAAATTAGAGTATTTCCCGACCTGGAGCCGCGAGCGGCGGACATGAGAACCGCGTGGCGTGACGTCAATGGGGGACTTTTAAAAAGATAGGAAGTTATGCAAATACCTACTCGACAAAAGGTAATTTTTCTATAAATCTTGTCGTCCCAGCTTAAATATAATTGCATCAAAAACCTGGTATCATCGGCAAAACTTTTATTAAACGGAGTTTTAGTGGCGCCATCTATCCGAGGTCAACAAAACCGTCAGCTCTATCTGCTACCGCGAACAGCCGCCAGAAGCCGGAGGGGGACGGGGGCAGAGACGGACTGGGATGGTCGGACCCGGACGAGACTTTCCTCCTTTCGCCATATTAATCGCGCTGCGCAAGCACGTGGTCATGTGGTCGCGAGCGGGTGAGTTCTCACTGCTCACTGATGGCTCTAGAGAGAGAGCTTCACCAAAACCTTGCACGTCCCCCTTTCACGTCACAGAGCACGTGACTCGGAAGATGGTGAAAAAGTTGAGCGGTGCCGAAAACCTCAATCTTTGTCAATTTTTAAAATAAAAAACTAGGACATGCAGGCAAAAGCGGTTTTTTGTTCTTTACTTCAGAAAGGTCGAGACACCGACTCCCAAATTATTTAAGCAAAGCACTGAATTGCTGTGCAGCTCGTTTAAATAGCTTCTTTCAACAGTTATGGTAGTCCGTCATCAAACGCCCACGCCGTTTTCGAGAAAACTTTCTTTTCGCTTCCAAACTTTGCCATCTGCTGCTTTCCAGGTTTCCTTTTCTGTCCTGTTCTTCTCTACTCCCTGCGCTAAATACATCAACCGTAAAATCCCGTAAGAACGCCCACCCAAAATGAAAAGATAAATGGTGAAAAACATGGGGTGGGCTATCTTTGGGGATGACTCAGCAAAACTTTATCGAAAATTAATGATAAGCACCGGTGCACCCACCATAAACCATATGACGCGGGAACTGATACCGCAGATCGCCGGACAGGGCAAATTCGCGTTTCACGATGCGATAAACACGCGGGAATTCACTACAAACTCCTGTGTCACGGGAAAGGATACCGCAAGTTGCGGATGCGGCAGCTTCGCGTCTCACGGTGCGAAGGACTCGCGGAAACCCGCCGAGAACTCGCATCTCCCGGGAATGGATACCGCAGGTCGCGGACGCAGCAGATTCAAGTTTTATGGTGAAATAAACGCGCAAGGACCCGCTGCAATCTTGCCTGTCACGGAAACCGATATCGCGAGCGCAGATCGCGAATAAAAACGCGGAAATCTGATAGAAACTCGCAAGTCACAGAAACAAATACCGCAGATCGCGAACACAGCAGATTTGCATTTCACGATGCAATATAGATGCGGGGAACAACTCGCGTGATACGGAAGCCGATATCACGCGTACCGGTGCCGCAGATCGCGCCGCTGATGCGCGATTCCCGCCGGGCATAGCTTGCCGTCCGACGGGAATCGGGGGGTGGGCGATGTTTCGGAATTTTTATGTCAGATATTTCGCCAAAAAAACGGGGTGGGCGATCTCTCGGGGGAGGGCGTCCTTACGGGATTTTACGGAATATATATTTTTCCAGGTTACTTGCTACTCTGAGCAAAAGGTTGCCGAGTACCTCGACCGGGTGGAAAAGCTGAAAGGCTGTTACAAGGCCTTCTGCGGGAAGCTACGTCGCTTGGACCCGAGCTTTGCGGACGTGCCCTGGACGGAGGCGGGTTACAAGAGAACCTCGTCGGACTCTGGCCAAGTCCCCGACGCTGAAATCTCGGCAGGAACCAGCCAAGAAGGTAGCCAGGCCTACGCAACACCTTGCATCACCTGTTTAGTGGAACACGTCGGGTGAGGTGCACAGAAAGTGCACCAGTTTCAGTGACGTGATTGCTGCGCCAATTGTGCCAAACTGCGCCAAGTGACTAACCCTGCTACATTCTGCTACATTTTGCCAAAATATGGGTAATCAGCGCCAAGCCCGTGCCAAAATCTCAATTCGGTCACCTTTTAAAACCGAAACTAAACTGAGTACGGTATATGAGCATGCGTGTGTTATGTGGCAGAAACGGCCGCCCACCCGGCACAAAGTACCCCGAATTAATCGTCTATCCGGTCTTGCATGGTTTTCCCGCCGTCTCGCGTTTCGCACCCTCGTCGTCTCATGGGTCTCATGGGTCTCGTCTTTTTTTTTTAAACATTTTCAATGAAAAAACGCGGGTGTGTGCGGCCGCTCCGACGCTAGCGCAAACTTTTGTTTAGAGCAATAAGCGAAACTCGGAACTATTTTCAGTTTATCCGAGTCAAAAGCAGTCCAACTGTAGCTAAGGTAGCAGTAGCACAAGACTACCAAACCGCAGTCTGTCTTTCGATTTAAAATGCGTTCCATTTTTCTTCTTGGGGAAGTGCTTGTATGACTGGGAGGGAGGCGGGAAAGTGGGGTGGGAGAGGCGGGTGGGAGGGGGGGGAGAGGGGGGAGAGGGGTAGGGGAGGGAGCGGCGAGCCGCACTCTAACATGCGAAGAGCCGCAGGTTGGCCACCCCTGGCTTAGGCCAATCACATCACTGCAGTTTGCTTGCATGAGTGCACGGCCAAACTGACGAGGATCCCACGTCTTCGGCTTGAGACTGTGACGCAAAATGGAGGTGGTTTTCAAGGTCCTGAATGTATGTTTGCATTGCAATCTCAGGCTTCAGATGGCGTATCCTTAATATTCGAGTGTAGATTCAAACGGCTGACTGTTCTGTGCCCAGAGTGGCAGTGCCTCGGTTGGGAAGGAACATGTTCCGAGGTAGCAAATTGGGCTGAAGCCTAGTTGGCAGACGTCATATGCAGCGCAATGCTGTTAGCGCAAGCGAGCGATTGCCAGTTCATTTTCTGTTTGTCTCTTCCAATTGAAACGCTGTCATCCAAACTACCAGTGTACTGTGGTGGGGAGCCCTCATTCAGGGCAGTAACCTAGCGGTAACATTTGACAACTGCCACTAGCCTTTCTAAGCAAAAAAGCACCAATGTCGTCTTTGCCCTAACAGTGTCGCACAGTCTGCACGACGGGGACAAACAGCTCAGTAAATATAGACAAAGAAAAGACAACCACACCTTTGTCCAGTCACAGTTGTGTCTTTTTCTTCGTCTGCATTTACTAAGCTGTTCATTCCCATCATGCACGAAGGATATGTTCATTAATTTGTTTCTAAACAACACAAGCCATTTATGCTGCATGTGTGGACAAAGTGAGTTCAAACATGGTGGTGGGCTGGTGGTATCGTTATATGACTAATCACTTGAAATTGATGATGACTGCAAACATAATCGTGTTGTGCTTGTTCCTACGTTCACTCTCTGGCTTTCAGTCGCGTCCGTCCGTGCTCGCACGAGTTATGTTCGACAGTAACAAACGCTTGCATTCTACTAATGTTTAGGCTTATTAGGGTATGAGTACACCGTAAGAGAATCTGTAAGGCTTCCGAGGGTACTGCCTTTCACATTAATTTTTGAGCTGCACTGAAAGCATCTAACGCACGTCCTCGCTCCAATTTATCTTCTAGGAGAGGTCCCATTTCGTCGCATTCCGACACCTCTCTTGGACTCGGAGCCCAAACCGAATTCACCACTCAAAGGCGACGGTCCAACATTCCCGGAGCTGCCCCTGCAAGACCAGCCGTTGCAATTCGTCGAGAAAGAAGAGGATGTCGCGCCATCCGAGCCGGACAGAGAATCTAAACCAAGGCAGGGTTCGAAACGTCGCCACCCTCTAGGCCTCGAGTACAGCTCCTCGTCCAGCAATGAAGATGACTAGCGAAATCGATGAGTCCACGCGTCCTCGAATGCTCAGGGTTGGCCTCAAGACGTCAGCGTTCTACGGCGCGAGCCCGAAAGGCAGCCCCATCGTCGAAAAGGTCAAGCGGAGGGTGTCCAAACTCCAGAAACCGCCCTGCCTCGTCCAGTTCAGGGGGGGCCTCTTGGGGCCGACGGTCGTCTGGAAGGTCTTTCCAGTCCAGTCGCAAGCTCTGTCCTTTGTGCGCAAGATGCCCGAAGATGTACGCGTCTTCTCGTTCGAGCTCAGGGACCGAGACGCGAGCGGCAAGCGCGGCTTTCTCGTCACCCACCCGCTCCACCTCTGGAAGGTGCTCCAGATGCGAAGGCCCTCCGACCGCTGCATGTACGAGGTCATCGCCGAGGACGCTCCCTGCAAGCTCTACTTTGACCTCGAGTTCGAGACGGAACCGAACCCAAGCAGAGACGGCGCCACAATGGTGAAGGAACTAATCCGTGTCGTCTGCCGCGAGTGGAAGGTGGTCTTCGGCAGCGACTGCCGACCCGGAGACGTGCTCTGGCTGGACTCGAGCACGGAAAAGAAGTTCAGCAGCCACCTCATCTTCCAACGAACGCGGCTCTTCCGCAACAATCGAGAGGCGGGAGCCTTCATTCGGCTCGTTTGCGAGAAGATGAGGAGCGGCGCTTGTCTCAAAGCGCCACAGTCGCGCGGAAGTCCATTCGTGACTAGCCGGCACGGAGGAGCGGCGCTTTTCGTCGACGAAGGGGTGTACACGAGGAACCGCAACTTCAGGCTGTTCCAGTGCACCAAGCTGAGGAAGAACACACCGTTGGTCGTCTCCGAGAACGACGAGTATGTCCGGTCGTTGGGCGCTGACTGCGAAGAACAGGATGTCTTCTTGGACAGCCTGGTGACGTGGTGCATCGGAATGGACGAACCGGATCAGCTGCTTCAGTTCACGAGACCGCAGGACGACGCTCGGTGGGATTCAGGCACGAAGGCTCGAGAGATACCGCTCAGAAACACGAGCTCGCCGTATCCAGAGCTGGATGACTTTGTGAAAGGTCTGGTGGCGCCCCGCGGATTGATTCGCCACGTCACCTTCTTTCCCGACACGGACACGCTGGTCTACGACCTGGCGGGGTACCGGTTCTGCGAGAACATCGGTAGGGAGCATCGCAGCAACGGCGTCATGTTTGTGGCAGACGTCCAGGCGGGAACATACTACCAAAAGTGTTACGATCCGGACTGTCGCGCCGTTTCGTTCCGTTCGACGCCGCGCCCGATTCCGGAACGTTGCCTACCATCGTACTGGCTCAACATGATACCCGATGAACTGCTCCGTGGCGACGCAGCATCATAACTTTCATCTCAATGGTTCTATACTTCATTTCGCCTTCAGTCCGGATGACGCCGACACTACAAGCTGGTGGGGCCTATCGTACAGCGTCATAACTGCACCAACATGGTGTTCACCATGTTTCTATGTGTGTCCTATCATTGCTGAACCATTCCTATACAGAGAAGGCCCAATTACTTGCACCTTTGACACCGTTTGATTGGTCCCACGGGCTCGTAGCGTCGCCTACGTCCGGATGCAAGTCGAAAAGAAGTATACCCGGTGAAAACGTTCATACCAGTGTTTGAGATTGGACCGTCTTTGAATGTTGGACTTACCTGGGTCGTTTGAAGGAGCGCTGCAGTTGCAACGTCATGAGGCCGGCTGTGCAAATCGGCGGTATCTGTGTTGTAAGATTTATTCCATTTAACAGCCGACACATTATAATTCGTACAGTAAAATACCATCAAACTACGTTTGCCAACATCAAAATCGTTTTTTTTTTTTTGTTGCTGCATTTGCTCCCGGAGGATGCTCCGGGCCATAAACAGAAAACGGGCTACTACGCTCCCACGTCGTGCATCGCCAAGAAGCTAAGCGCCGCTAGTTCCGGCGCGGCCCCTTGCACGGACGACACCCCGAAATGTGCAAACTTGGGACACGCTACTTTGTACAGCGGACGGCCGGTGCGCCTGCATCCGCCGGAAGATGCCAGGCACGCCGGCTCCTCAACGTCTCGCGGCACGCACGAGTCTAACCGAAAGCGCGCGCAACAGTCAACCTAAACGAGAGGGCTAGGGGAACTCAAGAACAACAGCAGCGCACAGAGGCTCTCGGCAACAAGCACCTGAGAAACACCCAACAACACGACGACTCGACGGCCAACAAACACAGGTAACCTTTTTTGCAAAAAAACTATAGATGGGTGCACGTTTGGCCGCAAACGAGCCTTCACTTCGCACGAAACGGAGGGGGTGTCGGGTCATCTCAAACACTCTACGGACGAACTGTGAAGACCTCGCAACCGCGGCACGCGAGCCGCTGTCGCGCGATCCGCTACCACGAGTGATGTGCTTGCCCTTGCAACGTACGGTCCGACAAACCGTGTTGGAACGCGGGTCGACGATAGGCGCGCGTCGGCCTCGTATAGATTAAGGTCGTTTGTCGACCCTTGCCAGAGGTTCGGTGGCGACGGTCGACCCTTCGTATCTTTCAAGCAGTCGTCCCGCAAAATGCTTTGTTTCTAGGAGGCGTCTTGCCGCGTGCTCTCCGTAGCCGCGGCGCGCTCCAAACCCTGTATTAGTCGCCGGAGCTGGAACAAGCAGCAACCCAGAGTGATGAGTTTGTTACAAATGCTAGCTAAAGAATCTTTGCTCGAGAGCTGGGTGCGGGGCTTGACATTTTCGGCGGAGCCCCAAAGCCTCCGGTAAGGTCCGAGAGATGGCGCTCTGTGGGATGAAGTCTGCCGCGCTCGGAGTCAAAACTGCTCGCTACTTTGATAAGGGGAAGCTTCTGCTACGAGTCCGCTAGTGGGGCCAAGCTTTATTTTGTGAAGGCCCTTGCATCTTTTCCGCGCAAGCTATGGACAGCATTCATGCAGATTCCTTGTCCGGAGTGTGCCGCCTGCATTTTCGCGCACCAAACCCTCCGCAAATTTAAGACGGAACTGCCCGAAGCCACGCAGTATGTGCGACAAGCCCAATGAAATGTCGATCAATATGTGGCATCTGATCCTGGCACGTGGCCCAAACTTCGAATCTCGATAGCCTTTCGCACCGCACAACTATCATGTTGTCGCAGTCCTCGAGCACGTTAATCGTTTTGGCCGCTCGTGGTTTCTTGCGAAACGGAGAAGAATTTTCATGTTAACGACATACCATCTTTTGCGTCGATGGCAGCGTCTGGAGCGTATAACTCTCTGCGGTGATCTTGCCTTAAACCGTGGTTTCGAGCCCACCTTTTAGCAAAAACAAAGAAGGCCTCCCGGCTGCCTTTGTCGATACAAACAAGCACACACTCCGAAGAACATGTGTCCCGGCAAAAGTTGAGCTGGAGTTGAAGCGGTCGCCGGAGTGCATGGGTCCGTTCAGTCAGCTCCCGTCCTGTCGCGGATGACGGGACTTTTGTTCCTGACGCCCATACAGACGCACACTTGCCCCGATGCACGACCTCGTTGCCGCTTCGGCCGGTCGCGAGGCGCGCCCTGGTGGAGCCTGCGCAGTTACACTCGGTCATGCCGTTCGTTGCTGGTGCCCGCCTGGTTGGCGGAGCCGGAGGCACCCCTGGTAGGATTCCGGATGGAGACGTAGACGGGGCGGTAGAGGACCACCGTCTCGCCCTCCTCGACGCCCATGGACCCGTCGTAGACTTGGCCCAGCTGGAACTCGGGCCCGATGTACATGCCGCCTTCCACGTGGTCGCAGCAGACGGCTGGGGGGGGCGGACAGGAATGTGTTGGCAACGGGAGGCGACTGGTAATGCGTATGACAAATTATGGCCAGGCACGTCGCCAAACACCTCGCTTGATGCCAAATTAGACCATTCCACTAAGGGCTCTCTGGGCGGCTCCATTTTGTTTGACTGCAACGCCATCTACATACATCCGAGAATTTCGACGGAATCGTCGGGGTGAAGGAGGGAAAGGGCACACTCCAGATCCCAATAGCAGACAACAAACTGGCCGTCCTCTGAGGGCATTTCGACCGATTTGGCTAGATAAAAGAGGGAAAGAGCACACGCCGTTCTCATTGTTTGGGCAGGTCGGATGGGCTCTACGTCAGGAACAGCCCAGACATGGAGGCTCATTTTCGTCTCTCTTGTCACCCTAGTAAAATGGTCTATAATCATTGACAGGTGAAGACCCCGGCGTCTGCTTGCTGCCTTCTGCCGAGCTTTGGTTTCATGTGTGACAAAGAGTTATCAAGGGCAGAAAGCTTATGCTCAAGGCGGTGCATCTGTACTAGATTCTTAACCGTTCACCAACTGTTTTGTGCTACATTGTCAAGGATAGCGTAGCTTTCAAAGTGCCGCAGCCGTGCACTACTGCGAGAGCATGTTTCCTCCATTCCCATGTGCTCTCGTGGAAAAGAGACGCCAAATGAGGCCAGCCACACTTGCACAAGTTGCTTGGAGAGTGTTGGAGCACTGCAGAAACTGTGCTAGCCTCGAGAACATAGTACAAATATAGTTGAAGTAAAGACATTTAGGGGCTCCGAAACTCCCCAAAGAACAATTTGTCTTCGTGCAAACTATGCAAAAGCAAACAGAGTCTACGTACCTGCCAGTTCTATTGGATTCTTTGTAAATTTCATGAGTTGAAACCTTAATTTATGATTTAATGCTGTACTGCTGGCACATTTGTAACTGCTACCGGTACTGTCCATCCATCCTAAGTAGTTCACAGGTCTAAGTACAAAACCCCTCGACCTGCTGTGCGTGCTGCCTTCGTTCCTGGCGTGTTGCATGTTGCTTTACGTTATGGCTTTGTTTGCTTGTTTTTTTTTGTTATATGCCCAGTTGCCATGTCCAACGTTCGCATCTGTTTTACGCGTGGCATTTATGGCATTCCTTCAGCCTGCCCGGTTTTATGCGGCGATGGTGTGCGAGAAACGTCGAAAGAGGTACTTTTGTGTGTTTGCAAAGTTGTTTGCGACATAGTTTCCACGCTTCATACCATCGAAGAAAGGCGAGACGACTGGCTTCTGCACTACTTGCACTTGCAACGTGAACATTTCACGCGGCGGCAAACATCAAAACGCACATTTATTCATCCAAACGCAAGGATGCGGGGCCACGGACACTCCAGTAAGTCTGGGGAGTTTCCTTCAATGTGAGACTGATAACGGTGTAATTCGTGCAGAAAGGTTTTATAGCGCCTTTTTCTTTGAACGTGACATGTCCCTTCGAGCTGGAGTCACCATGCTAGACCACTGTCACAAAATACATTTCCAAAGAATGATTTAGCAAAGTGTTAGGATATGTGCTAAAGAGAAAAGGAAATTACCGTACCTGCTGCGGGAGTTTTACATATTTTGGAATAGGCAGGTTGGCAGGTACGTCTCTAAACTCCACCATTAGTTCTTTCACTGCAGTCACATAATTGGCTTGAAGCCGAAGCCGGCGACGCCGAAAGTCATGAGGCCTGCTTCAATCCCCAACCCTTCGCACAATATTTTTTTTTTTTTTTTTTTAATGCAGCATAATTTTACTGTTTTGGGGGTTACAGAAATTGGGGAATTCGACTATTTTTGTATGGTGAGGAAGTTTATCTGCTCCTCGCACCAAGGGTTACAGCGACATCATGGTGTCGAGCTCTGATTGGAGGATTACTTTGGGTGGGTGCTGGTGGCTGCAGCACTGCCACATCCCAGTGGCGTCGTCTGCTAGTTATCACAATGTCTGCCTTGCCTTTTCTGCACCTGTCAAATACCTGCCACTGTGACAAACAAGAATTTGGTTTTTAAGAAAAGGAAGAGCAAATAACATCAAAGGGTACAGTCTTTATGCTGCTTAAATTGTTTATGTTGCCCAACAAAACTACCAGAGACGTTACAATAAGCAAAGAACTCTCAGAGATGTTTACCCACGAAAGCGAATGCCACCTGCTGGGGTGGGGCTCGGTCACACACGCGATAAATTCCTCTCACTTTGTGTGCCTCCTCTCATGAGAGATGCATTTTGGTGAGCTTGCGTGCCTTATTAATTTAGATATGCTTCTCGTGGCAAACATTTCAAGTTCTGCATCGTCGTTGCACCTGACAGACGAAAAGGGAGTGGAGACACGCCTGAGGAGCCCGTCCTTGAGCAGCAGTCTCTTGCAGAAGAAAAGTCAGATTTTGAGCCAAATTCTTTTTTCTCGGTAACTGGTGCCTTGGTGGGTCGTGTTTCTGTAGTTATCTAGATGGGCATGAATGCCTTGTCGAAGAACCTTCAAAGAGAGTCTCTTTGGTGGGGTTTCTTAAACGGGGACACTCAATGGAGTTGGGTCTCGGGCTGTGTCCTGTGGCGCGACTTATTTTGTAAAGTTCAGGGTTAGGGTGACGTGTCCGTTGGAACCGTGGCAGAAACTCGCAGGATCCCAGGTTTTGCGAGGACAATTGACAAAACAATAAGGAGTGCTTAAAAGGGTACTCTGGCGATTTTTTTAATATTTGCCTGAAAATTAGCTAAACACACCAAGAAACATCGCTGAAATAGTATCCCAATTATTAAGTTAAGATATATATGTCTTGCAAGGTTATTGAATTTACAATTTTGGGCCTCACCGTGTTCTTCAAACAAAGTTTCTACTGGCAACAGCGAAAAAGTGACACCAGCAGAAGGCAAGGGTTCACTCTTTGAGCAGTAGAATTTGTTCAGTGATTCCAAGCTGTTTCATGGTGTCAGATGAATGATTTGGAAGCTCGCTCCAGTACCTGCACACCAGCATGGAACAAATGCTTGGCATAGTCTATTTTTTAGACTGCTTGCTTGACTGGTAAGCCTGACTTCCACTGATGTCATGGCACTGAAAAGTGCGGGTATATTTGAATGTTGGTTTTTGTAATGTTTTCATCTGCCGATGTCACAATAACTATTATGAATTTCGCAATACTAATAGCGTACCGGAAAGGGTAGACGCTGCCCGGCATAGGCCGTAGGCGCATCTGACTGCGTCACTTCCATGGCCCACGATGCCACCGTACTGCTGCATACCCCTCTGTAAGCAGAGTGGCTGATTGTACTAGACTGTACGATGGTAACCGCACGAACGCACGGCATCCGATTGCAATCTATGGCCCCCATCACATTCTCGCGCGTGCCCAGATGTTTGCTGAATTATTGCTGAATCTTTGCCAAACTTTCCTTCAAAAGTTCAGCATTTACTGAACTTTGCCGAATCTGAAGTTCGGCAGATTCGGTCCATCACTACCTTGTACAGCAACTTAATGGTTTTACTTGTTTTTGTATTATTTATTGTACACAATCTTTGTCATACATGAAAGCCATAATGGCCGTGCACTAACGGTGGCTTGTGTGGGTCTACGTATCTGAATGCGAAGAAGCAATGTGCAGTGTAGAAATTTGGGAGGGCCGGGAAGAACGGGCGGATTTCTGGCTCTTAAAGGGAAACTCTGCTCAATTCCAAAAATTTTGGGCTTACTATATATGATTCCATTTCCCAAAGCACTACTAAACAACTCTACGTCTTCGGATTCGCGAAATCTAGAATATTATTTGTGTAATTTTAATTTAAACATCAGCAGATACCGAAACCAAAACTTCATTTGCGTCAGGCAATACTGGTCTCATGTCGTCAGAGTCATGGCCACGTCACGTCGTACCACGTGGTCTTGTGAAGTTCGAGGGGGGGGGCAAGGTACAGGACACGTGATGCGAGTAGGCCGCTTCGGATGGCGTGAACAGTGACGGCCCGGTGGAGAGGGAGAAGGGGAGGAGACGAAAGAGGAGAGGGGGAGCGGAGAAACCGGACGTGGGGACAAAGTTGGGACAGGTCGGGGGAAGCGAGTCCGAGCGGGAAGACGCGCCGAGGAAAAGTGCCAGGAAGCACGCTGGAGAGAGCGCAGGAAACAGCGCACCAGAGAAACACAACGGAAAGGTCTCTCGCTGGCGTCAGCGCCCCAGGCTCCTGGGCCCTCAGAAGCCCGAAATGCCTCAACCGCAAGACCATTCGCTAGCGTCAGCGCTCCAGGCCCCAGAACCCTGTGAGCCCAACCAGAAAAACACAACGGCCACCCGCTGGCGTCAGCGCCCCAAGCCCCCGAATCCTCCGAGCCCTGAGAAGCCTGGATCGCCTCAATCGCAAGGCCACCCGCTAGCGTCAGTGCTCCAAGCCCCTGAACCATGTGAGCCCCAGAGCCAACTCGCTCAGGCACCAGCACAGTGACGGACAGCCCTGGACACCACCACTTCAAAACGCCACGACGGTCGGTGAGCTGCGGGCGGCACCAGCACCGACTCCTATTTTTATTAAACAGTAAATATAGTTTTCGCCTCGTCTCTCACCTCAGCGTGGGCCCACCACACCGCATTTGTGCCTCCCCTACGGGTGTCGTCACAGTCTCAAAGGTCACGTGATCCCCTATGCGACGGCAGGCGAACGTAGAGCAAAGTGCAAGTGTCATCTGCTCCGCAATTTTCGCCAGTATAGTTTGCTACAACATTGTGTGGAAACTTGTGAAAGACAGCTCCCGGGCTGGTCAACTGGTAATTCGAGCAGGCAGCAACAGAACATCATGAGCCTATGGATCTTTCGACATTCATCGCAGCTAGGCATCGGAGATGCGGCCCGCGTTCGTATCGTAAACAAGACATCCTCCTCAAGCTAGAGCAGCGGCGAGACGAAAGAGACTGCTCCCAGCAATCAGCTCCGAGAAGCGCGCAGGGCAGCGCAAACTAGCGCATCCATGTTACGGTGATCACGTGGACGCCGTTGAGCCAACACTGGGAGGAGAAACTCATGACGTCATCGTTCAATTTCGCTCTCAGAAGTAAAAACAAACAAAACGTGAGAATGATGTAGACATGCCTCTGACGTAGTGGCTCAACGTTGGCCGCTCCAACTCCGTGGCATTGACTGCGCTGATGATTGCGCCTCACGTCGCATGCTAGATTTGGCAGATTTCGGCGACCTGGCTCATTTGAAAGTTGGCTGGCCAGTTTATTAAATATATATAGACAAAATTAGATCGTACTTTTTTACATGTGGTCTTCCCATATGACACTGAAGAGGACTGCATAGTTTTCTGAATTTCAAAAATGAAGCGGAGTTGCCCTTTAAAATGATGGAAGTCATCAAAACATAAAAGTCTGGTAATCCTGCTCAAATCGCCCAGCTCAGGCAAAGTGGTACTTGCATTTTAATAACACTTAATTTTGTATTTGCATGCAGATTTCATTCCATAGGTTCCCAAAAACACGGAGAACTACAAAAGATGGATTGCCACCCCTCAACGAGGAGGTTGCAGCTTCTGTCGAAAAAGCACTCCGACTCTGATCGGCTCTCGTAGAAGTGATGTACTTCGTCATCTTTAACGGCTGGGGGTTGGGAAATCTCGTTTACCCAACCCGTGATAGGGAAAATGCTACCTGCAGCCATACAGAGGCGGAGGGATCGAGGAAACGCAAGGGTGCCACAGTGTAAACAACTGTACCGGCCGCAACAGAGTGGATTTTCGCTGTTGCCAGATTTTTTTAAGGGGGTCTATAAGCATGAACCTTGTACCCTTGTCTCGGCTACACTGCACTTGGTTTCACTTGAAAATGTACTGTGGCATAGGCTGGAAACTCAAGCTCATAGCTTTGGCAGGAAGGTTTGTGCACTCCAGGTGTGTACTCGAACAAGAAGCTCACACTTGTTGGCTTCACTGCGGTACATGCTAAGGCAAAACAAAATCTATTTAGTCATATGTAGCGATACGAGAAAAAAACGTTGGCTCACCATAGTCGATGTTGGGCTCCTGCTTGGAGTTCGGGATCCGGAATGGACACGTTGCAATGGTGATGGGGAAGTTCATCATGAGGTCGTCGCCCGATTTCTCCATCTCGATCCACACCTGAAGAGAATGCATCGGTTTCTCGGTTATTCACAAAGCCTCATTATCCACAAAGACTCCTGGATTTACTAGTGTCATTAGTGGTGCAGAGTGTGAAGGCCGGTTGCTCCCATGTCTGTCAGCTAAACCGGTATTCACACGATCTCTGGACGGATTTGCATGATGTCAGCAGTGCGTGCGGTGACAGGGATGTCGGCGCCAGCGGATGAATTCAACAGTTTCCACTCTTGACACCACAGCAGGCAAATTTAGTGGTTCCTACACTTGACAACAAAGCTTTTAAACAACATCAGATTACATTTCATTTCATTTATTAATATGTCTCGAAAGCACTTCTCCTGAAGTGTATTACTATGAGGGGGGATTCCGAGAAATATAAACAAACATTTATACACAAACAAAAGTAAATTCGCAAAATAAATATAGATAGTGATTTGCCGAATAATGGCTAGGGTTAATTCAGATCGGGATACATATCGTGGAAACAAATATAAGAAACTCAAACATAATGTAAGAAATAACTACCTGGAATGGACAGTTCGACTAACCGAGAACCCTTTTAAGATGTGCCTTGCAAAGATCGCGGAAGTGAGCTTGGTTATTTTCGAGTACAATAGCCTCAGGATATTGTGTAAAGCCAACTGATACACTGCCAAACCCAGATTGTTTGAACACCTGAGCATCCCTCCACTGCAGAGCTGACACCGTTTTGCGTGATGTGATGCGCAATGTTTTGCGTGATGTGATGCGTGCTCTAGGAAAAAAATCCCAGTTCTTTCTCTCACGTAAATACTAATACCACTCAGGAGTTGGCACACAAGCTTGATCTTCTGTCACGCAGAAAATCTTCTTTTTTTCCTCTCTCAAACCACGAGCGTAGTTAAGAAGGGAGAGGTAAACATGGTCCGAAGGGAAGGGGTCAAAATATTAGGGGAAGGAAAATATGTGAGCGAAAAGGAAAGAAGAACAAGCAGGAAGTGTGAAATGTATGTCTGCTTTTAAGTGCCACGAACGTGGTTGGCTCAATATGAGGGAAACCCCCGAAGTGGTAGCGTGAAGCGTAATGGTGTGTTCCAAAAAGAAACTGCCGTCAAGGAAACGGGAACCATCGGCATTTGTTAATGTCGTGACATATAGAACACCGCACAGCGGGGACATTGTGGCAGTTCATCACGTCTACCCGTCGGCCTTTGTGGTTCGTTGCACACCGCTCGATTCTCATGGTACACGCAGCACACCGGAGGTGGACGACGCGACTCGCAGCAAAGTGAGGAGAGACATATCGAATTCGTCGACTTTCAGCGAGAAACCTATAGAATTCTTCGACCTTCATCGAAGAATACAGAACCACTAGGAAGAATTTCACTAGCCACACCACAGGCTTCAGTCTATACTAATTAGCCATTTTATCACCGCTTTGATGCAAAACTGCACGGAATAAGAAGTTTCACAACCTTCCTTGTCGAAGCAGAAAGTTTCAATTAAAGAATTAAAGGAAGAAGCGGCAGTTAAGATCAAAGCCAGGGTTTTTGCAGGAGATGTCGGCGACACCGCTGAGCCAAACCAGAGTTCTTTGGCAAAATGTCGTTCTTTTTTGAGCCATTCTTTACTGGCAAAATTAACCGAGCCAGAGCAAAACCAACATTTTCGTTACAGTAGTTGACGGCGTGAGACCGACGGGGTGTCTTTCAGTTGTCCCACCTCCAGTGCGAGTTCCCTACCTTCTACAACACTTTGGCGTCTCACGATCCTCGAGCAAGCACACGCAGCCAACGCACGACGGAAAGCAACGAGGATGTTCTGGACGCCGGGCGTTTGAAAGAGACACCCTGCAGCTGTCATCTTTGTCAGTGACTAATGCCGGGAGCCCTGGGCCTTCGGAAGAAGGCACAGGGTTTTCTAGGCTTGTTTCTAGACTAGGTGATGCAAGCTACTGCCCGTCATGAAGGGTAAGGTTCTCGGCATCCATCCATTCATCCGGCATACCTTGAGGACGTAGTACATCTGGAGCAACCGGCATACGCCCACCAGCGTCGGGGGCATCACGGGCACCACGAGGCTGTTGGAGCTGTCGAACTTGTGCCGCGTGTGGGGTGGAATCTGGTCTCCCCGGTACTCGAGCACCGTGTGCGACACCTCCCGGTTCACCCCGAGGACACCCCGGTCGATGAAGAACTCCACGTGCTGCGAGCGGATACACATTGACACATTTCCCACGGCCGTATCTCAAATTCGAGAGCCCGAAATCTCGGCGCAAGTAGGTCTTTGAGCATCAAATTCGGTTTGGGTTTGCGCCAGGAATGGTTCGGTTTGTTATTGGCCCGGTCGGGCCAAGGCTTGAATCCCACTGGCGACTACGGTTTTTCAAGTTGTTCACCTTATTGGCACTTTTGGAAGGTTTGTGAGTCTTCAAAAGAGCAGCGCTGTGGAATCTGGGCATTTGTATACAGTGCAATCCACATATAATGATAATGACAGAACCCGAAAATTCAATCGTTATAACCGATTATCGTTGTAAGTCGACTCTCATTAATTCAAACTCTCTTAATTCAAACTTTCGGATAATTCAAACCAACATTCAGGTCCCACCTTATGCATCTCTATGGGAAAACATTCCTGATAATTCAAACTTTGCTTTATTCAAACAAATTTTTGGCTCCCCCTTGAGTTTGAATTAACAAGATTCGACGTGTCTGGGCTAGAAACTGATTGTTTCTAGTCTAGAAGCCCTAGAAACTGATCATTATAAGCAGTACATGATTAAAGGTGGTATTGTTATAAGTGGATTGCACTGTACTAGCAGGGTGCTGGAGAAGCCAGCGAACCGGTCTCGCGGTTGGTATCAGCACAACCTATTTTATGTGTCTTGTTTATAGCTGATAAGGGTAGATGGAACAAGACTTGCCATTCTGCCTTAGGCCTCCAGAAAGCATCACTTCTCTAAACGACGGTTTCCGACACACCTAAAGGCTTGAAACATATCGCCTGAAAAGCACATGTCATACGCGCCTTCGGATGGGGTTGACGCTTAAAAGTTCAGGCTCCAAATGAACCGGTAGCATACACAGCATTTGAGGGAAATTTGAGTTTGCCATATACAGTCACCAATTCTGGTGGTCTGTATCTATATTAGTATGCTGTATCAGGTTCCACTGTCGGCTATTGTCAGGTTCCACTGTCGGCTATTGTCTCGCAACCGCCACCATATACTTTATTTCAACATGAGCCAGAATGCAGCCAATAATATATGAGCTGACCAAACCAATAAAGCAGTGCCAAAAGTGCAACGTCGTAGTATATTCATTGTTTTTTTCGCGTGTGCGTCATCCGTGGATCAACCGATCAAAAGCCACGAACTGCGACATGACCCTGTGCTTTTAGTCTGTTGCGTTTGTGTGTCCCTCGGCCTCAGACTACGCTCCGACTTATGGTGAAATGAAGTACAGGAAAAATAAGGTGGATGGCACGTTTTTCGTCGGTGTGAAAACAAAAAAAAGTCGGAAAAGATGTGAAGAGTGTAGGGGGGCAAGCGCGAGGGCCGCAAGAGCGCGAGTCGGATTCTGTTTGCCGAGAGAGACGGTGCGCAGAAGGAAAAGCTCCAGCGCTCCGGGTTTCGCCCCTGGACAACGCCCTGGCTCCGGTCCAGGGCAGATCAGCTCCTTCATCGCGACAGCGCGGCACATCCCGCAACGCCCAGGCCCCTTGGCTCTGCTCCAAGGCAGCTCTGGAGCCCTTCGTCGAGTTGGAGCAGCAAGTCCCACGAGCATCCAAAAGCCTTTGCCTCGCCCCAAGGAGTGGCTACTGACGATGGGATTTTCGGCTGTGTGAGTGTACGCGAACTGCTCTTCTGCCAAACTAATTAGGACAGTGGCAGTGTTGTAACTGTTTAGAGACCAGCAGCTAGCACACAGGTACCTGTGTCTTTGGGTTTTGAGGGTGTGCTATGTTTTGTCGAGGCTTCCATCCATTTACTTTTCTTTTGCATATAATTTCTTACTCTCACCCATATGTACATACTTCTTTTTGCTTGTACACATCGCGACACTGTTAGCGCGAACACGACATCGGCGTATTTTCGCATTTTACTTCTAAATAGAATTAGCGAGCACAAACTTTTATCGCTTAGATTATAGAACTAAATGGGATCTTTCCGTAGCAATAATAACTTGAATGACAACCCTTGGTTTCAAAGAGAAAAACTGGAAAAACCGGTGATCGCTTGTTCGCGCTAACAGTGTCGCGCTCTGTACATAATAGCAAATAGCTTCTTTAATATGTGTCATCAGTCTCTGATCTCTTATTCCTCCCTCGCTCCTCGTAGGCGAAATGTGACAGTGGACAACTCGCCTGAACGAGTTTGAGTTTGAGCCGGACCTCCTCTTCGCTCTGGTTGTCGATGTCGGCCTTGAGCCGGAGACTTTCCCCGCAGCAGTAGGCGGAGCGCTCCAGGGCGCTCCGCAGGCTCACCACCCCTCTCTGGCAGCACAGGCAGCACACCGCGCGCTTGTCCTGGCCCACAAGCGGTTTCTGGAAGCACACACGGCAAGCCACACATAACCCGTCTGTTTGCACACATCAAACTCTTTGAAGAGGTTACAAAGAATGTCACGAGAACTACTCAGAACCTGTTGGATGGGGTCTAGAGATAAGGTAAAGGCTTAAACTCGGAAATGCTGTGGAACACCTTGCAGACGGGGCATCCTCCACCAGCTTGTCGTTAAGGACTGGTGTGGAATGTTCCACAAATGACATTCCTCATGTGGTTATTTGCATCGCTGTGAAACCTTCCACGAATGAGACACATCCAACAGGGATTTAAAGGGATACTGAACCAAAGAATTTAGTGTCCATAATAAGTGGCACACATTCTTTCCACAAGCCAGCAGCCGCCAGTGTGCACGAGCACACGCAACGAAAATGACGTCAAAGACCTCCACTCGCGCTTAAGAGGACAGTGAAATGCATGGGCTTCGGGCCAAAGGAGAATAAAGACAGGCTTTTCATCTCTACAGGTGAAAGCTACGTGCTTGTTAGACCAATTAATCGCTTACCTTTTACACCAGACACCACTGTGTAGATGAAAAAAAATTGCGGTGGCTTAGCTCGGCTATGCCAGGATATACGTGGCGTGAGCTTATGCGCACAAAATGAGAGGCGCTATCAAGTGACTCCGGTGCAGCGTCAGACTTGGCTACTGCGCAACGGAGGCGCACAGCTGGGCACGCGGCGGCGCCAGTGCGTCTGCTGCGGCTATGACGTCACTCCTCAGGAATGCGCAGACCGGCGAGGCGAGCGCGGCGGTGGCGGAGCGCGCGGCGGCGGTTTCGCGTGGCTCTCATAATGAGCCGTGCTTATTATGCGAACCTGTGCTCATTAGGCAAAGCTCCGCCGCCGCCACCTGCGGCGCGCTCCGCATGATGAGCACGACTCGCATAATGAGCACGGCTCATTATGAGAGCCACGCAAAACTGCTCAACCTCGGCCAGTGTAGCTCACGCTACAAAACTTGTCTTGATTCTCCTTTGGCCCGAAGCCCATACATTTCACTGTCATCTTAACCGCGAATGGAGGTCTTTGACGTCATTTTTGTTGCGTGGGCTCGCGCACACCGGCGGCTGCTGGCTCGTGGAAAGAATGTGCGCCACTTATTATGGACACTAAATTCCTTGGTTCAGTATCCCTTTAAGCACCACTGCTATAGGGAGGACTGACAGCTCCCAAAAGTTTTAATTTATTTTGTGCCAGGCGATTTATTATGGTGTCGGAAGACTACCAAATCAATATTTTGCTACAGCGTGACATATATTTTTAATAAAGTCAAATCTGCTCAAAACCGAAACCGAAACTGGACTGTGGAGGAAGAAGAAGTATAGAGGAGGAGAGAGTTGGCAGAAGTCACGTGGCTGTGCAACTTAGTTTTTTTTTAATCAACATATTTGCGGATTTTTAGAAGCCACAAAAATTGGGTATCATATTTCATTTCCATTTTTAATATTGAGTGTGTGCCTTCGATGACCCATGACTTTGATTATATTTGGTGGTTCTGTTTAAACCATATAAAACGGCATGTGGCCATGGAGAAGAGAGTGAGCACGACTCGCACCGGCCAGTCCTCAATCGGTGGTTTTCGGGTGGAAAGAAAACGATTTTTGAGCCGCAAAATGTGTTCTGGGTAGTTGAGCTCTCATATGTCATGTACAAATAAAAACCTTCGCAAGCATAAATACTCTGTCAGTGTCCCTTTAAACATATCCCACAAAAAGAAAATTTTGACAATGGGTAAGCGACCTCTCTGAAGCCACTTGCCCATCTTTGGCTCTTCACTTCAATTAATAGTTGGGGTTGTTTGGATATTTAGACAGCGTGTAGTTGGTCAGCCATTTCAAAGTTGTGACGAGTCGCACGCTGTAGATGAGAAATGTAGCCAGTGCAGTACAACCGCCAGCCTGGGGTCTTTAAAGTGCACCACGCAGTAGTGGTACATGACCGCACACCGGTACGATGCTCATCCAGGTCGAAACGGGCAGGGGTGGCGATTGAACCTAGGACCCCTGGATTCTGCTGCACGAGCTTTTGCTTCACGTGCTCCAAGCTGGTGTGCGCTAGCCCACTCGGCCACCGATCCCCCCGCTCTACGCTTCATTGCTAAGCCTGCCTGTTTTAAACCTCCGCAGTTGCCTGTCGGAGTTTCAGTTCCGTATGTTTGAAAGGAGTGCAAAGCTGGGCGTTGTCATACTTGAATGCGTAAGCCTGTGCAAGGCTCGGCAGAAGGGCTACTGCTATCCTCAAACTCGGTCAGTCGTTCACTGTCTTCCGTTGACGACCTCTACCTGGGGCAAGAAGCTGCTCATAGAAACAACAGTTGTTTTGTATAACAACGTTCCTCATAAGTACTTGTAAACATGCTAACCCCCCCCCAAATAAAAAATTCTAATGCATTGGGATGATTTTGTCCGTCAAACTTCATTTTGACGGCTCTTACCTATCACAAACTTCCTTCATGCGACGTTGATCATGAATTGTACGCTTTCAACACCACGCGTCGCCACAGCAGGTTGAGGTATTTCCGTGTCGCTCGATTAAAACATGGTGTGCTAATTTTTTGCAACTTCTCCTTGTCCCCGAGTCGTCCAAATCCCCATGAAGCTAGAAACCACAAACAAGAGTTCAAGTTCAGATACTGTTGTGAGGCCCCTTTAACTGCGTCTCCAAACTGCGATGCTACACGACAATGGAACACTTCGAAGGGCTGCCTGACCACAAGGACAACACTGCCAGACAGTCACCCATTATAAAAAGAAATAAATACTCCTGCCATGAGACGATTCAATGAAATCGGGAAGCACGTACGAGATACTGTTCCTCCATGCAGTCAATGTGTGGTCCGATGATGGTGAAGTACTTCATGCCCTGCGGAGGCGACGCATACGGTATGTCCATGGTGACTTTGACGTAGTAGCGTACGGTGCAGGGCCGCGACTCGAACGAGCACGGCAGCGAGCTCTCGGGAAGCTGGAACCGGAACCCGAAGGCGTGCTGACCCCTCGGGAGGATGGGCAGGCTGCCGTCCACCTTGTCTGCACAAAAGAATGTCGGCGGTTCAGGCATCGGAAATAAATACATGGCTTGCATTGACGTCACATTGGCAGCCAGTGTGGTGCATTACATTGACATCACATCGGTGGCCATTGTGTTGGCCATGCATTGCAATGATGTCACATCAGTGGCTATGTGTTGTAATGATGTCACATCGGTGGCCACGTATTGTTGTGACATCACATTGGTGGCCATTGTGGCGGTCATGCATTACATTGGCAGCCATTGTGGTGGCCATGGATTGCAATATGACATCACATCGGCAGCCATTCTGGTGGCCTGACATTGCACTGACGTCACATCGGCGGCCATTGTTGTGGCCATGCATTGCAATGACATCACATCGGCAGCCATTCTGGTGGCCTGGACATTGCACTGACGTCACATCGGTGGCCATTGTTGTGGCCATGCATTGCATTGATGTCACATTGGTGGTATTCACGTCACATCGGTGGCCATTGTGGTGGTCATGCATTGCATTGACATCACATCGGTGGCCATTATGGTATCCATGCATTGCACTGACGTCATATCATCGGCCATTGTGGTGGCAATGCAGCTGAGCGCATACCTTCTGTAGCAAGCATTTCGCACCACCGAATTTGTTTTTCTATGAAAGAGCAAGTAGGAATGACCACCAGCCCAATGTTATGAAGTCATGTGCAAGCCATTACAGGGTGTTCTCAAGCGCTATTTGGGTGTAAAAAAACAAATTTGTATAAATAAACCAATATACAGAGACTAGTGCAGTGACACTTTTCACAAATGTTTATTTAGGTGGTGCATCTATCATACCGTAATTTCATGAGTGTAGGTTTTAAACAAAAATTGAAGCCTAAACATTTCTTTTTTCCTATGCACAGAAAGGAAAACGGTAAAAACATGGTTGGCGCTGCTACTAACAGATCATACCACGCAAGCTCGAATCTGCTGGATCTGCTGCAGGGAGATGGGGATGCAAAAGAGAAAGAATGGGTATGGTAGAAAAAAAGGATATATAGGGAGAAAAAAAGTGATAGAGAAGGACAATTGCAGGGCCTGTTTCTGTTTTCTTTTTTGTTTTTCTCCAAAACTTGTGCCCATAGATCCACCGACACTCTTTACATCTTGTATCTTGCACTGCTGAGCCCGTTTTTGTTTTTTGCCAAAACTCGTGCCAATAGATTCACCTACATCAGTCATATCTGGTATATCATTCAGTAAATTTAAGTGTGTACTGAAAGAAATTTTAATGATGTATACCAACGAAAAAAGACAAACTAGATTAAGGGAAAAAAAATATTTTATGCTATTTCGTTTTTGGCATTGCCATGTTGCTATTGTTGTAAACCTTGTTTTACAGCAGTTATATTGTACCTATTCTATTGGAGCATTGCAATAATTGTCGTTCTTCCGTCGACAGTTTATACCGGCTCTTTTTGTATTTCTTTCACGAAGCAGTACCAAGGCCTTCCGGTCGTCTTTTGCCCCGGTGCTGCGGACAAAATGCGTTGCCTAAACAAAATTTAAGAAAACCAAAATACCGCGGCACAACCACTGCCGCGAGAACGTCAATGGGTGACGTGCCACGCCGCACACAAAGCACCAAAGTTAAGTTTAAACAATTAGTAAGAAAGCCCGTCTTAGCGCGATGCCGTGGAGGCCACCGTCGTCGGTCGGAAACCTGCGCAGGAGGATAGGGATCGAGAACCAGTGCGCGCCGTACCTTTCCCCCAGATGATGGCGCGGTCGTCGATGAACACCTGGTCGTCCTTGACCGTCCTCCTGTCTCCGCTGACCAGCACCTTCCACTCGGCGTGCGCCTTGCCCCGAAGCATCACCCGGATCGCTGCATCGAATCACGGAAGGTTTAGACCGTGGTCGCACCACCGCTAGTACACCAGACAGTCTGAAAACAGCCCCCTTTTTTACTATAAATGCTACCTCACTTTTATTCACACAATAATATCAAAATATTCAGTAAACACTTTGCTCTAGGCTAAGTTCCAAAACCCTCGAGTTAAAAAATAAACACACAATAACTCGCTCAATCTCTGCGTGACTACTGACCGGTTATAAAGAAGTCGGTTATAACTAGGGTTCTCCGTTTTCGGTTTCTATTTTTTCAAAATTCGGCATACTTTTTTCGGTGTTTATTTTAAAACTCAATTTTCGGTTTTTTTCGGCGTATATTTATGCCCACAAAAGTTTATCGGCTTATTTCGGTGAATATAAAATAAACACCAACGGACACCGGATCAGATGATCCTTGTAGCTCTGATATTTGCGATCACTCAAAGAATAACGGCACAGCAACATTGAAAAAGGAATAGACACTTTATTTGGCAAATCTGTGCTACTGTAAAAGAAACAAGAAAAAACACAGAAGTACATGACAAGTCAGATATGAAGCCTATGCCCAAAATCATGAAACTTCACCTTCTGTTGTGGAAGTGGAGCATGCTGGTTAAGTTACTGTGTTTGAGGAGAATAACATAGAGGACGAAAACCGGACGACACGTTTCTCCAACTGGCAGCATACAAGACCATCAGGATTACGTGATCTTGTTGTAGTACACACACATGTACTTTCCCAGATTCTCCTCATTGATCCGCACTTTTTTTTTTTTTTGATATAACACTGAGTTTCGAGAATGCCCTCTCAACGCTAACACTGGACACTGGCAGGCTGAGGAGATGAAACGCTGCTTGAGCCAAAATCGGCCAACCAACCAATTGTGACCGCCGAAAGAGACACGGTGCACCGTTTCGAAGCACAACACAACATGCAGAGCCTTCATCAAGTCAGTCTTCCTTAAAACGAGTTTGAAAACACGCTCGTACGCGGCGAAGTCATGGGGCATTTCGGACTTCACGTTCCGATCAATTATGCGCACATTAAACCAAAACGTTGTGATGGCACCTGTGTATCCCATACATTGGGACACGTTTCGATAGACACTGTCGTTCCAGTTTTTCGCCACTGCTCTGCGGTACGACTGGAAGATCAAAGTGACCTTTTCCGGTTAAAATTGAATTTTAGAAAAGGGATTCGACATACTTTTATCGGTTGAAATTGGAAATACCGAACCTAAAAACTGGCCTTTTTCGGTTAAAACCGAATTTCCGAAAATGGATTCGGCGTACTTTTATCGGTTTTTATCGGTTTAAACCGAAAACTCCGAACCCTAGTTATAACGAAATAGCGGCTACAGCGAAGCGATCACGATTTCCCTTTCCCTTTTGCACTTCATTATAACCGAAGTCAATTATAACGAAATAGCGGATATAGCGAAGTGATTTTCGATTCCCGTTAACTTCGTTATAACCAGTCTCATTGTGGGCTATTGACGTTGACTCATATTTATTCTTTTGTAGTATAGTACAGGGCAGTAGAACACTATCATTAGTACCATTAATCATTTTTATATTTTCGTTCTGAAAACATTTGTTGCTCGTTTTACTTGAGCGATGCCAAACGAGGGGTTGCGAAATATCGACTCATTTTTATAATTAAAGCGGATAAATGTCAGGAAAAAAACTGGCATCTTAATTACTAGAATTAAAAAGTAAAAACGTCTTCGGATTTCTCGTCTCTTTGCCTAATTACCCCTACTGATGGCAAAAAAAAATATATATATATATATATTGTCTCTCAATTACCCAAATTAGCACAAAAAAGAGTAACAATTCGGAATACAACTTAGAAAAACAGAATGTCCAAGCACCGACGTACAACGCCGATTGCATTAGTCATTCAAGGGTCCTTATCTGTTATGCATTAAACTCTGCGGGGGTTAAGAAATTTCCCGTCTTTACAGATTAACTTCCGACGTTTTAGAAGCGCTACTCGTCGGTCCCATTTTTCTTCGAGATAGCCTGCCAATTAAAGTCCTTATAAAAAATTAAAAAAGAAAAGAAAACTATCACCAAAGCAAATAACCGCGCGCGCGAACGACAAAATAAAGTGGGAAAATGGTAAAGAATGTTTGAGAGTTTAGAAGAGGAAAAAAATCGAGTAACAAGGTTGCCAGCCGCGAATGGAGACTGGCTAATCAATTTCCTTCCGGATTTAGCGCCCGAAATGAACTGGCGTCCACAGGTTCCCTTTCCCAGTACTTTCTTTTTTTCCATCCCTTTGTTTCTCTTCGCCTTCTCAAAAAAGGGATCAATTCCAAGGCGTATTTCGCGCGAGATCGGCTTCTCCGCGGGGCTCCGGAGCACCACGGAGAACACAGCCACACGGGAAAGCCTTGTTAGCGAGAATCAAGTTATTATGATTATTTTTTTTTATTTGATACGATCGATCGATTTATAGGGGACCTCTAGTTTCAGTTGGTCAGTTTTCATGCCAGTGACACGTTACAGTTGTTTCGAGAGTTGGATTCAAAAATCACCTCTCCTGAAAAAAAAAAAAAAGGTCAAAAGGGGATATATTTATTTAGTTCGAATATACTGCCAGGCGCGAGGGAGGACAAAGCAGGTCGGGAGGTACAATAAAAGTAAAATCAATCCCTCAGCAGAGCCGTATATACAGAGAGTTTGGCCATTCATTGACCGAAGGCGCGCTGGGCGTCTTGACAAATTCGAATGTGGCCAACCAGAAGCCGGAAATAATACCCTGGCGGTGGTCGCGAGAAACAAACTTAACAAGTGCGTCGGAGTAACTCTCGGTGACTGAAAATATGGTGCACGTGATGTTTCAATCACGGTCATCCAAAATCATGGTGGAAGAGTGCGACTAGCGAAACGATCGACGTAATCCGTACGCCAAGCGCCGAGGGCCATGAATCTGCCGTCCGAGCGGTCACACTCTGTCCTATCAAAACAGAGTTGAACGGCACATTCGTTTCTTACATCTTTCTGCATGATCATGATCGAAACATCACGTGCACCCTATTTTCAACCGCGAAGGGTTACTACATTTAACTCTTACGCGCTGATTAAAAACATGTACGTACCTATGATTAAAACTGTTTCTCGCTACCACCGCTAGGGGATTCTTTTCGGCTTCTGCTTGGCCGAGAGAGCGTGCCAAGCCCTCTTTCCGCGTTTAGTGCACGCCCTGGCTCTGCCCGCGCCTCCCATTGACACAAAATCCCTCAGGTATCTAAAATATAAACAGGCATCGGCGTCGCGTTCACGCAGCGTGGGGTGTGTGAACAAAAGCCTTCGGAACAAAATGGACATCTGACCATCTTGTTCCCGACGCTTTTGTTTCTTTTTTGTACCGGAACGCGTGAAAGCGCGTCTCCCCGCACGAGCTCTTGGCACTGACAGGTGCTACGACGTCATTTTCGTTATGGACTATTTATTTGTATTTCTCCACAGAGCGCGTGCACTAAACGTCAAGTAATACAAAAAAAATTGAAACTCGTATATAAAACGATATGTGTCACTCTATAATAGAGAAAAAAAAAAGCTGCTCTAGCTTTACCATTTCTCAAGCTAGCATAACCATGATCTTTGAGATCGGAAATGAAAACAAAAACACTATATATATATATATATATATATATCACAGGCCGCAACGACGACTTAATAAATGCTTTAAAACACCAACAACGCTTCGAAGTGCCACTTCATGACTTTATATACATATATAATGTATATATATAGTGTTTTTGTTTTCATTTCCGATATATGCATATATAATCAAAACTCAGGACTCTCCACAATGACGGGCAGCCCAACCAAGGGCGAATCAAAATCAATATACAATATCTCACATAAAAAAAGGGGAAAAAAAGACGTTAGACCAATTTGAGCACCTTATCCGTCAACAAAAACCGACGAGTGGGTGAGTCACCAGACAACAAAGCAGCTTCGCCGCATTCATTTTTGTTTAACGTACATTCAAAATATAACTATGAAACGTGCACCCAGACGAAGAAGGAACATCGGTGTCGAAAGCCCGACAGTCGAACAACGCACTTTATTAAAAGAAGAAAAAAACAACAACAAGGGAACAGACCAAGAAGAGGCAAACTGATGGCAGCATCAACACGCGGCCCGACAACAACATTTTCCCGTCTCCATCGCAAACCCTGTCCCGCCGACTCAGCCCGCTCGCATCGACTGCGATGTAGGCGGTCGATGGATCAGCGAACCCGGCGATGCAACATGGACATCCCTCCCCGACGCCTTACTCTCTCCTCCACAAAGCCAACGGAGCAACGGCGCGAGCGTCGTGCGAGCCGTCGACGAGCCGGCGAACCGAGAACAGTGCGTCTCACTCCGCCCTGTCCTCCACCGCCACCGCCGCGCATCGTCTTAGGTGGACCAGCGCGAAGCCAGGGATGCATCGCGGATTCGAGAAAAACGCAACGTCGCGCCTGATCGGCGCACTGAGGAAAAAGCGGGAGGTCGCGGCGCTATTTTTAAGGTGAAAGCCTTACTTGTCCCATTACGCGAAAAGGCGGCGGCGTTGTCCCCGAAAGATGGCCATTAAAATACGCCATCAAGCACGCGCCCTCAAAGCGGACACGCCTCTGAAATAAAACGCAAAGAAAAGCACAGCAACGGAGATGCTTCGTCACGGTAGCCGGCGGGGCGCTCAAGGTCAAAGCGGACGCGCCTCAGAAATAAAACGCAAAGAAAAGCACAGCCACGCACATGCCTCGTCACGGAAGCGGTGGAGCCGGCGGAGGCGCCGCGCCTGCGCGGTGAGGGAGCGTGATGTCACCGCCAAAGCGCCGTGTGCAAACGGAAGACGTGGCACGCTGCTTGTAGGAATGCGCTGCGTGTAGGAATGCCTTTCGCATTCCTACACGTAAGCAGTCTTAAGTGTCTCTGCCGATTTTCTTTTGTATTTATGTGGGTCGAAGGGGAGCAGTTTGGGAAGCACTGGCCGTTAGTCTGACAGAAGGACGTAGTGACATTGCGCTCTACACACTCGAAAAGCGCAAGGTCACGCCGTGACGTCACGCCTTTTCGACTACTGATTGGTTTGTCCGACCGAAAGATGCAGTGACGTAGAGCACCGTAGACACTAAAAAAAAAACGCAACGTCAGGCCTGATCGGTCCTGCGGTGTGACGTCACCTCTTTTCGACTGCTCATTGGTTAGTCTGACCGAAGAACGTAATGACGTAACAAGCGCGCCGCACACATTAAAAAAAGAACACACGCAAAGTCACGCTTCATTAGCCGGGATAACGTCGCGCCTTCTCGATTGTTGACTGGTTAGTACGACCAAAAGACGCGGTGACGTACCGCGCATTCACGATTGTCATTGGCTAAGCCTGCGAAATGGCCTTTTCTTTGCTTCAGCTTGGGAGCGGTTGTAGAGTGTGCGACGCGCCGTCGAGATAAAGGGACGGGGAGGCCAAACGGGGCGCTTGACGGTCCTTTGAGCGTAAAAGCGCGTGTCTTAAAAGCGGGCAGCTCGACGCGTCGTCGGTCTAGGTTACTCACGCTACGTCAGTCGCCTCTGAAAGCGAGAGGGAACAAAAGGAAGCCAGCGCACGGACACAACAGCTACGTTATGTCCAAAGAAAGAAAAAAAAATATTTAAGATTTAAGACGCGTTAGAAACAAGTGAACAAAACATCTAGATATAATGCCCAGTGGCGTCACAAGAAAGGGGGGGGGGGGGGGGGGGGGGGGCGGATCCGCACCGGGCGCAGCGCTCCGCGGGGGGGGGGGGGGGGGGGGGTACGGTGGCGGGCCATGTGAAAAGGGGGGGGGGGGGGGGGGGTGTCGCCGCGGGGCACCGCCCCGGGTGCCGCTGACCCTAGTGACGCCACTGAAAGTGCCCAAGATCGTGCCCTAGGGGTGGGCGACCGCGTAGAGGGAGCCACTGTATAAGAGGGCGCTATAGCTTGATGGCTGCAGAGGGCTGAGTCATCATGGCTAAGCGCAAAGCAAACATTCTTTAGCACGATGATTTTTCCAAAGGCAGAAAAAAAGAAATATTTAAGAGTTAAGATTTGACAGCTCGTTTTCTTTACCCTTTTTATGAACTTGTTATATTTAAGCCATGTTCCAGTCATTTGGGAAATTCGCATTGATCGGCGATTTTTCAAGAATTATACATACGCATTTAGCTATCCATAGAGCATACCTCTTTAGAAACGAATTCGGTAACATATCGGGACCTTGAGATTATTTTACGATCTAGATTAACCAGTAAATTGAGAACACCTTCTTCTGAAATTATAAGGACCCTCACGGAAGACTCATTATTCGGATGCAAAAAACTAAAAATTTCCCCGTTATTGATCGAAAAAAAAAATTGAGCTAAAACATTTGTTGGACCCCCTGCAATCATATTAATATCCTGAGAAAGAACTCTGTTGCCCCGAAAGGATTTGGTAGCATTACGTTTTCGGAAAATATGACGCCAAAATTTCCCAGGTGCGGTCCTTAGGAAGTTAGAAAGTGTTATATTATGACATTTGAACTCGGACTCTTTAATTTTAGTCTCGTGTTCCGCGACGGGTCATTTTAAATTGACGCACTTCTTGCTTGAGCGTGCCTTTTTTTATTGGTTTTCTTAATCTACTGACTCTTCTGCCTGGGTGTATTATTTCTATCGATATCCAAGGGTTCGTGCTACCTGGTTTTATTATCCTTGTAGGTACAAAGCGGTGAATGCAGTCGTTTATAACGCTTTTAAATTTACCCCAAAAGCGTATTTAAATTCGTAAACTGGCTTTTGAGGAGCGAGGCAAATTCGCTATATCTTTCCTCTAGAGTCTAGCGCGTCGAGTACGCGGTTGTCGCGTCTGCCTTATGAATGTCAAAAACGTTTAGTTTATTTTCAAAATTTTAACCAAGTTATTTTTAGCGGGACTGTAAGGAGCAGACTTTTGTGGTCACTTAGGCCTTCTTCAATAGGTAGCTGTGCAACTTCACATATTGTTGTACTGGTGATTTCGGAAGAGGGTGTTGTCAATGGTGCTGGCTAATTTAGATCGTAAAAAAATCTCAAGGTCCCGATATGTTACTTTAAATTTAGTTGCTTCTGGTGACGTCTTTTTTTTTTTTTTTTGTGGCTCGAAGAACCAATCACGGTCGACTTGCACTTGGCGGCCACCGTTACACTTTAATTTTTCATTTCATTTTATTCACCTCAAAGGCATCCGAGGACATATTACAAGATGTGTAATGTGTAATGCAAAAAGAAGTAATGGAACATAAAAAATAAATAAAACCAACAAGTAAAAATCACACCCAAACACACAAAATGCTTATTAGCAAGTTATCGTTATGATGCACTTTTACAAATCAAGGTTCACAGTTACACAATTTGATGCCCTTGTTTCTAAATGAAATGGGATTGCGTTCAGTTACAATGCGGTCGGGTAGTTTGTTTCAGTCAGCGATGCAAAGTACTAAGGGAGAAAAGAGGAAAGTGTAAGTACGGCACTGAAATATCGTTCAGTCGTGCAGGAATGATCTAATCTTGATGATAAAAAAGTGGCAGCTCGGCAGTAAGTAGATTGAAAATCGATATCTGCTTGCGTATTCTAATTTTGGGAGGATTAATGTTTTGTGCGCGAGTAGTTTTGTTTCAATGGAAGCTAGATATAATGTTCGTCTAATGAAACCACGTGTTTTTAGTGCGCTATTTGTTACTTGCTCGATGTGCACGTTCCATGATGATGTGTCCGTAAAATACACGCCCAAATGCTTGTACGATGATGACTGTTCTAGTGGTTGCAAAAGTAATGAGTACTGGGTTAGTATTTTAGTGGAGGATTTAGTTACGGACATTTGTTTTCATTTACGAGTGTTGATGTTCATCTGCCATAGAGAACATTATGAAGATATCGTATATAATTCGTCTTGAAGAATATTGTAATCATTACGTGTATTAATTTTCCGGTAAATAGCGGAATCATCGGCGAATTGCCTCATTTTCGATTTAATTGATGACGGTAGATCATTATTTTATATTAGAAACAATAGAGGCCCGAGTACACTCCCCTAAGGGACACCGAATGTTGACTGCTTTATTCTTACAGATTGTATTCGTTTTAGCAGAAAAGAAGATATCCAGCTTATAACAAATGGGTGTATCTGAAGATGTAAGCGCTTGAGAAGAAGGCGATGATGAGGATTCAAATGCCTCGGCGAAATCGATAAAAATTATACCTGTCTGAGCTGTGAGACGAGTATTAAAAGCAAGGTCAGTAACAAATTCGAAAAGCTGGCTAGTACAGGAATTACCTTTTGTAAAACCATGTTGGTTAGTAAAAAAATAAGTTCCAAGCGTCGAGATGAGAGATTATATAAGTATACAAAACATGCTCCATTATTTATTTATTTATATTTATTTATTCAGAAATACTACCAGTTTCCATCGGAAACTTTAGTAGGGTGGTTACGAGGTAAAATACAAGTTACACAGTTTGTAGTGCATGGTTGAAAAAAAAAAAAAAAGTCAGTGAGGAGGATGGGGCTACTCATTGGAGACACAGGAGGATCCTAATACAAATTAATACACTTGTAAATGTAAAAATAACATTAGACCAGTAGAATAGGATGAATCGATGGGAACAAGTAGAATACACATATCGCATAAGGTGATTGCCCAGAGCAGTTGGGCTGCTCAAATGCAAGTTTCCGATTAGTTTAAGTATGCTATTCGGGAGGGATAAGATGGGAAGCAATGGCGGGCGACAGCTCAAAACATTGTATTGAGGTAATGGAAGAGTTTCCTGGGTAAATATACTGAACAAAAAAAGGTGTCTAACAAATTAGCAGCATCAGTATCACTTAGCTTTTTGTTTAGCTGATTTGAAAATGTAGGGTGGTTACGGTTTGACGCCGGGTTTACAATTTTCCAGAATTTCTGGGGGTTCGAAGAAACCAAGAGGGGTAGAATCACAGAAAAGAAGTCTCTTTCGGAATTTTAAACGTTTTATTTTTGCATTGATTAGAAAATGTTTTGTAAGATGACCAGTCAGTCAAACACTTGTACGGCGTATGAGCAGTTTGAGTGCGGCTTTAAAGATTACGGCAGACAGATCTGTTTTCTGCCACTGACGACACTCGAGAGCCTGTCCACTGAACGGATAGATAGATAGATCTGTATATGGCTGAACCTTTTAAAGATAGGGCGGCGAATTGCGTCACCTGGCGAGTGTTCTTAATACCAACAAGCTACCTCCCACTAATAAACCAATGTACCACAGAATACGACAGGCTCTTTCTCTCTCGCTCTCTCTCTATTGAGGATTTCGTTAAATAAAAAAAGGGCAGCGCTGAGCGTTAACCTGTGGCAAGGCACAGCTCGAATCTGCAAATGTAGAACACACACACAGTCGTCTTTTAGGGTTTGCGGCACACATAGCGGCATCGATTTAAGTTCTTATTTACATTTTATCCGTGTTTAAAACACTCGGAACATCTCGCAAGTAGGGTTCAGTTAACAACGTACCTTTAACGGCCTCGGAACTTTAACTCGTTTCACACCTCGCTTGGCGTCGGTAAACCGACAACTGCGCCCGCACAACGAAAATATTATTACTGCCCATCAACAACTTTAAACACGTCCGAAGGACGCTAGCGCGTTTCACCCGGGCACGCGTAAATATTGATATAAAAGGTATTTTCGAAGTCTCCCGATAATAGTGTCAGACGCCGTGCGAGAAGTTTGTGTGCGTGTTCATATTCTAGTCGTTTTCGCACGTTTGTGTCGGTGCGTGCGGTTATGCGTGTTGGCACAAATGCGTTATCGGTGTGTCGTCTCTCAGTGTTTGCGCGCAACGTGTGTTTTGTGTCTGTGTTTGTACGTGTTTGTGCACGAGCGCGTATCTGTCTGTCTGTCTGCCTTTGAGTACGTTTGTTCGTGCCTGTATGTGCATCTGAGCGTTCGCGATCCTCTCCCAATCGAAGGACCAACACACAGAAACCCGCGGCGTCCGAGAGGAATGCGCTCTCGCGCCATCCGCGCATGCGCGTGACCGCGCGCACGCCGCGTTTCGGAGGAGAGAAGAAAATCTGGGAGGTTCATAGAAAAAGGGGGGAGGGGGGGGGGCGCCTCCCTTTCTTCTCCAATATTTGGTTTTGGGGGAAAAACCGAAAGGCGCCGCTGCACAAAATTCCCAATGATGCCTCCTCCTCTTCCTCCTCCAGCCTTTCCCCCTGCATATTGCGTGCTTGTCGGCATTCCAGCGTCATGTCCGAGAAATGTTCGCCTCCGAAAAAATAAGGAACTCAACAAAAACAACACAAAAACCTTTCAGGTTCTTACACAACGCACTACTCCTTTTCCTCCCCAGTCCTCCCCATTCCCCACTCATTCTCAATCGCAGTGACCGCCTCCTTTTGATCTTTATGTCTTCCTTTTCCTTTTTGTGAGGCTTCCGCTATTCGCGAGCTTCCTAACCAAACTGCTCGCTTCGAGCCTTCCTTCGATTTGTGTAGCCGCATTGTAGTGTTGTTTTTATTTTTTTCTTCTTCTTATTTTTCTTTACAACACGGAAGATAAATATAAAGGGTGGCAGGAAGGCAGAAAAAATAAACGCAAAATCAAAATCTCGGCGAGTCAGAACAAGAAGATTGAAAGTTCGCGAACTCGTTTATAACGCGCAATTTTTTTTTTTTTTTTTTCGCTCGCTGTTCTTTCTGAGGTTTGTTCATTCCTTCTTCGCGGGCAGCAGCGCTACTTGAAAAGTTTAGCAACATGTCATGAGGGCGACTAAAAGAAAAGAAAAAGATGAAACAATAAAAACGAAAGAAAAGCGGAGAGGTCATCGTAGAGAAAAGTCAGGTCACAAAGGGGGACGCCGCACGTAGAGACAACGACATAAAAATAACAACGAAAATAATAATTGGGAAAATAATGAAAATGTAAAAAAAAAAAAAAAAGACTACGAGGAGCGACGAAAGTTTTGGGGAGGGGATTCTGGTTGAACTCGAGAAAGTTTTATACGAGATTCGAAGTACGTGGACCGCGCTTCCGCTCTTTTTGTCGTGCAGTGACGGAGAGGCGCTTCGCGATGGTTTCTTTTCAGTGGACGATATGTCTGATTATGCATATGACTACGAAAAGCCGTCCACACTGGTAATTTTTGTAACAAGCGAACGAAATGCGTGCAGCCACGGGTTATCTTTTGCACAACAGCTGCAAAGATTGTGTGCTATCAAAATAAAACTTAAAACTCGTGGTAAAAAAAAAAAAATCACGTAGCCATTTGAATTTACTTTGAGGAGTTGGAAAACATATAAATAATGTAGATAGAAATTGGTGACGCAATGCGCAATAAAGAAAAAAAAAGATAGGCAGTAGACTACCCATGTCATTGTTTATTGCGCGAAGCATCCCGAATTTGAAAGAATGAACCGACTCGCCTGCATTGCCATTTTTATTTAAGAATATATTTGTGTTTTATCACACATTTGAACTATTTTAGCATAAAATCCGTTTCTTTTTTTTTTTTTCCTTTTTGAACGCACCGTACGCTTATGTTTAAGTCTTAGCAAGTCTCCGCCAGAAGTTGCGCTTGTCCTTTTACCTTGCCCGACAAATTTAGCGGGTGTTCGCGGACATTACACGACGATGCATTACGCTTCACCTTTGATATTTACCGCTAAATTTAGAAGGTTCTGTTCGCAGACATCACTATTGTCTCGGTGTCACTCGTAAAACAACAGCGGAACAAAATCCGCTGCATGTTTCGCGGACAGCATTTAATGAATTCTCATGCAAGTTGTTACTGTTAGCGAAGCAAAAAACGAACACAAACAATTTCTGTAATCCACGTAAATCAGCGGGATGTAAATCAAGTTATATTATAATAATAAAAAAAACAAAATTGGCTGCGTGTTTGGTCATTCTGTCAAACGCGTTTAAATGCCGTAGCTTCATAGGGCGGGTGGTGCTCTTGGTCCAGCTGGTGTCTGTGACAGGCTTTTTGTATGGAAACAGATCGGGTCACACCACTGCCTCTTTGTGACGTTGCGCGCAATTTCCTGCCGCGCCCCCCTGGTACAAAGCCTTTACGCAGAATTTTCTGGGTCATCAAGAGACGGGAAGCGCGCTTTCTTGTCCTTTCCACGCCTCCTCGTCCCGCGCACTCTTTCTCGCACCACCTGCTTCTGCTCCTCCCGTTCCTGCGTGCTGGGTTCGCAGCTTAGTCAGCACAGCACTCAGCTTCCACGCTGGTGGCTGAGTTCGACACCTGGCACCGGTTTCCGTTTTTTTTTTTTTTTTCTGGGGGGGGGGGGGGGGGGGGTTGGGGACTGTTTAGCGGTTACGGGTTGACCGACCTACATATGTTTTGCTTACGCGGCTCCTGATGTTGGATGGCCCTGAAGAGTTACCGCTTTAATAACACCATTACTTGACGATAAAATTACTGTGTTAAACTTTTGCTTAAAGGCCGACGTACACTTTCGCGCTTTCTACTCTTGCCAGCCTCCACCTTTCCTGTGTCCTCTCCACTTTTTACCTTGCCCCAACTTGGCTCCTCTCGCATCGCATGGGAGGGGAGCGCTAAGAGGATTATCTTCCCTGCAGAAAACTGCGGTTGTACGTCGGCCTTTCTTACACTCCTCGGCCTTTCCGCTCTAGCACTTTTTTTCAACTTCCAGCCTGAAAAGTGTTCGGCCCCACACAGTTCTAAATTTTCTCTTTCTTAAGTTGCGTGCCTCTGTTAACGACATACATATAAAGAAGGGGAAAAAAAATAAGACGACAGGGATTAGGAGAAACAGACGTTTGAAACAATCATACAAGTGTTGAAAGCTTCCCCGCAACAATTATATGCCTGAAGAACAGTCAATGTTGGGTAAAGCACATCTAAGAAGTACTTAAAGAAAGTGCAAAGTAAATAAGAGGTTACGTACTTCATGTAAAGTAGTTACTACACCGGGCGCAATGTACTTGAAGTAAAGTACCATAAATACAATGTAATTTTAAAGTAAAGCGCAAGTTCTTTTTAAAACAATATTTCATGATGCCAATTTATTCCCCTATAATGTCTTTTTTACTGTTATGCAGTGTTCTTGGGGGTAATTGGGGGTGCATCAGTTATTTTCGGAAATGGCAGAGAATATTGGATAAAGTCAAGTGGTCACAGAGTAGTTGTTTTACTCTGGCTGACGAACTATTTAACACAATCAACTTATAATGCACTTATTTGTATCGGTCTTATAGCTTCCATTACTTCACTCAGACACATGAGCAGATGACGACTCGAAAGACGATAGCGCGTTTTCTCATAACAACACGCTTTTTTTCTTCTTTTTTTTATTTTTTGCAAATTCGGGAAATTTATTTTGAAGTCGAGAGTTGTACTTTTCTCGGGAAGTATCAGAAAAAAAATTACACCATCTTCCCGAGGGGAACCATGAGGTGATGCGGAGCATCGCGTATCGTTATTAACGGTGTTATTAACGGTGTTAGTAACGTTGTTAGTAACGTTGTTAACTTGCGTGTTATTACGTTGTTAACTTGCGTTGGTTACCACACATCGCGTGAACGTTGTTGGAAACTCCGCGATGCTGCGCATAACCCCATGGTTCCCCTCGGGAAGATGGTGTAATTTTTTTGTCTTCAGTGGACGTAGCGTTGCTGTTAGTTTGTGGGGTGGTGCTGACGCTTGCTTGCGCCAACCCACTAACTGACGGGACTGTTGCTTCCATCACACTTCATCGGAAGAACGGAGTGAAGTGGAGTCAACAGCGCTGAACTGAACGCGCGCAGCGCGCTACCGCTGCTTATATTCACACTTGAAGGAGAGGAGACTAGAGGAGGAGAGTTGCGCATGCGCGTGCGGTGTGAGTAGAAGCGAACGCACGCGAAGTGCACGCAGCTGGTAGAGAGAGAGAGCGGAGAGAGTAACGCGCAGCTGTTGGAGAGAGGGAAGGAGGAGAGTTGCGCATGCGTAGTGTGAGTGCGGACTACGACGCCGCGGGACATAGACCCGAGCAAAAGATGCTCCGCATCTAAAAAAATACTTTAAGTACAAGTACATACTCAGAGAATGTACTTTAATTAAAGTATAATTTTTCTAAACCTACTTGAAGCATTACTTTAAGTACAATGCACATAGAATACTTCCCAACACTGGGAACAGTCAACTTTGGATGTATATTTAGATACAGATATAATACAAATACCTAGGGTACTTCCCAGTGGGACAATAAAAAACACA